>JARFIZ010000403.1:0-739518 GCA_036325965.1 Sinopyrophorus schimmeli
TGGGGCGGCATTTAAAATTGCCCTAATGGAATTGTTGTTTGCTGTAACAAATCCACACAATTAGTATACCTTCATTTCGTTTAAGTAATTAAAAATTACTATTTCTAAAGGACTATTACCTACGTTAAAATATGTATTTAAACAAGCACTAACATAAAGTTTTTAAAAATCATTTAATTAGATGGTTTAGTTAGTATT
The DNA here is from genome assembly GCA_036325965.1 of Sinopyrophorus schimmeli. Classification (NCBI taxonomy): domain Eukaryota; kingdom Metazoa; phylum Arthropoda; class Insecta; order Coleoptera; family Elateridae; genus Sinopyrophorus; species Sinopyrophorus schimmeli. Next base: position 199 of record JARFIZ010000403.1, read on the forward strand.
ATTTATTAATTCTTTTATATTTATTTGAAATTATTTATTACGAACACTTTATTTCAAAATTGTTTACATAATGATTATCAACATCTTTTCCTAGCAACAGTAAATTTTTGTTTTTTAAAAAATTAAAATAAAATTTTATGTAAGCCTACATTACTTCCCCCCTAGAACGGTTGCTATTAAATGTTTTGGAAAGTGCACCGTTCTTCCATACTTCGTAGTAATGGGTTTTTTTGATACCTCTATCTTCTCATCTTGACTTCTGTTAGTTTTATCATTAGTGTTTTTACTTTGTTCATTAAATTTAATTTCTTCATTTAGTATAAATGCCGGTTTTAACCTATCGATGGAAATGTTTTCGATTTTTCCTTTTCTATTAACTGTAAAAATTTATCTTTTTCTAAAACAAGATACGGCCCATCATAAGGTGCTTGGAAAGGAGGACCAATGGCATCATGTCTAATAAATACATGTGTTGAAGAATATAGATCCTTGTGGATAAACAGCTTTAGTCCCGTGTAATGTGACGGGTAAAGATTTTAATTTAGAAATATGATCGAAGATTATTCAAAAAAAGGTGCATGGACTGAATTTGGCGATAATTGAAAAATTCACCCGGGAGACGTAAGGTCTCTCCATACACTAATTCAGCTGCAGATGTTCCAAGGTCTTCACGAAGAACCGTACGTAATCCAAGAAGAATTGAAGGTAAACTTTCAGTCCACCTATTTGAGGAATAGCATTTGATGGCGGTTTTCAAAGAACGATGGAAACGTTCTACTAATCCATTAGCCTGAGGATGATACGAGGTAGTTCTACAGCGCTTCGAGCCGATAAATTTAGATAATTCTGCAAATAGTGATGATTCGAACTGAGAACCTCTATCGGTCGTTATAATTGAAGGTACTCCAAAACGAGCAATCCAACCCGCATATAAAGCTTTAGCAATTGTTTCTGCCGAAATATCGGCGATTGGAATTACCTCGGCCATCTAGTGAAGCGATCGACACATGTGAGGCAATAACGGAAACCGTTTGATGGAGGTAGTGGACCAACTAAATCTATATGAATATGGACAAAGCGTTCATTTGTGAGCTGAAAATGTCCGATTGGACTTTTAACGTGTCTGCTAACTTTAGATTTTGACATGCCAAACAGGTTTTTGCCCAGAGCTTGCAGTCCTTTTGATGGATGGCCCACAAAACGTCTTCTAATTAAGTCAACAGTTGCCTTAATACCAGGATGAGAAAGACCATGTAATTTAATCAATAACAATGCGCCTAAATTTTAACTAAGAAACTTGGTACTGCTTGACACTTTATTTAAATGAATTGTTTGTTAATTATCAAATTAAAAAGCCGGTACCTGAGATTTCAATAACTTTGAAAAACATTATCGAGGCATTGTCATTTTTGATAACAGGCAGCTTGGCTTGCGGGTTGATGCTATATCGGCTTTCACTTCTAACAAACAGTCAACTTAGTTTCTTTTCTTCTGTGAATGTAAAGCGATGTAATGTGCAACTAATGTGTAATATATGTACATATATATCAAAGCGTTTTTTACAGCCTTCTTGGCCATCTTCCGCAGCCCAGTACCCAGGATTTTCTATCCATATATTCCTCTTCTTCTAATTCTCGCTTTGCATTATATATTATATTATATGATACATTATATCTTATATTATATTGCTCGAAGATATAATGTGTAATATACCTAGTTAATTGTGCAATAAAATCACTGTAAAGTAAGACTCTCTAAAATGTTGTTTTTTTTTTTAAATCGTTTATTGTTATCAGTCGGTTAATGTTATCGAAGTGTATCTGGTCCACAGTGATCACATGAAGCGGATTTAACTGTAGTTGAAATATATTTATTTGTTTCATATACAATTTGTAATACATTGTTTCTTTTCTGTGCCATATTACAGACATAAATTTAACTAAAAAATCTACTTGTTATTATATATACACGTAAACTATATTAATTAATCTATCACTGTTATAGATGATTTGTCCTTGTATTTACAATTTGTATTGTAGAGAAGTGAATGTTTAACATTGTACTTCCTCATATTATTAGTGTATTTGGTTCTAGTTACAAAATACAATTAAAAAATGAAGCATGGTAATTATATTCATTCGTATACAAAAAAAGTCGGACATTTCGCAGTCCTCTTCAATAAGAAAAAAAAATGCAAATAATAAAAACCAGTAACGAATCTTATTTGGCAAGCTCCTTAATTGTATCATCTAATTTGATATAAGTATTATTTTCTTTGAATTATTTTGTACGAAATTATGGTATACATTTACCATTAATTCAGTTAAAAGAGTGAGTCTTATGACGGTTTTTGTTAACAAAAATTAAAATATAAAGAATTGTAATTTTTAAAACTAAGACTTAAGCCTTGCTATAGTAAGAGTTTTTGAGAACGCACTAAATTTACTGGTAAACGTCTCTCGTTCCATGTTAATACTAATTAAATTAATGACTTTACTTTTCATGGTATTTATATAAATTGTTATTGCTTATCTAAATAAGTTGTTGTTGTTACAATTAGTGTTATGGTACGTATTTTTACATGCGACACTTTTAGGCAAGCTTTTAACAATGATTGTTTCTCATTATTTAAGGGATCAAATGGAAGTCGTTTTCTTTTACTTGAAATTACAATTTGTATAAGTACAATATATATTTACAACTGATTATGACATCTAAACATGTCTGAAGGACCTATTCGTCTTTTTAAATTTACACAATTATAAACAGGGAAGCGCCAGAAAATTAAAAAAATATTGAAAACATTACTGCTTAGTAATTTGGTCGAATTTTTTTTTCCCAATAGACTGCAACAATTACACGTGTTATCAAAAATATTCATAAGACTGATACAAGATCAAACGTACAATAGTAATTGTAGACAAATACGTTTTTTACTTGTAAATGTAATCAGCGATGTAAATAATGTAATTATTTAATAATGAACTTTTTCATGTAATTTGTTTATTCGATTTCATATTAATTGATACATTTCACATATTGTGAGATAGTTTATGATATAAAACTAGACTGTTACACCCAATACATAACGATTTATATTGTAATAACTCTCGATTAAAAAGAAAAATAATAGATGGAAGTTTTATTTAAAAATATGTGCAGCAATTTGAATAGCTAAGCTGGTATTTCCTAATTATTTTTTTTAGACTATAATAAACCATTATAAATTAATTTTAAAATCATTAGGAATGTGTAACCAATTTCTCCAAATAATATATGTTTGATACATTTTGGAACCCATTTATAAGATTATAATTACAATTATTCTTAAACTAGGGAACTGAATTTTCAAAATAAATAATGCTTTAAAATGAGATATATTGTCTTTAAAGTTGTAAGATTATATTGATTCTTTAATTTAAAATTACTGAAGATCCATGATGTGTGTGTGTGCGTGTGCGTGTGCATGTGCATGTGTTTGTATGTATCAGAATTACGATCTTTACATGCATCATTGTTCACATAAATTTCAATCAAAGAGATATCAGTAAAAGCAACCTTTTTCATATCAACTTATGTTAGATAGAGAGTCTCATGTCAGTCTTACATAAATATTAAATCTAATGATTCTTACTTGCGTTTAATCTTTTACACATAATTTACATTTCTCTAAGATATATTCATTTAAGTTACTCGTAAAATTCTGAGTATGAATTGAGACAAAAGTTATAAATATGCTTCTTACTGATAACTTGAAAATTAATCACTCATTCTCCGTTCATATTGTCATCTTAACTTTAAATATAATTATTTAAAATAGCGGCTCTCAATTAAGGGAGAGATTGATACCAAATCATTAAAATTCATAAAAAAGATAAAAATGCAATTGAATAATAAATTAAAATTCGTTTTTCTTTATCTCTATGCTTTTTTAAGAATGGTGATTGTCAAAGAGAAAGATTTAATGTCAGTCGTCGAGTAAAAGAATTAAAACCTCCAATCCCTGGTTTCGTATAAATTACTACTTTATTATTATGTACTTATGCTGTCATCTTGTTGAAAAAGCACATATCACAATTTAAAATATACATATTAATTAAAATACAAGAAGCCTAATTGTTAGTTTTATTTCACAGGTACGTTTATAAATTTTCTTCTTTCGTCCTATTTGTGCTTTTTTTTAATAAAATAACAGCAAAGCTAAAAATTAATTATTACCAAAGTAGTGGTTTTATGTTCCCAAAAAATTCAACATTCACAGAGAGAAAAAAACGTCTTTAGCTTAATTTCTAAATAATGATTTTTTTACTAAATCAAATTCTTTTAAGTACTGATACAATAAGATGGGTAAATATATTCAATGCTACGCAATGTTAATTATTTATTCACCTGGAATAATGAAATAAAAATTAATTAACTTAATGCTACTAGGTATTTAAACAAAGATGCTTCTGATTAGTCAACGAAAATTAACTTTCAAACAGTTTTGAACAGGTACAAACAATAATAACTAATTATAAGTAAAAAAATAATAACTAATGTAAAATAATTAATACTTCCTAAATCGTCGTTCGATTACTACAAAATCAAAGGGTAGTGCATAAAAAAAGTTGATTAATAATCATTTGATTATTAAGTATAAATTATTATTATATTATAATTATATTATTAAATTAATAGATTTATATATATATATTAATTCAATAATGATATTATTAATATTATAATATAATATTTCTTGAGAATAATAGATTCTTGAGAAGTAGTGGTAATTTGTTTCAATTCGTATATCTAAAAATATGAAGTTACTAATTATTATTATTATTAAAAATAGCTATATATATCACACAAATATAAACATTATAATAGTAGTATACTAATGGTATAAACGAAATTTTTCAATTTTGCATTTTGTTCTCGGTAGAAGATAATATGTCTTCAAATTGTAGCTATTATTTTTTTGAAATAAACACATATGTAGTACATATATATATATATATATATATATATATATAACTAAGTAAGTACCTATAAAAAATAATAATATAAAATAAAACATAATATTACACAGGTCCTAAAAGTAAAATAACATATAGCATTTCTGGTGAATGCACTGATATTACCGTGCAGCTTATCAAATAAAATATAAATAGCTGAAAAACTATCAATAACATGTTTATTAACATTATGGGCTAGGCATGGAGTCTGAGAGACCATCGGATGGAGTACCGTCGCTCGAATTTATTGAAAAAGCTCTATTTGGAGCCCTCCGTTGTCGAAGAATTGAGGGATCAAAGTTTGGATGTCTTCTCGCATGTTTGCTGTAACAAATCCACACAATTAGTATACCTTCATTTCGTTTAAGTAATTAAAAAATTACTATTTCTAAAGGACTATTACCTACGTTAAAATATGTATTTAAACAAGCACTAACATAAAGTTTTTAAAAATCATTTAATTAGATGGAATTTATGTTAATTCGAGAAGAGTCTCGAATTAAGGCGTAACAAATGTAGTCAAAAGATTCAAGACACCAACAAAAAACAAAGTTTCACATAAACAAAAAGAATAATTTTTGGTAAATGTTTAGCGCTTCGACTAGCATAATTTTGTAAAGGCGACATCCTTGGTTTATTGAATCTCTTATCGTAATGACTGCCGTTAGCGTTAAATGAGGGCTCATTATAATAAAATTGAAAGACATCTTCACATCCGGTTGACTCCGAGTTATTAATAGCCTTTTTGGGAAAAGTTACGTTTGGTTTTATCAAAGTTTAATTTTGATGAGAGAAGTGCAAAATATAAGAATATTGAACTATCATACTTAGAATAAATAGAAAGAATATGTATCTACATAAATATGTATATAGTCAACATCCACTGCTGATGCAATTTAGTTTCAAGCCGATTTAATTAAAGGCCAAATTTTCTGCTCGGTTCGTTGATTAGTAAAATGCAGATTACGTCGTCTAAAAAATTAACTAACGGTTTCATTAAAAGTTCGCCAACATTAATACTGCAATGTTTGTAAGCTCCTTCAGAGAGCGTCGTAGAACAAGCTGAAAAATTGGTGCAACCGTACGTTTTTCGTTGATTTTATTAACGATAAGCCAGCGAAAAAAAGAAAGTTAATACGTTACCTTAGATGGTCACTTCTCATAAACTTTTTGTTGCAAACGGGGCACGCAAAGTTCTTCTCCCCTGTGTGGGTACGCGTGTGTCTCGCCAACTCATCGGAGCGAGCAAATCTTTTACCACATCCATCCCAACTACACGGAAAGGGCCGTTCTCCTGCAATAGAAAACTTAATTACATACTTAGAAAATTCTCCATTTAAAAACATCCTTTTGTCATGAAATAAAAGCACAACTCTTTTATAAATCCTTTAAAATTACCGAAATTTCTGATTTCAAAATTAGATTATGCATTATGTATATGTACACGCCTCTCAAAAGTTCTTCAAAACTTTTTTGATGTTAAATATTTAACATTTTGTGGCATGTACATTATGTATATATCTCTAACAAGACATACTTAGTAGTTTTCTTTTTGCAAAATGTAGTATAAAGTTAATGTAATTACATTTAACAAATAGAAAATAATAATTAAAAGTAGGTACCTATGATTAAAAGTACAATTACTAAGTACAGTCGAACTTCCATAAGTCGAACGCCGATAAGCCGAATTTTTGATAGCTCGAAGTCGAACCAGTTTCCCTAGGACTTGCCTATCTCAACGTTAATATTTTTATGTCAATAACTCGAAATTTAATAAATCGAATTATTTAATTAGTCGAAGCGTTTTACAATTCATTAAATTCAAGTTTCCATTAGTAAATAGGTCGATGACTCGAAGTTAAATTTTACAGCTATTTATAAGAATTCTACCTGGAAGGATTAAAGACGGGTTGGTTTGGGGTTATTGTTGCTTTAAAAGCTCTATTGTTAACTACGAATAAAAGGTTTTATACTACAATACAAGATTTAAATGCCTTATGAACAGTTTTAAGATGGTTTTACCGTTTCTTTTATAACAAAAGGAACTATTTTTGCATTTTAGTTTTCAATTTGCTAGTTATTCGTCGACTACGAAGACTAACAAATGTGTTTTACGTTCTTTATAGTTTGTAACAGAGTATAACAGAAAGTCTAAAAAAGTTTAATACTTTTTCTAAAATTATTTACGTATTAACATGGAGTGTAAACGAAAATTAAAAAGTTTAACCATAAGGGAGAAAATTAATCTTATAAAAGAAGTGGAACGTGGGCTCAAAAGAAAAAAGGATATAGCTAAAGATTTTGGTGTATTCCCGTAAACACTTTATCAACCATTTTAAAAAAACAGAGACCTAATTGTAGCTGCTGAAGATACAAATGACAAATGTCAACGTTGATAAAGATTTTGAAGTTGCTGAAATTCCTAGCGATGAAAGCATTATAAGTAAAGTGCTAGAAAAAAATAAGAAAAACTGTGAAAGTGAATATGAAAGTGATACAGATGTGACAGTAAACGTCCCTTCAACAACTCAAGTTTACAATGCCATAGATACTATTTCTCTATTCCTATGTGCTCAAGAAGATGTTCCTACAGATATATTATTATCGGTAAGATCATTGGAAAAATTTGTAGAAACGCAACATTTTGGAGCAATGAAGCAAAAGACAAATTTAGATTACTTTCAATTTAACAGTAAATAATATGTAAATAACTGTATTTTTTAGGGTCTTAATAAAAATAAATAATGTTAATGATTGTAGATCAATTTTGGTTATTTTCTATAAAAAATAAATGATATATACAGTAGCGCCCAAAAGTGAGTGCCGAAACCGTTTTTCACGCATAACTTTTTGCAATCTCGGCCAATTTACTTCAAATTTTAGTATATTGTACAGTTTGATGTTGGAAAATATTATTAATAGTTAACTGTTGCGCAGATACGGTATTTTAGGTTATGTTCCATTTCTACTGCAATAGTCATTTTTTACATATTCCGCGCCGTCACATTATTGGTTTTTTCTTGAATATTTGGGTTATTTTTTTTGTGTTCAGTAACAATTGACCAAGTTTTAACAATGCCAAGGGTTGAAACTTCTCCAGCCATTCGGAAAGCAATTATAGATATGAAAACTCTGGCATGAAGGCAGCTGCCATTTCACGGATTCTAAAGATGCCAGCTCGTACTGTCTCAAAATTATTCAAAGGTTTGATCAGAGAAATTCTGTTGAGAATGATAAAAGAACTGGTAGACCACGTGTTACTTCTTCCCGGCTGGATACACGCATTGTTCGTCGCTCCAAAGCGAATCCGATTCTCTCAGCTGTGGATCGGGCAGCAGAATTCAATCAAAGTGAAGGTCTAAATATTAGTCAAATGACAGTTTCACGAAGATTGAGTGATGCTGGTTTGAATGGCAGACGTCCAGCTAAAAACCTTTCTCAAACTCAAGAATCGAAAGGTCGCGTGGATTTTGCAAAGCGGCACTTGCATTGGACAGCAGCCGAGTGGAGTTAAGTACTTTTCACAGATGAATCTAAGTTCAATCTATTTGGAAGCGACGGAAATACAATACATAAGACGTCCTCCTGGAGAAAGATACAATTCAAAATACATAAAACCGACAGTAAAACATGGAGGTGGATCAGTTATGGTTTATGGAGCCTTCTCTCGTAATGGCATGGACCCCATCATTAAAATTAACGGAATAATGACTAAAGTTACAAAGATATGCTGACTAATGTCGTCTTACCATGGGCCCATACAAATATGCCTCCTAGATGGATTCTACAACAGGATAACGATCCTAAGCACACCTCCTCGATTGTCAAGACTTCATTGCAGCAGCAACAAATCAGGATTCTTCAGTGGCCCAGTCAATCTTGACCTGATAGAACACTTGTGGAAAGAGCTGGCAAGACGTTGTCGAAACAAAAACATTAAGAATAAAGATGAAAAATTTGCGAATTGGACAAGGAATGGAATGCAATGCCTGATTCAGTCTTTGAAAATCTTATTGATTCAATGCCATCTCGCTGTCAGGCAGTTATAAAATCTCGTGGTTTCCCAACTAAGTATTAGGCATTTTTATGATTATAAAATTGTTTTAGTGTATTGTTATACAGTTATTTTTCATTAAATCGTTCTTAGTGTTCTGTTCTGAAAAATGCGTTTTTTACACAAATAAGTCTGAGCTCGTTTAACTTCCGTAAATTTTGTTTATCACGTTTTAAACATAATAATTCTTTTCTTCATACAAATATGCCTCCTAGATGGATTCTACAACAGGATAAATATATATATATATATATATATACGGAAGTATTTAACTGAACTTGTTTTGGTAACTCGAGTTTTTGATATGACGAATTATTTTTGCTGTCCCTTCGACTTCGACTTATCGAAGTTCGACTGTATTATAAAATGTACTCATAAGACAAATGTAAGTACTTATTTACTATTCTTTACAGGTAAATTAAATTTATGATTGGGTTGAAGAATCACTGTTTCTATTATTATTTTTTCTTAAATTATGCATCCTCCTTACATGTTAGTAACTGTCGCTCGTACTTTTCAGAGTTCAATAACGAATATATTTTAATATAGTAAAAACTATAGTTATTTACTTAAAGTTAGCTTTAGCAATTATCAATTGAACCTCTTGGTTAGTTCTTGTTAAACGATAGGTGAAAATTTCAACAAAACTGATTAATATAACATTAATTAATATGGTTGTAATCTGGCGAAACAACTTTTCGTCTACTATTAGATATAAAACGAAATGCAATCAAGAACGGGTAGGTAGGCATTGATTAAGTATCGTTGTAATTTAATTAACAACGCAAACTTTGGTAGAAGCAATGAAACTGAGGTGCTTATCTTATGATTTATGTGGACGGTCAGCAGTTGAATGTAGCTTCTTACACAGAGTCCGCTTTATTGCGTACACCTTGCTCTAAATACATAATAATACTTTTAAATTGTTTTATAATAACCTTGTTTTTTGTTTTACCAATTGCATTCCAAATTGCATTATAAACTTCATTATACAGCTATAGGAAGAAAATATAATTTGATCTTTTATAGCGCATTTCCAGTGTGATTTTATCAAAATAAATAATCATCATTAAAACTTTCGAAAATAATTTCATTCGTTTAACTGTCGTACATACTGAGTAAAGTTTTATTCCTGTATTTGCAGCAATTTTCCTTCCAATTGCAGCACAAAATTTTCTTACTTTTAGATATTCAGACCTGCATTTGGACAGTTTCCAATAGTTGGCCGATAAATGCGGACTAATTCCCTAAGATTAATGTTAAAGATTGCACTCGATCGAATTGTTGAACTCGTAAATTTCGGACTCTATTATAATTACATATATTCCTTACGTCTGCATTATCAATTCACCATACATTTATTAACAAATGTTTCCCCAAAATATTATTTAAATTTGCTTTAATATTTCTAAAGAAAAATAATGAGAAACATACGGTGCGTGCTAAAGCAATTGTATTAGTATTGTTCGTATGAGAATAAAATGAATAGATGCTGGTAATTAGTGCTTGTTGTGGTAATATGTATGGGGCTTTACTAACCATATACGTATGTATATGTATACAGATGTTCCATTTCACGTGGCTTTGTATTAAACGCTTAAGAAAATTGCATGATGAAACAATTTTAATTTAATACGTAGGTACACGGAGAAAAACTATCGTTATAATAACCATACGTATCCCTATTATAAAACTTTCGAAAATAATTTCATTCGTTTAACTGTCGTACATACTGAGTAAAGTTTTATTCCTGTATTTGCAGCAATTTTCCTTCCAATTGCAGCACAAAATTTTCTTACTTTTAGATATTCAGACCTGCATTTGGACAGTTTCCAATAGTTGGCCGATAAATGCGGACTAATTCCCTAAGATTAATGTTAAAGATTGCACTCGATCGAATTGTTGAACTCGTAAATTTCGGACTCTATTATAATTACATATATTCCTTACGTCTGCATTATCAATTCACCATACATTTATTAACAAATGTTTTCCCAAAATATTATTTAAATTTGCTTTAATATTTCTAAAGAAAAATAATGAGAAACATACGGTGCGTGTTAAAGCAATTGTATTAGTATTGTTCGTATGAGAATAAAATGAATAGATGCTGGTAATTAGTGCTTGTTGTGGTAATATGTATGGGGCTTTACTAACCATATACGTATGTATATGTATACAGATGTTCCATTTCACGTGGCTTTGTATTAAACGCTTAAGAAAATTGCATGATGAAACAATTTTAATTTAATACGTAGGTACACGGAGAAAAAACTATCGTTATAATAACCATACGTATCCCTATTATAGCTATCCGTTGGATAGTTATCTTTCACAGGGATACGCCGTATAGCTAATTTAGCTATTCAGAGTTTCCTTATTGCGAATCGTTATAGTAACGATCCGTATTACTGTTTTAGACATTCAAAAGATTCTTGTCATAGTGATTTAATGGATATGCACGGAGAACAAAATATCGTTATAATAACCATAGGTATCCCTATTATAGCTATTCAAATCCTCAAATTAACTATACAGTTACCTACACGACGGATACTGCACACGTTCACGAGAGCTTTTCGTTTGAACGCTTGAATCAAATAAATGAATCCTTATTATAAGTATACTATGGAGAGCTGTTTTGATCATACTATGAATTGTCAAATTGACTTATAAATATCGTTAAATTAGACATTCGAATCCTTGTCAAAACAATACGTCAATTGGGTATACGTTAGATAGTTATATTAAGGATTAAGGATATTTTTTCTCCGTGTAGCTACATACTTACTGATATTTTTATCAAACTACGTACAGTGGAAACTCGGTTATCCGGACTAATTATTGTTGCAGCTCATTCGGATAATCGAAAATTCGGTTAATTGAATGTATAGAAAAAAACGCATTTTAGCTATATATTATGTGACCATACTTCCTGTTTTTAATGGGATTCTTCCGTTTTGTCCCGTTGTCCCCAAGCAATCATTCGGGGTGCCAAAAAGTCCCATTTTCAAAAAATTGTCAATTACGATACCGAATAGTAAGAAATCCTAGCAAGAATTTCAATCTTGCCTCGTTATTTAAATACAAATTAATATCAGAGCAATTTCTTAATGAAAAAAGTAAAAAATTATGAAAATTAGGCGAAGCCCCAAGGAGACATTTTGTGAGCGCAACTACGGTTTTAGAATTACTTGAATTTTTTTAAAGTAAATTGATCATTGTTAATCGTGGCGAAAAGCGGAATGCGCACATTCGAGCTCAAAGTGGCACATTCCGATCTCGGGAAAATGAAGCGCGCCGCTCCGCGTCGCGCTTCATTTGCCTCCCTCGCTCGGAAATGTGCCACTTTTCGCTCGAATGCGCACATCTACGTGTTTATTGGATTCGACTATATTAATAACAAATCCTTCAAATCCAGATTTTCTATTCGGTAAAAGTTTTCGCTTGAAAGTGCACATGCTCCTTAATAATTGAATTTGTCTATCTTATTTTCTCTCTTACAAATAATATTAATTAAATCAAACTGAACTAAATGAACCACTTCTCGCTTTTCTTTTAATTAAAAATTACAGTAGGGTATTTTTACCAAAAACCACATTTCTAATTTAGTACTTTTAAACTAGACTAGATCGAAGACTTCATCGTACATGAGAAAACAATATTTTAACTTTTTACGAATTTTGACTCATATTTCTCAACCTTTTTTTAAACATGCCCCATCCAGGTCATTCTAAAATTTTGATGCGCCCCCTATGTAACATATAAATATTTTTTTATATTTAAAAGTTGAACTAATCCATAAATGAAGTCTAATTACAACAGTGTCTACAAAACGTGCCTTAAAACTAATTTGTTTATAATTTTCAGAAAAATAAAAATTACCCAAAAATATTTGGAGACATTAATTTTGACATATAAACCTTCAAAATTCTGCAATAGATGATATAAAAATCAACTAGGGTGAGTGTACCAGTCCCAAACCAGTTAAGGACAAATTTTGACTTTGAAATGCTCTGAACTAGTATTATGTAGTTTTAACGTAGAAATGTATATATAAAATTGTTTATTGTTTACTAACATTGCAATACTGATGAATTATTTGAATCCAAATATTTCAGTTTTTTATAGATTTCGTGAACAATACCAAAAACGGGAATGCACCTAAGGTTGACCACTGCGCTCCAATAAATAACCACTTTTGCACCTATAGTTGACCACTAAAAAATTAATGAAGAAAAGGTAGCTAAGTAAAAGTAAAACACTATTTTGTTAGACAAATTGACTTTCATGTATTGACTGAAAGTTTCGCTTGACTTACAACCAATTTTTAAATGTTGGCCTTATTTTAGCGTCTTTACTAATTTCGTCGAGGTACTTCAACAAATTTTCCTCTGTATAATTAAAAAATGTAATCAAAATGTTTACGTCCAATATATTTTAATAATGTTTAATGTTCACTGGAATTGGACACTCAATAAAACAACAATTGTTAAATTTGCAACGTTTCGTTTCTTTATTGAAACTTTATCAAGCAACTTAACAACACAAAAAGGATTTTAACCATCAAAACTCAAAAATTCTACATGCGTCAAACATGTTTGACCATTAAACATTAAACATTATTAAAAAATATCTTTTTGGGGGGGCTTCTTCAATATAGAACCACGAGAAACAAAGTTAAAACTCTAATCTGGTCAACCATAGAAACACTTTTTCTACTACTGTGTACCAATAGTAAACCAGGTCAACAATGGGAACTCAGTACAAAGTGTGTTCCAGTAATTAACCACCTTTAAAAATACTTGATAATGTCATTAATTAATAAAAATAGCAGCTCATAGATCTTAAATAAACACTAAATTTTTCAAATAATACAAGTTTATGACAATAATTAGGAATTAATAGGTGATATTAAAAGATTTAACTTACCATGTCAACGTGCACTTCTAACTGTATTGGCGGATAGAGATCACGTACACGAGACACTGGTCTGACCAAAAGTGCAAAGTAGCGATATTATTAATTCACTGTCGTAAAAAATATGTTTGGAAGGTTGTTAACAGACTAGGCAATGTAACAAAATAGTTGAATTCTTCAAAAATGCCCGCCATTTCTTCATTTATTCAATTGAACATGCGAGTGGTCAACTACTGGTACCTGGTTTGAGACTGGTACACCCACCCTAGTTGATTTTAGTGGCTTCCTTCAGAAAATTTGACTCATACAATTTTAATTAATCAAAAATACGAATTAGTAAACATTCGTAAGTACACCTGAAAATATTACAATTACGCATGCGGAAGAACACCATGATGACTTATCAAAAAGAATAAAATATCTAACCTTTTTCAAACAAAAAGTAGATCTAATTTATTCGACTTTTAATTTTTTGAAATGAAGAATAAAATAATAATATAGTCGAATCCAATTAATACGAAGATGTGCGCATTCGAGCGAAAAGTGGCACATTCCCGAGCGAGGGAGGCAAATGAAGCGCGACGCGGAGCGGCGCGCTTCATTTTCCCGAGATCGGAATGTGCCACTTTGAGCTCGAATGTGCACACACGCTTTTAAGCACGATTACAAAGCGTCCCATTTCAAAAGGAAAAAAACTTGGTCAAATTATTAAGTATATGTTTACAAAACACCCAACAAATATTAATCACTAAATAAAACAGTCGCACATTATCTTAAAATCAACAAAGCAAAAAAAAACACTATTTAGTGCGAAATACAAAATAAAATATTTAGTAAGAAATTCCTAGGTTTAATATTCGCAACGAGTCCGAACGCCGTTGACGATCCGGATAATCGCGAATCCGTATAACTGAGGTCCGGATAATTGAGGTTTTACTGTATCTTTAATTCGTATTAAATCAAAAATAGATACATAACTCAAAATAAAGTTAAAATAGAATAAGATTTGGATTCTGCACCTGTTGAGAGGAAGAGGAACAGCCACTAAAGCTCGTTTTCGAAAGCTCAACAAAACTAACTTAAATAACTTGATAAAATTCAATAACAGTATAAATGGAGTAAATTCGCTAAAAGTGGCAATTGAATCGGAATCAGACATAACGAAATGACCATCAGTCGAGGGTGAAAGGGAGCGAATGGGGGGGGGGTTGAATAAAGCTGTCAGAGGCTGCACAGCGCGCAGCTTGGGGCGGTTTAAATCAATAACGCTGTGGCTCGGGTTGCGCGCCTGAATTAACCCATCATCCCCGAGGCTACACGTGGAGAATGCTCGCAAAAGATGCTCTTTGGAATTCACCAAGTCTGCTTGCCACCTATCATACGTATACATGCATTGTTTAGAATTGTTTGCGAGAGTTTACGGCGGCTTCTTCCAAACCTCTTGCCTAAATAACGCCACCGACCTTTATCTTCTATATTATTATAAACATGAAACAGAGCACATGTTTCTCTCGAGCTAAAGGAGCCGTTTCATTAGCGTTTATAATTTAATTAATTTTCGTCTGCGCGCAAATAAAGCTTTCTAAAAAGATTAAAATGCCGATTATAGGCGCCGTATAATAAAATATTAAATAACACGAACTTGAGCAGTTTTGGGTTCATTTAAATAATTTTTTTAAAAAGCCGAGCTTAAATGTTAAAGATCTAATTAAATCAGAAACGATATCATCGCGAGAGCTTACAAATTTTTGCAATTTCCACGTTTATTCTATTTGGTTTCTCTTAATTTGTTGTCACAAAATTAAGGCTAAACGGTGCGTTAAAAATGTTGTAAATTTTGATTTTTAAGATTAGCGCTATAAATAAGAAATTAGCGACGAAGAAATTTGAAAAGCCCTTAAGGTAACGTGAGCAGTCAATAAGTTCGACAGTGCCTCTTATGGTTCCTATAAGTTGTAACATTTCGCCTTGTATGTGGTATGTATCTATTTTCATTGCTAAAGTTAATTTAAAACTTTATTTTAGGGCTGAATGTATACAGTAAAGTCTCTCTTTACGGGCGCCTTTCGTAAGCGTGTCATTAATATAGTCGAATCCAATTAACACGAAGATGTGCGCATTCGAGCGAAAAGTGACACATTTCCGAGCGAGGGAAACAAGGGAAACCAATCATTATGGATAAATACAAACAAAACATTGCAAAACTAATAAGTAGATGTAAAACACTTTGCATTCTTCGAAGCATAGAAGCTATCAAATTTTCTAATGTTTTATTATGTATTTTTAATTATTTTCATTTGATATGCGCATTACTCTTGTTTATTTAAAAAACGGTTTTTTGTATTATTTTTTTAATTATGTTTATAAATGTACAATATGATTCAAATTTCAAATATTTCTAATGTAACTATAGTTACGAAATAATTAATTCTATCTGATTGGCTAATTAATTGGGGGCCATTGTAGTGAATCAAGAATGAGCCAATCACAGTGGCACATTTACAGCGGGATTTTTAAAAGTCAATTTTTGTGCTTTTTTGAATAACTTGATGTCGGATTTCGACTGTATTTATACATAACCCACGAAACACAGTTTGGAAACTGCTGTTCTAAAATACATAATAGAACTACTCCCTCCAATCCTCAAAAATAAAAATCGAAGCGAAAATGGGGGGCAATTTAATTCAAAAAAATACTCGAACGAAATACTTTTTTGGCGTAACTGATTTAAATATAAATAAATTTCGTAAATACGAGGATGTGCGCGTTCGAGCGAAAAGTGGCACATTTCCGAGCGAGGGAGGCAAATGAAGCGCGACGCGGAGCGACGCGCTTCATTTTCCCGAGATCGAAATGTGCCACCTTGAGCTCGAATGTGCACACTCGGTTTTAAGCACGATCCATAATTTTAAAATTATTTTCTACAAGTTTTTTAATTAAAAACTGGGGCGTCAAGTTGAAAAAAAATTTTAAAAAAGTACCTTGTATATTTTTCCAAATTAAAAAAGTCCCATAAAGTTAAATCAATTTTTTTTTGTTAGAAAGAGAGAAAATTAATTTAGAAAATATAATTAATTCGAGGACGTGCGCATTCGAGCGAAAAGTGGCACATTTGCCTCCCTCGCTCGGAAATGTGCCACTTTGAGCTCGAATGCGCACACTCTGTTTTAAGCACAATTACGAGGTGTCCCATTTTAACAGGAAAAAACGAACGTGGTTGACAATCCGGATAATCGCGAATCCGTATAACTGAGGTCCGGATAATCGAGGTTTTACTGTATGAGCAAACGTATGATAGGTATTTGTTTATTTTTGTGGATGCGTACCTTTTTTAATAAATCGCCTATTCAAAATATTTTAAATATTTGGATATTAAGATGAAATTTGCCTCGACAATCTAATTTAGCCTATAAAGATTTGTTTTCAAAACTCCCCGATGAAAATCTATCTCATAATAAGATTTGCATACTATACCTATGTATACTTAAATTCTATTTGAATTTAATTTAGAATTGATATAAATTCTTAGAAAAAAAATCGTCCCTACATAAATTCGAAATTTTTTTTTAATCAAAATAAAATCCTCTCCGCAGCTTTGAAATGTTGAGAAATTCAAAATTCGTGCTGAAAACCATTGGTCAACTTGAAAAATGCAATTAAAAAGCGTTTCTAAATGTGAATTCAAATGAAAAATCATAAAAAGCAAACGAACAAAGCAACAAAAGGACGATACAAATGTTCCAGTTTCCTCCTCCTCTAACTCGGCCAGACTTTGGAAAATCAGCATAATAAAAGGTGATGTGACAAGCACACGCTGCTGAAATACAATACTAATTAATTTGGCTAACAAAAGCAGTTCTCGTTATGTACGTACGTGTTTCGTAAATATTTTTCAAGCGAAACATAAAATCTGTTAATTACAGGTAATTATATGCTTCGCCACATTATTGTCTTTGACAACCTAAAATGCAGAAATTGATATTGAAACAGTTTATAAAATCTAAAATTCAATTTGCTTCATTGTCCTACAATTTGTTCAAGACTTTTATAGGAATCAAAAAAAGCAATTACTAAGAGGTGGACTTACTATTTTAAAAATGTAATTCTAACGTTATTTGAAAGAAGTTATAGAAAAGCTTGAGGCGGATAACCTACCCTATGTGACCTGCCTTTAAAGATAGGAGGAATATTCTAAAGCTAATGAATATTTTAACTTGAGCTTGTAAAGGACTTAACACCTTTGAGAGAAACAAATCGACCATGTGATGAAATGCAAATATTGACGAAGACTTCATATTAAAAGCCTTTGAGATAAAACTGATTCTAATTCAAAGTTTGTGCTTAACGCATATCAATTAGGAATATTCTATTCTACATTACATACAAATAAATTACCAATTTGCTTATTATTAGAATTGTTATACAAAGCTCTTAAATAAATTATAATATTGAAAAACATGGAGGCGTATTTATTTACATAATTGTCTCTTTAATAATTTATTATTTGTAATGAAATATGATGAGTTTTGTGTTTGCAATAGTTATGTTCAACTACCTTATTAAAGCAAATCGATGTTTGATTCGAAAAACCTAATTTCAATTTAAAAACAATGTCATATTCTCGAATTATTTGTTGTGCACGCTGTATATCAATTTTTAGGTAAAGTTGTAATAATTAAAAAACATTTTTTAAACAAATAATGTTACAATGCGATTTAATTTAAGTCTGCTCTATACGGAGATCGGAGTTTCACCGTCGTTCTTAACAAAGAGTTTCTCGGCTAACGAGACCTCAAAACCAGTCAAACTGATAGCATCTTACTCGAGCTCGGACTCCTAAACGGTTTTAGATGGTAAGCTTCCTTACTTATTTTAAACGTTAAGCAGTTTTAATTTTAATTGTTCGTTTATTTTGAAAATTACTTTTGATTAATTTTAATATAGTTCTCTGTGATTAGGTCGTTCCTTCCACCGTTAAACTAATTTGGTTTTTGAACCGCTTACGGGGTAGTGCGCTTTTTCCAAAATCGTAGTTTTATAATCGTTTAAAGTCCTCCCAGTATAATTGCAATAGTCACTTATAAAAATAATGCTTTTTTTTTCTGTTAAAACTGATTTAATAATTTACAAAAAAATACTACGCGAGCGTTACAATTGGACTGGTTGGTATCACCACCTGTTAAGGTAGGACTAATTTTTTTGTCGAAAAACTACTGTAATAACAAAAAAAAATTAATCAAAATTTAAATATTCGCTAACTATAAAATGAACAAATTTTAATACTTACTGTTTAACTGTTTTAATAAACTTATAATATTGATTTCGAAAAATATTCCATGTGCAAAATTCATTGTGTTAATTCTTAATATTATTTTACATTGCCATAAACACTAAAAAAAAAAATTTAGTACAAAGCACTTTATAACTAAGGTCTCCTAGGGCAATAAGGTTCACCTTCAATCAGCATTAAATAAAAACAAATAAATTGGTTTAATTTTGACAAATAAATGTTCGCAGTAGAAACTATTAACAGAGAGGCTTACACACTATAAAAAAAAGTTAAACAAAAATAAACGGTTTTCTAAAAAATGAAACATAAAAGAAAAACACTTACAATTAGTTTTGGAGTTTATTAGCCACTATAGTAGGATACTAAAGCTCATTTCAATTTTATACTGCATAATTATGACACTGCATTCCAGACAATAGATTTCTCTTGTGCAATCTTTGCTAAGTCCTAAACAGTCTTCGTGCACCATGATTTGCAGTGTTTCGTGTTAAGGCACTGGAATTATGGCAGACACTTGGACGCGAACCAAAAATTTTTCTGGGTACTTCTTGTGGTTACCTGTCCAATGCGTTTCTTCTAATTTTCTTCGTGCAGACGTTTCACTAGAAGTAGTGTGAATATTTGCAAAATTTCAAAAAAATTAATAATTTTCTTATAATAGGTTTCCGGTTTGCATAATATTACCAAATTTCTTATGTGTAATTTTGGAAAATAATAACTAAATCAATAGATAAAAAAATCAATTGTACATATTCAAATTTAAAAACTAAAGCAAGTTTGTTGTTTAGAAAATTAAAAACATTGGTAAAGCGCCCGAAACCAAACAGTCAAAACGCACAAATCCGTTGCCGAGACATTTATTCACATTATTCGTCGGTGTAAGTTTCGGAATTATGTTGCACATAATATTGGAAATGCTACATCATACGAGGCATTAACTGAAGCATGAATTATATACGTTTAGTTTACCTACGGTAGAGTTCCTACTCAGATTTCGAATTTGAAACAAACAGAAATGCGGAACGTATTGTCAAAATTTATTCTGAAAGGTAGCGCAAAGATACAAAGACGAAAAGCTTCTCTAGGCTATCCGCTTCATTATTATTCCATATGGACAACGCATTTTGAATGCGAGCTTTCGGCTCGTCCTATATTTTCCTTTACACACACGGTTTGCGAAATAAGTGTATAGTTAAATATGCTTCTATTCAATTACAAATCAAAATTAATATTGCAAATTATTATAGGCACTCTTAAGTCAACAGAAAAACGAGTTATACGACTGCAATGATAAAAAACAATTCAATCTATACATATAAATAAAAATGAAGTGTCTGTCTGTGATTTCAAAGTAAAGACTTTTTTTAAATTTAATATAGTTATTTGAACGTTAGCAAAGCCCAAACTTGCGTTTTTGTCTGTCTGTCTGTCTGTGTCTGTCTGTCTGTCTGTCTGTCTGTCGGTTTGTCCGCCCGTATATCTTGGAAACGGGTGAACCGATTTTGACGGGACTTGAATTAACAGGTAGAAGAAACTATCCTTGAGTAACATAGGCCATATTTTATTTTAAAAAACATTAGTTTTTATTTCGAAATCGCAATACCCGTGCGAAGCCGGGCGGGTGAGATAGTATTATATAAAATACAATTCGAAAAGCGAGATGTTCGTTGAAATATAATAAAACGTTTTATTCCTATTTGGCGTGTGTATTTTAGAGATGCTTGTTTATTTGAGAGATAGTCTTAAATATTTTAAAAAATCAGTGTCGCAAGATTCAAATAAACGCACGTTGTCGAAACGACAGCTGTACGATTAGTCGACACCTGGCCGTAGGCTGCATCCGTTACCTCAACCAGAATTGTTGATCCCGCATCCCAATATCAAATATTATAAGGGTTCCGTTTCAGATTTGAAATCGATTCCAATTATGAATTTTTATAAACAACGCATTTTATAACACGACAATTAATTTAAAAAGAAACTCCGTTGAGATGGGTTGCTGGGCTAAATTACAAAGCACAATTACTTGTATTTTACAATTTTAATTGTGCTTTAAATTTATTAATACGATTGATTGTACGATCAAAATGCATCCGGAACTCTAATTCAATTAAATGTCAGGTCCACTATAACTTTTCATCTCTAATATTATTTGTATTTCAAAAAATTCCAAGTAAATCGCAAAAAACAAATAATGACAAAAAAGGCGTACATGGGTAGATAACAACTGCATTAAATACAAATTTACTCATTAGATGGTTTCATATAGGACCATCTGAATATAACGCCATGTCATATTCCAGTTTAAATTAAACTAAACATAATGAAATTAGCTGTCACCAACAGGAAATGCGCTTTACTTTATATGTACCTATATATAATTGCGAATATTGGTGCTGCCGGAAATAAAATTTCTGAAAAAAGGCAAAGTTGAAAAAAATTATTATTCAATAATTTCATACTCTACTTTTCCACTAACGTAAAAAAATTTCGGCTAGAAAAGCATTATTAAAGCTCAAAAGCGTCATATAAATTTTAATCGTGTCCTCCACTTTAGACCGCTTTCAAGTTACGCAGATTTATGCAATAATTCGTGGTTACCCTTCCTTATAATCTGGTGTGACCGTATCCCAGATTTTCCGTCTCCAAATAATAATTATAGCAGTGATTAACTTGTACAACTCAAATTGTTATGTTTCCGCTACTTAGAATAAGAACAACAAGAAATTCGTCAACCACCCCCTTCTAAAAGACGTTAAAGTTAAAAATTAAGTACGCGTACAAAAAAAAAAAACGAAATCAATCCATACTAGTAGCACAGTTGAAATAGAATTGAAATTTGTAATTTTCGAGAAAAAAACAAAGCGAAAGGTGTGTCGGAAAAAATAAATTGCTTTACTGAATTTGAGCGGTTATAGTAATGAGTCCTTGCCATTTTGGGCGGCATCAGAGAGCATACATTAATAGTTTTATAACATCCGGAGGTAAAAGAGAAATACATTATTCATAACGCGGAATCACAGTTGAGGTTGAGCTGATAAGAAGCGCACATTAATTTCGAGATGCTTTTCACTTTTTACTTGTCTCCTAAATATGCAGACGGATATTTTTCATTCGGAACATAATTTTATGATCGATAAACAATTCCCCGTAAATTTTCATTAAAAAAAAAAAAAAAACAAAAACAGCTCTTGCATAAATTTGGCAAAAGTTGAGCTTTCCCGGAGAAGCAATTCCTAAATTAAGTTACTATTATTTAGAGTTTGGTTTCCTTTACGCAACGTCAAAGCACATCCGTATTATAAATAATCCGTTACTAATGAGCACGCAAATTCTCTAAAGTTTGAGAATAATTAAATGGGCTAGAATTACACCAGTAACTTAAATTCACATTTTACAGGTACAGTCGAACTTCCATAAGTCGAACATCGCTAAGCCGAATTTTTGATAGCTCGAACTCGAACCAGTTTCCCTAGGACTTGCCCTATCTCAACGTTAATATTTTTATGTCAATAACTCGAATTTTAATAAATCGAATTATTGAATTAGTCAAAGCGTTTTACAATTCATTAAATTCAAGTTTCCATTAGTAAATAGGTCGATGACTCGAAGTTAAATTTTACAACTTTTCTAAAAATATCTCTACCTAAGAGCGGATTAACGACGGCTTGGTTTGGTGTTATTGATGCTTTAAAAGCTCTATTGTTAACTACGAATAAAAGGTTTATACTACAAGAATGTTTTGACGGCGGCCCTTCAATTGGATTTAAAAACTAATTTATGTTTAAATGCCTTATGAACAGTTAGAAATTTTTGAGATGGTTTTACCGTTTATTTTACAAAAAGAAACTATTTTTGCATTTTAGTTTTCAATTTGCTAGTTATTCGTCGACTACGAAGACTAACAAATGTATTTTACGTTCTTTATAGTTTGTAACAAAGTATAACAGAAAATCTAAAAAGGTTTAATACTTTTTCTAAAATTATTTACGTATTAACATGGAGTGTAAACGAAAATTAAAAAGTTTAACCATAAGGGAGAAAATTAATCTTATAAAAGAAGTGGAACGTGGGGTCAAAAGAAAAAAGGATATAGCTAAAGATTTTGGTATTCCCGCAAGCACTTTATCAACCATTTTAAAAAACAAAGACCTAATTGTAGCTGCTGAAGATACAAATGACAAATGTCAACGTTGATAAAGATTTTGAAGTTGCTGAAATTCCTAGCGATGAAAGCATTATAAGTAAAGTGCTAGAAAAAAATAAGAAAAATTGTGAAAGTGAAAGTGAATATGAAAGTGATACAGATGTTACAGTAAACATCCCTTCAACAACTCAAGTTTACAATGCAATAGATACCATTTCTCTATTCCTATGTGCTCAAGAAGATGTTCTTACAGATATATTATTATCGGTAAGATCATTGGAAAAATTTGTAGAAACGTAACATTTTGGAGCAATGAAGCAAAAGACAATTTTAGATTACTTTCAATTTAACAGTAAATAATATGTAAATAACTATATTTTTTAGGGTCTTAATAAAAATAAATAATGTTAATGATTGTAGATCACTTTTGGTTATTTTCTACAAAAATTAAATGATATATATATACGGAAGTATTTAACTGAACTTCTTTTGGTAACTCGAGTTTTTGATATGACGAATTATTTTTGCTGTCCCTTCGAGTTCGAATTATCGAGGTTCGACTGTATATCCTATTTTCAGCAATTAATTTTTTTTAACTGAATTGATTTTGATCAGAGATACACACGTATGCATATCAATTAAATACTGTGAATGTAATTTATGCTTCATTCCCATCAGTTTTGAAATTTAAAGTAAAGTTATACGTCTACCTTTATCAACAAACACTTTACCGTGATTGCTCTATAATTATTTTATCTTCCGAACAAGACAAGCGTTTCAGATAGTAAAATATGTCACATAACGTTGTAGAGAAATAGAGAGAAGAAATTTAATAACATTTGGCACAATCCTCAAACCTTGATATATATCTGACTGTCAGGATAATATCAAATCCACTAAACGTGCCTAACGTATTCTATTTCACTTCTCCCATAATAAATGCTTTGCAACCATTCGGACGAGATCTCGTCCAATTCTAAATATCGTTTTGTTGAAAAATCTGTAAAAATTGTTGCATAATTTTTGAAAAAATTGAGAAACGATTATAGATCGACAGATTTAAACTTTCCTGTTTTTTTTTTTGGCTAACTCAAAAAGGGGAAATTCTTTGTTTCCTTTCAATTACAACGAGCTTTTGCAGTCAGCTCACTATTGAATCGTTCGTTGTTCTGGAAAGCAAACTTCGCGAAACTCGGCAGCAGTCAATTAAGCTCCAACGAATTAATCTCTATCACGATGGCATAGATTTATTTATGTATTATCCTAAAAGCACCTGAGAAAATAATAAACCGAAGTCTTTGTTACGTTACGAAAATTAAACCAACGATTTTTCTTCGGGCTAAACTATTTGATTTCTGGTCTGTCTTTTTTTTTTTTGATGTAATTAAAATAAGTGTTGATAAACAGGCATCGGAAATTAAAACACCTCCGATTTTAATGAAATATAAATATTTCTAAACGTTCACTTGATTGTTCAATAAGGCTATCGAATGTTTTGTGCCCTTTGCAAAATAAAAAAATTGAATCGAGAAATAATAGTGGAGTGCCGTAAGGTTTATACCTCGAAATCCAGGGCCTTTGAATGGATCTTTATGAAACCTTTCGGAATATATTTTTAACATTAAATACTAAAATGTTAAATGATTGATTTTGGGCGCTTTCAATTTTTTAATGGTGAAAATATAACCGGCACACCAAAAAACAAAGTGGTGAGTACTTTTGACCAGACCCACCTGGGGGTTATGTATTTCGATGCGCTGAATCCGAATTTGAGGTCGGTTTAACTCGTACATCTCCAAAATTTTGAATAAATTGCAAGAAACCACTAAAAATTGCAGTTATAAAAATGAAAAAAAAATGATTAAACTAGATCAAATCTTCCCTATATATATATTTTAACCAAACTTCTATCTCCACTAATAGGAAAGATACGCATGTTAGCCTACTCAATTTGGAACACTCTGTATATATAAATATTACCTTGCTCGGTTGTTTGACCCACGCAAAGTAGACGAACCGCAAACTGAATCTTCGCTTGGCTGGAAGCGCGTAAGCCGATGCTGCGATCGCACTAAGGCACCCTTGCGCAGTGGTCGGGCGAATGCCGGGGCTCCGGCGACCGTCTCGAATTTGGGACTTTGTGCGAACTTTCATTCTAAACCGATTCCGACACTCTTTCGCACTCGTGACCAATTAAAACACTAATTAAACACAGTTAAAACACTAATTTGTGCCGTTTTGCGCGGCAGCGAGCGACGAATGCAGGTTTATTTATGAACAACGCACAGGTCAGTGGCCTTAAACATAACGTAACCACTGGAAATTGTCGCTACCTGTTTGGCATATCTAAAAATCAATACTTTGTAGGCTTTGTGAAAAATCAATACATAAACTCCGCCCCTTTACTGCGCAAATGTGCCTTAACTTATACGAAGCTTCAATACGAAGTGCTTCGTGAACGGTTTCGTGAAAAATCAATACATAAACTGCGCCCATTTACTTAAAACAAATTTTCCATAACTTATACATAGGCAGCTTGAATACAACGTGCTTTGAATGTAACATATGAGCTTCAAAGAATAATTAGGACATTTAAATTATATCAGTCGTTAAAACATTTTTTTTAAACGACTTTAATACATTACTTAAAAATTGAAAATGCAAATATTTGTTTAATTGTGGTATTTATTTAAGCTCTTGTAAATCAATTTGAACTAGTCCGTGTACCGTAGATGGCTCGCACGAGTTGATTTAAATTAGTTACATTACTTGTTTTTGGTGTGTACAAACTTATAAATAATTATAAAACATCGGTACGGCCGTTTTTAGAAAGTTTCTTAATCGTATTTAACATATACCAAAATTGAAATAAACGGATAATGTTGCAAACTGCATACATCGTTTCCCCCCGCACGCCAGTTGTGAATCGCACGTTGAAGTGCTCAGAACGTTCTAGAAAATTTTGATTTTGACTAATTAGTGTTTGTGTGGAACAGAATAGTGTTTACCAAAGGGTTTTGGAACTCTCCTAAGTACACCCTGTATATAAATCTGAATTGTAAGCTTATTTTTAAATATTCTATGTTTTGTCGTTTTTGTTAAGTCACAAATAATACTTTAAAAATTTTTACGCCACCTTTCTCAAAAATCTCCGCTTTTTTGGTCGTAATGGTTTTCCAAAATGTTAGTTGCGAGGCCCAAAATTCATTTTCCTTTGTTCGACGTAGCGCTTTCGGCCATTCGCAGGTTAACGTTATCGCGCTTTCCGGAATCGTGCATTTGAGTTTTTAAATAGCCACACGTGTTTATCGGTTTGTAATAATAATCTCTTATAAATAATTGTAGAGCCTCGTAACGATCGTTTTTGGCAATTTTTGAAAATCTTAATATTTTCTGCTTTAATTCGAAACACCCTTTATAATGGAATTTGCGTTTGCACGTAATTAATTTGGAAATGACGCTTACTTTGTAAAATTAAAGCAAGTTATTGGGGTTTTGTTTAGAAATCATAAAAAAATGTATATACAAGGTGTTTTAGCAATGCAATCAAAAAGGTTTGACTAAAATTCATTCAAAGGCCGTGGATTCCGAGCTTTTGCCATTTTTACGTCTTACGGCACTCCACTATAAATGTTTAAAAGCTTATAAAAAATATCTTTTCTTAAATTATAATAATGTATCATGTTTTAATTGAATTATTTTAAAAGACTGAAGAATAAACGGTTACCTATATTACTTTTTCAAGCATTTGATCAATTTGTTTGGCAGAAGTTCGTTTAGCATTAGCAACAACTAAATGTGTCAAAAATTATTTTGTGCTCAATTTATTATGCGTCGAGAGATAAGTTTAAAAAATGGAATATCAATAACAATTTATCTCAGTATATAAAAATCATAAATTACTTAATATGGACGTATTTTCGATATACTGTTTATTTGACAAATACAAATCGATGTGTATTAGAAAAAAATATATCAACTTACCGGCAATATTGGCGGAGTAAAAAAAGCAAAAACGACTCGCCTGAAAAAAACTTTTTTATTTATATATTTTTTCTGTGAGAAAACGTGTTTTTTCTCGAAATTCTATTTGTAGCTTTTCCAAAAAAATCTGTGGGCGATGGAGAAAAACCGAGTTCATATTTGTAATCAGCGCATCAAAATACCCCAGAATCAGTTGTCAAAACCTAGAGAAAACGTCATGACCAAAAATTTGCAGGCCTGTGTTATTTGAAAAGAAATAATGGATTTGCGAAACAAGTTATGGAACTATCAATTATAGTGTTACTTTTAGATTAATTAATTTTTTATTTTTAGTACAACCAAACTAAATTTGTGCGTTATTGCATTCGGCATAAGTGCAGTTGGGTTCTTGGAAAATTTGGTGAGAGCATACGGAATGAAACATTGAGAAGAACGGTCATCTTGGGTGTCGTACAAAGATTCCCCAAAAAGTTTATCATTGCAATAAATCGCTCGTGTAGTTGATAAAATATAAAATTCAATTTTGTAAAACAAAGCGTACCCATAAATATCTTGCTAACGTTAATAAATGATTTTTGGCAGTCCCGTACGAATAATAATGGAAAAGGAAAATTAATGGACTATTTCATCTGATACAAACTCCACTAATGAGTAATGAAGGCCTTTGTTGAGATGCATATGACTGAAATTGATTATCCTGTCCACGGCTGTTCGCGGTTTTTCGACAATTTCTAAATTACATTTAATTAAATCGGCTTAAACGTTGAATTAATAGGACACACACGAGTTGCTTATTGTTTATTTATATTACTCTGTCATATTGGCTTATAAAATTTTAATCAACAACATTTATCAAATTGATTATGCCATTTTGGTTCATTAAATTATTATTAGAATTGTTTACTCCGAAATTTTGTACCGTGTTATTTAAAAAAAAATCGTTTAAAACCAAAGAGGCATTTATTTAAATTGAGATGGGGTCGCCCCATACAAACAATCATTTTCAGATTATTAAACAGAAGGAAGTGTGTAAATAGAAAAATTCGTCCCTCTACAAAATGAGTAATGTCACTTCCGTAATACAACTCGGAAATGGTCATTAATTGACTCTCTTGAAACGTTGACGACGTAAATATATTGTCTGCAGCCGCAAAAGACATTTGACAAATCCGTTGCGGCAAAATGTGTCGTCTTGAAACACTGACCTCGTTAGTACCTGGTGACTTTCGACTTATGCAAATGGCAACAAGCTAGTTGCTCCATCGCCCCTTCCGCTTCCACTAAAAGGACATTAGAACGGATCGTATGACGAAATACCAAGCGCTAAATGATTACCTCTTTTGCTTAATAACGAGATTAAAGGTACGAAAAATTTTCAATTATTTATCTCCTTCAAAATACATATGTACATATAGGGTAGAAGCACCGATTTTGGACACTGTACCAGTTGGGGACATTTTCCACTTTATTTTGACAAATGTAAAATATAAGAATTATCGATAGTGCTATAAGTGTAATGAATGTATGTATCTTTAACTACGATAGAAATATCAATGTGTTTTTCGTATTTTTCAAGTTATTTTATTAAAATTAGTCAAGTGGCTAAAACTGGGCATAACGTGTCCAAAACCGGTATGTATTCGTTAAATTAGGTTGATCATGGCTATGTACACAGTGGTTAGTCGACAATACGATTTGTTTCGCAGATTGTACGGATGCAACTATTTTGCCAACAAATTATGTTTTCGCCTATTTCGGTGAAAACAAAGCAGACTCGGCGAGCGATATTGGAAGGACTAAATTCGGTTCCGATCTCCCACGTAAAAACTAAAGATTTTTTATCCAAGGTATAAATCATCTAAAAAATGTTTTCCAAAAAGTTAACAGCTTTATAATTGTTATGATCGCTTCAATTCTGCCTCGGGAAAGTCGTAATTAATTTGGAAAGTTTAATGTCATTAACAAACAGCTTGAAACGATTTGATTTTTTAATCACTATGCCGATATTAAAAAATCTAGACGGTGAAATAATTGGATTCGTAGTGGAAGGAATTTTCAAGAGTAATTATTCCGAAGTTAAGCTCGGTGCCAACTTCTGCTACGTATTTGCGA
The DNA here is from genome assembly GCA_036325965.1 of Sinopyrophorus schimmeli. Classification (NCBI taxonomy): domain Eukaryota; kingdom Metazoa; phylum Arthropoda; class Insecta; order Coleoptera; family Elateridae; genus Sinopyrophorus; species Sinopyrophorus schimmeli. The sequence goes on from JARFIZ010000403.1 coordinate 29,703, forward strand.
CGCTATATTTTTAGAATTTCGTGCTTCACTTCTGCATATTTTTGAATCAATTTGGGGTTTTATTTCGCCAACAATTCCGTAAACTTTTTGCACAAATATTATTTATTCGAACGACTCTTATTTTATTTTTAGACCCCGAAAGGGATAAGATCGGCGAAACGTATTACGCATATTAAGTTCTGAACAAAATTACCGAAAAACGTTTGTCCTTTTATTATGTAAAAAAGGGCGAAATAAAAACAACGACGTTCCTGGTCGTTAGTTATTGATGCGGAATCGGCTTATGTACTTTTGTGGAGCAAATACGGCGGATACGTGAAACAATAGAAAATTGTCCCTCGAGATCAACACCGAAACGTAGGTCTTATAAAAACAAATTGGAAATCATTTTTAATTTATATTTAAAGTTCGGATTTTAAATCGTCTGTGCAAAATATGTTTCTTTTAAATGGTACCAATTTTACTTTGTGATCAATCTTTATTATTACCATTACAGTCGAACCTCGGTGACTAAGAGCAGACGGGAAACAGCTTTCAATTCCAATAATCTTCGAGCTGTAGAGGTACGCGTGTCAATGTTTTGACTATATGCACTTGTTACATATTTACCATTGTAAATGAAAATGAAAATCAAGTTAGTTTACAAAGTTCTTTTAAAATAATTAAATAATTCATGATACGTTTTAATGTGGGACAAAGAAAATAAAATTTGTTTAACTAATGTTATTTGATCATACAAAGCATCTTATTTTTTGTTATCGAAGCTTTCAGGCAAAAAAATTCAGCGCCAAAAGAACAATCTTTTCCGTTCTCATTTTTAGGTGCTTTTCAAAGGATTCGACTTAATAAATAGATAAACGTACATCTAATCAACATTAAAGCGATAAAAAGCGGCCAAAACGGAATTCATCTGATCTGTACATCGGTAGTTTGAATTACTTATTTCAAATTCCCCATGTGGCCAGATTAAATTGAAGTAGAGCAATGTCGCTGCATTTACCTACATGACCTGATTACAAATTCACGTGTAACTCTACTAATGTATCTCCACCTATCATACGAAATATTGAATATTCATTCCGCTTTCCACACTCTGCAAATTCAACACGAAATGGGTGTTTCAAATACGAAACCCTACGTTGCACGGATTCAAATTTATTTGCCACACTGCCGTGACATTTGTATTTAATTATATGTCTTTTTTTCGAACAGAAAATATATATGGGTGATTCCATTCTAACTGTGATTTTTTGTGTCCCATACTGTTTGCTCTCACTGGTCATACATTGTAAAGCTATTAGTGAAATTTTTGTATCAATACGATTATCATAAAAATAATTCATCACGTTTCTTGTAGAATATAGGTAAGTTGCAGTCCAAAGAAAACTTGCAATATCTCACTTAAATGTCAGTACCGTGTCATGTCCTTTTCTAGAATTTATTTATAAATCGTTTTTTTTTGTTGCAATAAATAATTCAAACGAATTAACTGATAAATCTTAATGCATATAATATAAATTAAAAGAAATTAACGAATTTTTTTTGAATACATCAATTTAAGATTGAATTCCGGCTTAATAACTTTTGTCCTCGGATTTAAGCGAATTTTTAAATTTGAATGTGTATGACACATTAATTTTTTTCATCGTAAGTAATGAATTTCTGTAATTATTACTAGCCTAAATTATGGGGTAATAGGATATTATCAAATTCATAATCAAAAAAATACAGTTGCTATTTTAATTTAAAATGTCAGTACCGTGGCGGACAGTACCGCGTCAAAAACTAATAAAAATATATTTAATTGTTAATAAATAAGATTGACTATTGGCGGAGAAGCTTAAGAATTAAAAATGCTGTAATAAAAACCAAAAAAAAAAAAATTTTCGTTAAGTTAATTTTTGTGAAATGTGTTAGATTTGAGTTGATTAATGTTTGATATAAATTATAATGTATTATTTGTTATGCATAAGTTACTATGGATTATTGAAATGTTAAACAATCAATAAAAAAGAGTTTTAAAATGGTACAATACAATTCGTAAATGAATTTAATAATTTTTCTGAAGAATGTCTACCAAATATATTTTATGTCAGTACCGTGGCATGGAAATTATAAAATACAATTCTCATTCTCGATATTTTGTACCGAAAGCCTCTCGCACTTTCATTTTTACTATCGAATAGAGTAATAATATGCATGAAAAATCAAAAAAAGTTCTGTTGTAAAATTCAAAAATTTTTAATCAAAAAGTAACAGTTAGAACAGAATCGCCCATACACCACATTGTTTTGACCATTCGCTCCCATTTCGTCGTTTGTAATTAAACTTTAAGTTCAAAACAATTTACAAGATGAAATATGTATACCTATTCCTTTTTCAATTCAATAATAAACATGATAAACAACCTTGCGATAAAAAGCAATGCGACTGCTTGTTTACACATAGGCTTCCGTTGAAGACTCTTTTGGAAAGATCAAACTTTGAAATTATGTACCTCGGAGTAGCATATAAAAAATAATAAAAGAAGCAACTGATGAAATGTAAAACTTTAGAAGCTCGCATTGAAATTTAAATTTCTTCGCTAGATCATTAAATAAAAAATTATTCGTAAAAGTTTAGGACAGGTCCTTGTAAAATTTGCATAACATCGTTGAAAAACCGAAGAGAGGTTGCTTTTATATTAAGGATATCATCTCCATATATGCGTGTTCGTGACACTGTCACAAAGCACATAAAATTTAATAGGACGAGAATAATTCCACATTACGTTATTATTATTTTCGAAATAGAAAATGTTAATTTTGAGCGCGAATTCAACGCCATTATTTAAAGTACTTTTATTGCTCTGTACGGTTAATGCATTTTCCATCGATATACGATGCGAAGCTTTCAAAATGTACACCGTCGCATTTCAAAATAAACAATTAAAAGCATTTATGATATGTAAACGTTGATGTGCAAAATAGGGTAAATGCGCCGGTTAGCCGGCCTGCGCCCGTTCTCGTCCAGTCAGCAATAAAACAAATAAAAACAATCAAACACGAATTGTTAAACAAACTTGCAGTGCGCTATTTATTTACAGTCATATTTAGTATTAATTATAATACCTCAACTTACTGTTGTGACTTTCTGTTATAAATCTAGACCCCCACGGCCGAAAACGGGAACTGTTTTTTTAACTGGCCGCCAACCGGCGATCTTACCCTACCGATGTTAAAAAAAATATTAATTGATCATTCGAAACTAGCTCTTTACTAATTATCGATTAATTATTACCGTGGGGAACCATTACTAATTGTTAACCTGAAGAGGCTCGTTTAATAATGATCGCCATTATAATTCAATTAAACGCAGAAGACCGATTCCGCGCATAAATCCATATTTAACAAACAGTAATGCTCTTGACTTTCTATGATAAAGACTACATGGGGGCGGCATTCATCATATGTCAGCTGCTGTCTGTAACCGGAACCTTGATATGATATTTGCATTGCAAACGGTATTTCCCCGACGCCCGCCGATTTCATAACTTATACACGTGCATATTTAATAACGAACAGTTTCATTATAAAAACGCAATTAAATATGAAAACAAAGCAAAGATCTCTTTTCTCGCATTGGTAATTTATTTTCGAATTACTTTGTCGGACGTCTTCCACAAAAACTTAAGTGTTACTACTAAATAAACTACAGTGGAAACTCGATTATCCGGACTAATTAATGTTGCAGCTCATCCGAATAATGCAAAATCCGGATAATTGAAAAAAAAGCAATTTTACCTTGTTAGGTATTTATTTACAAAAAAATCGAAACAAAATAAATAATTTTAATTTAGTTTTGTAGAATTTTTGATTCGAAGAATAATATACAGGGTGATTTTTTATGTTTCTAGACATTTTGATTTAGGCGTCACAGTTTTTAATTAAAAACACTTCTAGAAATTAAATTTATTATTGTGAATCACGCTTAAAACCGAGTGCGCACATTCGAGCTCAAAGTGGCACATTCCGATCTCGGGAAAATGAAGCGCGCCGCTCCGCGTCGCGCTTCATTTGCCTCCCTCGCTCGGAAATGTGCCACTTTTCGCTCGAATGCGCACATCCTCGTGTTTACGAAATTTATTTATATTTAAATCAGTTACGCCAAAAAAGTATTTTTTTGAATGAAATTGCCCCCCATTTTCGCTTCGATTTTTATTTTGGAGAATTGGAGGGAGTAGTTCTATTATGTATTTTAGAACAGCAGTTTCCAAACTATGTTTCGTGGGTTATGTATAAATACAGTCGAAATCCGACATCAAGTTATTCAAAAAAGCACAAAAATTGACTTTTAAAAATCCCGCAGTAAATGTGCCACTGTGATTTGCTCATTCTTGATTCACTACAATGGCCGCCAATTAATTAGCCAATCAGATAGAATTCATTATTTCGTAACTATAGTTACATTAGAAATATTTGAAATTTGAATCATATTGTATAGGGGTAAACAGTACAGTTGTTGGCCAGTCGACAATGATTGGCCATATTTAAAAAATTATTTAATAATAAATCTATATTTCCTAATATATATTTTCTAATAAATGGTTCGTTTTTTTTTGCTAATTTACTATATCTTATTTTAATTAGAAAATATTGGCCGATCACTGTAAATTTACAATATACAATAAATAAATAATAAAGTATACAATATTTATATGGCCAATAACTATGTTGTTTAATAAAAGGGCCAATCACTGTACTGTTTACCCCTATTTATAAACATATTTAAAAACAAAGAATACAAAAAACCTTTTTTTAACAAGAGTAATGCGCATATCAAATGAAAAGCGTTTTAACAGGAAAAAACGAACGCGGTTGACAATCCGTATAACTGAGGTCCGGATAATCGAGGTTTTACTGTAATTTAAAATCTCCGAAAGCTCGGATCAATTCATAAAGGATTCGAAATGTACGAGAAAGGAATTAAAGTGGAAAATTATTGAAATATGAAACTCGAGCAGTTCGTACAAAATATGTAATGCTTTGTAGCTTTCGAGTTTTATTAAACTGAAACACGAATTTAATATAAATAAGTAGTAGGTATACCTATTTGTCGTTCTTAAAAGGACAAATTTCAAAACGAAGAAAAACGAACAATTACTAAAAATCAAAAATTAGTAGCGAAAGGTCCTCGGTTCGAAATCGACGAAATTAAATAAAAAAGACCTTTTCGATTTCCGCACTTTTCCTCGCATTATTTACGCAGTTAATCGAATATAATGGCGGCTTTTGCGGGATTAGCTCTTTGTTTCGAAGGATTTGAAAACGTATTGCAGGTATTCTATGGTTGGGACGTGATGTTTCTGCTTTTCGAATCAGGATAATGAGTTGCGCACTGCGGAAGAATTGCGTAGACGTATTTGTTTTGATTAAGATTTTTTTTTAAATCTCTTTAACGCTTATTTTCTTTTGCTTTTTTTGAATTAATTTTTTTTTTGGTCGTAGAACGACACTCGACGTTTCTAAGTTGAACTTTGTAGAGTAATTTTGAAAGGTCGATAGAGAGAGATATAATGTGTAATTAATTCGTAGCAATATTTGAATTTCAAATTGAATGTATAATGAACTGTGTAAATCACGTGGATTAATGGAATCTGATTGACTGCAGGAAATTAGAGTTACATTTATCGTAAAACTTGGATAAATTTACTAACTTAATTGATATGTTAATAACTATGCCTTTTTGATTAAATTTTTTTAGATGAGTTACAGAACTATTTAATAATAAAGAAAAAACGAATGTAAGTAATTATAAAAAACTTCGACGTAAACAAAAATTTGTGTAATCGTTATAAAAATATGAAATAGGACTTGTTTGGGAAAGAACTTCTACATACTTTGAGTAATTAACGAATTCGAGTTGTAAAGGTTCGAATTATTAAGGTTTGACTGTAAAAATTATAATAAATCCGGAAAGCCTCTTTTCACTTTTGCAAAACGAACAATTTGAGCTAATATTAATTTAATTCAATATGCATTTCCAAATATTTATGAAACTTCGTGTTCTATGCGCCTACATACAATTTCGTCTCCCTTGGTCATATTATTTGATATTCCAAAAATGTTCTTTTGAACATTTTGTGTATAAAGTGAAATAAATGTAACATATATTCTAGGGAAATAAAATACTCGAAATAGGTAGATGTGAATATAATCTCAATGCGCAGTTGATATCAAAGAGAACGTAAGTAAAGAGATGGAATTGGATTCAATTGTGTGTGGAAAATTTCTTTTTATTTCATTACTTTTATTCGGCTGGCCGTAGATAATTTAGTCTTACATTATTTGTGTTGGTCTTGTAAATCAATAAATTACTAAATTAGTTAGCGACAAAAAAATTTACCATATATTTTTTGGATAATAAGGTAACCCCATTTATGTTTTTTTTGAAAAAAAAAATTATGTAACTATAAATGTTTTCAAATTCAGGGGGAACTCCATTCTAAAAACGAGTAAAACTTCCTTCGGCAAACTATTAGACCCCCGCCCCAATTTTAACTATACAAAAGTGCGTCTGATAGTCCAAAAAATAAGCACATTTGAAATTCTAAGAAAGTTAACGAATGTAAATGGGAGAACAAATAGAAAAGAGCAATATGATTTAATTCGATCTCTACAAACACGATCGATTTTTCAGGTACAGTGGAAACTCGGTTATCCGGACTAATTATTGTTGCAGCTCGTCCGGATAATTGAAAAAAAAAACAATTTTACCTTGTTAGGTATTTATTTACAAAAAAAACGAAACAAATAAGTATTAATTATAAAATCAACAGTAAAAAATACCAAAAAGAATCATAAAATGTTTATATAAAATTAAAAGTAAATTGATCATTGTTAATTGTGGCGAAAAGCGGAGTGTGCACATTCGAGCTCAAAGTGGCACATTCCGATCTCGGGAAAATGAAGCGCGCCGCTCCGCGTCGCGCTTCATTTGCCTCCCTCGCTCGGAAATGTGCCACTTTTCGCTCGAATGCGCACATCTTCGTATTCATTGGATTCGACTATATTAATACCAAATCCTTAAAATTCAGATTTTCTATTTGGAAAAAGTTTTCGCTTGAAAGCGCACATACTCCTTAATAATATAATTTGCCTATCTTATTCTTCTCTCTTACAAATAATATTAATTAAATCAAACTGAACTAAATGTACCACTTCTGGCTTTTCTTTTAATTGAAAATTACAATAGGGTATTTTTACCAAAAACCACATTTCAAATTTACTACTTTTAGGAATTTTGGCTCTTATTTCCCAACCTTTTTTGTAACATACCCCGCCAGAGTCATTCTAAAATTTTGATGCACCCCCTATGTAACATATAAATATTTTTTTATATTTAAAAATTGAATTAATCCATAAATGAAGTCTAATTACAACAGTGTCTACAAAATGTGCCTTAAAACTAATTTGTTTATAATTTTTACAAAAATGAAAATTACCCAAAAATATTCGGAGACCTTAATTTTGCTATATAAACCTTAGTGGCCCACTTCAGAAAATTTTACTCATACAATTTTAATTAATCAAAAACGCGAATTATTAAACATTCAAAAGTACACCCGAAAATATTTTTATTAAGGAATAAAATATTTAACCTTTTTCAAACAAAAATAGATCTAATTTATCGACTTTAAATTTTTTGAATTGAAGAATAAAATAAAAATATAGGCAAATCCGATAAATACAAGGATGTGCGCATTCGAGCGAAAAGTGGCACATTTCCGAGCGAGGGAGGCAAATGAAGCGCGACGCGGAGCGGCGCGCTTCATTTTCCCGAGATCGGAATGTGCCACTTTGAGCTCGAATGCGCACACTCGGTGTTAAGCACGATTAACAGGAAAAAACGAACGCGGTTGACAATCCGGATAATCGCGAATCCGTATAACCGAGGTCCGGATAATCGAGGTTTTACTGTAATTAATTTTCAGTTTGAACGTATGTGCTTCGATTGTAAATAAGTTAAACGATGTGAGAGCACGAGTTCAAAATGTCAATGGAAACTGTGATTGCTGTCGATTAGCGGTGTTCCCGGTTACCATCAAGAATAGTCAGCACAGAGCTGGTTACAGCAATTTGCTGTTCATTTGTGTTATAATGTTTAATTAACTGCTCGATCGTAATATATTGTTATCTGATAAATTTTGGGAGGGAATACAGATTGTTTAACAAGACCGATACCAATTTATTAGCTTTAGAAATTCCAGTTAGGCACCTAAATACAGTTTTATTAAAATTTTCTCGCCGTTTCACTAATTAAATGATAATCCTGCGTTCACAACTAAATTAGATGAAAATAGCATTAATTAATATCGTCTAAAAGCCAATTCGTTAACCGCAAGCTGCAAATGCACCACACGGAATTTACGTAAAAGTAAACATTACGTAGTATAGGAATTAACCTATGTAAATTCTACAGTTTTGGATAAGGTCTTTAGGTTTTCGTTTCTACCTGGAAGTCGTCGAGTTCAGTTCTGCGTTGTCTTTGAAAAATTAAAATAAAATTCTGCGTAGTCAAAAAATGCGGTTTATTTGTAATTATCAAATGCTGGAGGAGTTGCGTTTTTTTGATAATAATTGCTTTGTAGTCCTGTGGACTCGGCAAAATAATTTTTTTGCGGACTTGCGGTTGGGGTGTTCGTTTTTGTGAATTATCGTTTCCGAAATCGCGCTCGCGGATTATTTTGATTAAATGATGTGTTTCCTTTTTCGGATGTTCTTGTTATTTTTTTGAGGTGCCTAATCAACTAAGTTTTCCTTTCATTAAAATCTTTTGGCAGAAAAAAGAAATATTTGATAACTGACATGTTTAAACAAAAAATCGATACAGCCACGTTTAAATTTTTACAACAATTTCAACACAGTTTTGTCATCGTTAGAAAATTCACATAAATAAGAGAAATCTCGACTTGGAGGTGTTTAAAATAAGCAAGTTCTAAATGTAGTACCTACTCTTAATTAAAATGAATAATTAGCATAGTTAATTTGGTCGAAATTTATTATTCACTTAAACTTCTTAAGGTACGCGGACATTAGAAATTTTAGTCAACAAATACGGGTATGTTCTAAACCAGCGAAACTTTAAATCGTTGCATTTTCTTAAAACAACTCTTTGTTTTTATTCCACTTAAATCGTTAAAAAATCTGAACAAGAACCTCCCTATTATATGTACAGTAATCCCTCAACATTCGCGAGGGTTACGTTCCAGAAAACCTCGCGAATATGGAATTCGCGTATGTTAAGTCTATCTTAATGTGGAAATAGGGGGTTACGTTCCACGATGGTTGATATACGTTAAATATATGTTACCGTGTAAGATCGAACGAAGTCTGGTAAATGTCGACATCTTTCAGTAAATGGCAACATTCACCAAGTCGCTTTTTTGTATGTCCGAAATATTTGCCAAATATGCACTGATAGCGAATGTCAAAATTATCTTAATTCTAGATCCTTCTAATTCGAATAAAACGAAAATTTGTATATTATTAAAAAAAACAACAGAAGCCTTAAGGAATACTATAAAATTAATCATATTCTTGAACTGAAAACAAATAATACACTCAAAAAAAATCTAAAATAGTATTAATAATAAATATACACCTAAGAATTTGTAATAAAACCTAAAATATAAAAAAAATCAATGTAATTTGTTCACATTTAACATTTAACAATCTTATTTGTTACAACAACTTAAACTGCTACGACACTTTGCATTACACAAGACTCCTTTGCTTTTACATCTCGAGATTATTACTGGGAAATGTTTACAACTGCACAACTGAAAAATACATTATGTTCAAAAACCCAAAAAACATTTTTTTTATGGTTCCGCGAATAAACGAGTTTACAGCTCGCGAATGTCGAATTTTTCCGTATTTTAATAATCGCGAATAATCGAAATTCCCGAACGTCGAATCCGCAAATATCGAGGGATTACTGTACTTGCAAAATCGCTTTAACGTCACATCCTAATTTGTCTGAATTTAATCGGTATTTTTAAAGCTACAAAAAAATCAACATTAAGAATTTTATTATCAGTTTTCACAGCGTCGTTCGCTCCACTGGCAATGCATCAAATTCGAATTAATATTTCCTCTTATATTTTTTCTTCTCCGATAACGGCGAGCCATCTTCCGCATTATAACACCTAAGTTGAATTAATAAGGTCTTTCGTAAGTCGTTTCCCGCAGCGCATGACGAGCGTGCTACGGATCAAGGGACTACTTTTATGAGATGTTCGACTATAGAAATAGTGATTTTATGTGCATTTATTTGCGTCACACCATATTTAATGCCCAGTTTAAGGTCCCGCATCCGAAATTCGATCTTCGCTATTTCTATAACTTTTCTTATATGTACTATGAACGCAGGATAAAAGTTACCTATTCTTGAGGATTTAACTCCTCCTTAAGACAAATCAAGTCAAGAGTTTATCACATTAAAATATGGTAGGTTGGCCTTAAAATTATTAACAGTGTTTTATTATTAAAGTTTATTTTTCCGAAGTAATTGTAGAAATGTTTATTTATCAACCACTTAAGATATGAAAACAAAATACAACCAGTCCGTATGTTTACAGTATTAGGAGATTGTGAAAATATAGAATTAAATCAGATTGCTCTTTCATTCTACAATGACTAGAAACTGCTTATGTAGTATTTTTGCTCTTTATAGTATTTACAATTTTAGTTTCTCGATAAGGTTTTTTGCACGATGTTATAAAGAATGAACGCTTGTAATTTCAAATTATCTAAGACGTGTCCGCTAAATAAAATAAAAAATAAAATTCCGTCATCATGATAAGACCCCCTTGCTCTAAAGATTAAAGCAGTGGTCTAAAGAAAACGTATTTTGGGGTTCGAATCCCAATGACAGCCTCTTTTTTATACGCTGTTCTAAATAATTCGAGTTGAACATGATGTGTCTGCAGTTATCTAGATTAGTACGAAATATATTGTTTTCTCTGTTTTTGATAAATATCATCTTAAATTATGCAACATTGAAAAATAAACTTATTCATATTTTAAATTATAGTTAAAAAAAATGTTATGATTTGTGTCATATTAAATATAATTTTTGGCAAATACCATATTTACTTTTAAATGATATTTGGGACACAAAGAACAAATGCTACGTAATTAAAAAAAAAAAACAATTGTTTTTTTATTTAACATGTACCGAAAAAACAACCTATCAGCAAAATTCGAACTACAGATTTTAATGCTCCGTATACAGATGTGTCGACCCTTACTCCTAACAAAATGTGTGATTCACCTTACATGAGTTTGTCCTTGTGAATATAATGAATACATACTATGTAGTATTATTCTTATTGTTTTTAGAAGATATCAATAAGTCATACATTTTTACCACCTCGTTTCAACAATTATAATTATTATTATTATTATTATTATTATTATCAAAAAAACCTTAATTACCTTTCGGTGTAAAGGTGTTACACTTATTTGATTTCTATTACAATTAATTAATGTTTGGATATTTAATTAATTTAGATTTTACCAAAATCAAATTTTAATATGTCTAAATAGGTGTAAAGAATTATTTGAAAAGCTGTATACATCCATAGATAAATATGTGGTAACTTTAAAATACAAAATTGTATGACCTCATCATTATTTAATATAAAGCATGCAGTCGAGATTTTTCTAAGTTAAAATACACGAAATCTTCGATGTAAGCAGTTCAGTTATGACATACGATCCGGCTTTATTTTATTTTCTTAAGATTTTAATTGGTAATAAAACGTGACTGATAAAGAAACACTGTTTCAAGAATTGTAAGACCAACCCACTATATCTTATTTTGATAAACACTCTGACTTGATTTGTCTTAAGGAGGAGTTAAACCCTCAAGAATAGGTAACTTTTATCCTGTGCTCATAGTACTTATCAGCGAAAAAAACTAGATTTTCATCGAATTGCCCATCACGAACTTTGCGTATTCAATTTTAAACAATGTAATCCCTTAAAAGATTTAGAAATCTTAAGAGATCTTTTCAATTTTAAGAACGTTTATAGAGATATTAAGAGCTTTCTCTTTAATACAGTTAGGAGAAATAATTAAAATAAAAGGAGACGCTTTTAATACACTGAGCACGAGGTATAGATACATAAGTCCCATGTTACTATCGCTTAATTAAAGAAAAAGCACGTCGAATAATAAAAATTATGACCTGTATCGCCTTTCGATGCAGATGGGTGTGTAATGAATTGATATTTGCAAAGTCAATGCTCGTTCTACATGTTTTTAAGACTCTTTAATTAACCTAGACGGACACGATTTAATTATTGAATATATCCATTGCATTGTTAAAACAATATTTGAAGCTAATCGCGAATGGTTTATGAGTCGAACGTGAAACGAAGAAGAATTTCATAGATGCATTCCATCTCCGTAATTTTGCCGAATACCCGTACGCGCACATTCCTAAACAAATATCGAAAATACAACAGATTCTGCAATAAAAATGTAATATCTTATCCGCGACGTTTTAAATTCTTCGTTATTTTTTATTGGTTTTGTTTTATTAAAAAAAGAAATGTTCGTCTTGTCGGTGCCGTTGTTGTTATTATTAAAACGAGTTATTAATTTCGCGAAAAGCGAGCTTCCTCCGACATCACTAGCAATTTCGAGAGATCAATAAGACTTTGTTGCGGATTAAACATTAACGGTGGGCTTAGTTTCGTTCGCGAATTATAAACAAAATTGAAAGGGCGGAAAATGCACAAACCACTTCCAAACACAAAATAACTCGTCGGAAACAAATCTGCTTTCCACTTTCCATGTAATTACTGTCCGGCCAGCGTCAAAGCACACAATGTGACGAACAAAACATCGAGAGAACGTGTCAAAATGGGCCGATAAAATGTACAACGTCGCCGCTTTCAGCTTTGGACGAATGGAACTTCGTCTACCCATGGTTGTTTGCATTAATTTAACACAAACGGTTCCTCGTTCTTTTTTCAAAAATTGGAACTATTGTTTTTCTTTGCGTAGGTACTCAAAGGAACTGGTATTTCGATTAACTGAATAATTTTACACTCTTATAAAATTAATATATATTGAAACACTTACGTGCACACCTTTAGCAAATTCATTTTCGTAATCAAAAACATATAGAGGAGACCGGGGTTGAAAGTCACAATTTTTTTGTTTTGCATTTATAGAGCCCATGGTCTTAATTTATCAATGACATTTATATATCAATAGATAGTGTATTTATTCTAGTTTAAGAAAACATAAAGACTTTTTCTCTACCATTATCTATAGAGAACATATTATAATTATAATGAAAAAGGAGACGTGTGACTTTTAACCCCGTGTCGGGGATGGTTGTCGGACGTTAAATAAAAGGTAAAATACAAAACGAGGAAACAAATACCTATTCTATCTAACGAACTTAGGTTATGGTAACAAAAATGACAAATGTATAATTACAGCCAATCGTTTATGTAGTAAAATCCCTAGAAACCAATAAAAAAAAGACCGCACATGTTCATGGTTGCTTTGCACTTGTGACTACTAGCCCCCGCTGACTTTAGACAACCTTCCCCAAAACACTTTTAGACAATTAACTGCCACAATAAATTTAAAAGGAGACGGTTTTGACCTTCCGTGTACTAGGTGGGGGTATAACTAACGTGAACGATTTTTTTTTTGTTAAAACGGCACGTTTGGTAATCGAGCTTAAGACCGAGTGTGCACATTCGAGCTCAAAGTGGCACATTTCCGATCTCGGGAAAATGAAGCGCGCCGCTCCGCGTCGCGCTTCATTTGCCTCCCTCGCTCGGAAATGTGCCACTTTTCGCTCGAATGCGCACATCCTCGTACTTACTAGATTTGTATACTTTATCCTTAACTCTTTCACATCAAAAAATTCAATTTAGTTTGATAAATATCGATTTTATGTTGGAAAAATATATTTACCATGGCAAATGAGTGGAAGGGGGCGAAAAGATACGACAATCTCGTCAGTGCGAGCGAGAGAAAACGATTAAAATTATTCAACTGCTTTTTCGTCTAACTTATTGGCCTAAATTATTGTGAATCGTGCTTAAAACCGAGTGTGCACGTTCGAGCTCAAAGTGGCACATTCCGATCTCGGGAAAATGAAGCGCGCCGCTCCGCGTCGCGCTTCATTTGCCTCCCTCGCTCGGAAATGTGCCACTTTTCGCTCGAATGCGCACATCCTCGTGTTTATTACATTAGTATAATTTACCGTGCGCTCCTTCAAATCAAAAATTTTAATTCAATTTAGTAAATATCGATTTTATTTTCTAAAAATGTATTTACCATAGCAATGAGTAGAAGAGAGCGAGAAGATACAATAATTATGTCAAAGGAAGTGAGAGGGAATGATTAAAATTACTCAATTAATTTTTTGTCTAATTTATTGACCTAAAATATTGTGAATCGTGCTTAAAACCGAGTGTGCACATTCGAGCTCAAAGTGGCACATTCCGATCACGGGAAAATGAAAATAAAAACTTTTTCTCTACCATTATCTAAAGAGAACATTTTTATGAAAAAGGAGAAATGTGACTTTTAACCCCGTGTCAGGGATGGTTGTCAGACGTTAAATAAAAGCTGAAATAGAAAACGAGAAAACAAATACCTATTCTATTCTAACCTATCCTATCTAACGAACAAATTTATTAATTCATTAGGTTTTCTGTTATGGTTAATGTGACAACCTACCCGTGAGACAACCATACCCGGTCTTCCCTACATAGCGTAATAAATTTAGTAAATTTGAAATATACGAATATGTAATTGACGCGAAAACCCTGCTGCTTAAATTTCTATTCATGAAATTTGTGAAACAGTGTGGAACATTGTAATGTAAATTAATTCCCGTATAGTCCATGTTAAGTGACGATAATTAAAGAAAGATTAAATTATTGTTCCGTATCGTATTTGCCAAATTCAATGTTGACAAGAACGCCATTTGTGCAACCTATGTCAATATTACCTATTGGTAATAATTTCCTGAGTTCTGTGGTTATCCATCGCAAGCCCAGTAATAGCCAATTCCTAAATTGGCTAATTATGCATGAAATTGCTTTATTCGCCTCTAAAACCACTAGATACACTAAACCACAATTTTTAGTAAAAAAACCACAAAAAAAATAAAGTATTGTCCGCTATTGCAACGTTATAGCTACCGATAGCTACAATAATGAAGTTCTTAGACAAAAGCAAACTACATTAACAAAGTTTCCAAATGGCGTTCGTAATTTCTAATTCTCTATGTAAACTACTAGAAATTATGACCCCCTTCTAAGTTCTCATTAAGGAATCAATATTGCCTGCAGATGCACTCTAGTGTTTCCACTTACCATTTCGGCCAGCTTTACCTTTGCTTGACCAAATCAATAGTATAATTCGAAACTGCGATAAAGTTTGCTTTTGAATAGGTTTTGGCCTTTGGCTGACACACCAAACTGTTCTAATTATACAACATTACAAATGAACATTTATATAATTAAGAATTCTAGTAGTTAATAATAAATTGAATTTAACTCACCCATATAACTGAGAGTAGAAATTAAAAACAAACTCGAATTACCTGAAAGAAAAAGAAAAAAATATTATTAGGCGTTTCTTTCTAAATTAA
Source organism: Sinopyrophorus schimmeli (assembly GCA_036325965.1). Lineage (NCBI taxonomy): Eukaryota > Metazoa > Arthropoda > Insecta > Coleoptera > Elateridae > Sinopyrophorus > Sinopyrophorus schimmeli. The sequence goes on from JARFIZ010000403.1 coordinate 45,382, forward strand.
TTTTTTTTAGTTAAAGAGCTGCCGTTTTTTTTTATTTATAATAATTAACTATTATTATATTAAATAAACGTTTATTTCTTATAGGCTCAGAAAAATAATAAAAGTTTTCAATAATGCAATACAGGGTGGTATCTTTTAGGCTTCTATATACAATATAGAAAAAAGTCTTATAACGTGGTTTAGAATTTCAAAAAATATTGAAGGCAAAGCAACCTTCGGCAAAATAGTCGACGGAGAAACGTCCTAGACGCTCATAAAGCAAAGTTAGAGGCATCGTCTTTTCAACAAAATTGTGTAGAATAAAGATCGTAAAAGTTTTAGGTAAATTTGTAAAATTAATAGCTACAGCAGTTTAGCATCTGCAAACTTCGTTAAAAAACGATTCGGAGTAAAAGCTGCTTAAAATTTAACGTTGCATTAGCTTTACAAGCCATAGGTATTAAAACTAACGGTCTTTATTACTACGATTCTGTTGATATTAATAAAACGACGCTTTCACGTGACTCTCGCCAGCTTTAATTAATAAAATCTCAAACCGAAAAAGGAAAATAAAATTTCACGAATTTAAGGTGTCTCGAATAAAATACAAACGTCAACGTCCTTTTAGATGTGCAGTTTAAACCGCGCTCGTTTGGAAATCGCACTACTTTTTCTAAACGTTTCGTAAAATATTTCTCGGTTTCATAAATTGAAAATTTTTGCTGCGCGAAGCCGTTTCGAAACCTTTCTCGGAGCCGATAAAAACGAAAGAAATACAAACTGAGGATTTTCCATAAAAATCTATATTTAATGATTTCCTTTTATATTTCGAATAAAATATTAGGCAAAAAGGGTGCCGGATTCATTTCAAACGAGTTCTCTTTCTAAATATAAAACGAGCAATATTTTTCTATACGCTTGCGTCACCAACGATCAATAATTGATCCATCGGGGGCGCGGATCTGCGATTTTTTCGGGCCGGGCCAAAAAGTTGGCAATTGCGTCCCCTTAAACCGGCGCCCGAGGAACGCGTCCCAGCGTGCCCCTTATTAGATCCCGGCACTGTCCGTTTTAACTTTTTTTATTAACCAAATAACAGATGTTAAAATATTTGACTTAATTAAATATTTATTTGTTCGACCAAAATATAGGTACATTAGGGTGGCCCTTATTTCGGGTATATCCGATGTTTTTTTTTCCACGATAGTCCTAAATCGGTTCCAAATCTATAAAAAAATTCATGCCACATTTTAAGTCTTAATTTTAATATTAACCCGGCCCCCCACGATACCCAAAGTTTTAAATGGAAATAACATTGAAAAATTGTCTTATTCCTTTGGAATTTTTTACCTCACGAACTAATAAACGCATCACATCGCAAATGATAGGTCTTATAGCAAATTTAACGCTCTACGCAAAAGGTCTCCTGTGATTTTTCGCCAACTTGACTGCTTCAAAAGTTAAAATTAACTAGAACTTTGATTTTGACCTCGAATAACTTTTGAACCGGTCAAGTTGGCGAAAAATCACAAGAGACCTTTTGCGTAGAGCGTTAAAATAGCTATAAGACCCATCATTTGCGATACGATCCGTTAATTCATTCACGAGATAAAAAATTCCAAAGTAATAACAGAACTTTTCCCATGTTATTTCCATTTAACACTTTGGCTATCCGAAGGGGGGGGATTAATATTAAAATTAACACCTAAAATTTGACATAATTTTTTTTTTATAGATTTGAACCGATTTAGGACTACCGTGAAAAAAAATTCGAATACACCCGAAATAAGGGCCACCCTAAGGTACATATTAGAAGGTGTGCCATTTCAATTATAGAACCTAACGAAAAAGGGTGGTGTTTTTCTTTTAATATTCCAGGGTATAATATACAAAGCGTTTATCGATTTGTAAATGCATACAAGGTGAGAGTGACTAAGTTTTGCTATAGCCCGAAGCGCTAGATAAACGTATTTTGCCTTCGAAAATAAAAACAGCGATACGAGTTTGTGTGTACGTGATTTTCTAAATTCTTAACTAGTAGTATATTTGTGTTCACGCTCGCGTTCGGTTATTTTTCTTTTGATTATGTTGTGCCTTAAAGATGCGTCCACTTTAATTAATTTTAAACACAATTTGTAACGACGTCGGTTTTAATAAATAGTGTAGTTTTTCAAAAGGATTACTTAGAGCATTGCAACATCAAAGGTAAGCCGTTTTCTTCATTATTTTTAGTGTCCGAAGTCGAAACAGGCAAAAACTTAAAATCGGTTTAAAAAAATCAGTCTAACAATATTGATTTAGACAAAAGCAGTTGAGCGTATTATTTAAATTGCAAAAAAAATTTGAAATTGTTTTATATCCAAGATCGAAACTTAAATTTGCATAAAAATGGAGCGCAAAATTTCGTCTCGAGTGTCGTTGAAAAGTATAGGGGTACGTTTGCCATAGTGCAAAAGCAACACTTAGGCCATTGAAGACACCGGAGCTCCGTCAAAACCAATAACCTCAAATTTAATTGTTTTTATCGTTTTATTTCGAGAAAGAGTTGAAGGTATTTTTCTCCGTTCGTTTGGCCTTTGTGCAAGCTCTCGTCTGGGACTTATCAGGACCACTTCCCCAACCGTACTCTTGCAATCTGTAGCACCACTCATAGCAAATGTGGATCATTAACGTCACTTTACAAGACAGATTTTCTTTCGGGGTGTGTGTGTGTGTGTTAAGATAAACTCGCCTTTGGTTGCAAAAATTCTTTGGGAATCACATAAACGAGATTTGATTAATTCTGGTTGCGAATATTAAATAATTACGCATGCGGAAAATTAGTTTAATTACTCAAACCAAGAGAAGTTTAGTCATTAAAATAACTGGAGCAGCGTATCATGTGTAAGACTTTAACAACTTTACTTTTTATAATTACTCAGGTAGAATTAATTTTCACACACCGGTGCTATCAAACTGTACGAACCTCGTATGAGATAAAAAAACTTTTTGTATTAATTTTGATGGGTTAGCACATAATATATAACATATCCGAAAGTATCCGAAGAGTTGATTTAAGAAATTCGTTTAAGGATTCCCAATTCAATTAACTTAAAGAGTTATTACAGTGAAACCTCGATTATTCGGACCTCAGTTATACGGATTCGCGATTATCCGCGTTCGTTTTTTCCCGTTAAAACGGGACAACTCGTAATCGTGCTTAAAACCGAGTGTGCGCATTCGAGCTCAAAGTGGCACATTCCGATCTCGGGAAAATGAAGCGCGCCGCTCCGCGTCGCGCTTCATTTGCCTCCCTCGCTCGGAAATGTGCCACTTTTCGCTCGAATGCGCACATCTTTGTATTAATTCCATTTTTCTACATTTCCCATCTCTCTTTGAAATCAAAAATTTTAATTTTCCTTAGTAAATGTCGATTATATGTTCGAAAAAGGTATTTTACCATAGCATGGAGTGGGAGCGAGCGAAAAGATAGGACAAACTCATAAGTAGGAGCGAGAGGGAACGATAAAAATTATTTACTAATTTTTTTGGGGCCAAAATTATTGCAAATCGTGCTTAAGACCGAGTGTGCGCATTCGAGCTCAAAGTGGCACATTCCGATCTCGGGAAAATGAAGCGCGCCGCTCCGCGTCGCGCTTCATTTGCCTCCCTCGCTCGGAAATGTGCCACTTTTCGCTCGAATGCGCACATCTTTGTATTAATTCCCTTTTTCTACATTTCCCATCTCTCTTTGAAATCAAAAATTTTAATTTTCCTTAGTAAATATCGATTATATGTTCGAAAAGGTATTTTACCATAGCATGGAGTGGGAGCGAGCGAAAAGATAGGACAAACTCATAAGTAGGAGCGAGAAGGAACGATAAAAATTATTTACTAATTTTTTTGGGGCCAAAATTATTGCAAATCGTGCTTAAGACCGAGTGTGCGCATTCGAGCTCAAAGTGGCACATTCCGATCTCGGAAAATGAAGCGCGCCGCTCCCCGTCGCGCTTCATTTGCCTCCTCGCTCGGAAATGTGCCACTTTTCGCTCGAATGCGCACATCTTTGTATTAATTCCCTTTTTCTACATTTCCCATCTCTCTTTGAAATCAAAAATTTTAATTTTCCTTAGTAAATATCGATTATATGTTCGAAAAAGGTATTTTACCATAGCATGGAGTGGGAGCGAGCGAAAAGATAGGACAAACTCATAAGTAGGAGCGAGAAGGAACGATAAAAATTATTTACTAATTTTTTTGGGGCCAAAATTATTGCAAATCGTGCTTAAGACCGAGTGTGCGCATTCGAGCTCAAAGTGGCACATTCCGATCTCGGGAAAATGAAGCGCGCCGCTCCGCGTCGCGCTTCATTTGCCTCCCTCGCTCGGAAATGTGCCACTTTTCGCTCGAATGCGCACATCTTTGTATTAATTCCATTTTCTACATTTCCCATCTCTCTTGAAATCAAAAATTTTAATTTTCCTTAGTAAATATCGATTATATGTTCGAAAAAGGTATTTTACCATAGCATGGAGTGGGAGCGAGCGAAAAGATAGGGCAAACTCATAAGTAGGAGCGAGAGGAACGATAAAAAATTTTTTACTAATTTTTGGGGCCAAAATGATTGCAAATCGTGCTTAAGACCGAGTGTGCGCATTCGAGCTCAAAGTGGCACATTCCGATCTCGGGAAAATGAAGCGCGCCGCTCCGCGTCGCGCTTCATTTGCCTCCCTCGCTCGGAAATGTGCCACTTTTCGCTCGAATGCGCACATCTTTGTATTAATTCCATTTTCTACATTTCCCATCTCTCTTTGAAATCAAAAATTTTAATTTTCCTTAGTAAATATCGATTATATGTTCGAAAAAGGTATTTTACCATAGCATGGAGTGGGAGCGAGCGAAAAGATAGGGACAAACTCATAAGTAGGAGCGAGAGGGAACGATAAAAATTATTTACTAATTTTTTTGGGGCCAAAATTATTGCAAATCGTACTTAAGACCGAGTGTGCGCATTCGAGCTCAAAGTGGCACATTCCGATCTCGGAAAATGAAGCGCGCCGCTCCGCGTCGCGCTTCATTTGCCTCCCTCGCTCGGAAATGTGCCACTTATCGCTCGAATGCGCACATCTTCGTTTTTATTAGATTTGTTATATGAATATTTTTTTTCTTCAGATCAAACACTTAGAATTTCAATCAATTTTGGTTTTATATTCGGTGAAAGTTATGGATTTTATTGTTTTGAAAACTCTTCAAAAGCATTAATTGTGTTGTAATAAATATTTAATTGCTAGTGGGAGCGAGCGAAAAGATAGGACAAACTCATAAGTAGGAGCGAGAGGAACGATAAAAATTATTTACTAATTTTTGGGGCCAAAATATTGCAAATCGTGCTTAAGACCGAGTGTCGCATTCGAGCTCAAAGTGGCACATTCCGATCTCGGGGAAAAAGAAGCGCGCCGCTCCGCGTCGCGCTTCATTTGCCTCCCTCGCTCGGAAATGTGCCACTTATCGCTCGAATGCGCACATCTTCGTTTTTATTAGATTTGTTATATGAATATTTTTTTTCTTCAGATCAAACACTTAGAATTTCAATCAATTTTGGTTTTATATTCGGTGAAAGTTATGGATTTTATTGTTTTTGAAAACTCTTCAAAAGCATTAATTGTGTTGTAATAAATATTTAATTGCTAAAAGACGAATTTTTCTTAACGGTCTAATTGACCGATAACTGCGTTTGTAGTAAGTCTAAAACTGCCGCGGTTCAAGTGTTAAACTTTCAGGACAAAAAAGAATGGTGTCTATTTAACGAAATATTGTGTTGGGAAGCTCAAAAGCAAAGAGAGCAATGTTAAAATTAAGTTAAAAGTTTGCCAAAATAATTGATTGTAATTAAATTTGTTTACTAAGAATAATAAGAGTAACTTTACATAAACTAAGCTACACAAACTTTTATATTTAATTAAAAGTTTCCGAGGATTTCGTACCTTTTAAATCGACCGAAAGTCACATCAGAAGTTTAACTTCCCATATAATTTAATAAATTTCCATCTTACGATTACAGTATAACAAATTTCTATTTTTCCCCTCTACAAGTGCGTTTTTTGAACTTATTTCTTCGAAATCGCTCGGTAGATAAAGCAAACCAAATTCCAATATAACCGTCAGAGTTTCGAAACAACATACAAAAATTAAATGAAACGTGAAGGTCCCCGACGGATACTAAAAACGTCAGCTTTCGTTTCAATCACAATGACTACAAATACTTTGGGCATTTCGCTTGCCAACCGTAAAATCTCAGGCTCGTGTAATCCAACACAACCTTTCTTTCTTGGGAGCCCGGAATTTTACTCTTGCCTGCCAGAAATAGCCCTTCAGATGAACATGTTCCCCACAACATCTGACTTTTTCTCGGGTGAACTTTAACGAATACAAGATTCGACACGGGAGCCGTCCCATGTTTTTGCTAAATTATAAAACTACCCTTTTAATGCGATATTCGTCTATGCCTTCCATAAAAGTTCTAATTAAGTTGCGCAATGACTAACTTAACCCCTTGGCACACAATGACGTCTAGGAGACGTCAATCGTTTAGGGTTGCATTGTAGATTTTGACGTCTCTAAGACGTCTGGAACTGTATTCAATTTTATGTTCCGAAAAATGTGCGTTTTCAACAATAATTTTGTTAAAAGGCACAAAATTGGCGATTTGAGAATTTTATTATTAATATAATTCTGTAATATTTAATTGCGAATTGTCCAAAGAGTAAATTAATTCTTGTAAAGTGTGCTTAAAGTCGAGTGTGCGCGTTCGAGCTCAAAGTGGCACATTTCCGATCTCGGGAAAATGAAGCGCGCCGCTCCGCGTCGCGCTTCATTTGCTTCCCTCGTTCGAAAATGTGCCACTTTTCGCTCGAACGCGCACATCTTCGTATTTATTCAATTTGTTTAAATTACTTTTTGGATTTAAAAAGGACATAGCAATGTATTCAAATAAAACGACATATGCGCAGTAACATATAGTTTGATAACCACTGGTCTAGCTATACACAAGCGCAACATAGCGCGTTGTTATATTTAATTTAGTCGCGCCAAAGAAGTATTACTTCTAACGTGCGTACATAAGTACATGCACCGGTTTTTTTACATAGAATGAAATTCAGTTTTAAACATTTAGCAAAATTATTAAAGTAAACTCGAAGAATAAATAATTTTAAGTTTTTAGACAACTTAAATTAAATAAATTAATAACTTGGAAAATTTTTAAAATTTATTTAAGAACTTTAGCAATTTTTAATTATCATTTTTTTTTGTATAACACAAATTGAATAAAACAAAACTTTATTCGGTAAATTTAAAAGGAAATTTTGATAAAAAAATTATTATGTATTTTCAGAAAACTCAAATAGAGTAAATACAGAATTTGTGGTTTTTCAAAAAACTTTTAAGATCATTAATTTACGCAAATAAAATTAATATTGGAGAAAACTCAATAAATAAATTATCTTAATTGTTCAGAAATATTAAATTTATAAAATTAAATACAGTCAAACCTCGATAGGTCGAAGTTGAAGAGAAACTATAATTAATTCGCGTTATCACAAATTCAACTATCGATATAAAAACATTTTTTAGTTCATGTTTTTAAAATTTACTTATTGTTTCATTTTCTTAATAATTTCCTAGCGATTTCTTGCTAAAACCTAAATCTTGTGTCTTCGACAAGTTGTAATTAGACTTCATTTATGGAATAATTCAATTTTTAAATATAAAAAAATATTTATATGTTATATATTATATGCATCAAAATTTTAGAATGACTGAGGTGGGTAATGTTAAAAAAAGATTGGGAAACACTGCTCTACATATTTCAAAATATTTTAAAACTATTAATTATTTATTTTATGTTATTTGTGTATGCTCATAACAGTTAAGTTGAGCCAAATTAATAGTTTTTTTCGGACTCGTCAAATTCGGTTTTTTTCTATGTCAAGGGGTTAAAATGTTCGTATTCTTTGTAATTCTTGAAAATGATGTAACACACCTGTTATTTGCCAATATTTATGGAAGCATTAAAACGCGAAGAACAAACCGCTGTTAAAACAATGAAACTTTACATGCTGCATTTAAGTGGAACACGTGCAATGGACGTAATGCCAGTGGGAACTGCGAATATATTTCCCGTCGTGTCTGAATTAAACGTACAGCTTTGGGACTCGATAAAATTAGTTCTCTTACAAACACTTTAGCAAATTACAATCTTTTGACAATACGAATAGTTTTGTACAAATAAAAAATTGTAAACGGAACGTATTATCTTCGGAACTCGCTCGATCCCGGTGAACCTTTCCAAGTTCACAACTTTTTACGGTTCTATTGCTATCAGCGAAAAGAACTCTCCAAGTTTCCTTGCGTTAAATATAAAGCGATAGAAACTTAAATGAGGAACATAAACGAAAACGTCGAAGACCATTTTATATCGATAAAAAGTATTTTAAGAAAATAAATAAACTTTCTTATAACCGCTCTGTAAATCTAATTTTTTTTAACCAAAAAAACTAATAATGTATTAAGTTATATCTACATATAAATGTACAAGCAAAGGCAAAGTTAAAGTCCCAGACTCAGTTCTAAAAAACATTGTTTTAAGAAGCAGGACACCGTTTATTAAAGAATTTTTAATTATATATTTACAGCGATAAGAATAGAACCGAACAAGGGGTCTCTTTTATTATTTAACTAAAATATACAGTGGACTCTCGATAATTTGACTCTTGATAATTTGAATCTCTCGTTAATTTGAATTTTGTCCTTACTATCTTTCAATTATTTGAACTCTCACTAATTTGAATTTATTCTGTGGTTCCGTGAGTTTCAAATTATCAAGAGTCGACTGTACTTGTATTTTTTGTCCAAGTTCTTCGAACATAAGTTACAAGAAAAATGCCTTTTAAATGTTAGTTCTCATATTTGAATATATGTAGTATAAATCAATAACAAAAGTAGCTGGTTTTAAAATTAAAAAAGCTCGGAACCAAATTATCACAATTAAATTTAAAAATGATATTTCCGAAAATAAAATATGACATTATCCATACCTATATGTATTATACATAACTATAGTTATTATTTCTCTGGAATTTTGAAAAAACTTGAAAAGTTTGTATAAATAAATAGTTCCTATTTGAACAGTATGGTACATTTAGTCTGCTGTTCAATTTTATTCTTATAATGTTAAATTTTTACTTAAAACTTCCTTTATTTGTAGATAAAGTTAATTTAGTTCAAAAATGATGACATAATATAACTTGAATATTTTTGTACATATACCGAAATACTTTTATTAGTTTCTGTAATGATTTACAGACTTTTTATATAGGACATTGACTATATTTGATCCATCCAAAAAAGAAGAGAAAATTTGAATTCTGCAATTTGATGTGGTCTTTGTAAACCCATTCACTGCAGTTCTTTGTTAGGAAACGCATTATTAGGAACGTGTTCTGGACGTGCCCATTTAATTGACACTTAGAAACAAACGGTTGTACACCCTCCTGGCCCATTAACTTGCCAGCAATGCGACTCCTGGGATTCCACCATCGTTTGGGATACATTCTTTGGCATAGTAACTAATATGAACCTTTACCCTAACAGTTACTGAACATCGATATGCACACCTTCAAGATCATCTACTTTTGTTAGACTTCTTTTTAATAATTGAGAAACTTAATTCAATTGCATTGCCAAAGTCCATTTTAAAAATTTTATTTGAACCCATTAAGACGTAAATAAGTTTTATATGAATTTTGCAAATTAAAATCCTTCTTGATTGATTAAATTGAGGTAAAACGAGCAACTTAAAATTGGCGAACCCGATATTTGATGTTGATGTTCCAGAATCTTAAATGGCTCGAGAGGAAGTTAGGTTCCGAGAATGCCATCCCATTCGCGCAGAATACCGATAAAAAACCTAGGAAAAAACTTGTACGACAGCGAGCCATATCCAGCGTAACAAACTGTGCGAAACAAGCATCTGTAAAGCGAATAACGTTAAGAAAAGTTGATGCGCAAAAAGTTCACGACAACAGGTTAGTTCGGTTTGATTAATTGGAACTGGCACTATAAGCTCCGAGGAAATCCCATCTCCTAACTTCTAAATCTCAATTACAACCGTTCTCTGCAGGGTATCATAAAATTCCTATGTCATTAGAAACACACCTTATCGATAGAAACGAACCAATTCACTGTGACAGATAGCAGCAGAAGGTCGATTGGGTCTGATACGGGCTCAAACTGAAAAGACCTTGACACGCGATCTTGAAGACGATTAATGCTTTAACACTAGAACCGCGGCAATTCATTAGACCTTTAAGAAAAATTGGTCTTTTAACAATTAAATATTTATTTAATGCTTTTGAACAGTTTTTAAAAACAATAAATGCCATAACTTTCGCCGAATATAAAATCAAATTTGATTGAAGTTTATTGGTTTGATTTGAAAAAAAAGAGATTCATGTAAAAATCTAATAAAGAAGAGGATGTGCGCATTCGAGCGAAAAGTGGCACATTTCCGAGCGAGGGAGGCAAATGAAGCGCGACGCGGAGCGGCGCGCTTCATTTTCCCGAGATCGGAATGTGCCACTTTGAGCTCGAACGTGCACACTCGGCTTTAGGCACGAATCACAATGATTTAGGCCAATAAGTTAGACGAAAAAGCAGTTGAATAATTTTAATCGTTTTCTCTCGCTCGCACTGACGAGATTGTCGTATCTTTTCGCTCCCTTCCACTCATTTGCCATGGTAAATATATTTTTCCAACATAAAATCGATATTTATCAAACTAAATTGAATTTTTTGATGTGAAAGGGTTAAGGATAAAGTATACAAATCTAGTAAGTACGAGGATGTGCGCGTTCGAGCGAAAAGTGGCACATTTCCGAGCGAGGGAGGCAAATGAAGCGCGACGCGGAGCGGCGCGCTTCATTTTCCCGAGATCGGAATGTGCCACTTTGAGCTCGAACGTGCACACTCGGCTTTAGACACGATTCACAATAATTTAGGCCAATAAGTTAGATGAAAAAGCAGTTGAATAATTTTAATCGTTTTCTCTCGCTCGCACTGACGAGATTGGCGTATCTTTTCGCTCCCTTCCACTCATTTGCCATGGTAAATATATTTTTCCAACATAAAATCGATATTTATCAAACTAAATTGAATTTTTTGATGTGAAAGGGTTAAGGATAAAGTATACAAATCTAGTAAGTACGAGGATGTGCGCGTTCGAGCGAAAAGTGGCACATTTCCGAGCGAGGGAGGCAAATGAAGCGCGACGCGGAGCGGCGCGCTTCATTCCGAGATCGGAATGTGCCACTTTGAGCTCGAACGACACTCGGCTTTAGACACGATTCACAATAATTTAGGCCAATAAGTTAGATGAAAAGCAGTTGAATAATTTTAATCGTTTTCTCTCGCTCGCACTGACGAGATTGGCGTATCTTTTCGCTCCCTTCCACTCATTTGCCATGGTAAATATATTTTTCCAACATAAAATCGATATTTATCAAACTAAATTGAATTTTTTGATGTGAAAGGGTTAAGGATAAAGTATACAAATCTAGTAAGTACGAGGATGTGCGCGTTCGAGCGAAAAGTGGCACATTTCCGAGCGAGGGAGGCAAATGAAGCGCGACGCGGAGCGGCGCGCTTCATTTTCCCGAGATCGGAATGTGCCACTTTGAGCTCGAATGCGCACACTCGGTTTTAAGCACGATTACGAAGTGTCCCGTTTTAACGGGAAAAAACGAACGCGGTTGACAATCCGGATAATCGAGGTTTTACTGTACCTTCGTTCGTGTTTATTTAGTTAGACATAGAAATTCGGTGCTAAAATTAAACGATCAAGTGCCCAGTAAGAGGTAAACGAACTGTCATCTTTACTCTAATATTTTTTGTATTTCATAAATTAGCGTCACGTATTAGTTCACTTTTAAAAATAAATTTGAAGGTTCAGAATTACGTCAGCATTGTTCCGAAAAGTTTTGCCATTGTTAATATGTCGCTTAGAGCAGTTCGTTGGCAGGTATATAACTGTAATACACTAAAGTTTGTCGAAAAGCGGATAAAATGCATATAGTAACGCGTCGTGGTTAGAAGTTTCTAACAGATTTAGTACTCTACGCGTTTACATTTATTGCTTTAAACGAAGCAAGTGGCGCGTTAAAGCTTAAAGGAGCATTCATTACCGCAAGTTTGGTAACAAAGTGATAATATATTGGGTACTTTGCGTTTAAAACTATAATGAGCAATTCGGATGCTTATTACGGGAAAACTCGAAGGGTTGATAACGCTTTTCATATTTCCGGTCACTTTTGCCCCGCTTATGCGATAACACCTTCGCCCTTAATATTTACACTTCGCAAATTTAATTGGAAACGCCCCCGTATTGTATTAATTAATTTTTCTATTTGCTAAACCGATATACTTTTGTAGAACCCTTGCAGTTATTCACTTTATTTTAAATTTTATTGACGACTAGCTGGCCCGCCCGGCTTCGCACGGGTATTGCGATTTCGAAGTAAAAACTAATTTTTTCAAAACAAAATATAGCCTATGTTACTCAAGGATGGGTCTTCAACCTGTTAATTCAAGTCCAGTCAAAATCGGTTCGGCCGTTTCCAAGATATATGGGCGGACAGACAGACAGGCCGACAGACAGATAGACAGACAGACAAAAATTTTAAAATCGCAAGTTTGGGCTTTGGTAACGATCAAATAACTATATTAAATTAAAAAAAAAGTCTTTACTTCGAAATCACAGACAACACTTCATTTTTATTTACCTATATGTATAGATTACATTAATTTGGTATTATTTTCTTCTGCACTGATATATCTTTTGTCACTATCACGAGAGGGAAAAAAACAATTTCCCTAAATCTCTGTACATATTTTTAATGTAGTGCTTATTTATCCTGCACATTGTTATGGACCCGGTTTAATAAAACAAAACGGAAATTTCGGCTGCAAGCAGGTCGAGATTTATTTATCTAACTATGAATTATTTCTTTTATGATTAGGGTTTTGCCCTGACGAAGCGTTCGACTGCTTTTGCTTTCTGACCCTCCACAAAATTATTTAGTATGTAACAAACAACTGGCTGGCTTTGCGTTTCTGTGCGATCTTACCATTTTGTGGTTAACCGGAGTTATTGTAGCGTAAAAGTTCATTTATTTCGTTTTATGAAGGTCCGTTAATCAATTTATATTCATTAAATAAAGTGCACGCCGAGAGAAAAAAGAAAACTCGTTTCAGAGAAAGTTAATTTTGTTTGTTTCTATTTTTATTTTAGAATTTAATTATTAATTGCTTAATCTATATCAAACGATTTGAGGTAAAAATCTATCATATACTACATATACAGAAATAAATAAAATTCGAAGAATCGCAGACTACAAAATCTTTAAAAAGATTTAATGAACAAAAGAGCCCTTTGTAAAATCAATTAAAAGTTTTTTTGGGCCTTTGGACTACGGAGCACACTTTAAGAACCTAAGGGAAACGTGTTTAATAGTACCAGCACGGTCTAAAATTCGTTGATAAGAAAAACTTGATTACTACAAATAATTATATCGATTCTGTCCGAAGAGAATATATTTTGACAAAGCTCAGAAGCTTAGTTTGTTTGTTATAGGAAGTAGAAATGCTAAGTTGATGAAGTACCTCTTGGTGTGTGGCGACAATGCATTTGGATTGTCACAAGTTGAAAGCGAATGGGTGTTTAGTTTGTGGCGATCATGCATCATTCTGTCCCGAAAGGCTCAGGTCTACCTTATTTCGAACACAAATAATATAACTTTATAGTTGAACCCCTACAATTCGAATTTTTTGAATACGTGTACGTATTTAAGTTTTGGGTTTTCGTTTTTTGATAACTCGAATTAGTTTTGGTTCCTCTCAGCTGTCACTGACGGAAATTCAACTTTATATGTCTTATATAACTAATTTTAATCGTTAAATCGTAAGACTTAAGATTTGAATGCGATCGTCGCAGATCGAAAGCCGTTTGATGTATTATATTTCGATTCGACGCGATTTCCTTTGAATTAGTTCGTTTTGCTCATAGAGATCTTTTTCAACCTAAATAATACTAATACAACTTAGTTTTAGCCATGGCATTAGAAAGGGTTGGGTTAAAAAACAAATTGATCACTTAAGAAAACAAATTCGGTCTCGCCATACTGATATTTAATTGTGGTATGAAATATCGTAAAAAAATTGGTAACTCTTTGATTTTTGCGAAAGTGGCAAAAACTTTTTTATGGTCGATTTCTACGGATCATTTCGCATCGGATAGGTTTAAAAAAAAATTAATTTAAAAAAATAATAATTGAATTAGGGGTTAAAGCTCCCTTCGGAGAGCTTTCGGTGTCTCTTTGAGATTAAAGCGTTGCGAGTAAAAACATACACTTTTAAGCGTTGTAACTTGTGGAATTTTTGAGGGGACTTTAATATCGCTTGAAATCAACTTTTTAAAAATAAAATTGAAGATTTAAAGGATCTTTTCATAAAAATTCAATTAAAATGTAACGATTAAAAACACTTTACTTTTGTATTTTTTTCGCTATTATTTTTGAAGATATTATTCCAAATTAATAATTTTTAGGCTTGTTAGCTGTAGAAAAAACTAATTAAGGAGTCTCATTTATTGAAAAAAGTGAACGGGTTCTAATCATAATTAATAAATATTAAAAATTTTTAATTTTGGTTTGTGAAACTTACTTTTAAAGTATGCATTCAGAATAGCGAACAGTGTTTTGCGGGATACATACATAGTTGCTTGTTTTTATTATTTATTTCGATAGAATTTTCAAGGTTTTATATTCTAAATCAATATTTCTATAAACAAAGACCAATCAACTACCTTGATTTTTAAAAATCGTTGTTGTATTTATTTTGAAAGAAACTGTTTTTTTTAATAACCTACTAAAAATTATTTTTTTAAATAAAAGGGGTGCGAGTGGATTAGTAATCAAAGAGTATTAAATTTAACTCGATACAGTCCTGCAAATGTTAATTAAAAGGGTTTAATTTTTAGTAAGTAATGAAAGATAAAATTTTAAATTAATTGCTAGAAAAAAATAAAAGCGACCCTTTCTCTAAATTTGGTCTCGTTTTTATTTCACTAACAATTGTTATCTTGATTAATAATTAAAATATCGTTTAGAACTCAAAAGAAATGAATTTAGGGGTTGTTTACATAAGAAATTTGTTTTTCTAAATAGTTTTTAATGCGCTGTAAGAAAAGCTTAAAGTGCGGCTTCATCTTTATTAAAAATTTCGTATCCTTTCTTAACAATTAAAAATGTTATTTAAAACTGAAGATAAATGGACTTTAGAGGATTTAATTTCTGTAAGCCGTGTTGTAAATTTCTTTCAAATTGAAGGTAACAGTCGATTCGATATCAGTTTTAATTTGACTTTTCTGACCTACGAATAAATTAAAATAATCGTGTCTGCCGATATGATAAAACTTTCGCATTTTATTTATTTCGTGGAGTTTTTGGTCTTATTTTGTTCATTCATAAAGGTCAGTTTTCGAAACGCTTTTCTGGCATAGGTTTTTGGCTCGTTCTAACGGTAAAAATTTAAATGTTGCATTGTTTTTGATCGAAAGTTTTGGATTTGATTATTATTATTAATTTTCTTCTTTAAAAATAGATGATATAGTAGTTTAACAAATTTCGTCTTTTTCTTTGCCCGAAATTCTTCAAAATAATTTTGTAAAAATGCAACGGGAGCATTAAAGCGGAAATGTGCGAGTAAAAATCTGCGCATTTGGACTCTATTTCTGAACTCCCCTTTATTTGAAATCTTTTAAAAATAATTTTTGAAAATAAAAGGGGTGCGACTGGATGCAATCCTAAAGATTTATTTAAAAGGAATTAATTCTTAGTAACTAATCGAAGGTAAAATATTAAATAAATTAATTTCAAAGCGCCAAATATTATTATTTAAAAAACTTCATTAATTTCTTTCGAATAATTTTTTTAAACAGAAGAAATGGTAATAACTAACCTGTAGGTACAGTTTTATTAATTTTTTGTCAAAAAAAAAACATTAATAACCTTTGGTTTTTGTACAACAAGCAACATTTGTGCTGTCTTAAAATTTTTACTGTACAACAGACAAATAAGAGGAATATTTTTTATTCCAGAGAGGTAAACAACTTTACACTTGTTATTTTACATAAAGGTTTATTGATCAAAGGAATCCCCGTTTGATGTAAACCCACGTATAAAAAAAAACAAAGTTATTTATAGCTGACATTTCAAAATGAAAGTAAATTTGCTTATTATTTTTAAAGCCTTTTCAGTTGTATTTTGCGCTTTGAAGAAAAAAATCATGTTAAGCGAATGCTTAAAACCAAAATTTATTTTAAATAAAATCTTTAGGTATAATATAAGTTACGATTATCATAACTTAATAAAACTCGAATTTGTAGTTGAAGCTGTTTTTAAATTATATTTAAGTTTTAAGTCGGTGCAAAGTTTTTAACAGTGCTAAAACATTTCAGGATAATTGCGTTTCCTTTGGGTTCTTTTAAGGTTTCTAAGCGAAAAGCGAATTAAAATACAAATGCCGGCTTTGCAGTCTTTTAAAAGGGAACATAAGAAATTGCCGTTTTAATTAGTAAGCCCTATTGCTGCGAAATCGTTTATTTTGCCCTTTTTTACGTATAAGAATGCGCAATTTTTTCGACTGAAAAATATTCTTGTCGAGCTGCAAAAGGAGGCGAAACTTTTTAACTTTCCAGGCACCACGTGCACGCCGAAAAGCTTTTATTATTAAATCGAGAAAATACAAACTTTTTAAATCATAACTTTTTTTGGACCTGTCCGTTCAAGTGAAAAACTGACCTTAATGTGCCGATCAACCCAAAAAGTGTACCTAATTACGTTCGGACGAAAGCGCGAATAAACCATAAAATGTATAGGGCTCCGGAAAAATCCTAAAAATATTAATATTACATAAAAAATCTTAAATATAAATAGTCAAGAGATTGTTTTCCTAATTATTAAATATCAAAAGCTAATTGGAAGTTAACAAAAAAAATTATAAATTAATAAGTCAGAAACGAGAAAAGGTTTTCTATAATTTTGCTTTTCCATTTCCTTTCGCATGGTGTTCTCGTTAGATGTGTCGCAGATGATACTTCGAATGTGTAGCAAAAAGCTTTGCCTCCCCAGGACGTACAACATCTGCGAATAGTTTTGCAAAAGTCTTGATAAATTAATATAATTAGGTTTTTTCCGTTTCGTATGAAATTCGAATGCAGGAAATCGCTGGGGGAGCTCTTTTTATGGCATAATGATTTACAAGAGAAAAATTTGTGGTCCATCAACGTTTCTGTCCGTAAAGTAGTTTAAATTTTGTAAATAAGTGTTAAATGAGAAACGTTTATTATATTTATATATTACATCGGTTAGTGCATGTTAAACGTAATTAGTTTTAAGGATATCTAATGAAATCGAATTGAAAATATAACTAATTTATTTAAATTGAAAAGTTTTATCATCGGTAAGCACAAAGCCGTGAACAACTCGGTAATCGGTGACCGTAAAGCATAAACAGTGTACGTGGGCAAAGCTTTAAATGTCGTGATAAAATTAAACATAGTTTTATATCTCTCTGGAAGGGATTAATATACAGTGGAAACTCGATTATCCGGACTAATTAATGTTGCAGCTCATCCGGATAATGGAAAATCCGAATAATTGAAAAAAAACAATTTTACCTTGTAAGGTATTTATTTACGAAAAAATCGAAACAAATAAATATTAATTAGTAATTTTTTCTTTTTTAAACAAAATAAATAATTTTAATTTAGTTTTGTAGAATTTTTGATTCGATAAATAATATACAGGGCGATTTTTTATGTTTCTAGACATTTTGATTTAGGCGTTCCAGTTTTTAATTAAAAACACTTCTAGAAATTAAATTTATTATTGTGAATCATGCTTAAAACCGAGTGTGCACATTCGAGCTCAAAGTGGCACATTCCGATCTCGGGAAAATGAAGCGCGCCGCTCCGCGTCGCGCTTCATTTGCCTCCCTCGCTCGGAAATGTGCCACTTTTCGCTCGAATGCGCACATCCTCGTATTTACGAAATTTATTTATATTTAAATCAGTTACGCCAAAAAAGTATTTCTTTCGAGTATTTTTTTGAATTAAATTGCCCCCCATTTTCGCTTCGATTTTTATTTTTGAGGATTGGAGGGAGTAGTTCTATTATGTATTTTAGAACAGCAGTTTCCAAACTATGTTTCGTGGGTTATGTATAAATACAGTCGAAATCCGACATCAAGTTATTCAAAAAAGCACAAAAATTGACTTTTAAAAATCCCGCAGTAAATGTGCCACTGTGATTTGCTCATTCTTGATTCACTACAATGGCCGCCAATTAATTAGCCAATCAGATAGAATTCATTATTTCGTAACTATAGTTACATTAGAAATATTTGAAATTTGAATCATATTGTATAGGGGTAAACAGTACAGTTGTTGGCCAGTCGACAATGATTGGCCATATTTAAAAAATTATTTAATAATAAATCTATATTTCCTAATATATATTTTCTAATAAATGGTTTGTTTTTTTTTTGCTAATTTACTATATCTTATTTTAATTAGAAAATATTGGCCGATCACTGTAAATTTACAATAAATAAATAATAAAATACACAATATTTATATGACCAATAACTATGTTGTTTAATAAAAGGGCCAATCACTGTACTGTTTACCCCTATTTATAAACATATTTAAAAAAAATAATACAAAAAACCTTTTTTTGAAATAAACAAGAGTAATGCGCATATCAAATGAAAAGCGTTTTAACAGGAAAAAACGAACGCGGTTGACAATCCGGATAATCGCGAATCCGTATAACTGAGGTCCGGATAATCAAGATTTTACTGTAGCTTTATTAAGAAAGAAACTTTTGAGCGTGTCATTTTTTCGGCGCCCAACTTTAATTAATGGAAACAATTTTAAAGCAACCCCTTAACGATTCCTATTATTTTTACTAGCAGTTATTGTTTTTTTTTATTCGTACCAAAATCTATACCGATTTGTTGAGAAAGTTATTCCACGTAGTAGAACGAGAAGAATTGGATTCGATTTTCAGATATACGCCTTTAAATATTTTATCGATACCTTTCGAAATACAACTGACATCCATCAATTCGTTCTCGTAAAACGTCAAATCAAAATATAGCTCCGAATCATAAATTGCGTGCTTTCGGATCATAAGAGATAACAATTTTTCTGAAGAAAGTGATAATAACAATAAATCGAACACCGGTGAACTTAGATTTCTTACTCACTCGTCAGAATCGGTACCAACTTCGTTAAACTAAGTAGGCGCTGTATTAATTTTTCTATTCGTTAAAAAGCCTATTTCTTTGCGATTCCAACGATACCAAAGAATCCAGCAAAATCTTTAAAAACAACAGAGATATTTAATAAAAACCATTCTCAAATGTAATAGAGTTTCCACCGAAACGGGCGTTTTCCACCAAACTTGAGGGGTTTTCACGAAAACTCCTTTTTTCTAACTTTCTTATTAGTAGAGATAAATCGCTTCTGTAAAAACTTTCATGGGGTACTTTTTTGCGTACTTTACGATGGCGAAGTCAAAAAATATTTAGGGCCGTTATCTGTCACTATTTTGGCACCAACATTGTTATTTTCAATAGCGAGTCCATTTTATTCCCGCAGGAGCGAACCGCTTCTTTTTGTATGATTTCCGCCACATATAATAGTTTGAAAAATAACGAAGTTATTTAGAAGAGAATCAAAATTATTAAAATAAAAATTTATTTCTTTGAAAGAAATTAGTTGAGATAAATTAATTCTGTTCAAACAACGCTTAAAGCATTTGTTGCCCACTTTACGATGGTAAAGTCAGAAACGTTGGAGCATTCGCTATTCCCATTTCGGCACAAACTTAGTTATTTTAAATGGGGACCTTATTTAATCTCTGCAAAAATTACTAGCATTGAAGTAAACGTTTTTCGAACTACTTTTGGTAAATGTTTCACTTATCACTAAGTCATTTATCGAAAATATTGTTGAGCTTTAAGGGACGAATCATTTTATTAGTCGCAAATTTATTATAATCTCAAAGGATTTGAACGATTTAATACTGAATTTAAATTAGACTTTAATTCTTGTGTAACAAGCAGTAAACCAACAATTACCAAGATAACCGTTAAGCATGCCAACAGTTTGGGTTAAACATTCTAAAAATATTTAAGTTACAAATTATACCCGTCTCTCTCCGGCGTTATGAAATAAATAGAACCAAAACAAAGGTGGAGATTTGCAACTTTAAATCTGATGTAAGATTTTCCTTTAAGATATTTCCCAGGAGTTCGTAGATGTATGTATAAGTTCTTTTCGCTGATTCTCCCGTATACTCTTAGTTACACATCGTCCTTTCTAAAACGCAATAATTTTCTTTATTTTTTACATTTATTAATAATTAACGGTTTTTCTATTATCCTGTTTCGTATATTATAACCATGTTTTTCTTTACAATTAAGTTTTATAATAAGTTGGGAGAAATATTATAGTAGTATCCCTCATTTATGGTGAGATGCTCAAAAAATTTATATTTAAAGTCGTTCATTTGTTCATATTCAGATAACGTGTAGGTGTACTTTTCCCTACGTTTTAAAATTAAGAGATTTTTCGCCTACACGCGATTTGATTCATGTTGAATCGATTCAGATCCTAAATTTAGTGCTCGAGAATCCCATTTAAAATATTTTTTCAAGTAAAAAGTAACATGTTTTGATTCAACGATTAAATATTTAATTAATAGAAGCGATTTATAGCATTAAATTAAAACTTTGAAGAACGAAATGAATAAGTAGTCTTATTAGATAAAACGTGTACGTTTTCAATTTGATTTTACGGAGTTGATTAGGAGGTAATGTTTGTTAGAGTTTTCTTTGCCTGAAAAACGAACTGAAAAATTCAGGGAAGAATGCCTCACTAAATTTTACAGCTACTATAAAAGGCACAGTAAAATCGTTTAATGCGGGACAGAACGTCCACGTGTAGCTTATAGTTACAATCGTGTTGCACTTTAAGATCGTAAATTCGAAAATGATTTAAAACGAAATGCAGTTTGTGATGTACAAGGACCGTCCTTGGCATTATAAAATTCAGATGAACGGGGTTCTACTGTAGTTGAATTTTTCAAAAATCATTTCTATCTGCAGAGTATATAAAAAATAATAATATTGCAATAAGTATTATAAATTTTAAAGTATGCACGTATTTAATATCACCCATATAGAAGGTAGAATTTTAATTAAAATTTACGTGAAATGCTATTTCCCAGATTTTCAGGATTTTACCGGTGTGTTCTCAATATGCTTTCAGCTCCGTGAGGCTTTCCCGATTACAAAGTAATCCGATTTATTTCTGAAATATGTAATGAGTATCGGTACCCATGAACATAATACTAAAAGTGTACCGTTTTACCAAGTGCTTTTGCTTTAGAAAAAGTAGCTTAATACTATTCTCTGGCGACATAAAGCATAAATGTATTTCAAGCAAGAATTTAATAAACCAGCTTCCGGCTTCCTTATAAATAATATTAACGCACAAATAGAACAATAAACAACTACTTAAAAGAGTCATCGCTTTAATGATACTCTATTAAAGAACGTCGCTACATAAAAAATTAAAATTACTTCCTAAATATTATTTAAGACCACTTCCAGACATATTATAATTTTACATCTATTATTTGTAATACGTATATGTATATTTCTAACGAAGCAATCTTCCTCTTTTTGTGGCCCAAATTTTTTTTATAAAAAAAGCCATAAACGAAATCTTTTCTCGGTGGCCCGAAATTTAATTCATTCAAATCTTGTGAAATTCCAGCTTATGCAGGTATATGTTCTGCTTTGACTTGTTGACCCTTGACAAGATGTCGTGCGACCCTTGGCATCTGAACTAGTTTGCAAGACTTGTTATTCTGAAGCCTTGATTCCGAATAATTCAAAGTGGAATTGAAGGACCGTTGGGACCCTGATACTCGTCAAGTGCCAGATAAAAGAAAAGAATCGCAAAAGAAGAATTTCAAATGGAAAAATAACCTTATTTTCAAATTTACCTTTTCTTGACGCTTGCACATTCCTTCTCCCTTTTCCCCCATTTTTAATCATTATAATTTGAAGAGAAGAATCTTTAGAAAATTGAGAACTTTTGTTCCCTCTTTTCCAATCGACTAACGTTGAGATTAAATAACACATTATTGTCGTAAACGAAGCTCATTTCGAAGTCTTGAGATTTTTATGCAGGTAGTTCTTCGAAAATCAAATCAAACTAAATATAATGATAGGGTTCCAGGTTTCTCGGATTGCATAGCTTATATTTCGTGCCGTACAAATTAAAAAGCGGTACTTTTGCGTCTTAAAAATAGAAAAATTCATATTTAAGTTACTCTTACATATAAGAGTCCACTTTTTGACGCCTGGGGACTACAATTTTTCAATAAAGGTCTTAAAATCACAGCCGATTCTTGATAATTCAAATATTTACAACGCGAATTTTTTGATTGCTCGAGTTGGAAGTTATTTACAGAAAGAAATGTGTATTTCAATATTTTTATATCGATAACTAGGGGTACGTAGGAACATCCCCTTGCAATATTTTTTATTTTTTGCTAAAAAAACATGGACTAAATAACTAAATAACGGCGCTACAATTTTTTTAAAGCCAAATATTGTGCAAAAGAGTGAACCTAAAATTGCAATTTTTAATTACTCGAAAAATTAACGTTGCGCCCAATACTTATTTTACATGTATCTTATGTAAAACCGCCTCAGGATTCCGAATCCGTGTCGTTTGTAATGATTGGATCGAAAATAAGGGCGCTACGATTTTTTTTGTAAATCAAGGGGTCCGTTTTATTACTTATTTAGTTTGTATCAAAAATTTTTATTTTAGCGGGGAAGCGCGGGGAAATGACTCCGGTTATAGTCACTAGGGGTACGTAGAAACGTCCCCGTGCAATATAAAGCAATTCTATTTTTTTCATTTTATTGACAAAATACATGGGTTAAAACCCATCGATTTTGATTTTTCAAAACGTTTTCCCAAAGCTCTGGAATAGCACGCCTATGGTTTCTTGGGCCTATCCGAAGCTAAAACGGCTGCCAAATCGGAATCTGAATAGTTTTTAAAGATCCGTCCATAAATAACGGCGCTACAATTTTTTTAAAGTTCAAAATTCACCCAAAATGAGCGCAAAAAATCGCAATTTTTAATAATCGAAAAATTAACGTCGCACCCTATACATATGTTACATGTATCTTATGTAAAACCGCCTCAGGATTCCGAATCCGTGTCGTTTGTAATGATTGGATCGAAAATAAGGGCGCTACGATTTTTTTTGTAAATCAAGGGGTCCGTTTTATTACTTATTTAGTTTGTATCAAAAATTTTTATTTTAGAGGGGAAGCGCGGGGAAATGACACCGGTTATAGTCACTAGGGGTACGTAGAAACGTCCCCGTGCAATATAAAGCAATTCTATTTTTTTCATTTTATTGACAAAATACATGGGTTAAAACCCATCGATTTTGATTTTTCAAAACGTTTTCCCAAAGCTCTGGAATAGCACGCCTATGGTTTCTTGGGCCTATCCGAAGCTAAAACGGCTGCCAAATCGGAATCTGAATAGTTTTTAAAGATCCGTCCATAAATAACGGCGCTACAATTTTTTTAAAGTTCAAAATTCACCCAAAATGAGCGCAAAAAATCGCAATTTTTAATAATCGAAAAATTAACGTCGCACCCTATACATATGTTACATGTATCTTATGTAAAACCGCCTCAGGATTCCGAATCCGTGTCGTTTGTAATGATTGGATCGAAAATAAGGGCGCTACGATTTTTTTTGTAAATCAAGGGGTCCGTTTTATTACTTATTTAGTTTGCATCAAAAATTTTTATTTTAGAGGGGAAGCGCGGGGAAATGACACCGGTTATAGTCACTAGGGTACGTAGAAACGTCCCGTGCAATATAAAGCAATTCTATTTTTTTCATTTTATTGACAAAATACATGGGTTAAAACCCATCGATTTTGATTTTTCAAAACGTTTTCCCAAAGCTCTGGAATAGCACGCCTATGGTTTCTTGGGCCTATCCGAAGCTAAAACGGCTGCCAAATCGGAATCTGAATAGTTTTTAAAGATCCGTCCATAAATAACGGCGCTACAATTTTTTTAAAGTTCAAAATTCACCCAAAATGAGCGCAAAAAATCGCAATTTTAATAATCGAAAATTAACGTCGCACCCTATACATATGTTACATGTATCTTATGTAAAACCGCCTCAGGATTCCGAATCCGTGTCGTTTGTAATGATTGGATCGAAAATAAGGGCGCTACGATTTTTTGTAAATCAAGGGGGCCGTTTTATTACTTATTTAGTTTGCATCAAAATTTTTATTTTAGAGGGAAGCGCGGGAAATGACACCGGTTATAGTCACTAGGGGTACGTAGAAACGTCCCCCTGCAATATAAAGCAATTCTAAATTTTTTTATTTTATTGACAAAATACATGGGTTAAAACCCATCGATTTTGATTTTTCAAAACGTTTTCCCAAAGCTCTGGAATAGCACGCCTATGGTTTCTTGGGCCTATCCGAAGCTAAAACGGCTGCCAAATCGGAATCTGAATAGTTTTTAAAGATCCGTCCATAAATAACGGCGCTACAATTTTTTTAAAGTTCAAAATTCACCCAAAATGAGCGCAAAAAATCGCAATTTTAATAATCGAAAATTAACGTCGCACCCTATACATATGTTACATGTATCTTATGTAAAACCGCCTCAGGATTCCGAATCCGTGTCGTTTGTAATGATTGGATCGAAAATAAGGGCGCTACGATTTTTTTTGTAAATCAAGGGGTCCGTTTTATTACTTATTTAGTTTGCATCAAAAATTTTTATTTTAGAGGGGAAGCGCGGGGAAATGACACCGGTTATAGTCACTAGGGGTACGTAGAAACGTCCCCGTGCAATATAAAGCAATTCTATTTTTTTCATTTTATTGACAAAATACATGGGTTAAAACCCATCGATTTTGATTTTTCAAAACGTTTTCCCAAAGCTCTGGAATAGCACGCCTATGGTTTCTTGGGCCTATCCGAAGCTAAAACGGCTGCCAAATCGGAATCTGAATAGTTTTTAAAGATCCGTCCATAAATAACGGCGCTACAATTTTTTTAAAGTTCAAAATTCACCCAAAATGAGCGCAAAAAATCGCAATTTTTAATAATCGAAAAATTAACGTCGCACCCTATACATATGTTACATGTATCTTATGTAAAACCGCCTCAGGATTCCGAATCCGTGTCGTTTGTAATGATTGGATCGAAAATAAGGGCGCTACGATTTTTTTTGTAAATCAAGGGGTCCGTTTTATTACTTATTTAGTTTGCATCAAAATTTTTATTTTAGAGGGAAGCGCGGGAAATGACACCGGTTATAGTCACTAGGGGTACGTAGAAACGTCCCGTGCAATATAAAGCAATTCTATTTTTTCATTTTATTGACAAAATACATGGGTTAAAACCCATCGATTTTGATTTTTCAAAACGTTTTCCCAAAGCTCTGGAATAGCACGCCTATGGTTTCTTGGGCCTATCCGAAGCTAAAACGGCTGCCAAATCGGAATCTGAATAGTTTTAAAGATCCGTCCATAAATAACGGCGCTACAATTTTTTAAAGTTCAAAATTCACCCAAAATGAGCGCAAAAATCGCAATTTTAATAATCGAAAATTAACGTCGCACCCTATACATATTTTACATGTATCTTATGTAAAACCGCCTCAGGATTCCGAATCCGTGTCGTTTGTAATGATTGGATCGAAAATAAGGGCGCTACGATTTTTTGTAAATCAAGGGGTCCGTTTTATTACTTATTTAGTTTGCATCAAAATTTTTATTTTAGAGGGAAGCGCGGGAAATGACACCGGTTATAGTCACTAGGGTACGTAGAAACGTCCCCGTGCAATATAAAGCAATTCTATTTTTTCATTTTATTGACAAAATACATGGGTTAAAACCCATCGATTTTGATTTTTCAAAACGTTTTCCCAAAGCTCTGGAATAGCACGCCTATGGTTTCTTGGGCCTATCCGAAGCTAAAACGGCTGCCAAATCGGAATCTGAATAGTTTTAAAGATCCGTCCATAAATAACGGCGCTACAATTTTTTAAAGTTCAAAATTCACCCAAAATGAGCGCAAAAATCGCAATTTTAATAATCGAAAATTAACGTCGCACCCTATACATATTTTACATGTATCTTATGTAAAACCGCCTCAGGATTCCGAATCCGTGTCGTTTGTAATGATTGGATCGAAATAAGGGCGCTACGATTTTTTGTAAATCAAGGGGTCCGTTTTATTACTTATTTAGTTTTATCAAAAATTTTTATTTTAGAGGGAAGCGCGGGAAATGACACCGGTTATAGTCACTAGGGTAGTAAAACGTCCCGTGCAATATAAAGCAATTCTATTTTTTCATTTTATTGACAAAATACATGGGTTAAAACCCCTCGATTTTGATTTTTCAAAACGTTTTCCCAAAGCTCTGGAATAGCACGCCTATGGTTTCTTGGGCCTATCCGAAGCTAAAACGGCTGCCAAATCGGAATCTGAATAGTTTTAAAGATCCGTCCATAAATAACGGCGCTACAATTTTTTAAAGTTCAAAATTCACCCAAAATGAGCGCAAAAATCGCAATTTTTAATAATCGAAAATTAACGTCGCACCCTATACATATTTTACATGTATCTTATGTAAAACCGCCTCAGGATTCCGAATCCGTGTCGTTTGTAATGATTGGATCGAAAATAAGGGCGCTACGATTTTTTTTGTAAATCAAGGGGTCCGTTTTATTACTTATTTAGTTTGCATCAAAAATTTTTATTTTAGAGGGGAAGCGCGGGGAAATGACACCGGTTATAGTCACTAGGGGTACGTAGAAACGTCCCCCTGCAATATAAAGCAATTCTATTTTTTTCATTTTATTGACAAAATACATGGGTTAAAACCCATCGATTTTGATTTTTCAAAACGTTTTCCCAAAGCTCTGGAATAGCACGCCTATGGTTTCTTGGGCCTATCCGAAGCTAAAACGGCTGCCAAATCGGAATCTGAATAGTTTTTAAAGATCCGTCCATAAATAACGGCGCTACAATTTTTTTAAAGTTCAAAATTCACCCAAAATGAGCGCAAAAAATCGCAATTTTTAATAATCGAAAAATTAACGTCGCACCCTATACATATTTTACATGTATCTTATGTAAAACCGCCTCAGGATTCCGAATCCGTGTCGTTTGTAATGATTGGATCGAAAATAAGGGCGCTACGATTTTTTTTGTAAATCAAGGGGTCCGTTTTATTACTTATTTAGTTTGTATCAAAAATTTTTATTTTAGAGGGGAAGCGCGGGGAAATGACACCGGTTATAGTCACTAGGGGTACGTAGAAACGTCCCCGTGCAATATAAAGCAATTCTATTTTTTTCATTTTATTGACAAAATACATGGGTTAAAACCCATCGATTTTGATTTTTCAAAACGTTTTCCCAAAGCTCTGGAATAGCACGCCTATGGTTTCTTGGGCCTATCCGAAGCTAAAACGGCTGCCAAATCGGAATCTGAATAGTTTTTAAAGATCCGTCCATAAATAACGGCGCTACAATTTTTTTAAAGTTCAAAATTCACCCAAAATGAGCGCAAAAAATCGCAATTTTTAATAATCGAAAATTAACGTCGCACCCTATACATATTTTACATGTATCTTATGTAAAACCGCCTCAGGATTCCGAATCCGTGTCGTTTGTAATGATTGGATCGAAAATAAGGGCGCTACGATTTTTGTAAATCAAGGGGTCCGTTTTATTACTTATTTAGTTTGTATCAAAAATTTTTATTTTAGAGGGGAAGCGCGGGGAAATGACACCGGTTATAGTCACTAGGGGTACGTAGAAACGTCCCCGTGCAATATAAAGCAATTCTATTTTTTTCATTTTATTGACAAAATACATGGGTTAAAACCCATCGATTTTGATTTTTCAAAACGTTTTCCCAAAGCTCTGGAATAGCACGCCTATGGTTTCTTGGGCCTATCCGAAGCTAAAACGGCTGCCAAATCGGAATCTGAATAGTTTTTAAAGATCCGTCCATAAATAACGGCGCTACAATTTTTTTAAAGTTCAAAATTCACCCAAAATGAGCGCAAAAAATCGCAATTTTTAATAATCGAAAAATTAACGTCGCACCCTATACATATTTTACATGTATCTTATGTAAAACCGCCTCAGGATTCCGAATCCGTGTCGTTTGTAATGATTGGATCGAAAATAAGGGCGCTACGATTTTTTTTGTGAATCAAGGGTATCCGTTTTTTTATTTATTTAGTTTTATCGAAAATTTTTATTTTAGAGGAAGCGCGGAGAAATGACACCGAGAGCCATTTTAAGCAATAGTAATTCGAAGAGAAATTAAATGGAAATTGTTGTTTTAGCAGGATCGAAGTGTACGTCTTGAAGAAGAGATAAAACGTCTAATAAACTTAAGATAGAAATTGCCTGTCTGCTAAGATAGAAATGTTCCTTTAATCTAACGCCCGATATGAAATTGGCAGTAATCTTATTAGATTTAATCCCCTTACTAATTAAGTACACAGATCAATTAGCACATTTCGGTGATGTTTGCGGTGAATGAACATGTAGACTCCGAAATGGGTTTCGCGCATATTGCGATTATGCTATGTCCAGAATTCACGAGGCGACCGAAAGTTATAGGCGACTGCTCTCTGCAACGTTTTAATTAAATTTACACGTTCCCGTGTAAAAGCTCTTCGGCAACTTTCCATATTGGCAGTCTGCTTCTTTTTTTTTTAAATTTGTACGGATGCGTGTCGTGCAGGTGTTTAAAAAACCATTAGAATCTGTCCGGCCTTGGGAGAGCGCGATTATAATTTCTCTTGTTGGCTGCGGAAAATTCCTTAAATATTGTAATTATTCAAATTTCGTAGAGAATTTTATTAAACAGAAAACGCTCGGAAATTAATTATAGACGACGTCGGGGATTTAAAACGTAAGCAGGTGTGGAAAATTGTGTACGCTTCCTTAATTTTATAGCCAACAGTTGTTTTTTGTAAATTTTTTGGTTTGGTGTGTTTGGAAGCGATTACGCCCTTTGCTTTTGTTCGAGTTTTTTTGCATTAATCTCTAATGCGCATGGAAAATTTGACGGGGCGTAATTATTAATGAATCAAAACAACCCATAGCCGTTATTTACAATGGAAGATAAAAAGATGTTCATCTATGGGTACGATTTTACACACGATATTTGGATTTGGGGTTATCGGAGAAGTATCCCTTTTTTTTTTGTTTAAAATTCGAGCAGTTTTCTTGTTGTCATTTACGGGCTTAGCAAAAATGGTTGTTGCAAAGCCTTAAAAATGATAATGCCGCTCTATTTGTTTCCCTCTAAAAATAGGGGACTTTTAAAAATGTGTAAAAAGGAACGTTTTATTTTTAGAAATAAGGGAGGGTAAACTATCTGTAGTAAACCGTCGCTTTAATAAATTTATATTTTTCGACGAAAAACAAAACGGAGGAACTTCGAAATAACTTTCAAGAATACTTTCTTGACATTAATTAAAGTGTCACTAGAAACATGTGAAAAAAATCGAATCTAAAGGACTACCATAGCGGTACTTGAAACGACTCCTAATCAATTTCTATATGTATTAATTTTTTGGAACGGCTGATTTGTCCTTTCGAGCCGAAGCGTTACATTTTGCCCGACTTCAAATTGAAGACGTTTCTTTTATGGAAAATTGTATTATAATCAGCGAATTTCAGACTTTACACATTGAAAAGAAAATCAGGATAAATCTCGAGAATGTGACAGCTGTAGAGACAGTGATTGAAGCGACCCTGCAGACACTCCGAAAATATTATTGAAGTGATTGAGTAATTCGTTCGAAGAATAAATACGAAAAATCCATTTCATATCCACGTCCATACAAAAGAAGGATTACGTATCCTAAATATTCGGTTAGGAATGGGACTCGAAACGGCGAAACTTAATCTGCAAATTTTCCCACTTCGATTTTTCCAATCTAAAAACGAAAATTGCTTATACAGTCGAACCTCGATAAGTCGAAGTCGAAGGGACAGCAAAAATAATTCGTCATATCGAAAACTCGAGTTACCAAAAGAAGTTCAGTTAAATACTTCCGTATATATATATATATCATTCATTTTTTTTATAAAAAACGGGACGCTTCGTAATCGGGCTTAAAACCGAGTGTGCACATTCGAGCTCAAAGTGGCACATTTCCGATCTCGGGAAAATGAAGCGCGCCGCTCCGCGTCGCGCTTCATTTGCTTCCCTCGCTCGGAAATGTGCCACTTTTCGCTCGAATGCGCACATCCTCGTATTTTTCGGATTTGCCTATACAGTCGAACCTCGAAGGGACAGCAAAAATAATTCGTCATATCAAAAATTCGAGTTACCAAAAGAAGTTCAGTTAAATACTTCCGTATATATATACACTGTAAAAAATCGGGAGTGAATCCGGAGTGAATTTTCACTCCCATCACTCGGAGTTTCGGAGTGAAAACAAAAATCATTCCTCGCTCGGAGTTAACTTGGAGTTTTTGCGGATTAATTGCGGAGTGATTTCTCATCAATTTCGGAGTGAATATCGATTTAACTTACAGAAATTATTATAATTCATTAAACACAATAGATTAAATTTAACATATAACCTAAATCTTTACAATATAATTATAAAATTATTTGCATGACTGTAGTTAAGGTTAACGAAAGTAATAAATAAATAATATGTAAATAAGTCAATAAATTATATATTCAGAACAATATAATAATATAACAATTTAATCAAAAAATTACCTGATAGATGGCGTCCAAAAATATTTTTACAAAAGTAATTTAAAAAAATGAAAGCACCATTAGTACTTCCGAACGCCATTTTCTGTTTTTTTATTTATATTATTATAAATCTAAATATTAATGATATTATTATTAATAATAATAATAATATTAATAATAATAACAACAATTTTTGTAATAATCAAATGTATTATGCACGGTCCTTATATCTAAACTTTATTCAGAATGAATTTTTTGAATTGTTCATATAAAATAATGTTTGGAGTGAATTTCACTCCGAGCGGGATTAAACTAATTAAAAGTCATCCACTCCGCAAATTTTTTACTGTGTATCATTCATTTTTTACAGAAAAGAACCAAAATTGATCTACAATCATTAACATTATTTATTTTTATTAAGACCCTAAAAAATATAGTTATTTACATATTATTTACTGTTAAATTGAAAGTAATCTAAAACTAAAATGGAAAAATAGTTCCTTTCATTTTAAAAGAAACGCTAAAACCATCTTAAAACTGTTCATAAGGCATTTAAATCGTGTATTGTATTGTAAAACCTTTTCATCGTAGTTAACAATAGAGCTTTTAAAGCATCAATAACATCAAACCAAGCCGTCCTTAATCCTCTCTCGGGTAGCGAAATACTTAGAAAAGTTGTAATTTTTAACTTCGAGTCATCGACCTATTTACTAATGAAAACTTCAATTTAATAAATTGTAAAACGCTTCGACTTATTAAATAATTCGACTTATTAAATTTCGAGTTATTGACCTAAAAATATTAACGTTGAGATAGGCAAGTTCGAGGGAAGCTGGTTCGAGTTCGAGCTATTCGGCTTATCGGCGTTCGACTAATGGAAGTTCGACTGTATTTTGAACTTTCGATGATTTACACGAGGCGAGCACCCATCAAAGGAGTTTCACAAAAAGGAACCGAAGATCAACACACAGAAAAAGTGACACGCACACAAAGAAAGGATCCGTAAAATATTGACAACCGAAGGATCAACACAGACAGAAGGTCGCCAGAGATAAAAAGTGGACAAAGATAAAGGATAGGCATAGAGAACCGAAAGCTTTGCTCGTGGTAGTGTCGTCAATAAATAAAATCGCAATTTCTTCTTTTTAAATAAACAAATCATATACTATCTTGTTAAGTTTAACGACATTTTTTATAATCTTAGTACGTACTAGTTTTAGTAGTTCGAAGCTTCTCATAAAGAGCCATAAGGCGAAACCTGGGCAACTTTTAAGTACAAGTTCTTAAATTCGCAGCGTGGCCATAAAATTGGAGAAATCGCCCATTTCCGCGTCGAGCCAGGCTGTATATGATACAGCAGCTAGCACGCTGTTACAGACTTCTTGCAAGTAAGATCTATGTGCCCAATTATTTTTGTGTGAAGAATGTCGAGTTAAAAGGTAGAACCGTGTCATGTCTTCGCCTGCTTCCTATTACATTACGTTCGACCCTGCTTTCAGCCGGTTTTAGAACGATATTCGAGGTGCGATACCCGCATTTATGTAAAAGAAAATAGCGCTCCGGGTATATCGTTTTTTTCTTCTAAAAGAAATACCAAGAAGAGACAACTTTCGTAAATTAAACATATTTAAGAGATTCACTTCGAGATCTTACATATTAATGCGTAGGTATATTTTCGGTACGTTAAAAGGTATACCTTTTGTTTTACATCAATTGAGATAAATATTTTTATCGGATTCGATTTGAGAAAGAAAATACGTCTGGTTAAATGATTTGAAACAATAAGAAATCGCATGTGATGATTTTGCTTGACTCGTTAAATTTGTGCGGGACGTAGGGCCATTGGGCCTGTATTTTTGGGCCTTGGTTTTACGAAATATCCATTTTTGTAGATATAAAACGTTATTCATTTAATTTTTACTTATAAGTCCGTTGTATCCATTTTAAATAAAAAATTACAGTCGAATCCGGATGACTCGAACCTCTACCACTCAAATTAGAAATTGTTTTTTCTAAAACGCCTATTTCCATATCGATAAATCTAATTTTAGTAACTAGAATTTTTTGATATTTGATTTAACAATTAACTTTGTTATAACATAAGATAATTTCAAACTTAATTAGTTCGGATTGTTTTATATAATAGTCTTTTATTAAACAAGCCAAACATGCATATTTATGTACAGCGGAAATTGCGAATGATAATGAATTCAATAGTCGATAACATTTAACCCGTATGGTCTTTGATGTTAACAAAACCGATTCGTTAAAACACAAGGAAATAAGATTGGCCTCTGTATAAAACAGCAAAAAACCTTAGAGCATATCGTTTATTTAAGAGTTTTATACCTACTTAAAAACATTACAGTGAAAACTCGGTTATCCGGACTAATTAATTATTGTTGCAGCTCATTCGGATAATCGAAAATTCGGTTAATTGAATGTATAGAAAAAAAAACGCATTTTAGCGTCAAGTAAATTTAACTTTTAAAATCGCGAAAAAATGTTTGAACAACGACTGCAATAAATTTCGCAGTGGTGCACTAAAATGCGAAACACCTTGTATAATTTTTTTTATGATCTATAAACAAAACCCCAATAATTCGCTTTAATTTTACAAAGTAACTACACGTAACTACAAGTAACTACACGTACTAGTTTAAATTGATTTATAAGAGTTCAAATAAATAATACAATTAAACAAATATTTGCATTATCAATTTTTAAGTAATGTATTAAAGGCGTTTAAAAAAATGTTTTAACGACTCATATAATTTAAATTTCCTAATAATTCTTTGAAGCACATATGTTACCTTCAAAGCACGTTGTATTCAAGCTGCCTATGTATAAGTTATAGAAAATTTGGGTTAGTAAAGGGGCGGAGTTTATGTATTGATTTTTCACGAAGCCGTTCACGAAACACTTCGTATCAAAACTTCGTATAAGCTAAGGCACATTTGCGCAGTAGTTTATGTATGGGTTTTTCACAAAGCCTACAAAGTATTGATTTTTAGATATGCCAAACAGGTAGCGACATCGCCAAAAGTTTCCAGTGCTTACGTTATGTTTAAGGCCACTGACCTGTGTGTTGCTCGTAAACAAACCTGCATTCGTCGCTCGCCGCCACGCAAAACGGCACAAATTAGTGTTTTAACTGTGTTTAATTAGTGTTTTAATTGGTCACGAGTGCAAAAGAGTGTCGAAATCGGTTTAGAATGAAAGTTCGCACAAAGTTCCAAATTCGAGACGGTCGCCGGAGCGCCGGCATTCGCCCGACCATTGCGCAAGGGTGCCTTAGTGGGATCGCAGCGTCGGCTCACGGGCTTCCAGCCGAGCGAAAGATTCAGTTTGCTGTACGTCTACTTTGCGTGGGTCAACGACCGAGCATCGACGTGCACTCATCAAAGCCGGTGAGTGACTTATTGCTAAACGGCCGTAACGATGTCTTATAATTATTTAGAAAGCAACACTATAACGAATAAATAAACGTGTAAACATTTTAAAACTCGAATGCACGGCATCACAAAAAGTGCGATAACGTGACCGTTAAATAGACGAAAGCCCTTCGTCGTTTCCGTCGAACAACGCAAATGCATTTCGAGTTTTACAAATGAGGCTCGTCTAGCGTTAATAAACTGAAATAATAAAAATCTATTCTTTCGACTAGAAGCGATTGATTCTACCTTTAAAACAAATTTAAAAAATTGATAAATAAGCTAATGGAATTATATAACGGTACCTATCACTTCTACCGTTGAATTATTGATGTACAGCCCAGCCGTGAGAAACAAGGAATGTGCTATAGCGGCCTCGCACCCCATCTAAAATATCTATGTAAGAGCTCGAAAGTCTGGAGCCGCTGTGGTGGAGAATGAATAGCATTATTCAAATCGCAGGAGTTTGATTTGTGCCCTGAATGTTGCCTTACCTTCAATCTAGTGACGGTCTTAAATCACAACAATTTTGCGAATCAAAGTACATATTTGAAATCGATAATATCTAATACGGCAGTTCTTTGTCAATTGGAATTTTTTACGATATCAATACTGAAATCATTTTGTTTCCTCTCAGCTTTAGGCTTTTGAGGAAGATTGTAATTCGCTAATAATATACAGCCTGTCTGACACCCTGTATGTAATTTAAATTGAAAATTATGGAATACTAGTTTTTTTATAAATAAGCAATCAAAATTCAAGAATTTTTTAATCTTTTAAAAAAGGAAACGTCCTTTTACCGGTCTTAAGTCGTACAATTATACTTTAGAATATTAGTACCAGTTTCAAAATCACTCTGTATATTTGGCGGTCTTAACCAAAAGCATAATATCTAAATTTAACTACCCTTTATGTCTATTTATAGATCACATAAACAGGAGATATAATTATTACTACATAATCAGCTAAATCAATAGAACTTCAACTTAATTCTAGTTAATCTAGTAAAGGTTTATTACCTGACGTATTACTAAAGATTATTAATAAACCCCAAATTATTTACTCCCTTATTTATTGGGATTTATCTTCATTATAAGAAATAATTATCCTGGGTAAAAATACCTTGAAAGAATTAGAAAGCTTTAGACAAAAAGCTAATTAAAGATGTAATATTGATCGTAATAGAATTTCGTCCAAGAGGATTTTATTACACGCCCTACTTCTCCATGTAAAAAAGCAGTCCTCGAAATGCGCTTACCGTGTTTTAAATTTAACAAAGAAAGGTGTACTAAGAGCACTTTTAAAGCTCGTCAAATAATTCGGAAACAACATTTAAGCGAAACGTGTTCGTCTAAATTAATTATTAATTAAATTATAAAATGTTAATTGTCCGAAACCTTCCACCTTTGTTGGCATTTCGAGTTACTAACGGCCTTCTATTTTATTAAAGAGTGTTTATAAATAACAATTTCAGAAGAGAACTTCTCCAAAACTTTCCTCTTTACTCTTTTTATGTAAGTAAACCGCCAATATTATGGAGGCAGTTAAAAAGTACTTTTCCCAAAGAATCGATTCGGGTTGTTTGCTAACCAATACCGGTATTTTTATAAAACGACCCACATTTTCTTCCTGTAGGTATATATTTTTGTACAACAAAGAAAAACGTTAAGCAAACACGCGTTCTCTTCGTTTCTTTTTTTTTCGTTGGGTTCGGTCTCCAACTAAATTTAATTCTCTCTATTGGGACTGTCTTGCAATAGATAAATTGCGAATTAACGTATTCAGATAAAAAGACTTGAACGAATTTGCATGAAAAATAAGTTCGATTTTGTTTACTGTGGAATATTTTTCGCTCGACTGTGAAATTTTTGTGCACCGCTCGGTTCCCCAAAACGGGACACGACAGCCAATCAATATGGTTCTTTTATATATGGAAACGGCTATAAAGGGAGACTCTGTCTGAAGCGAAACAGCAACGAGGGTTACAAAACAGCGTTTAGCTATAACCCAATCAATTATTTTAATGCCAACTTTTATATGAACGGAAACGTTTCCGAGCACGTTGAAACCACAGTATCTTATTCTAGAATTTAATTTCGACCGATAAAACATGCATAAATCAGAAGGCCAACGATGGCATTACGTGAAGGCATCCAAGCAATAACTGCTCCGATATCCTTCTACGTAAGACAGGTAGATGGAACATTTACCTTAATATTTACAGAACGTAACTCTTTTCAAGGTGGCCAAAAGACTTTTATTTTGCGCCATATTTTTAATTACTAGATAGGGGTAAATAGTACAGTTGTTGGCCAGTCCACAATGATTGGCCATATTTCAAAAATTATATAATTATAAATCTATATTTTAGCGAGATAATTTTTCATCAATACTAGAAAATTCTTTATTCCTCTCTGTACTGGATATAACTAGTCATTTTTTAATAATTTCCTCTTTTGTGAGTATATTCAATCATTAAAATGACCAGGCCAATCACTGTACTGTTTACCCCTAAATTAAATTAATTTTTTTGATTTGAAGGAGCTCACGGTAAATCATACTAATATAATAAACTCGAAAATGTGCGCATTCGAGCGAAAAGTGGCACATTTCCGAGCGAGGGAGGCAAATGAAGCGCGACGCGGAGCGGCGCGCTTCATTTTCCCGAGATCGGAATGTGCCACTTTGAGCTCGAATGTGCACACTCGGCTTTAAACGTGATTTGCAATTATTTTGATGACAAAAAATTAATAAATAATTTTTTATCGTTCCCTCTCACTCGTACTTATGCTTTTGTTGTATCTTTTCGCTCTCTTCCACTCGTTGCTATAGTAAAAATACGTTTTTCGAACATATAATCGATATCGATTATATGTAAATATATAAAACGTTAAACTTTTTATTCAAATTTTTATTTATATTGAAAAATATCGTTTTTTACAGCTAGTAGCACAATAAAAAATCATAAATACATTTTATAGAAGCATGAAAATTAATATTTTAATTGCACAGTTTCTAAAAGGGCCAATCACTGTACTGTTTACCCCCAAATACATTTTTTTTACGCAAGTAACGATTTATTCCGCGTTCTTGGCATTCACAATCGGCAAACTTTTTACAACGAAAATCCTCGAACGTTTTCTATTAAGCAAAAAAGGACCGGCCCGAGAAAAGTACGCTAATTTGTTCCGTTTCGTAAAATATACGAAATGTCAAAACCGAGTTTCCCATTTCACTTTACGTGCCGATGAAGTTTTGTGAAAAATATACGGACCGCTTGATTCGTGCAAAGCCTGAATTATCGCTCACTCACTTTTTATTTTTGGAACTTTTGAAGCACAACGATATGGGGAAACGAAAGTAAATTTTAATATCGGAACGAAGGGAAAACGTCCCTTGTCGACGTGCGAAAATAAAAAATTCTTGGGGTAGGTCGGAATTTAATCAAAATAATTATAATAGGTTGGAACGAAATTATTGTCAGTTATTTAAAGATCCGTGAATAAATTTTTAAATTTAATTTTGTTATACACGGATTTTATATATTGTGAAAGCCTATTGTCTTAGGAACATTTTGATATATTATTCGAATTGTTTAGCCTTTTCTATAAAAAAATATTCATTTTAGAAACAAGTATAAAATGTCGAAAAAGCGTGAAGAAATCCGCAACTTGATCTTCCACGAATTCAAACTTGGTCGTACAGCAGCGGAAGCGGCTAAAAACATTTGCGCTAGCGCCGGCAGAACCTCTACTAAAGAAAGAACATGTTTCCGATGGTATGCCAAATTCAGGTCAGGCAATACTCATCGAAAAGACAAAAAGCATACCGGACGCCCATCAACAATCAACAAGCAAGCACTACGCTGTTCAATTGAAGCGAATCCCACCAAAACAACTCGAGAACTGGCCGCTGAACTGCAAACTTCCCATACAACTATTATTCGGCACCTCCACAAAATGAACAAAAAAAATAAACGTGGTCAAGAGGTCCCACATGAACTCAACGAAATTCAAAAAAATCGGAGAATCAGCGACTGCCATTGGCTTCTTCACAAGTTCAGCCGTGGTAGATTAGGCCGAATTTTGACGTGCGATGAGAAGTGGGTTGTTTATGACAACCGAAAAACCAAAAATCAATGGTTGAGCCCCGGCCAACTTGGAGAACGCACCGCAAAAAGAGATCCACATCAAAAAAAGGTGATGTTGTGCGTCTGGTGGATGTCAACTGGTCCAGTTCATTGGGAGCTCCTTCCGCGCGGTCAAACCATAAATTCCGAAGTGTACTGCAACCAACTAGACCGGGTTCAGGCAGCTCTGCGCCATTCCGGCATCAATCCGGCCCGAATTTGTTTCCAACAAGACAACGCTAGACCGCATGTTTCACGCCGGACGCTACAAAAGCTTGAAGAATTGGGTTGGGACGTTATCAAGCTTCCACCCTACAGTCCAGATATTGCCCCATCGGATTACTACCTGTTTCGGTCCCTAGAGCACTTCCTGCGCGGACGCCGCTTCACCGAAGATGTACATGTGGAACAGGCCATGCAAGCCTTTTTTGACCAGAAACCGCCAGAATTCTATCGAAGGGGTATATTTTTGTTACAGTCCCGTTGGAGACGTATAATACAAAATAATGGCGAATATATAAATGAAAACGACCCCTTGGTATTGTAAATATTTTGATTTTAATAATATGTTAATTTACTGACAATAATTTCGTTCCAACCTGATAGTTAAAACGCATAATGAAAAAATATTCTCTTTCGACTCTTGGACATCGATTAAACAAACGCTGTAAACAGCTAAAGCTTCAGAAAGCAAAACTTTAAACATTTACAGTAAAATAGTACGGCGACTCCACACGCAACCTTTACATAAT
The DNA here is from genome assembly GCA_036325965.1 of Sinopyrophorus schimmeli. Classification (NCBI taxonomy): domain Eukaryota; kingdom Metazoa; phylum Arthropoda; class Insecta; order Coleoptera; family Elateridae; genus Sinopyrophorus; species Sinopyrophorus schimmeli. The sequence goes on from JARFIZ010000403.1 coordinate 84,665, forward strand.
TTATGCATCCAACACAATTTTCCGTTTTAAATAGAAGTTATAAATATAGAACATATTTTTTTTTAAAGTCTACCATTAGAAATCCATTCATTTAAAATGCGAATTCGAAAACAAAATTATATTTTTTAATTTTAATTAAAAAAAAGTAATAGGCAGCATTAACTAAAAGAGGAACTAAGAAGAATAGTGTTTTACTGTAAGAAACCAGCGTTTATTTTAAATTAATTATCCCAATTTTTGTACAATAGTTTGCCCATTTCGTACTCCTTTGTACGAATAAAAAAAGTTGTCGAAAGCCTCGCCGGACCCCCCTTGTTATTTTAAAAAGTGAGCGCGCACAATTTATTATAAATTTTGTTTTTGTAGCTAACTTTGCAGACACACGCAAGAAGATACTTTACACTACATTAACATTTTCTTTATATAAATTTCCTTTCCAATCGCTTCTTGCTTATATTTTCGGCAATTTCCTGGTTCAAGTTTATAGCAGAAATTTATCGTCGTTAGTTTTTATCACTTGGCTTTTTTGGAACAATGGATACATTTTTCAGCTGCTAAGTAGCCCCACTTGACTTCTCCTAAAACCCTTACGTTCCTTCCTTGTTTTCTTACGAATAAAATGGTAATTGCTTTAATTTATATATTTTTTTATGCGTTCGCTGTACGAGAATAATTTTCAACTACATTTGTTCCCTTTTTTAAATGGAATTAAAAAGGAACATTGCTATTATGCTTTACGCTAATTTATGTAACTCCACGTAAATTAGCGAGCTTTAATTTCTTTATGTGCGCAAACTTTAATAAAAAAAAAAGACGGGTTTAAGTTGTTCCATATTCTTTTGCAGAAAGAAAGCCGAAGTGCTTTAATGTTAATTACGCGAGCGGGCTTTCGATAATTTTGGTGCCTTAATATGTAATGTAGGTCTCCACTTCCTTAATACATATGCATGCCTTATGTTACACATAGTGCCTGGTCATTAAATTGGAGCAGTATTGTTAAACTCATGTATAACCGCACGCCTAATTGAGCTTACAAGATCCCGCAAGACACAAACGAAAAAGAAAAACCGAAATTCATAGTGGAAACGATACAACAATGTAATACATTATTAATCGTAAAACTTATTAAGTAAATCAACTAAGACATATACCGTGTGTCGGACGAATACGTACTGAAACTTAACAGGAAATGACATCATCGCCACTTGCAAGGGTGTAGTTTAAGTTTAAACAGCAATTCCAATTCTGATGTAGTAAACTTTTTCAGATCATAAAAATATTAAAAGAAGATGATATCGTTACACCGATTTCTTGTTGCATGCCGTTTTGTTTAACCATAAATTCGTTTTTCCAATAAGCAACAAAGGCAAACATTAAAGTCATTTATAGGAAGAAGAACGTAGGTAGAAAAGTGATATTTAGGATCTTTTGATTGAACGCCTCGGAGTGTAAAAACTTCCAACGATGGCAGTCGGTAAATCAGAGTGACATTAAACCGCATCCTTATATGTATCTGAACACGTAAATCCCATATAATATACAATCTCCGCCAGATCTGATATCAATACAGCGAGACGCCACCAAATATTGATTCGAGGGCGGCGGCGGTGGTGGAGGTGACGTGTACAATCAGCATCCGAGGGTGCGTGGCGTACCGGCGACGGCTGTTCTGATTATATAATCACTTATTTAAGTCTTTATTCGGATACCTATCGCGCGCTGGCGGAACCCTAAACCCAACACTGCGATTTAGTATCGAATCCAAAATTAGGTCCCAACTCCAAAAGGAAATTTATTGCTTCGCCCGTACATCTTTCAATTCGTTCGTATTCGGATCGTAAATTTGCTTAAGGCTAGCGGAACGCATTGCTAGGACCCCCTTTCGAAAAACAATTATCGCTTTAAATCAAAATTTTTGAAAAACGTTTCCTTCGAAGTTAAAATCGTTGAGAAACAATCAGTTTGGCCCAGGAGCGCGATAATTTCGCCATCTCCACTCGCAACTATTTGTGTTCCTGTTGAAAGGATCATCGCCTTTTACTTTCGTAAAATATACAGAAAATGCGTGCCATAAATATTGCGTTACACGACAACAATTTTATTGCTCTGTGTCCTTTAGAGATGTAAACCTGACCCATTTTGTTAGCCCCGATTTACATCGCGTCTTATCTTGTCCCCATTTTCCTTTTTGTAATAAATTACGAATTGCATTATCCAAAATCAACGCGCGCCGTTTATAAAAACGCTTTTCTACTGAAAAAAAATCCGTTCCCATGTTTATATTTCGAAAAGGTACAAATAAATTTTAGGGCCGAAGGTTGCGTGTTTTAATACAAATGAAATAAAAGCGCCTTGTGTAGGTATGCGTTCAATAAGGCTATAGATAAATCAAAAAAGTAAAACGATTTAAAGAGAAATGACAGGTATCTTTGTGTGGTTTTACATTTAAAACGCCAAACAATAATTAAAATCAGATTCGATTGGTTTTAATTTAATAACAAATCAATAAACTTAAGTTAATTTAAGGATTTTTTACTTTTGGAAATCTAACTTCAAATTGCTATAAAATCTATTTCAATATCTTAGATATTAGGAGTGTTGATACTTTTGTATGGTAGGGGAGACCGGGGTTGAAAGTCACATTTTTTTTCTTTTTAATTTATAGAGCCCATGATCTTAATTTATCAATGACATTTATATATCAATAGATAGTGTATTTATTCTAGTTTAAGAAAAAACAAAGACTTTTTCTCTACCATTATCTAATGAGAACATATTATAATTTTTATAAAAAAAAAAGAATTCATTAGGTTTTCTGTTATGGTTAATGTGACAACCTACCCGTGAGACAACCATACCCGGTCTCCCCAATAGTATGGTATGGCTATTTTTTATTATCAAAACACGCGAAAGAATTTAATTAATTAAAATGTGGCTGCGCCGAAAGTTAATAAATTCGCATTAATCATATTATGAAACGATATAAGCGGCGCAATAAATAAAAAGCCGATATAATTTCTCTTTAATATCTACAATCCGGTCTTACAGAAGCGCATAGCTTAAATTTATAGCTGAAGAGGTATTTCTGTAATTAAATGTCTAGGTATGTTCAAATTCATTACCACTAGTCTTGATCTAAGAAGAGAAATGGCAAAGCTATTATGAAGGTAGAAGGAAAACAATTAATATCAGCACTTCTACGTGTGTTGTACTAATTGTGAGCAGAGCCAAAACCGCATTTGGCTTTTGACAGTTTTAACATTTTATCTACTCATTTCGTCCCCTTTCATATCTTACTCTCGATCCTTTAAATTTCAGTTCTAATTTTTGATTGCTTCAAAAACATACAGGTTTGCTTTTATCTTGTGTACAGTAAGACCCCGTTTAACGCGGAGGGATCGAGTTTAAGTGCTAAACGAAACAGCATTAACCGAGGAAGCGTTAAACGAGGTCTTACTGTATTTTACAATAGTCGAAAAAAAAAAACAAATTGTATGCAAATGATAACTTTAAAACTATGCGCATATTTCTCACATAACCCACGAATAATTGAAAACTTCCTTGCGAGACAATTTTAAAATCAGTTAATGCACGAAAAAGTTTATCCTTAAACAAATATCCGCAGGAAAAACTGTGATAAACTTCGGAAAAGAAACGGTAAACTTTTACACCTGTCATAAAGAAAGGCGACGTTAAACAATATTGCCGGGAAATCAACAGAAAAGCTAATAAAAACTTTATAATTCAATTTCACTCATTCGTACGCCACAGTTGTTCGATTACATTAACTTTGAGTAAGAGTTTGAAGCTAGCAACCCCCAATTTAAAGTTATCATAACGTAATGTCTGAGAGCAAAATCAACTTTGGGAAAAAATCGTAAACCGAAGTGCTGTTGGCTATTGCCTGTTTCTGAAGTTTCAATACTTCAATATAAATAGGAAATTCAATATAAGACTTCAAATAAAAGCTGAAGAGATCTTAAAACTTTTCCTTAATTGATTTGCTTTGTAGACAAAACTTTGAAAAGGCACGTACTAATGCTTGGGATTATAATGACTTGCTTTCTAAACCAAGCATAAAATAAGTGGATTTCAATGATGGATTAATCCTGATAGGTTAATAGAGTACACCAACATAATTGTAGCTAGAATTCCACTTTCGCTGCCGAAAGGAAACACATCAATTCTTCCAAGGACCTTACTCTAATAACTTTTCCATAAAATACACGTCATTACATGGATTCAATCGAACAAATCACCTCCAGATCAAAAATTAAGATCATCAAAGTTTCATAATTAAAATCTATTGTGACAATCCCAACAACAACAACATCAACACTAAAAATAAAATTAATTATTAAACTACAAAATGCATAAATTACAAATGTAAACAAACCGGATCTTGATTTTAAATGCCTTTTAAAAATAAAAGCGCTCGTGTAACTCGAAAAAGGATTTAACCTAGTAATGAACAAAGTTGCTAACAAATTAGTTTTCAAATTATTGCTGAAGATAAGAGCGATTTATTTAATTATATAATGCTTTAAAATGAAGACGCTCCGAACTCGAGACGGGAATATTAAAAGCACTTATGTTTTTTATTGTTCGCTCCGGCTGTTTGTATATCTAATTAACACGGTTTACAATGGAAGTTAATATTCTTCTGGAAATTAATTGACGCAAAGTCATGGTTTAATTACAGTGACGTAGTCAGATACCGGGATTAAAAATTGTTCTTCGAGCCAATTCAGACAGAAATCGGATGTTTTAAACACAGCTTAACGTACAGTCAAATCAAGAAGTAATCAACACCCTAGAAACAGACCTACAGTAATTTTTTGTAATTTTAGTACCTTTAGTTCTAGGTACTAAAATTACAAAGATCAATCTTAATTGTTTTTTAACCATGCAGCGCCAGATTTTGTCTCCTGGAATAGTACGTTTACAGTAGGTCTGTTTCTAGGGTGTTGATTACTTCTTAGTTTGACTGTACATCAAATTTCTACTTTAGTTTATGTCAAATAAATTCAATTCTAAATACAATGGCAATGAAAAACACAACATTAACATTTAACACAAAAGTTTCTTAAAAATCACTTAGTGAAAGCAATATTCAAAGTTTCTATAATTTATTTATTAATCAACTAACAACCTATATTGTAAAAAAAATTAATCTAAACGATTAGGTGTCTTATTAAATTAAATATGTTTTTAGTCTATATTAAGAACTATAATAATTTTTTTAGACACAGAAGATTGCAAGTAAATGGTGTAGGACATGCATTCAGATAATATTGTATTCAAGCGATGTCTTAGGCTAAAGTAGGGCCCATCAAGGCACGTGTCTACCTGAACATAAAATCGTTTAAAATTTTGTAGTGTTCTATAAATCCATTTTATTCATTATGCAATAAGACCAAGCATAAAAGTCGATGAGATAGATTTTGTCTATCGATAAATACTTGGTTTTGTGCAATTCTACTAAAAGTTAGACGCAAATCCACAAATAAACACCACCCAATGTCAGTTTGCAATGAGAGAACATTGTGCAAGTTGCTCGTGGCAAAATAGTTTATGCAATACAATTGTATGCAAAAATAACGTCGTTATTTTTATCGAAGCGACACGATAGGTATTTAGCCACAAAATAAATAGAAAATGTTTAAAACAGATCATATTTATCATGAATTATAGTATGTACGGTTATTTAATATGTACTTGTAACTAAAACAGCAGGGTGTACGGTTTAAAACCATTACATGTATTTCGATTTTGAGATTGCTTCCAATAAGCCTAACAAACACGAGTATAATAGAACATTAGAGTAAATTGAAAGATTCGCCCAAAATAATCAACTATTTGGTTTAATTTCTACTCAGAATCAGATGTGCAATAGTTCAGCTAAAGCAAACAATTCCACAAAAAGCTGGGCCATTTCGTTTTAACATGGAACTAATTCAAATAAGAACAATCACAAAGGCATTTAAACGTCAGCTTGTGCTTCGTTCCCAGCCAAAGTTAATCTTCCTCAGGTGCTTCGATAAGAGTGTATTTGCTAACTGATTTATTCTTAATTAATTGTCTGTTTAATCAAATATGACCGATTAGAATAATCTACATTATGCAGATAGCTATTTACATTAGCCAAATCAAGTATTTATCCTTTTCTGGTTACTGGCTGCACTTGATCGAATCGTTCTTTTGGTCATTTCTATAATAGTTACCTGTAACACAAACTAATTAATATTAGTTACTCAGAAAAACTTTACATCATTACGAAATGATCAATTTCTGAGTATGTATATCTTCTTCTTCATCTTCGACCTTAATGTAATTGTTCCAACTGTTCTCTTATAGGGGTAGACGGTTTCTTAAGGATCTATTGCACACCATTTCTAGAGGTATATTCTAATCAGGTTGAAGCTTCGCAGAAGACCTATTCCATGTACTTTTCGGTCTACCTGGTTTTCTTTTGGGTTCATCGATTGCCAAAACTCGGTGGACTATTTGGTTCTGATTTGCACATGCCATACCATTTTAATTGTGATTCGTCCATAAAGTCCTCAATTGAAAATATATATATATAGGCTTACTGGAAAAATCCATCTTAACAAAGCTTGTATCTAAAATCCATCTATGTCACATTATTTATAGCTAATCAGTATGTTTTTAAATATTTGTTTAGCTTATAAGCTAATTTCCACCAACCAAATGTCTAAAAACAATTTTTAAAAATTAAATACAGTGGAAACTCGATTATCCGGACTAATTAAAGTTGCAGCTCATCCGGATAATTGAAAAAAAAAACAATTTTACCTTGTTAGGTATTTATTTACAAAGAAATCGAAACAAATAAGTATTAATTATAAAATCAACAGTAAAAAATACCAAATAGAATCATAAAATGTTTAGATAAAATTAAAAGTAAATTGATCATTGTTAATCGTGGCGAAAAGCGGAGTGTGCACATTCGAGCTCAAAGTGGCACATTTCCGCTCTCGGGAAAATGAAGCGCGCCGCTCCGCGTCGCGCTTCATTTGCCTCCCTCGCTCGAAAATGTGCCACTTTTCGCTCGAATGCGCACATCCTCGCATTAATTTTTTTCCTATACTAATTTTTTCTTTATTAAACAAAATAAAAAATTTTAATTCAGTTTTGTAGAATTTTTGATTCGAAAAATAATATACAGAGTGATTTTTTATGTTTCTAAACATTTTGATTTAGGCGTCCCAGTTTTTAATTAAAAACACTTCTAGAAATTAAATTTATTATTGTGAATCATGCTTAAAACCGAGTGTGCACATTCGAGCTCAAAGTGGCACATTCCGATCTCGGAAATGAAGCGCGCCGCTCCGCGTCGCGCTTCATTTGCCTCCCTCGCTCAGAAATGTGCCACTTTTCGCTCGAATGCGCACATCCTCGTATTTACGAAAGTTATTTATATTTAAATCAGTTACGCCAAAAAAGTATTACTTTCGAGTATTTTTTTGAATTAAATTGCCCCCATTTTCGCTTCGATTTTTATTTTTGAGGATTGGAGGGAGTAGTTCCATTATGTATTTTAGAACAGCAGTTTCCAAACTATGTTTCGTGGATTATGTATAAATACAGGCGAAATCCGACATCAAGTTATTCAAAAAAGCACAAAAATTGACTTTTAAAAATCCCGCAGTAAATGTGCCACTGTGATTTGCTCATTCTTGATTCACTACAATGGCCGCCAATTAATTAGCCAATCAGATAGGATTCATTATTTCGTAACTATAGTTACATTAGAAATATTTGAAATTTGAATCATATTGTATATTTATAAACATATTTAAAAAAAAGAATACAAAAAACATTTTTTTAAATAAACAAGAGTAATGCGCATATCAAATGAAAAGCGTTTTAACGGGAAAAAACGAACGCGGTTGACAATCCGGATAATCGCGAATCCGTATAACTGAAGTCCGGATAATCGAGGTTTTACTGTACATATGTTTCATATCATTTTGAATACACCCACAGCAGTGGTTCATCAATTTTGCAATTGCAAATAAGTATTTATCATAGAATGGCCGTATGAAATATAGTGTTATAACGAATTTGTAATTAACCTAAGATAGATACGCATGACCTTTTAGAAACTAATCTTCAATGGTAAGCTTTAAGCGAATAAGGAGCTCCAATGTCTATCATCTTCGCCAGTTACGAATTGCTTCATTTAGCAAAGTAGACAACCTTTGAAATAATTATTTGACTAGGAAGTGTAAATAAAGCAATTAAATTTCAACATGAGGAGCACACAACATGTGCCCGTCATAGTCTAATAAAAGCCTTGAACTTGAGACTTTCTGGGTCGAGGACCCGCAGGTCCGATGCGGCCAGTGCTCGCGACCTCCACGATTCGCGAAGCTGTTGGAGCACTGCAGCAGCTTTGTTCTCGCCGTCGATACGCATTTCGTTTGGAATGCTTCCAGAGGCCAAAAAACGAATGTTCGGCCAAAAATTTTACGTGATTACTCCTACTGCTTATACCAAAAATTGGCCCGTTTTCCTTCAGAAATAACTTTCAAAAAAATAACGAAGTCTTCCATCGTTTTATACCACAAATAAATCGCTGAAGTAAATCGTTATGTTTAAAACGAATTAATTATTTAACGAAAAAAAAATGTATTAGTGCCTATACAGTGGAACTTCTATAAGTCGAACGCCGATAAGCCGAATTTTTGATAGCTCGAACTCGAACCCTAGCACTTGCCTATCTCAACGTTAATATTTTTATGTCAATAACTCGAAATTTAATAAATCGAATTATTTAATTAGTCGAAGCGTTTTACAATTCATTAAATTCAAGTTTCCATTAGTAAATAGGTCGATGACTCGAAGTTAAATTTTACAACTTCTCTAAAAATTTCTCTACCTGAAGGAGGATTAACGACGGCTTGGTTTGGTGTTATTGATGCCTTAAAAGCTCTATTGTTAACTACGAATAAAAGGTTTATACTACAAGAATGTTTTGACGGCGGCACTTCAATTGGATTTAAAAACTAATTTATGTTTAAATGCCCTATGAACAGTTATAAATTTTTGAGATGGTTTTACCGTTTATTTTACAAAAAAAGAAACTATTTTTGCATTTTAGTTTTCAATTTGCTAGTTATTCGTCGACTACGAAGACTAACAAATGTGTTTTACGTTCTTTATAGTTTGTAACAGAGTATAACAGAAAATCTAAAAAGTTTAATACTTTTCTAAAATTATTTACGTATTAACATGGAGTGTAAACGAAAATTAAAAGTTTAACCATAAGGGAGAAAATTAATCTTATAAAAGAAGTGGAACGTGGGCTCAAAAGAAAAAGGATATAGCTAAAGATTTTGGTATTCCGCAAACACTTTATCAACCATTTTAAAAAACGGAGACCTAATTGTAGCTGCTGAAGATACAAATGACAAATGTCAACGTTGATAAAGATTTGGAAGTTGCTGAAATTCCTAGCGATGAAAGCATTATAAGTAAAGTGCTAGAAGAAAATAAGAAAAACTGTGAAAGTGAAAGTGAATATGAAAGTGATACAGATGTTACAGTAAACATCCCTTCAACAACTCAAGTTTACAATGCAATAGATACCATTTCTCTATTCCTATGTGCTCAAGAAGATGTTCTTACAGATATATTATTATCGGTAAGATCATTGGAAAAATTTGTAGAAACGTAACATTTTGGAGCAATGAAGCAAAAGACAATTTTAGATTACTTTCAATTTAACAGTAAATAATATGCAAATAACTATATTTTTTAGGCTCTTAATAAAAATAAATAATGTTAATGATTGTAGATCAATTTTGGTTATTTCTATAAAAAATGAATGATATATATATATATATATATATATATATACGGAAGTATGTAACTGAACTTCTTTTGGTAACTCGAGTTTTGATACGACGAATTATTTTTGCTGTCCCTTCGACTTCGACTTATCGAGGTTCCACTGTATTTTAATAACTCGTAATTCATTATTTACCTTTAAATTGCAATATAATCGGCGGTGCAATGTTTAAATTTCGATAAAGCATAAAGGAGATATGAAAATACTAGTTTTAGATAAGCCCAAATGACTATAACGGGTTCAGTTCGAAATGTACTCCCAATGCATACACATCGAGCAGTGTTAATTTTCATTGTTATTTACGAAATTTTGGATTTTGGCGTGCCCGGCCATGGTTTCTTAACGATCTCGTAGCACCTGAAGAATTCTAATTAAAACAGTAAGTTCTTAGCGATACCACAAGCAATATTTTGAATTTTCATCTTAATGTGTGTTTTAAATATCGAAATTTATACCGCTGGATAGAACAAAAATTTGGATTTTTTTTGGCATATGTGGCTTTACCTAAAATCATTAACCAACCCCCGAAATTATTTTAGTTTTAAATTAAACAGGAATACGTTGGGTAACAAGTTGTGATTCACGTGTTGACGAGGAGCTTCGTCATTATGCATAACTACAAAAAGCCGATTTTGATATCTTCAACTACGGCCTTATCGCATTAGTAAGAAAATTTTGTGGCACTTCACCTTGAATTTATTCGAACGCAATATCGGTTCATTTGTAATTGTTTAATTTAAATTAGCTCATTATTAAGTTCTATGGGCAAACTATTTATAAAAAGCTTTCCAACCCCCAAAACAGTATAGGCGCATAAAACTATTTAATTTTGTTGCATTATTTAATTGTAATTGTACTTAAAATAATTTTCTTTAGTTGCAGGTGGATCTGTTCCGGTCAAATGGTCTATTTCACCCTCAAATAGTGCACGCTCTTCCAAATCGTTTTCCGGGCAACTCGCGCTTTGAACCGTAGTCTTATAACCGTTTAATACCCTCCCAGTTAAGATTTAACCCTTATAAAAAATAGTTTATTCGTACGTTTAAAACAATTGTGACTTTTTACTTTGCAAATTAATTGCAACAATTTTCAAATAATAGTACGGCAGTGTTAAAATCGGGGGTTTGAGGGTGGTGAGTGGACATCCACTGAAGGAAGCTACAGACCGACTTCAATCAAGGTAGAAGTAAACTTTTTTACCAAAAAAAAATTAATAAATAAATAAAATTAATTTATTTAATTACTTGCGAATACCTACATATGAATACATGTTACCTTTCAGTGGCGTCTTTAAATATTTTATTGGAGATGCTATTTTGGGTACAAATTGTTATAATTATTTTTAAAGAAATTATTGAGACTCTTTTCAAACCCAACACGACGTGACTTTGGGGAGATTAGCCTCTCCTTTTAATTCTGAGTTGTTAACAATTTTTTTATTGGCTTGTTCTCTTTAAACGTCTCACACATGCTCTCAGAAATAAATATTTTAGTTAAACCCCTGAATACGATTTAAATTCGATTGATATGGATTAAATTTTCCATATTTCGATTGACACCACTGAGGCAGAGCAAAGTTGGAAAGTTGTGTGTTTTCTAAACCCTAAACGGTTAGATTTTTATAGGGCGAGAAACTAACAGTAATAAATCCCAAATTTCAGATCATAAATTTCGCAGGTAGTTACAATATTCGTTGCCCAATAAGACACAAAAACTATTTCAAAACTACGAAGCGTACATTTTAGTTTGAAAAAACTTAGTTGTGTGCAACGATTGCAAGGGACAAAACTGTAATTTCATCTCGTACATTAGAGAAAGAGCTGCATTCTGCATTCTCATCGTTCGCCTAAAATTTCGGTCGAGGTTAAAGTTATTTAAATATGCGACCCCTGTTTCATTAAGCTTTGTAAGTCCCTAAACTAAAACGATAAAATTGCATAATCAGATTTGTAGGTTTTACACGAAGTGTTGTAGATTAGTTTTGCAAATTTGTAGGAATTAACTGTGACTGCTACAGCGCGATATAGAGTGATTTATTGGAAAATTGGAAATTAGTTTACACAAACTTTATACTCTCTTAACTTAATCGCAAGTTTTGACAAATTTAATGAATATCGACTTTGTATTGCCGTTTTCCGTCTTCGGATATTGATGAGCCCGCGATATCTTTTTCGCTTTGGTAATAACACCGGCAAACCTTGCAGACAACGTAGTACCAAATAAAACACAAAACATCAAACTTGTTTTTCAAAAAATTAACATAAACATTTATGATATTTGTAGTACTTAGCATACGTCGTCATGAAACAAACAGAAAAATGCATCCGCCGTAAAAAATACGTCCCGTTGATAACATAAATTATGCTAAAAAGTTGTTTTGTTGCTAATTAATTAGAATTCGTTTTCAGTGTTAGAATAAACATAGTTAAATAGCTAGTTTACCAAAATAAGGATATTTACTAATTGTAATTCCTTTGATGTTGAACTGTACAATTACGAACTTCGACTATAACGAGCTTCACCATGAGCATTTCGAAATTAAGCCCCCATTATCACTAGATTTACAAAATTTGAGTTAAAAATTAATTTATTTATTTCGAATAATCGCAATGAACGTACACAATAAAAGTTTTTGGAAAAAAATTCTCGAAATAAGCGTTTTCGATTTATCCTTGACCCACGTTTAATACCTATATTAAAAACTGTTTAAAAAAATCGTTTCGGCTTCTATTTACAGAAATTTAATCCCCTTGCAATTCAACGTTAATTAATTTATCGACTTACTTCTCAAGTTTTGATAAGTGGCAAACTTTAAAAAAATATTCTTTTGCTTATTTTTTAAAATAATTTAATTCAAATTGACGTAATTTCTTTAGAATTAAATTAATAATTGTTTCTCCTTACAACAGTGTTAGTTTCGTGTTTAAAAAAAAAACATATACCTAATTTAATTTTTGAGTAATTAATATTTGGCATTTAGAGCGTGATTTAATTATTGGTTATAATTGTGATTGAATTTAAAGCTATCTATTTCGTTCTAAAAATAAGTTCCAATCTATATTTATTTGAAAGTTCATCTTCGATGAGTTAATAAGTGTATGTGTATTATTAAATAATAAACATTTACATTAAATCCCGGTTTTATATCTTTGCGCTATGGGAGTTATACCAACTATTAATATTCGGTTAACCGTTTGTCCGATTAATCAATTATTAAGTAATTCATTATAACCGTAATGCACGAATCACTGACGGGGTCTAATTATTTATTAATCATTATTCGTGTCGATAAATGAGCAAGTACAAGTTTACATTGTATATATGTCGGTGGTTAAATTCTGTGGTACAAAAAGTAAAATTCACATCAATCAAATACCAATTTTTTCCTTTTTGGACCGGTTTGAATATTTGAAAACTTCCTAATGAAACTATGTACAGTCAAACTAAGAAGTAATCAACACCCTAGAAACAGACATACAGTAAACGTACTATTCCGAGAGACATGATTTGGCGCTGCATGGTTAAAAACAATTAAAATTGATCTTTGTAATTTTAGTACCTAGAACTAAAGGTACTAAAATTACAAAAAATTACAAATTACTGTAGGTCTGTTTCTAGGGTGTTGATTACTTTTTGGTTTGACTATACATAGAAATCATCAAATTTTCTCACACACCATGCTTTAATTGAAGGATCATAGAAATGCACTTAGATTATGCAATAAACGATAATAAAAAGAAAATCAAAGCCGAACGGTTTCCTTGAAATGCAAAACCACGTGTAGATGTTTCTCTATGTAAATACCAAATATCGGAGACGCTAACTTTGCACATTTATGCAAATGGAGTTCATGCAATTTACGTTAAAATCTATTTCCCTTAATCGTCACAATTTATCAGAGGAAAACTCGAAGGGAAAATAAGGATTATTACGTTTTAATAATACCAACTGGCATGCATGAGACATTCCCTTAATTATAATCGATTTTATATTTAAAGGGGCGCATCGAAATTACTTCGGAAGTTTTTTTCTAAAATCTGGTTGCTTTAAAAAGCAATTTCGCGACGAACATTTGCATAAATTAACAAAAAAAAATTAATTAGGACCAAATACCAGAATACCCACTTGGAATTCGCTTGGAAAATTTGTTGACATACGAATGGTTGCTTAAAAGCGGTTTGCATTGATAATTCTGATCGTAATATGTTGTATTTTCCTAGTCAAAATGTTATAGGATATTAAAAAAACATATATAGGAGAACAATTCTAGCAATTAAAAAGGTCTTTTCGTTTTGCGCTTTGTGTTAATTTTTTTTTGTTAATGGAATCCGTGAAGCAGACGCAGAAATGAAACTTTAATAATGGATCTTGAGAAGGGTTTTACGTTTTGATTTGCGATAAGAGCACATCTATGTAAATTTGTAACTCCTCGTCAAGGGATTATAATTAATCAATTATCAAAGTGAACTTTACTTATACATTTTTGAAATAAAAAATGATCTGTGCGAGTTGCAAAAAAATTGGAATGAGGATGTGCCTTAAGTAATTTTGATGAGTTATGTATATTACGCAACATCTTGGATAATTGTTTGGTAATTGATGGCGCACTAAATCCAGGTACTAAATTGTAGTAATAGAATTAGTTTCTTATCAGGCGATAAAGTAGATAAACTGATAAGAAGAGAATTCTCGGATTAACAGGATATTGATTTCGTAGTCTTCGGAAACTGGGAGATTCGCCTTCGAATTTCCGGGGTCACACGTCGAACTTGTTTTCTAATTCTTTAACATATGTTTAAGGACTTTAGTTCTTAATTAGGATTTTCGGCGACAAAGTTCAAAAAAAAGCAAATTAGAGATCGCTTAAAATAAAATTATATGTAGCGTGTTATGGTCTTATACAATCTACTTATCGGAATATAACGCTGAAACTGGATGGGAATAAATGGGGTGTGCGCAATTTGGCGAAGTATATAGTTACTGATCAGAGGAAAGGATGTTTCCTTGCAAAATTAGTTTCGAGCACTCTTTTCAGACACTTCTCCGTTACGGACCTGTTTGCATAAGCATTCGTCTTATTTATAATAAAAGAGGGACACAAGATTTCTTCCAATAAAGTTTTCGTGTCTAAACTTCCAAGGATCTGGCATGATTTGCTTAAAATATAAAGCAGTGGTGTTAAACAGGCGTACCTTGAAGAAAATAACTTAATTTTTACATTAAATTTTAATGGGATATGAAAGCACTTGTAAGTTGTTTAAATGGATCACAAATTTTTTATTTTTCAATAATATATACTCTAAAATAGGGATTTCACCAATCAAAGGTCATTAAAATTGAGTTAATAGATGTATAGTTCTTTTAGACAAGCATTTATCAAATGAATACCCAAAATCTTAGTAAATAAGCGTTTACTTATACCTATACCTATTTTTGAACGAGTTCGCTAAGAAGAAAGTTACAGCTTTAAATAATAATCTCTTTTAGTTCACGAAAAAAAAATTTTTTGTTAAACATCAATATAAGATAGAAGGACCTATTATCCAAACTACTTGGGGTGATTATAAATTGTGTTTTTCGAAAACTAAATGCTGTATAGCAAAGACGAATTGGAAAACAATTAAACTTCAATATACAGGGGGCTCCTTGAAAGTTTCATAATACCATTTTTGATTTTTGTTTGACTTTCCAAAGTGTTAAGTTCTAAATTATTCTTTAAGCAAAATTCTAAAGTATTTTAATTATTTTTTGGACGTTTTACTTTTAATTTAAGTTAACCATGCTCGTCTACCGATTTTAGAGCTTAAGAGGTCTTTTTAAATTTCGTAGGAAATAGCGGAATGCCATTTAAATTGGGGTAGTTTTTCTTTGACGAAGCTTGCGGTGGAAGTTGGTGAGTGGTCAGTCTTTGCCGAGTCTCATCGACGCCTTGGAAGTTTAGTGTGGTTTGTTGCCAGACCCTCGACCCAAGCTAAAGCTTAATAATCCTAAGCGACCGCCATAAGCTTTAAGGATCTCCCCGAACTAAAAGGTTCAGGTTATTTACAAACAAGGGAGGATGCACTTGCACTGATTGCTTTGTATTTGTATGGTGGTACGACGGACCGAATTCGAAGACGAAGCCTCAAATTGCACCTCTCGAAAGATCTTTTTGTTTATCTCTGATGGTTGAAATATTTAGTATTTCAATCGAAAAAGGGAGGCTTAAGTTTACAACGCAAATGAATACCGAATAATGTAGAACAAGGGGACAATAAAGCACATTGTAAAGTTAATTCCGCAGAGCTTGGATTATTTAGGGTACTGTATTTACATAACAAACGTTATATACAATAAATACCTAATGTCAGATTAACACAGTTACTTGACTGCCGGAGCTACGCTTTTCTATGTGGAAATACCTAATTTGTATTATTTTCATTTTCGCAATTCAAACTATTATAGTTTCTTACTGTCGACAACAATTTTCTTAATTTTAGAAGACCTATTGTGCTAAATCTCCAGCACAATCGAATAATGCTCCGCATTTACTACAACAAATGTTGAACAACAATAAGATCTATCAATAATAAAATGATGGCAGAATCAATTGGACTCTGCGTGAAGCCATAAAGCCATAATAGGTGTAAATCGAACAATAAAGCACACCACAGTCTGGAGTAACTCCATTAAAACTGTTACAGTATATCACAGTAAAGCTTGTTTATGTCTTCTCAAATAAAATTTCTAATAAGGTTTCCATATTATCATACTAGAATTTATTATTCGAGAAATGCCCTTATTCATGTCCTAACCATTCAAAATTGTTTTTCCATATTGCGTTTCTACATTTTTAAAGCTTTAAACATATCGCCAAAAACGAGCTTTTGATTGTTTTTTTAAATAGCACGTTAAACTTGTTAAATTAAATAAACTGTTTTTTAAATAATTCATTGGTCCACAATTAATAATAATGGATGTGGGATGTTCATTTTTTTTAAAAAGGAGGAATAGTTAGTACTACTATCGATTAAAGTAGATACAGTAAGTCCTCGTTTTACGCTGATTCCATATAACGCGGTCTGCTCGAAGCTTTAAAATAGGTCAAAATGAGATTTTAGAAAATAGAAAAGTCAATTTGTAATACTAAATCAAACAAGGAAAACCAAAATTGAAGCATTTGATTATGAAATTCTGAATTTTTTTTAATTAAACCACCGATAATAAAACTTTATACGTATCCATCTCGATGCATTAAATTTTGAACGTTGACTAAATGATAGAATATTCATTATTGTTGTGATTTGGGCGTATCGTAGTTTGTAGTTGAACTTTATTACAATGGGATTGTTTCGGCGCTCTTAATAATTCAAATCCAAATTTGCGCAAAACTTTATTGATACAGTCTCCCATTATGCAAGTTTCTAGAAGTTACTCCAGCTGTATTCCGAAATTATTCAATTATATTACACCTTTTATAACTTGAAATGCTTTCGATTGTCTCTTAATAACTTTGAATTTAAAATATTTATCTGGAGAAGGTATCTTGAATGAAACTTAGGGTTTTATATATCTATATATATATTTTTTTAATCTAAGAAGGTATGTGTAAAGTAACCCTATACCACAAATCCACACACACACACACACACACACACACATACACATAACTTTACCACTTTTAAACAAGTTAAACAAGCAACACAACAGGTAAAAAGAGAAAAAACTGGTATTAGACGTCGTAAGAAGACATTTTCCTGCAACTGTTAATCGCAAAAGCTTTTTAATTTACCACTTTCTTAATTACGAAAAGTAGCACCCGGAATGGGCAACTTCTAAATTACTTTCAATTTTATTTCTTTGAAATTTCGCGGCCGCCATTCGAGAAGGTAAAAAAGTTTTTTTTTTAATTTCCAGCAGGAAATTGTTAGTTATGTTTAAATTACCTCTTAATTTCGCTCGAGCGGGTATTATGAAATTAGGAAAAAATTCGTTTTGCTTCAAAAAAAGGGGAATTAATTTTCCAGAGCAGTACTCGGACAAATATGGGCGGTTTTTCGCGATAATGCGGTGCGACGAAATATTTTAGAGTACACTAACGTTGTTTTTATGCGGGCCCTTTTATGGTCACTTTTTCCATACATCACATGTAAATACGGGATATTTAACTATATATGTACTAAGTTGTTCGGAACTTTAATTACAACAAAACCTGTTTTACCGTTGCCCTGTGACCAATTAATAAACATAAAACTAATGTAAATCTTAAAAGATTGAGGACTCATTGCTACCGAACAATATACAGTAAAATCTCCCATAGACGGACACTAATGTCGTGAAATTTTTGTCAGTGTAAGAGAGGTGTCCGTCTAAAAAAAAGGCGCTAAAATGCATAGAAAGCATAGGCATCCGTCATCAAAAAAGTGTACGCCGAAAGAAGGTGTCCGTAAATGGGGGTTTTACTGTAGGTATATATCTATATATATATATACTCAAAACCTTTTTTACACGATGAGTGTACAATCAACTAAAATACAAATAATGTTTAATCCTACCAAACCGTTATAACAGCAAAAGTTTGGAACAAAATTTGAACATGCGAGTGGTCAACTACTGGTACCTGGTTTGGGACTGCTACACCCACCCTACCTGTTAATGACTACTTCGTTTAATTTTGGCTTTGGGTTTCTCCAGTGAAATTTTTTTATCCTTAAAATAATTAAATAAATCATTTAAATCGCGGTACATTTTTCTAATAATAAATCAATAACTTTAGGAAATATTTGTTTAAATTGCAATTGAAATCCATTTAAAAATGATAATTTGAAATTTTTAAAACGCAATTTAATTTTATTTTTGACTAGTCACTCAAAATTTTAGATTTTATAAAAATCACCAACACACATATGGACATAAGTATTCTTACATTTAATTCCTCTCGTTTGGGGAAAGCTTCACTTGGACTAAAACAACCACTTTTGAATAATAACCAATTTGGAACTTGCAAAACGAATCCTCCCCAACATTTTTTGTTTAAATCAAACTAGAGACGAATCGAAAAAACTGTCACCAAAGGAAAATATCTACCCATATTAAATTCTGTGCATTAACACAAATTCTAAAAAGATTTCCTGGAGAAATAAACAAAGCCCTAATTTCCAAATGCAACACGCTTTGAACCGACGAAAAACTTTCTTCTTTGTGGTAGTTTCATAAGAAAAACAAATCTCATCCGTAACTCTTCCACGAGTCTCGTTCGAAACTTAATTAATGTAAAGCATTTTTTTTTTGGCTTTGAACAAGTTTAAAAATTCAATCAAAGCTAAATCAGCTACGAGCTCGACAAAACACAAATTGCAGACCCAAGAACGTTTCATTTATAAAATGCGACCTTTGTAGTGTGTGTTTATATTATTTTAATCTTGGCTTCGTGCTGAGGAAAGCGAGTTGAACGTCCGCTCGTTACATTCGTATTTCGCCTGCATTTTCGAAAAAGTCAAAAATACAATTGTAATTTCGGACATGCCAAAACTTTTACCATTCGGCATTCGAAAAGAAAAACGAGTTCGCTCGAAATAACGTAAAACTTTCAAATGGAATAAATTCGAGCATAACAACAAACACCCTCGAGTGCCCCCAAAATGGCCGGGGAATATTAGGAAGAGCTTTTAAAACCTGCAATAACATTCGAGATCTAACTACAAGATCACCCCCGATTAATTTAAAATGGCGTTTCGTACATTTGTTACGTTAAACCACTACATTTTAACTCGCAAAGTAATTAAATAATTTAATTAAGACGATCTTAAGGGGCTCCTTAGAGAAAATCTTGAATATGTATGACGTGCTAGCTTGTACGTAATCAAAAGCACAATTTAGGCGGAATTATTATCTTTTAATTCGCTTTTGAGAATTTCTTTGTATCGGATATTTGTAATATGCTTAGGATATTTGCGCAGGGTGTTAATTGCTTAAGATTATCTGTGTGGGTTTGGCTGAATATTTTTTTCAGCTGCACTGTTAGGTAGTTTGTTATTATTAAACGCGGGTCGGCTGCTGATCTATACAAGAGACAGCTGCAAAGCTTCGAAACGGCATTGTCCTTGCTGTGTAAGAGCTCAAGTAACGTGAACGATATAAAAATACCCCTAAACAGCTTGCAGGAATTATTTAGTTATGAACCGAGCTATTCTAACGTATTTTAAATATTGCTTTATGCCAAATTTGATTTACATTATTTCCAATTGCCTCACTATAATTTTACAAATACAGTTGTATTCTTTGGCATTCTTAATTTCCTACTCCATCAGCATTAAAAACGTTTGACTGTAGATCTCATTATTATTATTATTATTACAGTCCTGTCTCGAAATGTTACGAGGATTTGGGGACTTCGTAAAACCTCTAGGGGCAGTCTAAGGTAGTTTCGGTCGTGCCTTAAGTCATTAAGGTATTGGTGCGAAGGTTTGTCAGTGTGTATGTAAAAGTAAGTAAATCTTTATCATATCGTAAACTTTTATTCGGACGAAAATTTTCATTATTTGGTTTAATTCATTCTCTTTTAATGTTAACTTGCACTATTTAAATAGCATTTCTAATAGATAGTTGTCAGACGGATACACAGTTACGCACACTACAAACTTGGTCAGCAATAAAAGACTTTAGGTACCCAGAAATAATTTTATTGGGGTTTAAATTTCAGTGAAGATCATAAAAAATTTTAAAGTTCCGAGGGCGTAACGTTCCGAGATAGTTACTGTATTTTATTACTTCTGAAAACTTATTTGTTTACATAAAATGGCAAGAGTTTTAAAAAACTCTAATTGCAAATTGCATTACTTATTGTTAGTTTATAATGTCATTCGTATAAACCGAATCACAAAGCACATTTAATACTGTATATGTATAGTGGAGGCGTAGCAAATAATTTTCGATCCCCTTACAAATGTCTAAGTCCCCTAAATTTAATTAGAAATTTTTTGTCGTACAAGACACTTCCGCAAGAGATGAGAAATAACAAGCAGACAGACACACCCACAACACAACCTGCTTAAATAATCAACCCAGACCAGCACTCATTTTCAAGGACAATTCTTATAATTCCTTTGTCGGAAAACTAATGGCTACGTTTTACTCATTTTTAATCTCAGAACAAACCTAAGCGAATCTTAATTTGAACGGCCAAGATCAATCCAAAAGGAGTACAGTACTACTTCTGCATGTTATGAGGACTTGGGGTCTTCGTAAAATCCCCAGTGCCAGTACAAAAATTAGTTTCTGTTGTGCTTTGCGCAAAAAACGGTATTGCTTCGAAGATTTTGTAAGTGTACATGTAAAAGTAGGTAAAATGTATAATATACAAAAGATTTCAGGTAGCCGAAAACAATTTTTTTCGCGTTTCGGGTCGAGCGAAGATCACAAAAATGGAAAAATTCCAAAGACGCAGAGGCACTACCGTACCAAAAATTTCCCAAAAAAATATAGGGTAGGGGTTTACCTGTATGGGTTCTGAGGTGAGCTTTGAGATGTGAACTTTTCCCATAAACTTTATGACATCCGTCGTAGGAACACTTATGAGTTTTTCGCAATTGCGAAGAGAGTCTGTTGATGGGTTGAGCCCTAGGAATTCCGGGTTTTCGTAAGGGCGGCACGTCGACCTTTTTCGAAGGAGCACTGGCGGCGGTAACACCTTTAGAACTGTGCCGTTTCTCCTTGGAACTGTTCATGTAGCTGCTGTAGCCCTCGTCCTGTTCGTCCTCGTCTATGGTTAAGTTTCCTTCCGCATCCGAAAGGACTTCCGGCACCGGCTCCTGCTTTATCCTCGTCAAATCCGTAAGAATGCGGGCCACCATATACGAGGACGATTCCGTCGAATTTGTGGTCACGGGCTCGTCCTTTATGAAAGAATGCGGTACCACCGGAACGGGCTCCACGATGACGGCCGGTCCGCTGTTATTTCCTGGTAAAAAACAAGATATGTCGCGCGAGTACGGCCTATTGGAAAGGTCCAAAGGCCGATTCACGTGGTCCTTGCTGTGGAACATTTCCAGCAAGCATTGGGCCGCGAAATTGATCTCGTCCATGGCGAACTTAGAAGAACACAAAACAAAATGGATTTTAAAAGAAATCACTGCATTAAAGGCGTCCTAACCCTTGCAATATATTTTAAGAAAATCCAAAATAGCCGACTTTCGAAATGCTGCTCTTAAACGCGTCCATCTCTGTGGGAGGCGTGCACCGAACGTAAATTTTCAGCGGTACTAAATAACGCACATTGCGAGAGAGTGCCACACGCAGACTACTGCCGCGCTCGATGTGTTGTGAAAGCTTCCACCACTTGCTTCGGTCTCTCGAATATGCGCCGGGCATATATATTAGGGTGCTCCGTTTGAAACGACTATTTTTTACGCGCTCTATTATCGAAATATTGTTCTAAACGTCGAAAAAAAAGCTCTCACCAACTTTCAGAGCTTAATATTAATTGTAATTAGTTGCCAAATCTATTTTATAATACTTTTGATAATCTTTTTAAGTACTAAAGCAGTGATTCTCAACCACTGTGCCGCGGCACTTTTGTGTGCCGCCAAATTTGAGATATACAGTAAAACCTCAATTATCCGGACCTCAGTTATACGGATTCGCGATTTTCGGGATGTTTTATTTAGCGATTAATATTTGTTGCGTTTTTTTGTAAACATATACCTAACAATTTGACCAAATTTTTTCCTGTTAAAACGAGTCACTTTGCAATTGCGCTTAAAACCGAGTGTGCACATTCGAGCTCAAAGTGGCACATTCCGATCTCGGGAAAATGAAGCGCGCCGCTGCGCGTCGCGCTTCATTTGCTTCCCTCGCTCGGAAATGTGCCACTTTTCGCTCGAATGCGCACATCCTCGTATTTATTGGATTTGCTTATATTATTATTTTAATCTTCAATTCAAAAAATTAAAAGTCGAATAAATTATATCTATTTTAAGTTTGAAAAAGGTTAGATATTTTATTCCTTTCGATAAGTTATCGTGGTGCTCTTCCGCACCCCTAATTGTAGCGAGCTTGATAAAAATATTTTCAGGTATACTTTCGAATGTTTACTAATTCGCATTTTTGATTAATTAAAATTGTATATGAGTAAAATTATAGCGCCGTTATTTGTGGACGGATCTTTAAAAACTATTCAGATTCGGATTTGGCAGTTTTTTTGCCTTCGGATAGGCCTAACAAACTAAAGGCGTGCTATTCCAAAGCTTTGGGAAAACGTTTTGAAAAAACAAAATCGATGGGTTTTAACCCATGTATTTTGGCATTAAAATGAAAAAAATAGAATTGCTTTATATTGCACGGGGACGTTTCTACGTACCCCCCGTAACTATAACCGGTGTCATTTCCCCGCGCTTCCCCTCTAAAATAAAAATTTTTGATACAAACTAAATAAGTAATAAAACGGACCCCTTGATTTACAAAAAAAATCGTAGCGCCCTTATTTTCGATCCAATCATTACAAACGACACGGATTCGGAATCCTGAGGCGGTTTTACATAAGATACATGTAAAATATGTATAGGGTGCGACGTTAATTTTTCGATTATTAAAAATTGCGATTTTTCGCGCTCATTTTGGGTGAATTTTGAACTTTAAAAAAATTGTAGCGCCGTTATTTATGGACAGATCTTTAAAAACTATTCAGATTCCGATTTGGCAGCCCTTTTAGCTTCGTATAGGCCCAAGAAACCATAGGCGTGCTATTCCAGAGCTTCGGGAAAACGTTTTGAAAAATCAAAATCGATGGGTTTTAAACCCATGTATTTTGGCATTAAAATGAAAAAAATAGAATTGCTTTATATTGCACGGGGACGTTTCTACGTACCCCCCGTAACTATAACCGGTGTCATTTCCCCGCGCTTCCCCTCTAAAATAAAAATTTTTGATACAAACTAAATAAGTAATAAAACGGACCCCTTGATTTACAAAAAAAATCGTAGCGCCCTTATTTTCGATCCAATCATTACAAACGACACGGATTCGGAATCCTGAGGCGGTTTTACATAAGATACATGTAAAATATGTATAGGGTGCGACGTTAATTTTTCGATTATTAAAAATTGCGATTTTTTGCGCTCATTTTGGGTGAATTTTGAACTTTAAAAAAATTGTAGCGCCGTTATTTGTGGACGGATCTTTAAAAACTATTCAGATTCCGATTTGGCAGCCGTTTTAGCTTCGGATAGGCCCAAGAAACCATAGGCGTGCTATTCCAGAGCTTTGGGAAAACGTTTTGAAAAATCAAAATCGATGGGTTTTAACCCATGTATTTTGGCATTAAAATGAAAAAAATATAATTGCTTTATATTGCACGGGGACGTTTCTACGTACCCCCCATAACTATAACCAGTGTCATTTCCCCGCGCTTCCCCTCTAAAATAAAAATTTTTGATACAAACTAAATAAGTAATAAAACGGACCCCTTGATTTACAAAAAAAATCGTAGCGCCCTTATTTTCGATCCAATCATTACAAACGACACGGATTCGGAATCCTGAGGCGGTTTTACATAAGATACATGTAAAATATGTATAGGGTGCGACGTTAATTTTTCGATTATAAAAAATTGCGATTTTTCGCGCTCATTTTGGGTGAATTTTGAACTTTAAAAAATTGTAGCGCCGTTATTTGTGGACGGATCTTTAAAAACTATTCAGATTCCGATTTGGCAGCCTTTTAGCTTCGGATAGGCCCAAGAAACCATAGGCGTGCTATTCCAGAGCTTTGGGAAAACGTTTTGAAAAATCAAAATCGATGGGTTTTAACCCATGTATTTTGGCATTAAAATGAAAAAAATAGAATTGCTTTATATTGCACGGGGACGTTTCTACGTACCCCCCGTAACTATAACCGGTGTCATTTCCCCGCGCTTCCCTCTAAAATAAAAATTTTGATACAAACTAAATAATAATAAAACGGACCCCTTGATTTACAAAAAAATCGTAGCGCCCTTATTTTCGATCCAATCATTACAAACGACACGGATTCGGAATCCTGAGGCGTTTTACATAAGATACATGTATAATATGTATAGGGTGCGACGTTAATTTTCGAAATTAAAAATTGCGATTTTTGCGCTCATTTTGAGCCAATTTTGAACTTTCAAAAATTGTAGCGCCGTTATTTGTGGACGGATCTTTAAAAACTATTCAGAATCGGATTTGGCAGCCTTTTGGCTTCGGATAGGCCCAAGAAACCATAGGCGTGCTATTCCAGAGCTTTGGGAAAACGTTTTGAAAATTCAAAATCGATGGGTTTTAACCCATGTATTTTGGCATTAAAATGAAAAAATAGAATTGCTTTATATTGCACGGGACGTTTCTACGTACCCCAGTAACTATAACCGGTGTCATTTCCCGCGCTTCCCTCTAAAATAAAAATTTTGATACAAACTAAATAAGTAATAAAACGGACCCCTTGATTTACAAAAAATCGTAGCGCCCTTATTTTCGATCCAATCATTACAAACGACACGGATTCGGAATCCTGAGGCTTTTACATAAGATACATGTATAATATGTATAGGGTGCGACGTTAATTTTTCGAAAATTTTAAAAATTGCGATTTTTGCGCTCATTTTGGCCAATTTTGAACTTTCAAAAATTGTAGCGCCGTTATTTGTGGACGGATCTTTAAAAACTATTCAGAATCGGATTTGGCAGCCTTTTGGCTTCGGATAGGCCCAAGAAACCGTAGGCGTGCTATTCCAGAGCTTTGGGAAAACGTTTTGAAAATTCAAAATCGATGGGTTTTAACCCATGTATTTTGGCATTAAAATGAAAAAATAGAATTGCTTTATATTGCACGGGGACGTTTCTACGTACCCCATAACTATAACCGGTGTCATTTCCCCGCGCTTCCCTCTAAAATAAAAATTTTGATACAAACTAAATAAGTAATAAAACGGACCCCTTGATTTACAAAAAATCGTAGCGCCCTTATTTTCGATCCAATCATTACAAACGACACGGATTCGGAATCCTGAGGCGTTTTACATAAGATACATGTATAATATGTATAGGGTGCGACGTTAATTTTCGATTATTAAAAATTGCGATTTTTGCGCTCATTTTGGGTCAATTTTGAACTTTCAAAAATTGTAGCGCCGTTATTTGTGGACGGATCTTTAAAACTATTCAGAATCGGATTTGGCAGCCTTTTGGCTTCGGATAGGCCTAAGAAACCGTAGGCGTGCTATTCCAGAGCTTTGGGAAAACGTTTTGAAAATTCAAAATCGATGGGTTTTAAACCCATGTATTTTGGCATTAAAATGAAAAAATAGAATTGCTTTATATTGCACGGGGACGTTTCTACGTACCCCTAACTATAACCGGTGTCATTTCCCGCGCTTCCCTCTAAAATAAAAATTTTGATACAAACTAAATAAGTAATAAAACGGACCCCTTGATTTACAAAAAATCGTAGCGCCCTTATTTTCGATCCAATCATTACAAACGACACGGATTCGGAATCCTGAGGCGGTTTTACATAAGATACATGTAAAATATGTATAGGGTGCGACGTTAATTTTTCGAATTAAAAATTGCGATTTTTAGAGCTCATTTTGAGCCAATTTTGAACTTTCAAAAATTGTAGCGCCGTTATTTGTGGACGGATCTTTAAAACTATTCAGAATCGGATTTGGCAGCCTTTTGGCTTCGGATAGGCCCAAGAAACCATAGGCGTGCTATTCCAGAGCTTTGGGAAAACGTTTTGAAAATTCAAAATCGATGGGTTTTAATCCATGTATTTTGGGCAAAAATGAAAAAATAGAATTGCTTTATATTGCACGGGGACGTTCCTACGTACCCCTAACTATAACCGGTGTCATTTCCCGCGCTTCCCTCTAAAATAAAAATTTTCGATACAAACTAAATAATAAAAAACGGACCCCTTGATTACAAAAAATCGTAGCGCCCTTATTTTCGATCCAATCATTACAAACGATACGGATTCGGAATCCTGAGGCTTTTTACATAAGATACATGTATAATATGTATAGGGTGCGACGTTAATTTTTCGAAATTAAAAAATTGCTATTTTTAGAG
This sequence comes from Sinopyrophorus schimmeli, assembly GCA_036325965.1. Taxonomy (NCBI): domain Eukaryota; kingdom Metazoa; phylum Arthropoda; class Insecta; order Coleoptera; family Elateridae; genus Sinopyrophorus; species Sinopyrophorus schimmeli. Next base: position 111,608 of record JARFIZ010000403.1, read on the forward strand.
CTCATTTTGAGCCAATTTTGAACTTTCAAAAATTGTAGCGCCGTTATTTGTGGACGGATCTTTAAAACTATTCAGAATCGGATTTGGCAGCCTTTTGGCTTCGGATAGGCCTAAGAAACCGTAGGCGTGCTATTCCAGAGCTTTGGGAAAACGTTTTGAAAATTCAAAATCGATGGGTTTTAGTCCATGTATTTTGGGCAAAAAATGAAAAAAATAGAATTGCTTTATATTGCAAGGGGGGGTTCCTACGTACCCCTAGTGACTATAACCGGTGTTATTTCCCCGCGCTTCCCCTATAAAATAAAAATTTTCGATACAAACTAAATCAATAGAAATACGTACCCCTTGATTCACAAAAAAAATCGTAGCGCCCTTATTTTCGATCCAATCATTACAAACGATACGGATTCGGAATCGTGAGGCTTTTTTACATAAGATACATGTATAATATGTATAGGGTGCGACGTTAATTTTTCGAAATTAAAAAATTGCTATTTTTAGAGCTCATTTTGAGCCAATTTTGAACTTTCAAAAAATTGTAGCGCCGTTATTTGTGGACGAATCTTTAAAACTATTCAGAATCGGATTTGGCAGCCTTTTTGGCTTCGGATAGGCCTAAGAAACCGTAGGCGTGCTATTCCAGAGCTTTGGGAAAACGTTTTGAAAATTCAAAATCGATGGGTTTTAGTCCATGTATTTTGGGCAAAAAATGAAAAAAATAGAATTGCTTTATATTGCAAGGGGGGGTTCCTACGTACCCCTAGTGACTATAACCGGTGTTATTTCCCGCGCTTCCCTTCTAAAATAAAAATTTTCGATACAAACTAAATCAATAGAAATACGTACCCCTTGATTCACAAAAAAAATCGTAGCGCCCTTATTTTCGATCCAATCATTACAAACGATACGGATTCGGAATCGTGAGGCTTTTTTACATAAGATACATGTATAATATGTATAGGGTGCGACGTTAATTTTTCGAAATTAAAAAATTGCTATTTTTAGAGCTCATTTTGAGCCAATTTTGAACTTTCAAAAAATTGTAGCGCCGTTATTTGTGGACGAATCTTTAAAAACTATTCAGAATCGGATTTGGCAGCCTTTTTGGCTTCGGATAGGCCTAAGAAACCGTAGGCGTGCTATTCCAGAGCTTTGGGAAAACGTTTTGAAAATTCAAAATCGATGGGTTTTAGTCCATGTATTTTGGGCAAAAAATGAAAAAAATAGAATTGCTTTATATTGCAAGGGGGGGTTCCTACGTACCCCTAGTGACTATAACCGGTGTTATTTCCCCGCGCTTCCCTTCTAAAATAAAAATTTTCGATACAAACTAAATCAATAGAAATACGTACCCCTTGATTCACAAAAAAAATCGTAGCGCCCTTATTTTCGATCCAATCATTACAAACGATACGGATTCGGAATCGTGAGGCTTTTTTACATAAGATACATGTATAATATGTATAGGGTGCGACGTTAATTTTTCGAAATTAAAAAATTGCTATTTTTAGAGCTCATTTTGAGCCAATTTTGAACTTTCAAAAAATTGTAGCGCCGTTATTTGTGGACGAATCTTTAAAAACTATTCAGAATCGGATTTGGCAGCCTTTTTGGCTTCGGATAGGCCTAAGAAACCGTAGGCGTGCTATTCCAGAGCTTTGGGAAAACGTTTTGAAAATTCAAAATCGATGGGTTTTAGTCCATGTATTTTGGGCAAAAAATGAAAAAAATAGAATTGCTTTATATTGCAAGGGGGGGTTCCTACGTACCCCTAGTGACTATAACCGGTGTTATTTCCCCGCGCTTCCCTTCTAAAATAAAAATTTTCGATACAAACTAAATCAATAGAAATACGTACCCCTTGATTCACAAAAAAAATCGTAGCGCCCTTATTTTCGATCCAATCATTACAAACGATACGGATTCGGAATCGTGAGGCTTTTTTACATAAGATACATGTATAATATGTATAGGGTGCGACGTTAATTTTTCGAAATTAAAAATTGCTATTTTAGAGCTCATTTTGAGCCAATTTTGAACTTTCAAAAAATTGTAGCGCCGTTATTTGTGGACGGATCTTTAAAATCTATTCAGAATCGGATTTGGGAGCCTTTTTGCTTCGGATAGGCCTAAGAAACCGTAGGCGTGCTATTCCAGAGCTTTGGGAAAAAGGTTTTGAAAATTCAAAATCGATGGGTTTTAGTCCATGTATTTTGGGTAAAAAATGAAAAAAATAGAATTGCTTTATATTGCAAGGGGGGGTTCCTACGTACCCCTAGTGACTATAACCGGTGTTATTTCCCGCGCTTCCTTCTAAAATAAAAATTTTCGATACAAACTAAATCAATAGAAATACGTACCCTTGATTCACAAAAAATCGTAGCGCCCTTATTTTCGATCCAATCATTACAAACGATACGGATTCGGAATCGTGAGGCTTTTTTACATAAGATACATGTATAATATGTATAGGGTGCGACGTTAATTTTTCGAAATTAAAAAATTGCTATTTTTAGAGCTCATTTTGAGCCAATTTTGAACTTTCAAAAAATTGTAGCGCCGTTATTTGTGGACGGATCTTTAAAACTATTCAGAATCGGATTTGGCAGCCTTTTTGGCTTCGGATAGGCCTAAGAAACCGTAGGCGTGCTATTCCAGAGCTTTGGGAAAACGTTTTGAAAATTCAAAATCGATGGGTTTTAGTCCATGTATTTTGGGCAAAAAATGAAAAAAATAGAATTGCTTTATATTGCAAGGGGGGGTTCCTACGTACCCCTAGTGACTATAACCGGTGTTATTTCCCGCGCTTCCTTCTAAAATAAAAATTTTCGATACAAACTAAATCAATAGAAATACGTACCCCTTGATTCACAAAAAATCGTAGCGCCCTTTATTTTCGATCCAATCATTACAAACGATACGGATTCGGAATCGTGAGGCTTTTTACATAAGATACATGTATAATATGTATAGGGTGCGACGTTAATTTTTCGAAATTAAAAATTGCTATTTTTAGAGCTCATTTTGAGCCAATTTTGAACTTTCAAAAATTGTAGCGCCGTTATTTGTGGACGGATCTTTAAAACTATTCAGAATCGGATTTGGCAGCCTTTTGGCTTCGGATAGGCCTAAGAAACCGTAGGCGTGCTATTCCAGAGCTTTGGGAAAACGTTTTGAAAATTCAAAATCGATGGGTTTTAGTCCATGTATTTTGGGCAAAAATGAAAAAATAGAATTGCTTTATATTGCAAGGGGGTTCCTACGTACCCTAGTGACTATAACCGGTGTTATTTCCCGCGCTTCCTTCTAAAATAAAAATTTTCGATACAAACTAAATCAATAGAAATACGTACCCTTGATTCACAAAAAATCGTAGCGCCCTTTTTTTTCGATCCAATCATTACAAACGATACGGATTCGGAATCGTGAGGCTTTTTTACATAAGATACATGTATAATATGTATAGGGTGCGACGTTAATTTTTCGAAATTAAAAAATTGCTATTTTTAGAGCTCATTTTGAGCCAATTTTGAACTTTCAAAAAATTGTAGCGCCGTTATTTGTGGACGGATCTTTAAAACTATTCAGAATCGGATTTGGCAGCCTTTTTGGCTTCGGATAGGCCTAAGAAACCGTAGGCGTGCTATTCCAGAGCTTTGGGAAAACGTTTTGAAAATTCAAAATCGATGGGTTTTAGTCCATGTATTTTGGGCAAAAAATGAAAAAAATAGAATTGCTTTATATTGCAAGGGGGGGTTCCTACGTACCCCTAGTGACTATAACCGGTGTTATTTCCCGCGCTTCCTTCTAAAATAAAAATTTTCGATACAAACTAAATCAATAGAAATACGTACCCTTGATTCACAAAAAATCGTAGCGCCCTTATTTTCGATCCAATCATTACAAACGACACGGATTCGGAATCGTGAGGCTTTTTACATAAGATACATGTATAATATGTATAGGGTGCGACGTTAATTTTTCGAAATTAAAAATTGCTATTTTTAGAGCTCATTTTGAGCCAATTTTGAACTTTCAAAAATTGTAGCGCCGTTATTTGTGGACGGATCTTTAAAACTATTCAGAATCGGATTTGGCAGCCTTTTGGCTTCGGATAGGCCTAAGAAACCGTAGGCGTGCTATTCCAGAGCTTTGGGAAAACGTTTTGAAAATTCAAAATCGATGGGTTTTAGTCCATGTATTTTGGGCAAAAATGAAAAAATAGAATTGCTTTATATTGCGAGGGGACGTTCCTACGTACCCTAGTGACTATAACCGGTGTTATTTCCCGCGCTTCCTTTTAAAATAAAAATTTTCGATACAAACTAAATCAATAGAAATACGTACCCTTGATTCACAAAAAATCGTAGCGCCCTTATTTTCGATCCAATCATTACAAACGACACGGATTCGGAATCGTGAGGCTTTTTACATAAGATACATGTATAATATGTATAGGGTGCGACGTTAATTTTTCGAAATTAAAAATTGCATTTTTAGAGCTCATTTTGAGCCAATTTTGAACTTTCAAAAATTGTAGCGCCGTTATTTGTGGACGGATCTTTAAAACTATTCAGAATCGGATTTGGCAGCCTTTTGGCTTCGGATAGGCCTAAGAAACCGTAGGCGTGCTATTCCAGAGCTTTGGGAAAACGTTTTGAAAATTCAAAATCGATGGGTTTTAGTCCATGTATTTTGGGCAAAAATGAAAAAATAGAATTGCTTTATATTGCAGGGGACGTTCCTACGTACCCCTAGTGACTATAACCGGTGTTATTTCCCGCGCTTCCTTCTAAAATAAAAATTTTCGATACAAACTAAATCAATAGAAATACGTACCCCTTGATTCACAAAAAATCGTAGCGCCCTTTTTTTTCGATCCAATCATTACAAACGACACGGATTCGGAATCGTGAGGCTTTTTACATAAGATACATGTATAATATGTATAGGGTGCGACGTTAATTTTTCGAAATTAAAAATTGCGATTTTTAGAGCTCATTTTGAGCCAATTTTGAACTTTCAAAAATTGTAGCGCCGTTATTTGTGGACGGATCTTTAAAAACTATTCAGAATCGGATTTGGCAGCCTTTTGGCTTCGGATAGGCCTAAGAAACCGTAGGCGTGCTATTCCAGAGCTTTGGGAAAACGTTTTGAAAATTCAAAATCGATGGGTTTTAGTCCATGTATTTTGGGCAAAAATGAAAAAATAGAATTGCTTTATATTGCGAGGGGGTTCCTACGTACCCCTAGTGACTATAACCGGTGTTATTTCCCGCGCTTCCTTCTAAAATAAAAATTTTCGATACAAACTAAATCAATAGAAATACGTACCCTTGATTCACAAAAAATCGTAGCGCCCTTTTTTTTCGATCCAATCATTACAAACGATACGGATTCGGAATCGTGAGGCTTTTTTACATAAGATACATGTATAATATGTATAGGGTGCGACGTTAATTTTTCGAAATTAAAAATTGCTATTTTTAGAGCTCATTTTGAGCCAATTTTGAACTTTCAAAAATTGTAGCGCCGTTATTTGTGGACGGATCTTTAAAACTATTCAGAATCGGATTTGGCAGCCTTTTGGCTTCGGATAGGCCTAAGAAACCGTAGGCGTGCTATTCCAGAGCTTTGGGAAAACGTTTTGAAAATTCAAAATCGATGGGTTTTAGTCCATGTATTTTGGGCAAAAAATGAAAAAAATAGAATTGCTTTATATTGCAAGGGGGTTCCTACGTACCCCTAGTGACTATAACCGGTGTTATTTCCCGCGCTTCCTTCTAAAATAAAAATTTTCGATACAAACTAAATCAATAGAAATACGTACCCTTGATTCACAAAAAATCGTAGCGCCCTTTTTTTTCGATCCAATCATTACAAACGATACGGATTCGGAATCGTGAGGCTTTTTTACATAAGATACATGTATAATATGTATAGGGTGCGACGTTAATTTTTCGAAATTAAAAAATTGCTATTTTTAGAGCTCATTTTGAGCCAATTTTGAACTTTCAAAAAATTGTAGCGCCGTTATTTGTGGACGAAACTTTAAAACTATTCAGAATCGGATTTGGCAGCCTTTTGGCTTCGGATAGGCCTAAGAAACCGTAGGCGTGCTATTCCAGAGCTTTGGGAAAACGTTTTGAAAATTCAAAATCGATGGGTTTTAGTCCATGTATTTTGGGCAAAAAATGAAAAAAATAGAATTGCTTTATATTGCAAGGGGGGGTTCCTACGTACCCCTAGTGACTATAACCGGTGTTATTTCCCGCGCTTCCTTCTAAAATAAAAATTTTCGATACAAACTAAATCAATAGAAATACGTACCCTTGATTCACAAAAAATCGTAGCGCCCTTATTTTCGATCCAATCATTACAAACGATACGGATTCGGAATCGTGAGGCTTTTTTACATAAGATACATGTATAATATGTATAGGGTGCGACGTTAATTTTTCGAAATTAAAAAATTGCTATTTTTAGAGCTCATTTTGAGCCAATTTTGAACTTTCAAAAATTGTAGCGCCGTTATTTGTGGACGGATCTTTAAAACTATTCAGAATCGGATTTGGCAGCCTTTTGGCTTCGGATAGGCCTAAGAAACCGTAGGCGTGCTATTCCAGAGCTTTGGGAAAACGTTTTGAAAATTCAAAATCGATGGGTTTTAGTCCATGTATTTTGGGCAAAAAATGAAAAAAATAGAATTGCTTTATATTGCAAGGGGGTTCCTACGTACCCCTAGTGACTATAACCGGTGTTATTTCCCGCGCTTCCTTCTAAAATAAAAATTTTCGATACAAACTAAATCAATAGAAATACGTACCCCTTGATTCACAAAAAATCGTAGCGCCCTTTATTTTCGATCCAATCATTACAAACGATACGGATTCGGAATCGTGAGGCTTTTTTACATAAGATACATGTATAATATGTATAGGGTGCGACGTTAATTTTTCGAAATTAAAAATTGCTATTTTTAGAGCTCATTTTGAGCCAATTTTGAACTTTCAAAAATTGTAGCGCCGTTATTTGTGGACGGATCTTTAAAACTATTCAGAATCGGATTTGGCAGCCTTTTGGCTTCGGATAGGCCTAAGAAACCGTAGGCGTGCTATTCCAGAGCTTTGGGAAAACGTTTTGAAAATTCAAAATCGATGGGTTTTAGTCCATGTATTTTGGGCAAAAATGAAAAAATAGAATTGCTTTATATTGCAAGGGGGTTCCTACGTACCCCTAGTGACTATAACCGGTGTTATTTCCCGCGCTTCCTTCTAAAATAAAAATTTTCGATACAAACTAAATCAATAGAAATACGTACCCTTGATTCACAAAAAATCGTAGCGCCCTTTATTTTCGATCCAATCATTACAAACGATACGGATTCGGAATCGTGAGGCTTTTTACATAAGATACATGTATAATATGTATAGGGTGCGACGTTAATTTTTCGAAATTAAAAATTGCTATTTTTAGAGCTCATTTTGAGCCAATTTTGAACTTTCAAAAATTGTAGCGCCGTTATTTGTGGACGGATCTTTAAAACTATTCAGAATCGGATTTGGCAGCCTTTTGGCTTCGGATAGGCCTAAGAAACCGTAGGCGTGCTATTCCAGAGCTTTGGGAAAACGTTTTGAAAATTCAAAATCGATGGGTTTTAGTCCATGTATTTTGGGCAAAAAATGAAAAAATAGAATTGCTTTATATTGCAAGGGGGTTCCTACGTACCCCTAGTGACTATAACCGGTGTTATTTCCCCGCGCTTCCCTTCTAAAATAAAAATTTTCGATACAAACTAAATCAATAGAAATACGTACCCCTTGATTCACAAAAAAAATCGTAGCGCCCTTATTTTCGATCCAATCATTACAAACGATACGGATTCGGAATCGTGAGGCTTTTTTACATAAGATACATGTATAATATGTATAGGGTGCGACGTTAATTTTTCGAAATTAAAAAATTGCTATTTTTAGAGCTCATTTTGAGCCAATTTTGAACTTTCAAAAAATTGTAGCGCCGTTATTTGTGGACGGATCTTTAAAACTATTCAGAATCGGATTTGGCAGCCTTTTTGGCTTCGGATAGGCCTAAGAAACCGTAGGCGTGCTATTCCAGAGCTTTGGGAAAACGTTTTGAAAATTCAAAATCGATGGGTTTTAGTCCATGTATTTTGGGCAAAAAATGAAAAAAATAGAATTGCTTTATATTGCAGGGGACGTTCCTACGTACCCCTAGTGACTATAACCGGTGTTATTTCCCGCGCTTCCTTCTAAAATAAAAATTTTCGATACAAACTAAATCAATAGAAATACGTACCCTTGATTCACAAAAAATCGTAGCGCCCTTATTTTCGATCCAATCATTACAAACGACACGGATTCGGAATCGTGAGGCTTTTTACATAAGATACATGTATAATATGTATAGGGTGCGACGTTAATTTTTCGAAATTAAAAATTGCTATTTTTAGAGCTCATTTTGAGCCAATTTTGAACTTTCAAAAATTGTAGCGCCGTTATTTGTGGACGGATCTTTAAAACTATTCAGAATCGGATTTGGCAGCCTTTTGGCTTCGGATAGGCCTAAGAAACCGTAGGCGTGCTATTCCAGAGCTTTGGGAAAACGTTTTGAAAATTCAAAATCGATGGGTTTTAGTCCATGTATTTTGGGCAAAAATGAAAAAATAGAATTGCTTTATATTGCAGGGGACGTTCCTACGTACCCCTAGTGACTATAACCGGTGTTATTTCCCGCGCTTCCTTCTAAAATAAAAATTTTCGATACAAACTAAATCAATAGAAATACGTACCCTTGATTCACAAAAAATCGTAGCGCCCTTATTTTCGATCCAATCATTACAAACGATACGGATTCGGAATCGTGAGGCTTTTTTACATAAGATACATGTATAATATGTATAGGGTGCGACGTTAATTTTTCGAAATTAAAAAATTGCTATTTTTAGAGCTCATTTTGAGCCAATTTTGAACTTTCAAAAATTGTAGCGCCGTTATTTGTGGACGGATCTTTAAAACTATTCAGAATCGGATTTGGCAGCCTTTTGGCTTCGGATAGGCCTAAGAAACCGTAGGCGTGCTATTCCAGAGCTTTGGGAAAACGTTTTGAAAATTCAAAATCGATGGGTTTTAGTCCATGTATTTTGGGCAAAAAATGAAAAAAATAGAATTGCTTTATATTGCAAGGGGGTTCCTACGTACCCCTAGTGACTATAACCGGTGTTATTTCCCGCGCTTCCTTCTAAAATAAAAATTTTCGATACAAACTAAATCAATAGAAATACGTACCCTTGATTCACAAAAAATCGTAGCGCCCTTATTTTCGATCCAATCATTACAAACGATACGGATTCGGAATCGTGAGGCTTTTTTACATAAGATACATGTATAATATGTATAGGGTGCGACGTTAATTTTTCGAAATTAAAAAATTGCTATTTTTAGAGCTCATTTTGAGCCAATTTTGAACTTTCAAAAAATTGTAGCGCCGTTATTTGTGGACGAATCTTTAAAAAATATTCAGAATCGGATTTGGCAGCCTTTTTGGCTTCGGATAGGCCTAAGAAACCGTAGGCGTGCTATTCCAGAGCTTTGGGAAAACGTTTTGAAAATTCAAAATCGATGGGTTTTAGTCCATGTATTTTGGGCAAAAAATGAAAAAAATAGAATTGCTTTATATTGCAAGGGGGTTCCTACGTACCCTAGTGACTATAACCGGTGTTATTTCCCGCGCTTCCTTCTAAAATAAAAATTTTCGATACAAACTAAATCAATAGAAATACGTACCCCCTTTATTCACAAAAAATCGTAGCGCCCTTATTTTCGATCCAATCATTACAAACGACACGGATTCGGAATCGTGAGGCTTTTTACATAAGATACATGTATAATATGTATAGGGTGCGACGTTAATTTTTCGAAATTAAAAATTGCTATTTTAGAGCTCATTTTGAGCCAATTTTGAACTTTCAAAAATTGTAGCGCCGTTATTTGTGGACGGATCTTTAAAACTATTCAGAATCGGATTTGGCAGCCTTTTGGCTTCGGATAGGCCTAAGAAACCGTAGGCGTGCTATTCCAGAGCTTTGGGAAAACGTTTTGAAAATTCAAAATCGATGGGTTTTAGTCCATGTATTTTGGGCAAAAATGAAAAAATAGAATTGCTTTATATTGCAAGGGGGTTCCTACGTACCCCCAGTGACTATAACCGGTGTTATTTCCCGCGCTTCCTTCTAAAATAAAAATTTTCGATACAAACTAAATCAATAGAAATACGTACCCCTTGATTCACAAAAAATCGTAGCGCCCTTATTTTCGATCCAATCATTACAAACGACACGGATTCGGAATCGTGAGGCTTTTTACATAAGATACATGTATAATATGTATAGGGTGCGACGTTAATTTTTCGAAATTAAAAATTGCTATTTTAGAGCTCATTTTGAGCCAATTTTGAACTTTCAAAAATTGTAGCGCCGTTATTTGTGGACGGATCTTTAAAACTATTCAGAATCGGATTTGGCAGCCTTTTGGCTTCGGATAGGCCTAAGAAACCGTAGGCGTGCTATTCCAGAGCTTTGGGAAAACGTTTTGAAAATTCAAAATCGATGGGTTTTAGTCCATGTATTTTGGGCAAAAATGAAAAAATAGAATTGCTTTATATTGCAAGGGGGTTCCTACGTACCCTAGTGACTATAACCGGTGTTATTTCCCGCGCTTCCTTCTAAAATAAAAATTTTCGATACAAACTAAATGAATAGAAATACGTACCCCTTGATTCACAAAAAAAATCGTAGCGCCCTTATTTTCGATCCAATCATTACAAACGACACGGATTCGGAATCGTGAGGCTTTTTTACATAAGATACATGTATAATATGTATAGGGTGCGACGTTAATTTTTCGAAATTAAAAAATTGCGATTTTTAGAGCTCATTTTGAGCCAATTTTGAACTTTCAAAAAATTGTAGCGCCGTTATTTGTGGACGGATCTTTAAAACTATTCAGAATCGGATTTGGCAGCCTTTTTGGCTTCGGATAGGCCTAAGAAACCGTAGGCGTGCTATTCCAGAGCTTTGGGAAAACGTTTTGAAAATTCAAAATCGATGGGTTTTAGTCCATGTATTTTGGGCAAAAATGAAAAAAATAGAATTGCTTTATATTGCGAGGGGACGTTCCTACGTACCCCTAGTGACTATAACCGGTGTCATTTCCCGCGCTTCCCCTCTAAAATAAAAATTTTCGATACAAACTAAATCAATAGAAATACGTACCCCTTGATTCACAAAAAAAATCGTAGCGCCCTTATTTTCGATCCAATCATTACAAACGACACGGATTCGGAATCGTGAGGCTTTTTTACATAAGATACATGTATAATATGTATAGGGTGCGACGTTAATTTTTCGAAATTAAAAAATTGCTATTTTTAGAGCTCATTTTGAGCCAATTTTGAACTTTCAAAAAATTGTAGCGCCGTTATTTGTGGACGGATCTTTAAAACTATTCAGAATCGGATTTGGCAGCCTTTTGGCTTCGGATAGGCCTAAGAAACCGTAGGCGTGCTATTCCAGAGCTTTGGGAAAACGTTTTGAAAATTCAAAATCGATGGGTTTTAGTCCATGTATTTTGGGCAAAAAATGAAAAAAATAGAATTGCTTTATATTGCAAGGGGGGGTTCCTACGTACCCCTAGTGACTATAACCGGTGTTATTTCCCGCGCTTCCTTCTAAAATAAAAATTTTCGATACAAACTAAATCAATAGAAATACGTACCCTTGATTCACAAAAAATCGTAGCGCCCTTTATTTTCGATCCAATCATTACAAACGATACGGATTCGGAATCGTGAGGCTTTTTTACATAAGATACATGTATAATATGTATAGGGTGCGACGTTAATTTTTCGAAATTAAAAAATTGCTATTTTTAGAGCTCATTTTGAGCCAATTTTGAACTTTCAAAAAATTGTAGCGCCGTTATTTGTGGACGGATCTTTAAAAACTATTCAGAATCGGATTTGGCAGCCTTTTTGGCTTCGGATAGGCCTAAGAAACCGTAGGCGTGCTATTCCAGAGCTTTGGGAAAACGTTTTGAAAATTCAAAATCGATGGGTTTTAGTCCATGTATTTTGGGCAAAAAATGAAAAAAATAGAATTGCTTTATATTGCAAGGGGGGGTTCCTACGTACCCCTAGTGACTATAACCGGTGTTATTTCCCCGCGCTTTCCTTCTAAAATAAAAATTTTCGATACAAACTAAATCAATAGAAATACGTACCCCTTGATTCACAAAAAAAATCGTAGCGCCCTTATTTTCGATCCAATCATTACAAACGATACGGATTCGGAATCGTGAGGCTTTTTTACATAAGATACATGTATAATATGTATAGGGTGCGACGTTAATTTTTCGAAATTAAAAAATTGCTATTTTTAGAGCTCATTTTGAGCCAATTTTGAACTTTCAAAAAATTGTAGCGCCGTTATTTGTGGACGGATCTTTAAAAACTATTCAGAATCGGATTTGGCAGCCTTTTTGGCTTCGGATAGGCCTAAGAAACCGTAGGCGTGCTATTCCAGAGCTTTGGGAAAACGTTTTGAAAATTCAAAATCGATGGGTTTTAGTCCATGTATTTTGGGCAAAAAATGAAAAAAATAGAATTGCTTTATATTGCAAGGGGGAGTTCCTACGTACCCCTAGTGACTATAACCGGTGTTATTTCCCGCGCTTCCTTCTAAAATAAAAATTTTCGATACAAACTAAATCAATAGAAATACGTACCCTTGATTCACAAAAAATCGTAGCGCCCTTATTTTCGATCCAATCATTACAAACTATACGGATTCGGAATCGTGAGGCTTTTTTACATAAGATACATGTATAATATGTATAGGGTGCGACGTTAATTTTTCGAAATTAAAAAATTGCTATTTTTAGAGCTCATTTTGAGCCAATTTTGAACTTTCAAAAATTGTAGCGCCGTTATTTGTGGACGGATCTTTAAAACTATTCAGAATCGGATTTGGCAGCCTTTTGGCTTCGGATAGGCCTAAGAAACCGTAGGCGTGCTATTCCAGAGCTTTGGGAAAACGTTTTGAAAATTCAAAATCGATGGGTTTTAGTCCATGTATTTTGGGCAAAAATGAAAAAATAGAATTGCTTTATATTGCAAGGGGGTTCCTACGTACCCTAGTGACTATAACCGGTGTTATTTCCCGCGCTTCCTTCTAAAATAAAAATTTTCGATACAAACTAAATCAATAGAAATACGTACCCTTGATTCACAAAAAATCGTAGCGCCCTTATTTTCGATCCAATCATTACAAACGATACGGATTCGGAATCGTGAGGCTTTTTACATAAGATACATGTATAATATGTATAGGGTGCGACGTTAATTTTTCGAAATTAAAAATTGCTATTTTTTGAGCTCATTTTGAGCCAATTTTGAACTTTCAAAAATTGTAGCGCCGTTATTTGTGGACGGATCTTTAAAACTATTCAGAATCGGATTTGGCAGCCTTTTGGCTTCGGATAGGCCTAAGAAACCGTAGGCGTGCTATTCCAGAGCTTTGGGAAAACGTTTTGAAAATTCAAAATCGATGGGTTTTAGTCCATGTATTTTGGGCAAAAATGAAAAAATAGAATTGCTTTATATTGCAAGGGGGTTCCTACGTACCCTAGTGACTATAACCGGTGTTATTTCCCGCGCTTCCTTCTAAAATAAAAATTTTCGATACAAACTAAATCAATAGAAATACGTACCCCTTGATTCACAAAAAAAATCGTAGCGCCCTTATTTTCGATCCAATCATTACAAACGATACGGATTCGGAATCGTGAGGCTTTTTTACATAAGATACATGTATAATATGTATAGGGTGCGACGTTAATTTTTCGAAATTAAAAAATTGCTATTTTTAGAGCTCATTTTGAGCCAATTTTGAACTTTCAAAAAATTGTAGCGCCGTTATTTGTGGACGGATCTTTAAAACTATTCAGAATCGGATTTGGCAGCCTTTTGGCTTCGGATAGGCCTAAGAAACCGTAGGCGTGCTATTCCAGAGCTTTGGGAAAACGTTTTGAAAATTCAAAATCGATGGGTTTTAGTCCATGTATTTTGGGCAAAAATGAAAAAATAGAATTGCTTTATATTGCAAGGGGGTTCCTACGTACCCTAGTGACTATAACCGGTGTTATTTCCCGCGCTTCCTTCTAAAATAAAAATTTTCGATACAAACTAAATCAATAGAAATACGTACCCCTTGATTCACAAAAAAAATCGTAGCGCCCTTATTTTCGATCCAATCATTACAAACGATACGGATTCGGAATCGTGAGGCTTTTTTACATAAGATACATGTATAATATGTATAGGGTGCGACGTTAATTTTTCGAAATTAAAAAATTGCTATTTTTAGAGCTCATTTTGAGCCAATTTTGAACTTTCAAAAAATTGTAGCGCCGTTATTTGTGGACGGATCTTTAAAACTATTCAGAATCGGATTTGGCAGCCTTTTGGCTTCGGATAGGCCTAAGAAACCGTAGGCGTGCTATTCCAGAGCTTTGGGAAAACGTTTTGAAAATTCAAAATCGATGGGTTTTAGTCCATGTATTTTGGGCAAAAAATGAAAAAAATAGAATTGCTTTATATTGCAAGGGGGGGTTCCTACGTACCCCTAGTGACTATAACCGGTGTTATTTCCCCGCGCTTCCCTTCTAAAATAAAAATTTTCGATACAAACTAAATCAATAGAAATACGTACCCCTTGATTCACAAAAAAAATCGTAGCGCCCTTATTTTCGATCCAATCATTACAAACGATACGGATTCGGAATCGTGAGGCTTTTTTACATAAGATACATGTATAATATGTATAGGGTGCGACGTTAATTTTTCGAAATTAAAAAATTGCTATTTTTAGAGCTCATTTTGAGCCAATTTTGAACTTTCAAAAAATTGTAGCGCCGTTATTTGTGGACGGATCTTTAAAACTATTCAGAATCGGATTTGGCAGCCTTTTTGGCTTCGGATAGGCCTAAGAAACCGTAGGCGTGCTATTCCAGAGCTTTGGGAAAACGTTTTGAAAATTCAAAATCGATGGGTTTTAGTCCATGTATTTTGGGCAAAAAATGAAAAAAATAGAATTGCTTTATATTGCAAGGGGGTTCCTACGTACCCTAGTGACTATAACCGGTGTTATTTCCCGCGCTTCCTTCTAAAATAAAAATTTTCGATACAAACTAAATCAATAGAAATACGTACCCCTTGATTCACAAAAAAAATCGTAGCGCCCTTATTTTCGATCCAATCATTACAAACGATACGGATTCGGAATCGTGAGGCTTTTTTACATAAGATACATGTATAATATGTATAGGGTGCGACGTTAATTTTTCGAAATTAAAAAATTGCTATTTTTAGAGCTCATTTTGAGCCAATTTTGAACTTTCAAAAAATTGTAGCGCCGTTATTTGTGGACGGATCTTTAAAAACTATTCAGAATCGGATTTGGCAGCCTTTTTGGCTTCGGATAGGCCTAAGAAACCGTAGGCGTGCTATTCCAGAGCTTTGGGAAAACGTTTTGAAAATTCAAAATCGATGGGTTTTAGTCCATGTATTTTGGGCAAAAAATGAAAAAAATAGAATTGCTTTATATTGCAAGGGGGGGTTCCTACGTACCCCTAGTGACTATAACCGGTGTTATTTCCCCGCGCTTCCCTTCTAAAATAAAAATTTTCGATACAAACTAAATCAATAGAAATACGTACCCCTTGATTCACAAAAAAAATCGTAGCGCCCTTATTTTCGATCCAATCATTACAAACGATACGGATTCGGAATCGTGAGGCTTTTTTACATAAGATACATGTATAATATGTATAGGGTGCGACGTTAATTTTTCGAAATTAAAAAATTGCTATTTTTAGAGCTCATTTTGAGCCAATTTTGAACTTTCAAAAAATTGTAGCGCCGTTATTTGTGGACGAATCTTTAAAACTATTCAGAATCGGATATGGCAGCCTTTTTGGCTTCGGATAGGCCTAAGAAACCGTAGGCGTGCTATTCCAGAGCTTTGGGAAAACGTTTTGAAAATTCAAAATCGATGGGTTTTAGTCCATGTTTTTTGGGCAAAAAATGAAAAAAAAAGAATTGCTTTATATTGCAAGGGGGGGTTCCTACGTACCCCTAGTGACTATAACCGGTGTTATTTCCCCGCGCTTCCCTTCTAAAATAAAAATTTTCGATACAAACTAAATCAATAGAAATACGTACCCCCTTTATTCACAAAAAATCGTAGCGCCCTTATTTTCGATCCAATCATTACAAACGATACGGATTCGGAATTGTGAGGCTTTTTTACATAAGATACATGTATAATATGTATAGGGTGCGACGTTAATTTTTCGAAATTAAAAAATTGCTATTTTTAGAGCTCATTTTGAGCCAATTTTGAACTTTCAAAAAATTGTAGCGCCGTTATTTGTGGACGAATCTTTAAAAACTATTCAGAATCGGATTTGGCAGCCATTTTGGCTTCGGATAGGCCTAAGAAACCGTAGGCGTGCTATTCCAGAGCTTTGGGAAAACGTTTTGAAAATTCAAAATCGATGGGTTTTAGTCCATGTATTTTGGGCAAAAAATGAAAAAAATAGAATTGCTTTATATTGCAAGGGGGGGTTCCTACGTACCCCTAGTGACTATAACCGGTGTTATTTCCCGCGCTTCCTTCTAAAATAAAAATTTTCGATACAAACTAAATCAATAGAAATACGTACCCCTTGATTCACAAAAAAAATCGTAGCGCCCTTATTTTCGATCCAATCATTACAAACGATACGGATTCGGAATCGTGAGGCTTTTTTACATAAGATACATGTATAATATGTATAGGGTGCGACGTTAATTTTTCGAAATTAAAAAATTGCTATTTTTAGAGCTCATTTTGAGCCAATTTTGAACTTTCAAAAAATTGTAGCGCCGTTATTTGTGGACGAATCTTTAAAAAATATTCAGAATCGGATTTGGCAGCCTTTTTGGCTTCGGATAGGCCTAAGAAACCGTAGGCGTGCTATTCCAGAGCTTTGGGAAAACGTTTTGAAAATTCAAAATCGATGGGTTTTAGTCCATGTATTTTGGGCAAAAAATGAAAAAAATAGAATTGCTTTATATTGCAAGGGGGGGTTCCTACGTACCCCTAGTGACTATAACCGGTGTTATTTCCCCGCGCTTCCCTTCTAAAATAAAAATTTTCGATACAAACTAAATCAATAGAAATACGTACCCCTTGATTCACAAAAAAAATCGTAGCGCCCTTATTTTCGATCCAATCATTACAAACGATACGGATTCGGAATCGTGAGGCTTTTTTACATAAGATACATGTATAATATGTATAGGGTGCGACGTTAATTTTTCGAAATTAAAAAATTGCTATTTTTAGAGCTCATTTTGAGCCAATTTTGAACTTTCAAAAAATTGTAGCGCCGTTATTTGTGGACGGATCTTTAAAACTATTCAGAATCGGATTTGGCAGCCTTTTTGGCTTCGGATAGGCCTAAGAAACCGTAGGCGTGCTATTCCAGAGCTTTGGGAAAACGTTTTGAAAATTCAAAATCGATGGGTTTTAGTCCATGTATTTTGGGCAAAAAATGAAAAAAATAGAATTGCTTTATATTGCAAGGGGGGGTTCCTACGTACCCCTAGTGACTATAACCGGTGTTATTTCCCCGCGCTTCCTTCTAAAATAAAAATTTTCGATACAAACTAAATCAATAGAAATACGTACCCCTTGATTCACAAAAAAAATCGTAGCGCCCTTATTTTCGATCCAATCATTACAAACGATACGGATTCGGAATCGTGAGGCTTTTTTACATAAGATACATGTATAATATGTATAGGGTGCGACGTTAATTTTTCGAAATTAAAAAATTGCTATTTTTAGAGCTCATTTTGAGCCAATTTTGAACTTTCAAAAAATTGTAGCGCCGTTATTTGTGGACGGATCTTTAAAACTATTCAGAATCGGATTTGGCAGCCTTTTTGGCTTCGGATAGGCCTAAGAAACCGTAGGCGTGCTATTCCAGAGCTTTGGGAAAACGTTTTGAAAATTCAAAATCGATGGGTTTTAGTCCATGTATTTTGGGCAAAAAATGAAAAAAATAGAATTGCTTTATATTGCAAGGGGGGGTTCCTACGTACCCCTAGTGACTATAACCGGTGTTATTTCCCCGCGCTTCCCTTCTAAAATAAAAATTTTCGATACAAACTAAATCAATAGAAATACGTACCCCTTGATTCACAAAAAAAATCGTAGCGCCCTTATTTTCGATCCAATCATTACAAACGATACGGATTCGGAATCGTGAGGCTTTTTTACATAAGATACATGTATAATATGTATAGGGTGCGACGTTAATTTTTCGAAATTAAAAAATTGCTATTTTTAGAGCTCATTTTGAGCCAATTTTGAACTTTCAAAAAATTGTAGCGCCGTTATTTGTGGACGGATCTTTAAAACTATTCAGAATCGGATTTGGCAGCCTTTTGGCTTCGGATAGGCCTAAGAAACCGTAGGCGTGCTATTCCAGAGCTTTGGGAAAACGTTTTGAAAATTCAAAATCGATGGGTTTTAGTCCATGTATTTTGGGCAAAAATGAAAAAATAGAATTGCTTTATATTGCAAGGGGTTCCTACGTACCCTAGTGACTATAACCGGTGTTATTTCCCGCGCTTCCCTTCTAAAATAAAAATTTTCGATACAAACTAAATCAATAGAAATACGTACCCCTTGATTCACAAAAAAATCAGCGCCCTTATTTTCGATCCAATCATTACAAACGATACGGATTCGGAATCGTGAGGCTTTTACATAAGATACATGTATAATATGTATAGGGTGCGACGTTAATTTTCGAAATTAAAAATTGCTATTTTAGAGCTCATTTTGAGCCAATTTTGAACTTTCAAAAATTGTAGCGCCGTTATTTGTGGACGGATCTTTAAAAACTATTCAGAATCGGATTTGGCAGCCTTTTTGGCTTCGGATAGGCCTAAGAAACCGTAGGCGTGCTATTCCAGAGCTTTGGGAAAACGTTTTGAAAATTCAAAATCGATGGGTTTTAGTCCATGTATTTTGGGCAAAAATGAAAAAATAGAATTGCTTTATATTGCAAGGGGGTTCCTACGTACCCTAGTGACTATAACCGGTGTTATTTCCCGCGCTTCCCTTCTAAAATAAAAATTTTCGATACAAACTAAATCAATAGAAATACGTACCCCTTGATTCACAAAAAAATCTAGCGCCCTTATTTTCGATCCAATCATTACAAACGATACGGATTCGGAATCGTGAGGCTTTTACATAAGATACATGTATAATATGTATAGGGTGCGACGTTAATTTTCGAAATTAAAAATTGCTATTTTAGAGCTCATTTTGAGCCAATTTTGAACTTTCAAAAATTGTAGCGCCGTTATTTGTGGACGGATCTTTAAAAAATATTCAGAATCGGATTTGGCAGCCTTTTTGGCTTCGGATAGGCCTAAGAAACCGTAGGCGTGCTATTCCAGAGCTTTGGGAAAACGTTTTGAAAATTCAAAATCGATGGGTTTTAGTCCATGTATTTTGGGCAAAAATGAAAAAATAGAATTGCTTTATATTGCAAGGGGGTTCCTACGTACCCTAGTGACTATAACCGGTGTTATTTCCCGCGCTTCCCTTCTAAAATAAAAATTTTCGATACAAACTAAATCAATAGAAATACGTACCCCTTGATTCACAAAAAATCGTAGCGCCCTTATTTTCGATCCAATCATTACAAACGATACGGATTCGGAATCGTGAGGCTTTTTACATAAGATACATGTATAATATGTATAGGGTGCGACGTTAATTTTCGAAATTAAAAATTGCTATTTTAGAGCTCATTTTGAGCCAATTTTGAACTTTCAAAAAATTGTAGCGCCGTTATTTGTGGACGGATCTTTAAAAACTATTCAGAATCGGATTTGGCAGCCTTTTTGGCTTCGGATAGGCCTAAGAAACCGTAGGCGTGCTATTCCAGAGCTTTGGGAAAACGTTTTGAAAATTCAAAATCGATGGGTTTTAGTCCATGTATTTTGGGCAAAAATGAAAAAATAGAATTGCTTTATATTGCGAGGGGGTTCCTACGTACCCTAGTGACTATAACCGGTGTTATTTCCCGCGCTTCCCCTCTAAAATAAAAATTTTCGATACAAACTAAATCAATAGAAATACGTACCCCTTGATTCACAAAAAAAATCGTAGCGCCCTTATTTTCGATCCAATCATTACAAACGACACGGATTCGGAATCGTGAGGCTTTTTTACATAAGATACATGTATAATATGTATAGGGTGCGACGTTAATTTGTCGAAAAAAAAAATTGCGATTTTTAGAGCTCATTTTGAGCCAATTTTGAACTTTCAAAAAATTGTAGCGCCGTTATTTGTGGACGGATCTTTAAAAACTATTCAGAATCGGATTTGGCAGCCTTTTTGGCTTCGGATAGGCCTAAGAAACCGTAGGCGTGCTATTCCAGAGCTTTGGGAAAACGTTTTGAAAATTCAAAATCGATGGGTTTTAGTCCATGTATTTTGGGCAAAATATGAAAAAAATAGAATTGCTTTATATTGCGAGGGGACGTTCCTACGTACCCCTAGTGACTATAACCGGTGTCATTTCCCCGCGCTTCCCTCTAAAATAAAAATTTTCGATACAAACTAAATCAATAGAAATACGTACCCCTTGATTCACAAAAAAAATCGTAGCGCCCTTATTTTCGATCCAATCATTACAAACGACACGGATTCGGAATCGTGAGGCTTTTTTACATAAGATAGATGTATAATATGTATAGGGTGCGACGTTAATTTTCGAAATTAAAAATTGCTATTTTAGAGCTCATTTTGAGCCAATTTTGAACTTTCAAAAATTGTAGCGCCGTTATTTGTGGACGGATCTTTAAAAAATATTCAGAATCGGATTTGGCAGCCTTTTTTGGGTTCGGATAGGCCTAAGAAACCGTAGGCGTGCTATTCCAGAGCTTTGGGAAAACGTTTTGAAAATTCAAAATCGATGGGTTTTAGTCCATGTATTTTGGGCAAAAATGAAAAAATAGAATTGCTTTATATTGCAAGGGGGGGTTCCTACGTACCCCTAGTGACTATAACCGGTGTTATTTCCCCGCGCTTCCCTTCTAAAATAAAAATTTTCGATACAAACTAAATCAATAGAAATACGTACCCCTTGATTCACAAAAAAAATCGTAGCGCCCTTATTTTCGATCCAATCATTACAAACGATACGGATTCGGAATCGTGAGGCTTTTTTACATAAGATACATGTATAATATGTATAGGGTGCGACGTTAATTTTTCGAAATTAAAAAATTGCTATTTTAGAGCTCATTTTGAGCCAATTTTGAACTTTCAAAAATTGTAGCGCCGTTATTTGTGGACGGATCTTTAAAAACTATTCAGAATCGGATTTGGCAGCCTTTTGGCTTCGGATAGGCCTAAGAAACCGTAGGCGTGCTATTCCAGAGCTTTGGGAAAACGTTTTGAAAATTCAAAATCGATGGGTTTTAGTCCATGTATTTTGGGCAAAAATGAAAAAATAGAATTGCTTTATATTGCAAGGGGGTTCCTACGTACCCTAGTGACTATAACCGGTGTTATTTCCCGCGCTTCCCTTCTAAAATAAAAATTTTCGATACAAACTAAATCAATAGAAATACGTACCCCTTGATTCACAAAAAATCATAGCGCCCTTATTTTCGATCCAATCATTACAAACGATACGGATTCGGAATCGTGAGGCTTTTTACATAAGATACATGTATAATATGTATAGGGTGCGACGTTAATTTTCGAAATTAAAAATTGCTATTTTAGAGCTCATTTTGAGCCAATTTTGAACTTTCAAAAAATTGTAGCGCCGTTATTTGTGGACGAATCTTTAAAAAATATTCAGAATCGGATTTGGCAGCCTTTTTGGCTTCGGATAGGCCTAAGAAACCGTAGGCGTGCTATTCCAGAGCTTTGGGAAAACGTTTTGAAAATTCAAAATCGATGGGTTTTAGTCCATGTATTTTGGGCAAAAAATGAAAAAAATAGAATTGCTTTATATTGCAAGGGGGGGTTCCTACGTACCCCTAGTGACTATAACCGGTGTTATTTCCCCGCGCTTCCCTTCTAAAATAAAAATTTTCGATACAAACTAAATCAATAGAAATACGTACCCCTTGATTCACAAAAAATCGTAGCGCCCTTATTTTCGATCCAATCATTACAAACGATACGGATTCGGAATCGTGAGGCTTTTTTCATAAGATACATGTATAATATGTATAGGGTGCGACGTTAATTTTCGAAATTAAAAATTGCTATTTTAGAGCTCATTTTGAGCCAATTTTGAACTTTCAAAAAATTGTAGCGCCGTTATTTGTGGACGGATCTTTAAAAACTATTCAGAATCGGATTTGGCAGCCTTTTTGGCTTCGGATAGGCCTAAGAAACCGTAGGCGTGCTATTCCAGAGCTTTGGGAAAACGTTTTGAAAATTCAAAATCGATGGGTTTTAGTCCATGTATTTTGGGCAAAAAATGAAAAAATAGAATTGCTTTATATTGCAAGGGGGGGTTCCTACGTACCCCTAGTGACTATAACCGGTGTTATTTCCCGCGCTTCCCTTCTAAAATAAAAATTTTCGATACAAACTAAATCAATAGAAATACGTACCCCTTGATTCACAAAAAAAATCGTAGCGCCCTTATTTTCGATCCAATCATTACAAACGATACGGATTCGGAATCGTGAGGCTTTTTTACATAAGATACATGTATAATATGTATAGGGTGCGACGTTAATTTTTCGAAATTAAAAATTGCTATTTTTAGAGCTCATTTTGAGCCAATTTTGAACTTTCAAAAAATTGTAGCGCCGTTATTTGTGGACGGATCTTTAAAAACTATTCAGAATCGGATTTGGCAGCCTTTTTGGCTTCGGATAGGCCTAAGAAACCGTAGGCGTGCTATTCCAGAGCTTTGGGAAAACGTTTTGAAAATTCAAAATCGATGGGTTTTAGTCCATGTATTTTGGGCAAAAAATGAAAAAAATAGAATTGCTTTATATTGCAAGGGGGGGTTCCTACGTACCCCTAGTGACTATAACCGGTGTTATTTCCCCGCGCTTCCCTTCTAAAATAAAAATTTTCGATACAAACTAAATCAATAGAAATACGTACCCCTTGATTCACAAAAAAAATCGTAGCGCCCTTATTTTCGATCCAATCATTACAAACGACACGGATTCGGAATCCTGAGGCTTTTTTACATAAGATACATGTATAATATGTATAGGGTGCGACGTTAATTTTTCGAAATTAAAAAATTGCTATTTTTAGAGCTCATTTTGAGCCAATTTTGAACTTTCAAAAAATTGTAGCGCCGTTATTTGTGGACGGATCTTTAAAAACTATTCAGAATCGGATTTGGCAGCCTTTTGGCTTCGGATAGGCCTAAGAAACCGTAGGCGTGCTATTCCAGAGCTTTGGGAAAACGTTTTGAAAATTCAAAATCGATGGGTTTTAGTCCATGTTTTTTGGGAAAAAATGAAAAAAATAGAATTGCTTTATATTGCGAGGGGACGTTCCTACGTACCCCTAGTGACTATAACCGGTGTCATTTCCCGCGCTTCCCTTCTAAAATAAAAATTTTCGATACAAACTAAATCAATAGAAATACGGACCCCTTGATTTACAAAAAATCGTAGCGCCCTTATTTTCGATCCAATCATTACAAACGACACGGATTCGGAATCCTGAGGCTTTTTTACATAAGATACATGTAAAATATGTATAGGGTGCGATGTTAATTTTTTGAAATTAAAAATTGCGATTTTTAGCGCTCATTTTGAGCCAATTTTGAACTTTCAAAAATTGTAGCGCCGTTATTTGTGGACGGATCTTTAAAACTATTCAGAATCGGATTTGGCAGCCTTTTAGGCTTCGGATAGGCCCAAGAAACCGTAGGCGTGCTATTCCAGAGCTTTGGGAAAACGTTTTGAAAATTCAAAATCGATGGGTTTTAACCCATGTATTTTGGCATAAAATGAAAAAATAGAATTGCTTTATATTGCAGGGGACGTTTCTATGTACCCTAGTGACTATAACCGGTGTCATTTCCCGCGCTTCTCCTTCTAAAATAAAAATTTTCGATACAAACTAAATAAGTAATAAAACGGACCCCTTGATTTACAAAAAATCGTAGCGCCCTTATTTTCGATCCAATCATTACAAACGACACGGATTCGGAATCCTGAGGCGGTTTTACATAAGATACATGTAAAATATGTATAGGGTGCGACGTTAATTTTTCGATTATTAAAATTGCGATTTTTGCGCTCATTTTGGGTGAATTTTGAACTTTAAAAATTGTAGCGCCGTTATTTGTGGACGGATCTTTAAAACTATTCAGATTCCGATTTGGCAGCCGTTTTAGCTTCGGATAGGCCCAAGAAACCATAGGCGTGCTATTCCAGAGCTTTGGGAAAACGTTTTGAAAATTCAAAATCGATGGGTTTTATTAACCCATGTATTTTGGCAATAAAATGAAAAAAATAGAATTGCTTTATATTGCACGGGGACGTTCCTATGTACCCCTAGTGACTATAACCGGTGCCATTTCCCCGCGCTTCCCTCTAAAATAAAAATTTTTGATACAAACTAAATAAGTAATAAAACGGACCCCTTGATTTACAAAAAAAATCGTAGCGCCCTTATTTTCGATCCAATCATTACAAACGACACGGATTCGGAATCCTGAGGCGGTTTTACATAAGATACATGTAAAATATGTATAGGGTGCGACGTTAATTTTTCGATTATTAAAAATTGCGATTTTTCGCGCTCATTTTGGGTGAATTTTGAACTTTAAAAAAATTGTAGCGCCGTTATTTGTGGACGGATCTTTAAAAACTATTCAGATTCCGATTTGGCAGCCGTTTTAGCTTCGGATAGGCCCAAGAAACCATAGGCGTGCTATTCCAGAGCTTTGGGAAAACGTTTTGAAAAATCAAAATCGATGGGTTTTAAACCCATGTATTTTGGCATTAAAATGAAAAAAATAGAATTGCTTTATATTGCACGGGGACGTTTCTACGTACCCCCCATAACTATAACCGGTGTCATTTTCCCGCGCTTCCCCTCTAAAATAAAAATTTTTGATACAAACTAAATAAGTAATAAAACGGACCCCTTGATTTACAAAAAAAATCGTAGCGCCCTTATTTTCGATCCAATCATTACAAACGACACGGATTCGGAATCCTGAGGCGGTTTTACATAAGATACATGTAAAATATGTATAGGGTGCGACGTTAATTTTTCGATTATTAAAAATTGCGATTTTTTGCGCTCATTTTGGGTGAATTTTGAACTTTAAAAAAATTGTAGCGCCGTTATTTCTGGACGGATCTTTAAAAACTATTCAGATTCCGATTTGGCAGCCGTTTTAGCTTCGGATAGGCCCAAGTAACCATAGGCGTGCTATTCCAGAGCTTTGGGAAAACGTTTTGAAAAATCAAAATCGATGGGTTTTAACCCATGTATTTTGGCAATAAAATGAAAAAAATAGAATTGCTTTATATTGCACGGGGACGTTCCTACGTACCCCCCGTAACTATGACCGGTGTCATTTCTTTGCGCTTCCCCTCTAAAATAAATTTTTTTATACGAACGTGGGAGACGAATTTTCAAACGATTTAAGTATGAAGGTCTTATTTTTTTTCCTCCATGGGTAGCCTTTGTTAAATTAAAGGGTATTAAGTACCAGTGCAAAAGGACATTCATGAGAAAATGGTACGAAAGACAAGAAGTTTTTTTGTAGCAGCAACTAACTTCTCTTCATTTATCGTCACTCTTCTTAGCACATTTTGGAGAATGTTTTGAACTGTAAATAACAGCTTTACTCAATTCAGTAAAAGTAATTAGTTAACATTACTAGTTAATGGTTTAATTTAATTGCAGCGAATGTAATTTGTCATAGATGGTCCCTAGCCTTTTTGAGAAAGGAGGAAGGTCAGCTTCTGATCGATAGTAAAATTCATGAAAGGCTATGGTGCCGATGGATCTCTAAGTATTAGCATGGAATTGAATAAGACGAACTTTTAAAACAGGACAGAGGTAGAAGACATTCAAGGTGTTACATATTTCGTGAAAATAACGTAAGTTTTAATTATTTATTTTTATTATTTATGTAAATTTTGCGCCTGATCGTTATACAACAAATGGTGACTGCATAGTTAGTTGCATATGTTGCTTTCTTAAATATAGAATATTTGTTAACTATGTTTATTGTTCTTCTTAGTATTCGATGATGCCTTTATTTGTATTTACCACTTGTGAATTGTTGTTCTTATGCATGTAATACTTTATAAATATTTTCATCTACTTCATAGGTCAGGCTTTAAGTTTTAAATACAGTGCCTAAAAAACAATTTCAAATTTATAAATTCATCTTACATTATATGTATTAAAGCTACTTACTGGTTCTTTATATTATACTATCAATTCTATATTAGTATAATAGATAAAAATATTAACATATTAGATCTTTACAATTATTTGACTTTCATTGTTTTTACCAAAATTAAGTAAAATATCTAATTTGAAATAATAAATGATGAAACTTTCGGCAATAGCTTTTATAGCTTTTAAATTACATAAATCGAGTTCAAGGTTTTGCATTTCCTACTGCAATATTATTATTTTCTGTTCCAATAGCTTCAATGTTTCTGCATCCTAAAAATATAAATTAATAATAGATAGCATTATTATAAAAAGAATGAAAGTACCCAATTACAACTTAGTCATAACACTCAAATTTGATTTGAAAAGGTTCTTAACTTAGACACTCGTACATATCTAGTTATTGGATTACTTTATTAAGCATTGATAGCAAAGAATTAATTAATTCTGTCTTTTCCTTCAACACATCATCTTCGCAGAGTGCTTTTAGATCTACAGCTCCATATATTACTTTGTAAATTTACACTTGAACGTAGTGGAGTTAAAACTTCTTCAATTTCTCGATTAGCCATTTCGTTTAGATATAAAGTAATTGTTATGTTACGGTTCTTTTTCTTTGTAACCCACTGCTGATTGTAAGAGAAGGAACTATACAGAGAATGGCCAAGATTTCATTTATAGTTCACGATGCATTTCTGAACACTTTCTCTTAATATCAATTGATTTAATATAAAGTAATCCAACGACCAAGGGAATTTTCATTTAAACAAGGTTATGCTTTTTAATCGATGGATACTTTCACTGGTCGCTCTTGTATGTTTTATGTCCAATACTATTTTGATGTTTGAATTTAATTATGTACGTGTTAAATAATAGCAAACTATTATCTAACATTAAATAATTAATGTTTAATGAAATAATTAATATTAAACTAAGTATTTAAACTGCTAATAATTAATTTTATATTTGCAGTATGTCTTTTGCCCTTAGCTGGGATATTCAATATTAAAAAATTGTTATGGTAGTATTTAAAGACACTAAGGGCTAACTTCAGACGCGTCTTTTGACGTTTATTTTTGTTTACAATTATTGTATTTTTCAAACAGTTTAATAGTGTTTCTGTGTGAATGGTTACTTTTAATAGAATGAATAGTTAATTTTATTATAAAGTACACATGGTTGTAATTAGCTTTATGGATTTTTCTATCAGGTCAAAAGGAACGGTTAGGATTTAAACACGAACTTTTCAATGAGTCAATTTTTATTTTGTGTTTCTTTTTAAAACAGCTTTCTCAAGGGATTTGAGCTAATAGTTTTTTTCTTTATTTTACAGGACAGAATTTACATGATAAGAGGTATCACCACCGCGCCTTCAACCCTCTTCAGAAGCTTAATTTTGGAGAATTCAAATCATTGGAGATGCTACGTTTGAAATGATGTAAATAGAAATAGGTCGTTTTTATGTCTATTACAAGCAATATTTCAAATGTTAGGTATATCTGCTTTTATCTTTACATACAGTTTTGAATTATTAATGCTCCATTTTAAGAAGAAATATTAGAATATTGTGCAGTGTTTAATTCTTTACTAAATAATTAATTACAAGTTCAAATAGAAATAGTGGAACATTTTGCTTTAATTATAAGTGTTTTCATGAGTTTTACTCAGACTTTTCTGATTTTTAATTATTTATAGTTTTAAGAATTTGTTGGTTTGTAAATATTTTATATATGTGTTTCCGTTCCTTTATATGTGCATACACAGTTTTTCCTGCGTTTGCCTTACACAAGAAATTCGGCAAATGAAAAAAGTAGTTTTGATCATTGTAATTGGAATTTGTTATTTTAATTTAAATTTAACTTATTATTATTTGTTCATTGTCAAGAAAGCGGGTGAAACAGTTTTTTTGTAATTTGAGTTAAACAATTTTTTTAAGAGATCAAAATAACGGTGTCTTAATTGAAATTAAAAAAAAATAATAGGGAAAACGGTTTCTGAAAAAAAAGAAACTTATTTGTTTAGACATTGTTTCTTCGTAGGCTAAGTTACTGAAGATGGCGATGGTAACTCATGCTGTGCATGGGTCCTCACTGTCTGACCCATTATATTAGGGTAAATCATAAGGATACACATACACACACACCCTTTGGAATATTTTTTTGCTTTACATTTAGTTCGAACTGAATTAATATTTTAATTGACTGAATAATTTGTCAATTTTTATTATTGAAATAACCCTTGTAAAATAGATTTTTACAAAAAAACATTTACATTTCAATACTATACTTTAGTTTTCCAAATTGATTTTTAAATCATTTTAATAATGATTAAACAAGTTAAAAATCAAGTCAAAATTAAACAAAAACACAGTCAATTACACTCGAGGGATGGGGAAAATATTTTAGCTTTGTATAAAATTAGGCAGAAATAAATAATAATAAAACAGAGGGGTTGATTTTATTTTAAGTTAAAAGAAACAATGTTTAACAAATAATGAGGGTCTTCTTGGTCACATATAAAGGAACGTTTTCCCCACACAAACACAAACAAAACAATCTTTAATACTTCATAAAACTTTCATTTTTGTTGCTTGTTTTTGTTATTCCTTTTTCTTGGTGAAGGCTCATGTTTCGCTGCCGTATTAGTATACGTGACTTAAATTCTACAAAACCAATATCTTTTTATTCTAATTCTTTATTAATGTAATCATTTATTAACAAATTTACTGTTCGTACTCTTTAATGATTTCTCGCAGCTTTTTCTTATTATTTACTTTCTTCTCTACTCTTTTTAATTTAATTTAATTATTTTTTTGTTTTTATTTATTTGAACTTATACTTCGAAATTAATTTTAGCGTAAATTACATTTTGAAGGGCACTTAACGTTTATTTATTATTACTTTGATAAAATAACGCCTCTCCACCCACATATTATTATTTTATCTTTTCACACACACACACGAACTTAAAACACTTTCCTTTTCCCTTTTATTTATAGTATGTAATTGTAATTGTAATGTAATGTAATGTAATTGTAAAAGAAGTTGCAATCCCAAGATTGTCGTGCAAATGAAACCACTCTTAGTTTTCACATTGCCTATAAGGTTTCTTTTTAACTTATAACAATAAAAACAATCTTAAGGGTTGCAGCTTTTTATTATATTAAACTTGTTTATATTAATAATGTATAATTTCTGTATTTTAAAATTGTATACCTCTTGCAGTTTACATTATGTTTCTCAAATGCGAAGGGATTAAGTTTTTCAGTAAAATTTATGCCTTCGTTATGTTTAAACATTTACTACCCTTCGCATCGGATACATAATGTTTTGTAAGTGAGAGGGTGCTGCATTCGGGTTCACAAACGTTTCAATTTCATTTCTAACGTTCGCCGTCGAATACAATTAAACACACGCGTGTTGGGGTTGTATTTTGACGAGCGAATTTCGAATAAAACTTAAACGTTTGACGAACTCGAATGCAACTTAGTCTGTCGACAAATGAGGTATTGGACTCCAACGTTGTAAGAGTGGCAGGTCTGGGGGTGAAGTAGGTGCTTCACATCTACTTCTCCCATCAGAGGCGGTTCAAGACCGCAGACATTCAAATCCGAATGTCCGCGCTTTTGATCAGACAACGTAGACTTAGTTAGATGTAAAGAACGTTACGTTCAAAGGGCTGTAAAGGGAAACTGGAAAATAAAATAAACTATTCAACTTATACATAAGTTTTATTAAGAGCCTGGTAGCTCAGTGGTGGGCAATATTGATGTTCAATTCAACGGTCTGTGTTTTGTGGTTCGATTCTCAAACAGGTCATGCAAGTTTAAGTTAATAGTATAGGAAAGTGTACGATTTATAGAATTTAAAACACAGATATTTACAACACCTTGGTAGCTCAGTGGGAAAAGCTCGGTTATTTGTTCGAATGGTCTGTGGTTCGATCCCCATGCCGGTCAGAAATTTTTAAAAATATTTAAGAAAAATCCAACGAGCAACGAGCCGAACGAGACGAATGACGAATGACGAATGACCGTAGGATACTCGTGATTTGAAAATATTTTAAAAATCTCTAAGATAAACCCTCGGCCGACTCGGCCGACTCGGCCGACCGTAAAAAGCGATTTGTGAAATTATATTTTGCAAATTTTCTTTTATGCCACTGTTACGAGTTGACATATTACTCTTACATTTTTATTGAGAAAAGAAACAACAGTAATTTATTTTTATTTATCATTGGAAGAACAACTAAGTACTTTACATTAATAGTATAGGAAAGTGTACGATTTATAGAATTTTAAACACAGATATTTACAACACCTTGGTAGCTCAGTGGGAAAAGCTCGGTTATTTGTTCGAATGGTCTGTGGTTCGATCCCCATGCCGGTCGGAAATTTTTAAAAATATTTAAGAAAAATCCAACGAGCAACGAGCCGAACGAGACGAATGACGAATGACGAATGACCGTAGGATACTCGTGATTTGAAAAATATTTTTAAAAATCTCTAAGATAAACCCTCGGCCGACTCGGCCGACTCGGCCGACCGTAAAAAGCGATTTGTGAAATTATATTTTTGCAAATTTTCTTTTATGCCACTGTTACGAATTGGCATATTCCTCTTACATTTATATTTATTTTAATGTAACCATTTGCGTTAAACTGCAGAAGAGAATTAAAAAAGAAACAAGAGATAAGTTATAATTTTATTTATTTCCCAGTCCCCCTTTACATCCCAATGGACTTAAGGCCCTTTACAACTAAGACTAAGTCTACGTTAACAGGTCGAAGGCGCGGACATTCGCATTTGAATGTGCGCGGTCTTGAGCCACCCCCTTTCCTAACACTTTTACAAAGGCATGTTTTAAGGCCGCACAGCCTTACAACACCCTGTCATTTACTAAACGTTATGTGTTCCGATGTGAAGGGTAAGATATGGTTAAAACTAAGAAAGGCAAAAATGCTAATCGAAAACATAAGCCCTTCGCATTGGAGACCCATAACGGTGTCTTAAAATATCTGTAAAGATTTTTTGCTTTACATTTAGTTCGAACTGAATTAATATTTTAATTGACTGAATAATTTGTCAATTTTTATTATTGAAATAACCCTTGTAAAATAGATTTTTACAAAAAAACATTTACATTTCAATACTATACTTTAGTTTTCCAAATTGATTTTAAATCATTTTAATAATGATTAAACAAGTTAAAATCAAGTCAAAATTAAACAAAAACACAGTCAATTACACTCGAGGATGGGGAAAATATTTTAGCTTTGTATAAAATTAGGCAGAAATAAATAATAATAAAACAGAGGGGTTGATTTTATTTTAAGTTAAAAGAAACAATGTTTAACAAATAATGAGGGTCTTCTTGGTCACATATAAAGGAACGTTTTCCCCACACAAACACAAACAAAACAATCTTTAATACTTCATAAAACTTTCATTTTTGTTGCTTGTTTTTGTTATTCCTTTTTCTTGGTGAAGGCTCATGTTTCGCTGCCGTATTAGTATACGTGACTTAAATTCTACAAAACCAATATCTTTTTATTCTAATTCTTTATTAATGTAATCATTTATTAACAAATTTACTGTTCGTACTCTTTAATGATTTCTCGCAGCTTTTTCTTATTATTTACTTTCTTCTCTACTCTTTTTAATTTAATTTAATTATTTTTTTGTTTTTATTTATTTGAACTTATACTTCGAAATTAATTTTAGCGTA
Organism: Sinopyrophorus schimmeli; assembly: GCA_036325965.1. Taxonomy (NCBI): domain Eukaryota; kingdom Metazoa; phylum Arthropoda; class Insecta; order Coleoptera; family Elateridae; genus Sinopyrophorus; species Sinopyrophorus schimmeli. Next base: position 143,912 of record JARFIZ010000403.1, read on the forward strand.
AATTACATTTTGAAGGGCACTTAACGTTTATTTATTATTACTTTGATAAAATAACGCCTCTCCACCCACATATTATTATTTTATCTTTTCACACACACACACGAACTTAAAACACTTTCCTTTTCCCTTTTATTTATAGTATGTAATTGTAATTGTAATGTAATGTAATGTAATTGTAAAAGAAGTTGCAATCCCAAGATTGTCGTGCAAATGAAACCACTCTTAGTTTTCACATTGCCTATAAGGTTTCTTTTTAACTTATAACAATAAAAACAATCTTAAGGGTTGCAGCTTTTTATTATATTAAACTTGTTTATATTAATAATGTATAATTTCTGTATTTTAAAATTGTATACCTCTTGCAGTTTACATTATGTTTCTCAAATGCGAAGGGATTAAGTTTTTCAGTAAAATTTATGCCTTCGTTATGTTTAAACATTTACTACCCTTCGCATCGGATACATAATGTTTTGTAAGTGAGAGGGTGCTGCATTCGGGTTCACAAACGTTTCAATTTCATTTCTAACGTTCGCCGTCGAATACAATTAAACACACGCGTGTTGGGGTTGTATTTTGACGAGCGAATTTCGAATAAAACTTAAACGTTTGACGAACTCGAATGCAACTTAGTCTGTCGACAAATGAGGTATTGGACTCCAACGTTGTAAGAGTGGCAGGTCTGGGGGTGAAGTAGGTGCTTCACATCTACTTCTCCCATCAGAGGCGGTTCAAGACCGCAGACATTCAAATCCGAATGTCCGCGCTTTTGATCAGACAACGTAGACTTAGTTAGATGTAAAGAACGTTACGTTCAAAGGGCTGTAAAGGGAAACTGGAAAATAAAATAAACTATTCAACTTATACATAAGTTTTATTAAGAGCCTGGTAGCTCAGTGGTGGGCAATATTGATGTTCAATTCAACGGTCTGTGTTTTGTGGTTCGATTCCCAAACAGGTCATGCAAGTTTAAGTTAATAGTATAGGAAAGTGTACGATTTATAGAATTTAAAACACAGATATTTACAACACCTTGGTAGCTCAGTGGGAAAAGCTCGGTTATTTGTTCGAATGGTCTGTGGTTCGATCCCCATGCCGGTCAGAAATTTTTAAAAATATTTAAGAAAAATCCAACGAGCAACGAGCCGAACGAGACGAATGACGAATGACGAATGACCGTAGGATACTCGTGATTTGAAAAATATTTTTAAAAATCTCTAAGATAAACCCTCGGCCGACTCGGCCGACTCGGCCGACCGTAAAAAGCGATTTGTGAAATTATATTTTTGCAAATTTTCTTTTATGCCACTGTTACGAGTTGACATATTACTCTTACATTTTTATTGAGAAAAGAAACAACAGTAATTTATTTTTATTTATCATTGGAAGAACAACTAAGTACTTTACATTAATAGTATAGGAAAGTGTACGATTTATAGAATTTTAAACACAGATATTTACAACACCTTGGTAGCTCAGTGGGAAAAGCTCGGTTATTTGTTCGAATGGTCTGTGGTTCGATCCCCATGCCGGTCGGAAATTTTTAAAAATATTTAAGAAAAATCCAACGAGCAACGAGCCGAACGAGACGAATGACGAATGACGAATGACCGTAGGATACTCGTGATTTGAAAATATTTTAAAAAACTCTAAGATAAACCCTCGGCCGACTCGGCCGACTCGGCCGACCGTAAAAAGCGATTTGTGAAATTATATTTTTGCAAATTTTCTTTTATGCCACTGTTACGAATTGGCATATTCCTCTTACATTTATATTTATTTTAATGTAACCATTTGCGTTAAACTGCAGAAGAGAATTAAAAAAGAAACAAGAGATAAGTTATAATTTTATTTATTTCCCAGTCCCCCTTTACATCCCAATGGACTTAAGGCCCTTTACAACTAAGACTAAGTCTACGTTAACAGGTCGAAGGCGCGGACATTCGCATTTGAATGTGCGCGGTCTTGAGCCACCCCCTTTCCTAACACTTTTACAAAGGCATGTTTTAAGGCCGCACAGCCTTACAACACCCTGTCATTTACTAAACGTTATGTGTTCCGATGTGAAGGGTAAGATATGGTTAAAACTAAGAAAGGCAAAAATGCTAATCGAAAACATAAGCCCTTCGCATTGGAGACCCATAACGGTGTCTTAAAATATCTGTAAAAGATCTATAATTTGTTGCAAAACAAACTAAAAAGTTGATGTCTAATACCTTTACCCTTCGTAGACATCAATATTTTGAATATTAAGGGAAAAATTAATGTATATTTTAAACAAATTAAAAGAATAAATAAAGTGAAAGCATTAAAAAGTTTATGAAAGTTGTAAAAATAAACAATTGTAAACAAAGAATTCAATAATTAAAAAAAGGTAAGGTAGCTTTCATATTTTTAAGAATAACTAAATATTTACACATGTACACAAAATGACACTACATATAAAAGTATCTACTTTTAATTTAAAGAATAAAATTTAGAAAATGAATATTAAGTCAAAATAGCCAAAGTATTTCGAAAAATGTGTTGTGTAGTTAACTTAAAAACTACCCTAAAATATGGGGTCAAACAGAAAGGCCCCCGTACACAGTACAGGTAGCCACAACTGTCTTCAGCTATAAAACAATCTTACCTATGCAGAAAGGAATGAACACTTGCAAAGTATAACAAAAGTATAACAGTCCATTTATAAATTATAACTAATTCTAATTTCTTTGGCTGGTCCAGCAGTGTCGTTCTTGAGTAAGGATCTTCAAAGTACAGTGAACTGATATCCTCAATAATCCTCCACAAAAAGTATGTCCAATAGATGCTTAAACTGGATTCAATTCCATACCCTGCAAAAATTAAATTTACTTTAATACTTTAATAAATCTAATATAAACACTTTTATAAAATTCTAATGTTAAGAAAACAACAAACTCCTTGAAAAAAATTAAAAACGGAAGGATTACAATGGTAAATATTGACAGAATTATTTCAGATTGTCAGATGTTTTTACCTACTCTCGCTACAAGGCTCTCTGAATTTTTGGGGTAGTAAACATACATTTTATATAAATTAACCTATGATGGTGAACCTACAAAAACAAATGTCACTCGCTTATTTGTCATTGGTTATGACATCTTAGCTAAGGTTATTAATCACTAAATACAGATTTATAAATAATTATTAATTTGCAAGAGTATATTAAAGCAATTTCTATTTTTGTAATGACGGAAGATTATCGAAAACGGCAGTTATTATAAATTTAGAAAGTTATTTGAAGATCGTAATGGTCAGACTTATTAATGAACGGCAACCATTAAAAAGGTATGTATATCTTTATTTTCTTATTGATATATTACAAACGTAATAATAATAACGGTGATAACAAAGCAAGTGCAAAAATACAAAGGTTTTTAATTTGTATTTTTTGAAACAAAACTAAGACACAATATTCACGTACTTAGGTCGACCTATGTTAAAAAATTGCAAATTAAAAACTCTTGTATTTTGCACTTGCTTTCTTTTCACCGTTAATATTATTACGTTTGTAATATATCAACATGAAACTGATGAAATACATACTTTGTAACGGTTGGCCATCCATTAGTAAGTCTGATTGCAATTACATTTAGAGAATTAAAATATTAATTCCGTTCGAACTCCGTTTTAACTCCACTACGTTCAAGTGTAAAGGAACAGGCATTAGCAGAGCTATCCCCAAATTAGTGGCAAGTTGTAATTGGGTACTGTCATTCTTTAAATTAATTACTGCTATCTATTATTAATTTTTATTTTTAGGATGCAGAAAATAATAATAAAGCAGTAGGAAATACAAAACCCTAAACTCGATTCATGTAATTTAAAAGCTATAAAAGCTATTGCCGAAAGTCTCATCATTTATTATTTGAAATTAGATATTTTAATTAATTTTGGTAAAAACAATGAAAGTCAAATAATTGTAAAGATGTAATATGTTAATATTTTTATCTATTATACTAATATAGAATTGATAGTATAATATGAAGAACCAGTAAGTAGCTTTAATACATATAATGTAAGATTAATTTATAAATTTGAAATTGCTTTTTAGGCACTGCATTTAAAACTTTTAAAGCCTGACCTATGATGTAGATGAAAATATTTATAAAGTTTTACATGCATAAGAACAACAATTCACAAGTGGAAAATACAAATAAAGGCACTCTCAAATACTAAGAAGAACAATAAACATAGTTAACAAATATTCTATATTTAAGAAAGCAACATATGCAACTAACTATGCAGTCACCATTTGTTGTATAACGATCAGGCGCAAACATTTACATAAATAATAAAAATAAATAATTAAAACTCTTACGTTATTTTCACGAAATATGTAACACCTTGAATGTCTTCTACCTCTGTCCTGTTTTAAAAGTTCGTCTTATTTAATTCCATGCTAATACTTAGAGTTCCATCGGCACCATAGCCTTTCATGAATTTTACTATCGATCAGAAGCTGACCTTCCTCCTTTCTCAAAAAGGCTAGGGACCATCTATGACAAATTACATTCGCTGCAATTAAATTAAACCATTAACTAGTAATGTTAACTAATTACTTTTACTGAATTGAGTAAAGATGTTCTTTACATTTCAAAACATTCTCCAAAATGTGCTAAGAAGATCGACGATAAATGAAGAGAAGTTAGTTGCTGCTACAAAAAAACTTCTTGTCTTTCGTACCATTTTCTCATGAATGTCCTTTTGCACTGGTACTTAATACCCTTTAATTTAACAAAGGCTACCCATGGAGGAAAAAAAATAAGACCTTCATACTTAAATCGTTTGAAAATTCGTGTCCCACGTTTGTATAAAAAAATTTATTTTAGAGGGGAAGCTCGAAGAAATGACACCGGTCATAGTTACGGGGGGTACGTAGGAACGTACCCGTGCAATATAAAGCAATTCTATTTTTTTCATTTTATTGCCAAAATACATGGGTTAAAACCCATCGATTTTGATTTTTCAAAACGTTTTCCCAAAGCTCTGGAATAGCACGCCTATGGTTTTTTGGGCCTATCCGAAGCTAAAACGGCTGCCAAATCGGAATCTGAATAGTTTTTAAAGATCCGTCCACAAATAACGGCGCTACAATTTTTTTAAAGTTCAAAATTCACCCAAAATGAGCGCAAAAAATCGCAATTTTTAATAATCGAAAAATTAACGTCGCACCCTATACATATTTTACATGTATCTTATGTAAAACCGCCTCAGGATTCCGAATCCGTGTCGTTTGTAATGATTGGATCGAAAATAAGGGCGCTACAATTTTTTTTGTAAATCAAGGAGTCCGTTTTATTACTTATTTAGTTTGTATCAAAAATTTTTATTTTAGAGGAGAAGCGCGGGGAAATGACACCGGTTATAGTTACGGGGGGTACGTAGGAACGTCCCCGTGCAATATAAAGCAATTCTATTTTTTTCATTTTATTGCCAAAATACATGGGTTAAAACCCATCGATTTTGATTTTTCAAAACGTTTTCCCAAAGCTCTGGAATAGCACGCCTATGGTTTTTTGGGCCTATCCGAAGCTAAAACGGCTGCCAAATCGGAATCTGAATAGTTTTTAAAGATCCGTCCACAAATAACGGCGCTACAATTTTTTAAAGTTCAAAATTCACCCAAAATGAGCGCAAAAATCGCAATTTTAATAATCGAAAAATTAACGTCGCACCCTATACATATTTTACATGTATCTTATGTAAAATCGCCTCAGGATTCCGAATCCGTGTCGTTTGTAATGATTGGATCGAAAATAAGGGCGCTACAATTTTTTTTGTAAATCAAGGAGTCCGTTTTATTACTTATTTAGTTTGTATCAAAAATTTTTATTTTAGAGGAGAAGCGCGGGGAAATGACACCGGTTATAGTTACGGGGGGTACGTAGGAACGTCCCCGTGCAATATAAAGCAATTCTATTTTTTTCATTTTATTGCCAAAATACATGGGTTAAAACCCATCGATTTTGATTTTTCAAAACGTTTTCCCAAAGCTCTGGAATAGCACGCCTATGGTTTCTTGGGCCTATCCGAAGCTAAAACGGCTGCCAAATCGGAATCTGAATAGTTTTTAAAGATCCGTCCATAAATAACGGCGCTACAATTTTTTTAAAGTTCAAAATTCACCCAAAATGAGCGCGAAAAATCGCAATTTTTAATAATCGAAAAATTAACGTCGCACCCTATACATATTTTACATGTATCTTATGTAAAACCGCCTCAGGATTCCGAATCCGTGTCGTTTGTAATGATTGGATCGAAAATAAGGGCGCTGCGATTTTTTTTGTAAATCAAGGGGTCCGTTTTATTACTTATTTAGTTTGTATCAAAAATTTTTATTTTAGAGGGGAAGCGCGGGGAAATGTCACCGGTTATAGTTACGGGGGGTACGTAGGAACGTCCTCGTGCAATATAAAGCAATTCTATTTTTTTCATTTTAATGCCAAAATATATGGGTTAAAACCCATCGATTTTGATTTTTCAAAACGTTTTCCCAAAGCTCTGGAATAGCACGCCTATGGTTTCTTGGGCCTATCCGAAGCTAAAACGGCTGCCAAATCGGAATCTGAATAGTTTTTAAAGATCCGTCCACAAATAACGGCGCTACAATTTTTTTAAAGTTCAAATTTTTTAAAGCCTGACCTATGAAGTAGATGAAAATATTTATAAAGTTTTACATGCATAAGAACAACAATTCACAAGTGGAAAATACAAATAAAGGCACGCTCAATTTAACAAAGGCTACCCATGGAGGAAAAAAAATAAGTCCTTCATACTTACATCGTTTCAAAATTCGTGTCCCTTTGATAGATCCGGTATCAATAAAAATTAATCATCTGAACAGGGTTGAAAGTGGTGTGATGCCTCTTTGCGAATATCCTCATTCCTATAACTAAAGTAAAAAAACAATTCACCAAACATTGTTAATTATTTAAAAATTATTAGAACAATTTAAAGTTATATGATAAGCATATCGAACTGACTAACGCTTGAAACTGATTATTGTATGTTATGTTTATGTAATTGCTTGAATTAAAAACCCATTAAATTGTACCAAAATGAATTGTGTTTTGTTGCATTACTAATATTAATAATTAATTGCAGTTTAGATAATATTAGATGAAATCGCAAATTAAAAATGATATAAAATAACTCACACAAAGCATTGCTTTGAAAGGTATTTCCCAAAAAGCACTCGCATATTAATTATTAATAAACCGTGTGTTAATTGATTTAAAATTAAAAAATATGTACAGCACAGAATAAAACCGTGTCTTCGATACGAAAGTCGTGTTTCAACTGATAGCAATAAAATGCTATCTCTAAATTGGAAAATACCAAAAATTACCATAAGCGAATGAGATGATTCATAAAAGTTTCTCCAATACTCTGTTTATTTAATTTAAAAAATAATTATTAGGTTTTGGATTTTGACTTTGGCTAAATTTTCTGTCGATTATCTTTCAAAATTCAATAACTTAACGAAGGACAACTTTTGCCGTACAGAGACTAATACTACATTGAAGAATTTTAAAAAAATAATTCAATTTTGCCACCACCTTAATTTCTTATTAAAAATATTTGATACGATTGTTCGCCTTGTACCAAATCATAAAGTATTGAATTAATAATCTAATTTTAAACAATTAAAAATTGTTTAGCAGCTTATCGCATCGATAAAATAAAATGAAAAGCGAATAAAAATGACTAACGCATAAGCCTGATTATCATATTTTATCTTTCTGTACTTGGTGGAACTATTCCATATAATTATTAATTACCGCTCGTTAAAGTAAAATCTATGTTAGCGTGTTGCATTATGAACATTATTAATTAACAAAACTACAAGAGTAAAACTACTTATTATCCATCTGCAGAAATGTATCATAAACATTACACACCCTTTCACAAGTTATTATTTTTAAATTAAAATAAAGCTTTATTAATTACATATTAAAATTTGAGGGCTGTATTTAAAACCGAAGATAACACGAAGAATTTTTTAAGTTAACTTGAATTTGTTTAAAATTCATTATCATCAATCGAAGTCATATTTTCTTCAGCCAATGAATGTTTAATCAGTTTAAACCAAAACAAGACTAAGGTTTGCTTGCGTTTCTAATTTATTATTTTCTGAAAAATAAATTTTGGTTCTTGCAATGGGAAGACCTTGTAAAATTGTAATTATGTGACGCAGCTGTAGACTGCCCAGTCCTGAAATATTTCTAGTTACCCGCGAAACTCTTGAATCATTTAACGTGCAATCTTCTAAAGTTAAGCTGTGAGATTTGTGTAGAAATTTCCACACCATGCCTGGACCTTCTAGACCCTTGTGGCAAGTAAGTCTTTTTTCTAATTAAATCTAACAATTCAAAACGTTTGCTTTGCTTAAAACGACGAACAAGAAAAGTTATATTAAAATATTTACAATTATTTGTATAAGAATATATGTAAATAACTGTTTAAAGTGCAAAAGAAACAATTGTTTTTGTTATATTTATGTTGCAAGATACGAACAAATTGCAACTATGTTTTTGTTGATTTTAGGTCAAATTTTATTTTTGAATCTGACTTGGCCAACATCAATTAACATTTTTAAGTACATATAGGTACACCTAGATTTCACATTTTTCCTTCCAAGTACCTCAGAAAATGAAAATCAAATCGGGCAAATAACGCTGATATAAATTAAATATTTATCCGTCGAAGAAGCTATTTATAACAGTGATTTTTTCAAAAGTCGCACACTTTAAGAACATAAAGTGTGTCAGCCTTGCTAATTTTAAAAAGATAAGAGGGGGTTGGAGTCCACAATTTTGCGAACGATGCTTGTTTTTTTATATTTTGTCTAAAATCAAAAATAAATAAACTAAATCAAACGTTTTCAGCAATCGTATTAGAGATTGTTGGTATTCTCTGTACGCTTAATTTTTTTAATTTAACAATTTACAAAGATCTGTATTTTACAATATATGAAAAACTGAAAATTTGAAAATGCTATAATATCTAAAGGTATAATGGACGTTTTATTTTTCTCATATAGAATGGGAAAGCTCATGTAAAGATATTCATGTTATTTTTGGCATAATAGTAAAATACTTTGTTAAACATCTATAAACTATTTATAAATCGGAGAAACAGTAAATAAAATACGTGTTGTTCAATATATACTCAAATGACTAAGGTATTTGAGTCAAATTAAAGGCGTTCAAATAACTCAGTTCGCCAATTATTTCGTTATGTTGTAATGTGATTGTTAACGCAAAAACATAGTATATGTACCTTTAAAAAAAAGGTTATTCGTATATGTACATGAAAGACTTACTTAAAAAATATTTTAAGACGTTCCGAGTTAGTAACAATAATCTTGATGTTTTTGCTATTAAAATAAAACCTAATTAACGAGATATTAAAATTTTAGAATCGTATTTAAACACAAAGGTATCTATACGGTTTTTTGAATATTGCTATATAAAAATTTTATTCACAACCGGTCAATGGAATTGAAAATTTAGTTATAATTGAATCAATAATTAGCCATAACAGATAGAAAAAATTAAATCAACACACCCTTTAAATAAAATTAATTAAAAACCAATTTTCAAAAAAATTGTGATTAAAAAAGTTACCTAAAGAATACCTACATTTAATGATATAACGACACCGGATTCATTAATTGAACACTACATAATTAACACATATAACTCTCAATTAAGAAAACGATAGTCACACTAAGAAACCTAAACCACAAATGAATAAAATGCGTTATACAGAATACATTATTACTTATCGGTCTTGAATACTTCAATAAAAACTAGTTTAATAATCGCTATCTAAAATGCATTCTAAAGACAACAGAAACGTATTCGAAATTTTCCAAAACCACAAAAGGAATAAAAATGTATAAACCCTTCATTCAAATCTACATATCTGAAAGAGACCCTTATATGTATTTTAAAAAATGAAAACAATATTAACTTAAAGAAATCTATAAAAACTAATTGATGAATACTTCTGCTAACTAATTTCTTTTAAAACTTGTGAAGTAGGAAAATAAAGGATTAAAGATGTTTAGATATAAAAAGCTCATTAAAAATAAAGAAAAAAATTTATATACAAAAACGATTAAATAAAATAAATCTACGTGATATCTTCGAATGAAAATTTTCTAATCGAAATCTGGTACAAAGTAATCAGCTGGAACATTGTCAAATACTTTTTTTAAAATGTCCAACATTATATCTTCTATTGTTCGTGTTAGGAGAGGATTTAAAGATTCAGCAACAATCTTCCAGTTGGCATTTAAATAAGCATTCGTTGTATCCTCTATGAAAAGAATTAAATATTTAAAAAAAAAACATCAAAAATAATTGATCGTTACCCAAAGCTTTGATTCCATCAAAGAGGTTGCCCATGTAAAGCTTTAGTCCACCAATTTTAAACTTGACATGGACATCGGTGACGTTGTAGAAATTAAAATTGTCCTTTTTATACAAATCAACGTCGCTTTTAACAAGTATATCCAAGTCCTCTGGAATTGTATTAAGAGCAAAAAAAAACACTAAATTGTAATGAAAAAATGCTACGTACTCGCTTCAAACCAACATTTTCCTTTGCCTCTCAAAGGTATCACGAGGATTCTTCCTAAAAGAACATAGTTGCCATCGATTCTAAGACGTGGAAGTCTTAATTTCGTAACCCAGTCATAGTTTTTTGGATCCACCGTATTCGATAATATTTCACTGGCCCCAAATCCAAGAACTGTTACATTTGTAAGAGATGCGTTTACACTAACTGGTCCTCCACCTTGTAAAACCTAAAATCACAGTGCGTTTAATCAAATTACAAATTAAATTATTAGAAGATAACATTATTTGGGTCATTTGATTTGTATTATTGATCTATAAGGGTAGGGATATTACAAAAGATTTAATAATTTTCAAAAAGGCCACATATTGCATGTAACTTAATCGAACTTATAAAAAATAAATGACCTACAAATCCAAATTTAATTTGCCAAAACACAAATTTCATAATAAAAGTGGGAATTGGTTTATAAACAGAAATTAATGAAAATACACTTATTATTATTTTTTTCAAAACCATTACAACACTTGTGTAAAATCATATTTGAGATTTCTTAAGATTTAAATACTTTTCTAACACTTGTGTATTGTTTGATAATTGTTATATAATTGTTTTATTATTTAAATTTAAAAAATGAGGTTCGATTAATAAATTATATTTAGATATGAAATGAACTAAAAGATAATTAAGTACGAACTTTAAATAAGTAGTCCATTGGCACAGTTTTTAATAATTTTCAAAATACTAAAATAATTTCTAATAAAACCCTAATTAATTTAATTTAAAAAAACCAAACCAATTTTGCAATAATTAATATAAAGTAAATTTCTAAAATTCGTCCAAAATCGCTTGTATTTTTTATTATTTATATTAAATAAATCAACTTGTGGCACAAACGTATTTAAATTCAAAATATTCCATGGATTATGTAAGTAATAAACGAATATCAATATATTCGCAATTTTTATGTAACACTTCTCTCCTTTAATGCAAATTTTAATCATTCTGCTTCGCTTTCTGAATATTATTATTTTCAAAGAACAAAACTTTGATCAATTTTGTAAGAATAGCCTTTTGCAACAACATTTATTAAAAAATTAACTTATGAGACAAGTGTGCATTTCTTAACATTATTTCGAAAGCTTCCATTGCAACAATAATTAAAAAAAAAGTCCTCCTCCTGCACCGCACAAGTGGAATCGTTAGGTATATTAAATTATAAACGATTTTCAAAAAATATGAGTGAAAGTTTGTCCTTTTTTTAAATATGCAAATTTGAGACGAATTAACTGCATGTCGATGGGACAAGCATGCATTTTAAAAGCAATATAGTTCTCGAGAAGCGTGGTGTGAGAGGGAAATATTTTAAAATAAGATGTGACTTAGAAATTATTCAATTTAAATAACTTTTTATTAAGATTTCCTCTAAGGACCTAAACAATTGATTATTGTAATTGATTTAAAGCCTTCTCAACACAAACACTTCGTAGAAGTAGGAAATTATTTATTTATAATCACTTAATGTTAGTTATTTTGATTCGGTTTACCATATAAAACCACTACAGAAATCGATCCGAAGAAAGTCTCGAGCCTCGACAGTTTGATTCTTTTTCCAAACATCAAAACACATTTAAACAAAATGAATAAGTCCTTATTTTAAGCTTCAATTAAAATTGCAATAATTTCAGTAACAAATCAACGTGGAATCTGTAGGTTCGAATTAGAAATATTTGGGAAGAAACAAAATTAGGTTTTTAATCGAATTAAAACTGAAGTGTCTTATAATTTTGCGTATAAAAAAAAGACGTTATCCGATGATTGGAAGAGTTATTCAAAATTGTAAACTTACCTTAATGATAGGTACTTTTAGGGGGTCCAAGGGTTCGAGTCCAATGCTTGGAACCCCTTCGGGAAGCTGACCGAATAACTTTTGAACTGCTCTGGTCGAACATTTTTCAAATTCTGGCTTCTTAATAAAACAAGTTTCGACGTAATCGGCTAAAACATAAGTTATTTAGTTTTAGGTGTGGATTGAGTTTCGTGTCACAAACAACCCCTTACGTTTTTCGGCAATGTAACATAGGGCAAGATGGTAATGCAATAATAAGAACAGCACTATGCGAGAGAACATTGTGGACTGTATCGATATTTCACGTTTATCATGCTGGTTTCCTCGATTCACTCCATGTAATATAAACTTTCACTATCCTTAGTTCTGGTCCATATGACGAATATTATGCAATTCAGTAATACGATAATGTTTCTTTGTAAATATATTGCATGCTTCCGTTTTTTCAGAAGCCTAAGACGCACCTTCGTGACCTAATTATATAATAGAAAAAGACACCTAAAATTGTTTTTAATAGTCAATTAATATTTTTCTTAATCAGAAGAATCCTGTATCGCAGTAATTTTAATCTTTTGTATAAATTATAGATTTACTAGTTGTGTTGCTGACTTAATTTTATTAAATACCTTCCAAAAATTTATAATTTAATAAAACCAAAATTGTTAAAATAAAAGCCATTATGTATAGTGCACCTACAAAGCCTCTTTTTCAAAAAATTAAAATCAGGTTATTTATTTTAAATAACAGTTTTTTAAATTTAAATTATAGGAATCTTGTAATCTTATGTAACCTTATAAATTTATTTAAACGTTCCTTTTTAACGATGTGATTATGTTAAGTTCCGGTTTGTCTTTTGGTTTATTTCCGGAAAAAATCAATTTTCATCTGGCAAACATAGACACTAATTTATTACGATTATTAAACATGGTGCTGAGCAAAGCTATGAATATACAAAGTCCTAATTTAAAACAAATATAAATATGCAATAAAAGAATAATTTAAAATTCGCCTCGGATAAGTTTTTATTAAAATTTTCCTATACGACAGGAGATTTTTGTAATATATTTATTTACCAAATGCAGACATGTTAGAAAACAAGCAATTTCGTACGAAGACGCATGTGTTTTAGTAAAGAGAATTCGTGTGTATTTTTTGAATCAATTTAAATGTTTTTAACCATCTGTTAGACCATTTTGGGGTCTTCCTTAACGAAACTAGCAAATTCTAGTTTGATTTGTGCAATCAAACTCTAATCAAAGGCCTTTTTAAATTAATTCTTGCAGAACACGATTGATACAATAAAAATTCCATATCCGCCGTCGCTTTCACAGCTTTCATTATTCTTATTAACATTACCCAAAAGCAAGAATTTGCTCAAAAATTGCAACAGAATTTTTTAAATCGTTCCCGAATTACACATGTGTAATTAATTTTAAATTGTTTTATGTTAAATTAATGTAAATTTAAAGACTGTTGATTAGAATTTCATTTATGTCCCTTTTCCTCCGTATTAAAAAAATTGGTACATTAAAATTCTACATATTTTTATCCATCGGGTCCTTTTGACTAACTTAACGTAAAGTATTATTACCGTTGATATTTATTAGAAAATTAAAGAGATCGTTGACTATTTTGACTTTGCACTCTAATCCTATTTTTATCATTTCCAACTAATGTCCTATTTAAAAATAACTCAATAATTTAAGTAGGAATAAAAACGCAAGGGCGTAGGCGTTCTAAATTTGAAAAATTAAGTTCTCTTATAAATCTATCGAATGCATTAATTTTATGAACCACAAAAATCTGTGACTTCGAACCTCTCTCATCGATGACGTTTATATTGCAGATTTTTTCTTGTAAAAATACAATAAAGCAGAAAATTGTATATATCCATTGGCAGATGTATCAAATAAGGGCGTCAGAGTTTATTTTTAAAAGCATTATTTTTGCTAAAAATAAATAAGTTCCTTTAATCGATTTTGAGAACACTTAAATCGTGTTCTTCGAAAATATTCCTTTTTGGCTTGAGCTTTGCCTTTTTTCTGCTTTACTGATGTACAAATGACTTTTATTTTAACTTTGGATTTTATTAAATCTTTATAGCCTTTTATTATTGTATAAAGATTGCTTTGATAATATTAGGGGTAGTTGTATGAAATTATTGGTAGAGCTCCTTATACTTAAAAAACTATTTTTTACAGTAATCACATGGCAAATTAAATAATCATAAATTTGTGGGTTTATAATTATTTAAATTGTTACAACTACAACAAAACGTGTTTTTTATAAAAAGGATGCTAAAGAAATAGAGAGGAGAAAAGGTCGAATTTGAAATCTTTAAAGACCCACTGTGTTTGCAAAATTTATGCTTCGATACAAAATTCGAAATTAAAGCAAATAAATTAAAGCAGCCTTTGATGATAAGGCAGTATAAAAATAGTACATTCTAATGAACAATAACGCAAAACCAAAAAGAAAAAATAATCATCCTTAACGCTGTAATACTTCTATGTACCTAGAAAAATGCAATTTCTGCTATTTCTTCATTTTTCCAAAAACAAAATTTGAATCATTCAAAATTTACATGTGTCTAGTATTGCCGAAGCCTCCATGCCCAGATTGAGAAGCGCCCTTATTGTAACCCATCTGTAAATTAACCTGGCCTTCGGAAGCCCTCAGTTGCTCTTCAGTAAACGATCTTTCATTTTTATCAGCCATTTTTGGTCCCAATGCGGGTCCATTGTATTCGGGATGTTTCTGGGTCAAACGGCCCAAAGCATACAAGCTTAACGTCACCTAAAATTCGATTTTTATTTAGAATCAAAAACCGTAGACAAATAAGTACTTGAGGGATGTTTCTACGTTCAAACAAATCGGCCGTTTGGAAAATTTCTTCTTGAGGCAATCCGTAGTCCTTCACGGCCTTTTGGAAACGTTCGACGTTCTCCATGAGCTGGAAGTTGGTGCCTTTGGCTTGAATTTTCTTGATGCAGCCGGGCGTCAATTTGTTCATCAAATTGCAAAGGACGACGCCATCGCGAAGGATGTCTTCGTAATTTCCGCTCGGCACCGGTTGCCCAAGAACGGCAAAAACCCAGTTGAGAACTTCGGACTCCTGATCCTTGTTGCGGGGCTAAAATTTTTAGGTTGCATAAGCTAAACGACTTTTTTTGGCGAACGTACTGCTATAAAATGATGTTGTTTGGAAAGGAAATGGCTGTCATTTCTAGAAATAATTTGTACGGTATGGTAACCGTCTATTTTTACAATTTTGCCGAAATTTATGATCTTCAGCAGTTGCTCTACATTTGAAGTGTTAATAATTAATTTTAAGTTGCTCCACAAATAAACTGGGATTATTGCGATTTTGTGCTGAAAGTAATTTTCCTTGATTTAAATGAGGAAGAGAAAAATCGAGATCTTAGTAAACCATTCAGATTTCTAAGGTGTATAAATTGTTACGTGGAAGTTAAATTTAGTAAGTTGTTTATTGGAAACTAATTAAAAGAAGGATTTCGTAATGTAAACAAAGCCAAGATCTGAAAAAAGGACTCTAAGGAAACTGATGGAGAGCAATGGGTAATTAAGTACATAAACATATGTAAGTAAAAGTACAAATAAAAATAAATAAACAAATAGTTTACTTACTGCCATGATTTAGAACGTTTGTTTTGAGCGTCGCGGCGGTACTGATGCCTTGCCCGACGCTGTTTGGGATATAAGGGGGTCCTTAAGGCGGAGGCGTCGAATGCACACTTGTTTCCATGTCTATCAGAAATCACTTCGAACTATTAAGGCACCCGAAACACGTCTTCTGACGCCTTTTTTGAAATAGTACACGATTCCCGATTATTTTTGATGTTGAAATCATCAAGTTTATACCAAAACTAACGCCGATGTTGTTTGTTGCTTTTGCTTTCAAAATAACAACATAATAAAGTTTCGCTGGTGTAAATTGTTATAAAAATGAAATACGTTTTCAAAACAAACACTTTTCAGACGAGAAAAGTGTTAGTAGAAATTTTTATGGCTTGCGTAGGGCTTTTACCCCTTATATAATTACTTTGAATTGAAATTTTAGTTATAATAAATTATTATAAGTTTATTGAGCTTATTGAGCTTTTTGGGAGTTATTAAACGTTTACTTAATTTTTTAAGCATTGAAATACTATGAAATGCTTGTTCTTATACGAAAGAATGTATAATTTATTATAAACAATTAGAAACCAATTGCACTGAGTACCTCAACCTATTTTTTTTCATATTTTATTTTTCCAATCAAAGAAACTTTACTATTTATATTATTAAGTACTTATTTATATATTTTTTAAAGTACTATGTATAAAAACCTTAAATCAGAGCTCTACCAATAATAATTTAGGATAGATTCATATTGTTGTTGAATATTTTTAATCGCCATCTTACAGAAACAAACACAATAATTAATAAAACCTACCTTTCCAGATCTCAGGATAAGCACAAATCAAAAATTTAATATGTACATTGTATCTCGACCACTAAACTGATAAACCGATTTTCCAAAAACTCAATATTAATTTTTCAAGTGCTCCCAAGAGGATTTTGGTCGCTAATGAATTATTTTAAAAAACCGTAATTCCGTTTTATAAAAGCATTGATCAAATACTCGACTTGGAGCTTTATAAGTATTGCTGTTATTAGAAATATTCATGAATTTGTTTTTTTTTTTAAATTACTTTACCCAAAGCTTTGTTGTAAACACAATTTAAATATAAGTTGTAGAACTTATTCTCTTTTAATTCAAAAAATGGAAAATATTTTAAAATTTACAGTAAATAATGCCCTTGATAATTGTAGATATTTAGCATTTTAGATTTTCAATTTAAAGATACAGACTAATTAAAACCCGGTAGATTTCAATTAATAAACATGTCACTCACCCCCATATCTTTAGTTATGGTCCTTTTGGGTAGTCATATATTGGCCACATCTGAAACAATTTGCTTACTTCAATATAAATTTCAACAAATTTTTCTTAACTAATTATTAGGAATAAAAATAGAGTTAAGTTAATTTAACAATTATCAATAGAAGCCTGTTTTAAACGATTAAACAAATTATTTTCTATGTTTTTCTAGTTAGAAATAAAACTTTCTCTAAAAATAACATTTAAAATTGCCGAGAAGGTTACGGTTAAGGTTGTATGGTCTGGTGAAGACAATTCGATTTCACACAAACAATTTTTTAAGCTTTCCAGACTAAATGGGCATGTCTCTGAACGAAAAAAGAAGTCATTCAGACATAACTTTGCATAAAATAAGGAGCTTTTTTGTCTCCATTCCCAACGCAGCAAAGTCCAACCGTTGGTAAGCATCAGAAATAAATATTTCTGATTGATGCCAAGTTCATTTAAACGTAAAAGTTACGTCACATTAAAAATCTAAATGCACTTAGGTGTTAGTCGAAAGGATTACGAAACCACGTAGGTAAAGGTGACGAAAGATGAGTTTGTGTGGATACAACAAAAACAATTTGAGTAATTGCATTCGCCATTAATGCAATAGCTCTGTGCTCATAAAGATGACTTAAATTTATGCCAATAAATAACATAAGGGTCTTAAAGCTAATTGCACAGTTTTTACTTAATATTTAAATTTAACTTAAATTCAACTAAACATCACAAAAACACAATTAAATATAGATGTAGAATAGAGCACTACCAGTTGCTCCAAGTAATGTCATAGCATAGCAGAACACTCAATTCTGTAATATTCCAACTACTTCATTTAATAACTCAATCCTATGGAATAATTTAAAAAATAAATCAACTAGAACCAATGAATTAAAACTAATAATTATTTAAAGGTAGCCGGAAAAAGAGACCCAGAACAAGAAAAAGAAGCCCAAGAATGGATAGAGCAAGTAGTTGGTCAACGTTTCCATCCAGGATATTCTTATGAAGATAATCTTCGAGATGGGGTACTCTTATGCATGTTAATGAACCGTTTGGCACCAGGCTGCATTGCAAAAATTAACACATCTGGAGGAGACTACAAGATGATGGATAATCTCAATCAGTAAGTATCCATTAAATTAATACATTTAAACAAATTAAATTGCTTAATAAAACTTCATAACTTATTAAAATGATAAAAGTTATTTACTACTTTTTGAAAATTGGCAAGCTCAATTTAAAAAGCATTGATTTTGTTTAAAAATTTAGTTTGTACTAAATAAATTTCCATTTGAAATAACACAAACATATTGCTTGTATAAAATGATACATAAAAATATCGGTTTTATTTTTGAAACTACAAACAAGTGGGAAATGTGGTTGCCAAAATTTTAATCCTGTCATAATTCATGCAGGACTAAACCATTGCCACATAATGTTCTTGAACTACATTTGTTTATATGTAACAATATAATAAATTTTGGAAATTAGGACACAGACAACAATTTCAATATAAGTGTACAACCGTCTAAAAAATAATTTAATTTAATTGTTAAAAAGTTGCACGTTTAGCATGCCCTTTGCTGAGATAAAGGAGTGAAAACTCTTTAAATTGGTCCAAGAATCATATAACAAAGTTATTGTCGTTAATTGTTTATAATAAAATTAATATTCCACCGTGCCACGAAAAAGTTATTTAAAACAATGGTGTACTCTGAGAAAAATGCCTGTATTATTTATTACTAAAAATATTGCAACAAATTTGATTATAGTACACCTCTCGACGTTTAGAAAGCTTTGAATAACTTTTGTAAAATAAAACTGATAGTAATCCTTTATTTTTGTTTATTAATTGCAGTTAAAGAATATTTAACGTTCAATTATCAATAAAAATATTAACAGAAGTGTGGATTTTTAAAATCACCTCAGGTACAGAGCGAATAATCAAAATCATAGCTTTTATCTCATAGTGTTTTTAAACTTTTGTTACATCAGTTTAATTTTTATAAATGCCAAATGGTTATCAAAATTTAAAAATTACACATAGTACATTTCGAGCTGGAGCTGCTCATTAATTATGAATATATGTATGTACATATGTAATTTTTTTATTTATTATAGAACAGTTAAAAGCACAACAGTAATCGTATTTAAATTTTGTATCAAAATTTCTACAATTGAAACAATTTTAAAAATCTTAACATTACATTTTTAATCAAATATTTGTAATGAAATTAAAATACGAAAGCTGTTTTAAATAAATAAAAAAGATTTAATCTTACTTTTAAAAATTAGATTTCCCCCCTTTAAGCTCACTTTAAATACTTTTGTTCTTCTCCTCTAATGCTTGAAAGGGGTGCACTTTTAATTAATAATCACACGATATTTTTCAATTAATAACCTGCTAAGAATTGACTAAAATTTCTAACTTCACTTGAACAAAGGCATCGAACAACTAAAATTTCCAATACGAGAAGTGTTTGGTGAACAGCTTTTATAGCAAACAAGAAAAACTAGTATTTCTTATCAACTCCGATTATTTTCCATGCGGAAGGCCCAGGTGTTCATAAATAAACATGACCTGCTTTTGAATTAAAAATTTAATATTGATATTATATTATTAATTTCGGGGTGTGTCATAAAAAAGCCCAAGTAGTTTTATTTAATTGCCCGCAATCAGACTTGTTATTCTTTAATTTAAAGTACATTAAAAAACCAAACCCCGTAAGTAGTAATAAGAATTAATTATTTCGATATACAGATTTCAACAAGCCTGTGTACGGTATGGAGTGCCCGATGTAGACCTCTTTCAAACCACCGATTTATGGGATTTCAAAAACATCGTTTTGGTAACGCAGACTATTTTTGCGCTTGGAAGGACTGCCTATCGCCATCCCGAATGGCGAGGACCTTGGCTTGGACCAAGACCATCAGAAGAAAACCGTAGAGATTTTTCCGAACAACAATTACGAGCTGGAGAAGCCATCATCGGGCTTCAAGCCGGCTCTAATAAGGGTGCAACACAATCTGGACAAAACTTTGGCGCTTCCCGAAAAATCATCTTTGGCAAATAATTTATTTCTTAATGCCACCACCTCACTTAACTAAAAAATGAGTAATATATTTTTTTAGCTTTAACGATAACTTTGTGCAACAAAAATTAATGTAAAATAACTAAAACAATCACATATATTTTTAAAACAAACTTAATAAATAGGAATTACAAAATTATAATTGTTGTAAAATCAAAAGAGTAGAATAAAAAGTAACACTCAAGATGCGAAATAAATAAAAAAGAAGAGTAGTAAAGACAGTCACACATTAGATATATTAATAAAAAATAAAATACATCATTATAAGAAAACATTTAGATCTTCTGTTAACAAATTAAGGTGTGTTAAGGTAATATCGGCATTTTACAGAAGTAAACAACTAAAACTTGATTAATAAATGAATGAAAAATAAAGAAATGTCTAAAAGACAAAACCAACACGAATTAGTCAAAGAACGATGTTACCCCAATACACCTTGCTCTAAATAAAATAGTGTGGTGTAAAAACAGGCCTGTATATAATACAAACCAAAATAAAATACATTGACAAAAAAATTAAACTTCTGATAGAATAACATAAGGCACTCCTCTAGCACCACTTCACAGAATTCACATTCCTACTTCCAATAAACCGATTTAAAATTGTTACGTTTGTTATGGCAAGTTATGGCGAAAATAGTAAAACCTAAATTTTAAAAACTAAATTAAAACTGTTCGAAATAAAAGAAAAGAATCAAATTAAATAATTCGGATTATTAAAACTAAAAAACAAATTCTACGAACTCAACAAAAATCACAGACTAAAGAAAAACGATTACACAATTTAAACGGTTCCAGACATTTCAGAAATGTTTCCGTTACAAATACTGGGTGATGATTGTCGATGTTGTACAACAGCACGCCAAATTCTCAATTCTGGCCCTCCTTGCAAGCCTACATTATGTAAATCCTCTCTTGTTAAATGATACAATACTTCTTCTAAAGTAAAACCTTCAGCGACCAGTCTATGAGCCGAATCGCCCAAATCTAAGCCCTTCAACCAATTTCCTAATCGCTGATCCAGTTGGACGTCGTCTTTTTGTTGACAACGACAACTCAGAATTTGTTTTATGGCTTGTGCTTGTTGCTGAGTATTATCAATTAATTGCTTAACCTTGGAATAAAAAATATTCAATATATAATAATTCGATGGCATGTTAAAAACTTATTTACCAAGTTTTGATACTGTTTTTGACTATCGAAGAGCTCCTGTAACAATCTGTTATTCTCAGCTCTAAGTTGTACGACTTGGTCTCTCAAATCAAAGCCATTTGAGCTTTTGCTTGACTTAGCAGAATTAACAGTGCTCGGAGCGCTGTGATTAGCTAAATTCTCCCCCAATTCTGGCGATAAAACTGTTATGGCCGCTTGCACCCCTGATCTAACTAAATTATCTAAAGCAAACATCCAATGAGGTTTAATCGGATGTCTTCTTAATACTTCATTGACAGATTCCTAAAAGAATAATAATTAACACTAAAGCCCCAAGTTTATCAATAATTGGAAAACCTGATATAAATAAATGGCAAACTGTAACTGATTGATGGCAGTCGCATCGAAATCCAATTCCTCTTTCAGCTGACGCACAGCAATCTCTATAACGTTCAAAGACTGCTCCGTAAGATAATCTTTAAGGCCACTCATCAGTCTCGCTAAATGTTGCAGAGTTAACACTGTTTCTCCCATATATTTCGTGCGTAATTTCTGCATCCACAGTTCGCAAATTTTTGCGCCATCCTGGGCCAAAACTTTAGCTAAGGTGGTGCGACGTTGTGAATCTTTCTTTAAGAGATAAAAGCCATCGGTTTCGACTCCAACGTCCACTTCTGGGGAGAGTAAAGTACCCGTCGAGCCCCTCCTTTGTTGCCCATCTTGATCAGGCTCCATATCCAAAGATGGGGTCGAAGCCAAACTGCTATCGAACATTCATTTCATTATGTGCTCAAACAATTTTTTAACTTAATAGATAAAGCATTGATCTTATGTTAGTCGATTGGAATTACGATACAAAGGTAAAAGGTACGGTTACCTGTTGAAAGAAAGAGCAGCAGGCATTTGAATTGGGGGCAATAGGGCTCCTCTGCTTTGTGAGCTGTAAGTCAATTACAATTAAGAGCACATTTAAGAGTATATCTAATAGATCTACAAAGATTATAATCGAGCTCACGAAAAACCTTCAACAATTAATTTTACCAAAAAAAAACCAAATTAAGATTCCTAAAAGCAGTTGGAAATTATCTTTTTAATTTATTAACATTATCGGTTATGTGTAAACCTCCATATAAAAACTGTGCCAAACGAACTAATAATAAAGCAAGAATTTCTATAAAATTAAAATCAATTTAAAAAAGGATGAATAAGATAATTATATTTTTTATAGTGCCTTAAATAAATATATGATTTTAAAAGTAAAAAATACTTTGTTGTTTTTGAGAAGGCTCTTCAAATGAAGATTAAAAGCAGCTCCTTGCTTACCAGGAATATTTAAAAACCCAATCCTCGGTGTTAACATAAGGAACAAGAGTATGAAGAATCATGTTCACATCAACACACACAAATACAAATGAAAGAATAAAATAAAAGGCTTTATGTGTTAAAAAGAAAGTTTGAGCGCATATCAATTTCCTGCTTCATTATCTCAAAAGCAGGGAACCACAAATCTAAACAAAGCGTTTTGTTTATCGTTTCGACTTACTCTGGTTCGGGTGTTGTTGGCGTTTGATTTGGAGCGCTCGAATGTCCTGGCAGTTTCGGATTTACACGTTCTGCGGGTACAGATACGCTTCTATTAAATTCTGTATTAGAACGTACGCTCTTCTTGCGTTCACCTACAAGTCTCTAATTATTTCAAGGGCCAAAAGTAAATTAAGAATCCCTAACACCAACCCAGAAAAGGATCGTCCAAAAGTTGTTGTGCCGTAGCTCTACAATCAGGATCGGGTTCGAAGCAACGCAAAATAAAAAATCTAGCTCGGTCCGATAGCTCTTCTGGTACCCTCGGATGCGCTTTGTAATATCCCACTTTAAATACAGCAGCTTGTGGAGATCCCAGTTCAATAAACGGTGGCTTTCCTTTAAAAATATTAAAACCAAATAACGTTACATCTTACAGTTGTCCTAGGACTAATGATAAGTTCTATTTATAAAGTAATTTGCAAATGATTTCGATTAGCAAACGATAGCACTCAATTAAAGCAAGAGTCAAAGATCAATTCGTTATAAATTCCACTGTAAGTTTGAGTCAAAACAAATTGCATTCCTCAATTAAGTAAATACCTGTTGCCATTTCAACAACTGTGCACCCCAACGACCAGATATCGGCAGGGGCACCGTAGCCTCTTTGTCCCTTATCGATGACCTCGGGTGCCATATACTGCAAGGTACCAGCAAAAGTCTCAGTGCTTGGACATAAGCCAGCTAAACGTTTCGAAGTTCCAAAATCTGAAATCTTAACGACTCCGCTGTACGTATTAACGAGAACATTATCTCCTTTGATGTCTCTGTGCACAATTTTTTGATCGTGTAAATATTTTAAGCCCTCCAAAATCTGGCGCGTGTAATAAGCCATTGTGTGCTCGTTCTCTTTAAGAGGGCCCCATTTCGATCGTAATAAAGCACTTAAGGAGCCTCCCGGAACTTGTTCCATAAATATTTTAAAGTAATTGTTCTCCGAAAGCGATCCTAAATATTGTACGAATGTTACGGTGGCGCAATTGCGAATGCAGGCGGATTTCTTCGTGGAGAGGTTGCACGGCGCCCAAGTTCTTTTCGGGTACTTCTTTTACGGCTATTCTTACTTGGGTATTTAAATCACGAGCGGCGTAGACGACGCCATAGGTTCCTTTGCCTAATACCACACGTTTACCCTGTTCGTCCAATTCATATTCGTAACGAATATCGCGTGAAGGTTCCATTTCTACAATTCCTTCTTGATCCACTGTCAGTTCTAATATTAAGCTGTGGACTCTTTGTCGACAAGCTTCTGATGGAAAATAGATTTGGAAATCGTCCGAATTTTGATTGACATACAAAAAGAGGCAACGATCGTCTCGTTTGTAAAGACTCATACTTCGAATCATGGCTGCTGTGAATTCAAAGTCGTGCATTTGTGTACAAGTTCCTCTTAAGCTCTTCAAACACAAATTAGTAACCTGTACGTATTTAACTTTAATCCTGAGGTCTAGTTTAAATGTGAATAAAGCAAACCTGAAGTGACTGTTGTTCCGCACCTAAATTAACGCAAACGTAACTGGGCATAAATTCTTTGCTTGGCTCAAGGACCAAAGCCGGAAATCTAATACTATCCTCAGCAGGAGCTCTAATGGCTTCCAAAAAGAATTCCATCCAAAAATGAAATATCTTTAAATTGTTATTATTAGTATTAAAAATAAATCAAGAAAAACGGATGAATCATACTTGCTCCTCAGGAGTTCTCTCCTCGTCTTTTCGTCTTCTGAAGCGATCAATTAATTCTATATTTCCTACAGTAGATTTTAAATACCAATCGGGAGGTTTCAATTTAAACATACATTCGGCAGCTTGAACTGCATTTGTGTAGTGCTGTACTAGCACGGAGATTTCAAAAAATGTAGCAACATCCCAATAGTCTTGCAAAGAATCCAAACTACCCTTTTTGCCTATTAAATTATTTAAAACCATTCCTATGTGTTGGAGTTCCTCTGATTTACCTATTTCAGCCCCAGCTATTACTAAGAGGGTGGCCAAATTAATTCCTACAATTTATTTTTGTTAAATTCATTGAAACAATATTAAGTTAACGTAAGTAAATACCAGCATATTCGTTGGGTTGGACTTCAAACCCTTTTCTATACCAATGTATTGCTTGGTGTAAACTCTCTAACTCTGAATGATTTGATTCAATAAATTTATCTTTGTAGATTCTGCCACATAAGCAGAGCATGTCAGGAAAGTGGTTTTCTTTCTACAATAGTAAATGATAAACAAAGCTCAATATAGTTAGTCAAAACCTACTTTCTTTAAGGCCCTAACGCAAACTTTTAAAGCTTTCTCTCTATCACCTTCTTGTTTTCGTCGATTTAGTGCAAAAGCATACCAGTACCAAATATAAGAGTTTAAATAATTTCGTGATGCAGGTAAAGTACGCAAATCATCAACCTAATTGCACCATAGAATCATAATCCTGAATATCTCGAAAGCAGAATAACATATTTAAAACAACTTCACCAGATAAAACGTGAGGATCATCCAGTCTTTTACGAATAGCTTGTAAAGCTTCTTTTAATTCAGGTCCTGAACTCTGTTCCCTTAATTTCTTTAGATCAGCTAAGAACTTCTCCTTCATGTGTGCTCTGAATAATAAGGTTTTATCACTCTACTATTTAAAATAATTTCGTTTAAATATCTAATTACTTGCTCTGAATTTCTACGTCTTGTAGTAATTTTCTTAAACGCTGGTGCAAAGGTTCAGTTATTTCTTCCATTCGTGCACCAGCTGATGTTGTGATACACGAATTTCCATTCTCAGATAAAGTATATGCAATGAAGGAATAATTACCACATGATAGCTACAATAAGAGACTCTAAATAATGTTGCCTTTGATTAAAATTACACATACTTTCAAACGGACTGTGGCTTCGGGATCTGTGTCATTAAAAAGTAGTATGTTTTGCTTCATATTAAAACTTTCACGTACTCCTAAGTGATAAAATAATGTGCTTTGTTGTACTGGGATGGAGAGGTCCACAATGGCTACATCGGCATTATAAAAGCTACCAACTACATTTGCTTCACCAAAATCAAGTTTCTCAAACTAAAGTTCAGATAATTAGGTTTTAAATAGGAAAGAGTAACTTATGTTGTGTTACATACTTGTATGTGATTCATATTAGCACCAACTAAAAGGCAAGCTTGCCGAACATCTTCTAATGCTCTTTTTCGATGTGCTAAGTTACCTGATTGGCAAATATCAAGTACACAAACCACATCCATATGTGTTCTTGTACTAATGCTACTGCTAGAACTTCCACCTTGAATTGTGTGGACTGATAAATCAGAATGTGAACCTACACTATCAGTCATACTACGACATTCTAAAAAGATACCCTTTTAACACAAAGTAAATATAGACATAATTGATTTATACCTGGATCAGGCTCTACAACCACAGGTAACACAACAGGCATTGCTTTGGACATAGCATTAACGAAAAGTTAATAGCATTTGTACTGACAATATGCAAACAGCACCATTTGCAAGAGTTATGTAAATCTACATAAGGCACATGTATTTTGTAACGTTTACTTCTGCCGAATTCTTCCTATGTAAAACTTACTCACAACACATAATTTGTTTACACTATAATTAAATAATAACAAATTATTGCTTAACTATGTTTTGACTTTTCATTTTGACATTGAGAACACTTCACTTTTAAGTTTATACATTCTGTAGTGGCAGTATTGCGAATAACTGCCCTCTGCATGAAACTTTGCGAACTTATTTGAAAGAAATACGCG
Organism: Sinopyrophorus schimmeli; assembly: GCA_036325965.1. Classification (NCBI taxonomy): domain Eukaryota; kingdom Metazoa; phylum Arthropoda; class Insecta; order Coleoptera; family Elateridae; genus Sinopyrophorus; species Sinopyrophorus schimmeli. Next base: position 170,894 of record JARFIZ010000403.1, read on the forward strand.
GTAATTAACGCATTATTTTTTTAAAATAACTGCTTAATTATAAATTAAAAAAACATAATTATATATGGAATAGAAAGCTTTCTCTTTCCTCTACCGATCACACCTTAATACAATTCCCAAAATTTTGTTTTTAGACGTAAATTTAATATTATAAAATCCCATATAAATAGCATTAGAAATAAGAAATTAGTTTTATTCAGATTGTGCTGCATATTTGTACCTTAATATCAGAGAGTTTGTTATTTAATAAAACGTAATGAATTATACTTTGATTTAATATCATTATTTTTAGTAGTAATATTACTTTTTAATAATAAATAATGCTATGACATTTTATTGATCATAATGAACCTTGTTTCAGTGTATTTTAGGAGGTAGCTTCTAAGTAACATCAAAGATCATGATTATTAAATGGGAAATGTATCATTAAATCATTGATGAAAGGTCATCGAACACATATCATGATAATCAAGGATTTCCGATTGGTACTCTGCTTCTTACTCTAAGCACCTAAATAATTAATATAAGACAAGGTTGAATTAGTAACAGAGAACAATAATTATGATCGAGTCAAGTATGCAAAAATCGTATGCACTTTCATTTAGATATAATTGTAGACAGGGCCAGTGCATAAAAAGTCAAAGACTAGGACAAAATGAATAATTGTTCCAATTTTCTGCTACTTATTCCTCTAATTCGATAATTTTCAAATGCCACCTTTATTAAACGAGCAATTGATTAATTAATCGGTTTGGTATAATTAGGTTTAATTTATTTAAATAATCCTTTATGTTATATCTTATCTAAATAAATTATCTGCGATATGGTTATTTAATAATTTGTGTCACAATTAATAAAAGCGTATAGAATAAAATTTGTTGAAAATTAATTCGTTTGCGAATTCAGCATTATACTGAATTAATTTCTACGTTATTGCAAGCGCTCCAAATTGTAAAATAAGCTTTAAAGTGTGAATGTCTAATGGACCCGGAGTGATATGCATTAATAAAAAAGGATATAAAGGTTTTACAATCGAATAGAAAAATTCATTGTAGCAGAGTGCTCTATATAAGGCTAACTATAAGTAGAAATGATTTATCCTTACTTCCTAACTTGGTCCGCAACGATTAATTTAAATTAATTGATCTTATAAAAAATTAGTTCAAATACTAAGAAACCAACAAATTTATGAGGGTTTTAATTAAGGTAATTAGTGTTCCCGGGGTCATACGATTTTGAATTTGATCGAAATGCCAGAAGGGGAACCTTCAATAAATTTGTTCCCTAGAGCATTCCTTGAATCGTTAATTGATTAATTAATTTTATTAATCCTATAAAAAACACCGATTAATAACGTAATCATCTCTTAGTTTTTTTATATGAGAACCCAAGAATTAAATTAATTGCATTAAAAAAAAAATAATTTTCTACTATTTAAAAGTTTTGCCTCTTTGCAACAAAATTATAAACAATTATCAACCACACGACATATATTTTTTAAACTAATAGCCGTGTATTTTTTATAAACGTATACCTAACAATTTGATTAAGTTTTTTCCTATTAAAACGGGACGCTTTGTAATCGTGCTTAAAACCGAGTGTGCACATTCGAGCTCAAAGTGGCACATTTCCGATCTCGGGAAAATGAAGCGCGCCGCTCCGCGTCGCGCTTCATTTGCCTCCCTCGCTCGGAAATGTGCCACTTTTCGCTCGAATGCGCACATCTTTGTATTAATTGCATTTTTCTACATTTCCCATCTCTCTTTGAAATCAAAAATTTAAATTTTCCTTAGTAAATATCGATTATATGTTCGAAAAAGGTATTTTACCATAGCATGGAGTGGGAGCGAGCAAAAAGATAGGACAAATTCACAAGTAGGAGCGAGAGGGAACGATAAAAATTATTTACTAATTTTTTTGGGGCCAAAATGATTGCAAATCGGGTTTAAAACCGAGTGTGCACATTCGAGCTCAAAGTGGCACATTCCGATCTCGGGAAAATGAAGCGCGCCGCTCCGCGTCGCGCTTCATTTGCCTCCCTCGCTCGGAAATGTGCCACTTTTCGCTCGAATGCGCACATCTTTGTATTAATTGCATTTTTCTACATTTCCCATCTCTCTTTGAAATCAAAAATTTAAATTTTCCTTAGTAAATATCGATTATATGTTCGAAAAAGTATTTTACCATAGCATGGAGTGGGACCGAGCGAAAAGATAGGACAAATTCACAAGTAGGAGCGAGAGGGAACGATAAAAATTATTTACTCATTTTTTTGGGGCCAAAATGATTGCAAATCGTGTTTAAAACCGAGTGTGCACATTCGAGCTCAAAGTGGCACATTCCGATCTCGGGAAAATGAAGCGCGCCGCTCCGCGTCGCGCTTCATTTGCCTCCCTCGCTCGGAAATGTGCCACTTTTCGCTCGAATGCGCACATCTTCGTGTTAATTCGATCCGACTATATTAATAACAAACCCTTCAAATCCGGATTTTCAATTCGTAAAAAGTTTTCGCTTAAAAGTGCAAATACTCCTTAATAATTGAATTTGCCTATCTTTCATTACAAAAAACCATTAATGGTTAATTGTAAACTAATTATCCAAACTAAATTTCTCATAATTACATACGACAACCTTTAAATTTGAATATTCAAGAAGAAGAGAATACGTAAGCAGAATATTAAAAGTTCTCGAAATTAGGAAGAGGAAGTATACAAAAAGGTAACCCTCATGAATGTTAAAAAGTACCCAACGCAAAGCAGCATGTCTGTCGAAGAATGATGTTAAATAACTACAGAAATCCGTAACAGTTAGGTCATTCATTGAAACATCACATTAATTACACGCTCGATAATCTATAATTATTTTTCTAACAGAAAAATTCGAAAAATGTGGAAAGAAGTATAATTTACACCAAAGGAAGGAATATCGTCATGTAAAAATTGCTTAACCCAGATTTATAATTACTAATCAGGGTGAGATGTCTGGGCCGCTCCCTAGACGAACGTCCTTGTCCCAGATCAAGGACTTCAAGCCACAACTATTTGTCAAATTGATTAAAATCGAGATAAATCAGATTTGAGATGGTTACATGGTTGATTGTGGACGAAACGAGGCTTGGACTGCTTGGTGTAGTATTTGGGACAAGGTTCAAGGGTAAAGGGTTTGCTCTTGAGAGCCTGCAGAAGTTCAGAGGCCATCAAAAAAGACAGGTGTGTAGGGTGAGTGATCATCTGGGTGGGCACGTGGTGTCGTGGAGACCTTCGTCGGCCGGTCAATGCGAGCGCGCTCTTCCGCAGAGCGACCTCGCGTTCCGAGGCTGCTCTTGGATATATAACTCACTGTGCCCGCGCGCCCCGTACAAAACACTTCTTCGACTACCGCTGATTAAGTTCCTCCAGTGATCACACGCCACATACACCACCATGAGATTAGTTGTAAGTGATTAAGATTCTAATTGTTAACCGTTCATTTGCATTACTTGTGTTTGTGCTTTTGTACCGCGCAATTTGAGGGCTGTTTTTTGTGTTTTAAACTCTACGTGCTCGACCTGCGCCAAAAGGACCCACATTTATTTTCTTTCGGTTTAATTTTATAAATTTAAATAAAAACGATACGAGGATTCTCTTTTTCGATTGAACATGTTCAATAAGTTTAGTAACCAAATTAAGAATTTTGTAACTTGGAAACTTTCTAAAAAGTTTAATTTAATAAATTTATTAAATTATGTCCGATTTAGAAATTATTAAATTACTGAAACAAACGTGAATTTACCCAAGTGAAGAAAATTTAAAGAGGCTCAATTGCGTTTGACAAAAATAATATTTGGATTTTTTCAATCTGAGATTTATTATCGATAATTGTGTTGTCGGTTTAAGGAGCTTAGTGCCTTTGGATTATTTCCAACAATTTTATTTGTTGATTAAGTGGAAAATTAAATTATTTTGCAAACTTAAGAAAAGCTTTGACTTTTACACTTAAATTGTGTAATTAATTTTCTATACTTGAATTTATTAAATATTTATGTGCAGCTTAAATGATTGTTACCATAAATAATTAACATACAAGCTGCGATTATCGCAGATTTATTGTGATAGCAAGTAACAGTAACAATTACTTCAAGCTTACGATATTATAGAAATTTATATGGGTAGTATACCCATTGTGTAGCAATTAAATTAATTATTTATAATAAAATCTGATTAAAAGTGGATTTTCTTTTCTTCTGGATTTATTTCAACACTTGTGTTTATTATTTTGATTTAATCTTCAAAGCTTTAATTAATAAGCAAATAATTTAAATACAAGACCTGCTACTGGATATTTTAATTAATAGCCTTAGTCATACCATATAATAACTAATCATTTTAGATTTTTAATTTAATATTAAGTATACAGTTTTGGAATACTAAAAAGAACTCAAAGTAGCATTTTTGTATATAAAAACCGTTGTTGGTGTTGCTATGAAAATCCTACAGTAAGAGTCCGATGAAATTAATGAGCTGTACAAGTTCTAAGAAGGTGGAAAGATATGTAATTGTACCTTTTATCTTTAAGTTAATACTGAAGGACTTTGAACCGAGACGAGCTTTTAACCCCTTGACATACAAAAAAAAAACGAATTTGATGAGTCCGAAAAAAACTATTAATTTGGACTCAACTTAACTGTTATGAGCATACACAAATAACATAAAATAAACAATTAATAGTTTTAAAATATTTTTAAATATGTAGAGCAGTGTTTCCCAATCTTTTTTTAACATTCCCTACCTAAGTCATTCTAAAATTTTGATCCATATAATATAGAACATATAAATATTTTTTTTATATTTAAAAATTGAATTATTCCATAAATGAAGCCTAATTACAACTTGTTCAAGACACAAGATTTAAGTTTTAGCAAGAAATCACTAGGAAATTATTAAAAAAAAGAAACAATAAGTAAATTTTAACAACATAAACTAAAAAATATTTTTATATCGATAGCTCGAATTTTTGATAACGCGAATTATTTTTAGTTTCTTTTCAACTTCGACCTATCGAGGTTTGACTGTATTTAATTTTATAAATTTAATATTTCTGAACAATTAAGATAATTTATTTATTGAGTTTTCTCCAATATTAATTTTATTTGCGTAAATTAATGATCTTCAAAGTTTTTTGAAAAACCACAAATTCTGTATTTACTCTATTTGAGTTTTCTGAAAATACATAATAATTTTTCATCAAAATTTCCTTTTAAATTTACCGAATAAAGTTTTGTTTTATTCAATTTGTGTTATACAAAAAAAATTGATAATTAAAAATTTCTAAAGTTCTTAAATATATTTTAAAAATTTTCCAAGTTATTAATTTATTTAATTTGAGTTGTCTAAAAACTTAAAATAATTTATTCTTCGAGTTTACTTTAATAATTTTGCTAAATGTTTAAAACTGAATTTCATTCTATGTAAAAAAAAACCGGTGCATGTACTTATGTACGCACGTTAGAAGTAATACTTCTTTGGCGCGACTAAATTAAATATAACAACGCGCTATGTTGCGCTTGTGTATAGCTAGACCAGTGGTTATCAAACTATATATTACTGCGCATATGTCGTTTCATTTGAATACATTGCTATTTCCTTTGTAAATTCAAAAAGTAATTCAAACAAATTGAATAAATACAAAGATGTGCGCGTTCGAGCGAAAAGTGGCACATTTTCGAGCGAGGGAAGCAAATGAAGCGCGACGCGGAGCGGCGCGCTTCATTTTCCCGAGATCGGAAATGTGCCACTTTGAGCTCGAACGCGCACACTCGGCTTTAAGCACACTTTACAAGAATTAATTTACTCTCTGACAATTCGCAATTAAATATTACAGAATTATATTAATAACAAAATTCCCAAGTCGCCAATTTTGTGCCTTTTAACAAAATTATTGTTGAAAATCTACAATGACACCCTAAACGATTGACGTCTCCTACACGTCATTGTATGCCAAGGGGTTAAAACTTAATTAAAAGGTACAAAGACAATTTTTAATTTAATCAAATTTAATTATTTCAAATTGTTAATTTGTCGAGCTATTAGTTCGAGTATTAAAGTGTAAAAAAGAGATTATAAAGTATAATTAACGCTTTCTTTACTTTCTTTAGTTATCACCCAAAAAGTAATGTTCAAAATTTATTTTAAATTGTTTGCTTTGCATTGTATAGCTTTTTTTCTGATAACAAACCTTCTTACATGAAATAGGGCATTTCTGATTACAAAGATAATTAAACAAAAAACTATTAGGCACCTTCTTACAACTTTGTACTTAAAACAAAACGTTTCAATTAGATTTGAGCGCATTACAAAATTAAATTTCGGTTTGGAAATTTGTAAAATTCTAAATTTAACTGTAAATGCTTAATCCAATAAAAAACCGGCACAGGCAACGAGAATTAAAAGCGATAAGGATTAGAAAAGCTCTCGGGGCCGACGTAGAAATTCGCTAATTAAATGATCAATGAAATTCAATTAAAACCCAAAATTTTTTGCTTAGGGCTTTTCGACGGCCGAAGTTATGTAAAATCGGGGTTACTACTGAAAGTTAGCAGCTAACAAAAGGGAAACAAATTATTAATAGCGTAAAACATTATGCAAGAAGGCGTGTATGGACATGGTCACTGCACACACTAAGTCTTAAATTTTAACTTTACAAAAAATCCGAATTCCCGTTACACTAGGATAGATATAAAGTGACGACTTTCCAATCGCTATTCCACACACACTTGTGCAGCAAATGCAGGCGCAAAACCTTTATTTATTATTTGGCTTTATTGCTTTAACTTTGTTCGAGGGGTAATTGGCTTTATGGTCACGATTTTCAAAATGCCCAAAGTTTAATAGAGCATTCGTACACACTATTTTCCTGAAATCTATTTACTGTAATCAAAATTTTATCCAATCAACTAAACCTTTCTTCCTTATAAATTTTTACACGAAGCCAATTTGAAAATTAAATGTTTCATGATATTGACATAAATTATAAAGTGGAAGGATAATTGTAATTTTATAGTTGAACAGAGAATAACTGAAATGTGGTTAACCCTGGCTTATTTAGTAACAAAAAAGCTTGCATGCTAGTGCCCGTTTCTTTTTAAATTAAACTATGGACATCCAGTGACATTTTTTTTTTAAATAAAAAATTAACGGCGTTTTTATATCAAGAATTTTTTTGAATATTGAAAATAAGAATAAAATTTGATAACACGAATGAAACATAGACATTAGGGTGTCCGTTATTTCCCCAGTTAATTTTTTTTTGCTGCCGCCCCATAAATTTATAGTTTTTTCCCTAAAAAAAATATCCATCCCAAAAAAAACCTCTTAGTTTTTAAATTAAACTGTGCCGAAAGCGTGTTACATTTCCCATTTAAATAACATGGGAATTTAAATTTTTGCATTTAATTTTTTTTTCCTCTGAAACAAATAACAATACGGCAAAGACCAACACATATTTTATAGATAATTAAACGCTCTACAAAAAAGGTCTTTTATGATTTTTTCATAATTTCATTCTTTCGAAGTTTATTTAAAATTAAAGTTTTGTCCATAGTGAATATCACAGTTTTCAAGTTTTGCTACGATTCTTTTTAATAAAATCATTCCACTAATCTATAATAATTAAAAAAGCTTAATAGCTACAATAACGTAAACAATACATTGTAAATAATATTAAATAAAGATTTATTTCAGTGACAAAGAGCCAAATCTATATTGAATAAAAAAAATAAAAACATGGAAGAGCCGCTAAAAAGATTGCATCTAAATTTTGAGATGGTTTTATACAGAATATTTAATATTAAGGGAGCCACAAACTTTTCTAAAAGAGCCGCATGCGGCTCCGGAGCCACAGGTTGTCGACCCCTGGTTTAAGGCAATCGAAATCTAACTTTAATTTTAAATAAACTTCGAAAGAGTGTAATTATCAAAAAATCATAAAAGACCTTTTTTGTAGAGCGCCTAATTCTCTATAAAAATATATATAATCAGTGCCGTATTATTATGTGTTTCAGAAAAAAAAAATTAAATGCATAAAGTACGAAATTCCCATGGTATTTAAATAGGAAATGTAACATGCTTTCGGCACGGTTTAATTTGAAAACTAAGAGTTTTTTTTGGGATGAATATTTTTTTAAGGGAAAAAACCAAAAATTTATGGGGCGGCAGCAGAAAAAAAATCAATTTGGGAAATAACGGACACCCTAATAGACATATCCATCTTTAAAGACCTTTTGTATTAGTTTTAAATGTGAGTAAAATTGAAACTTAGTTTTTCTTAATAACAATTAGTTATTGTTAATCATAACGTGTTTCAAATGTTTAAAGTCTTTGTTTCGTGCCTTTAAATTAAGGTTCTGCAATTCTTTTTGTTATAAAAATAAATTGTTATTATTATATGCGAATAAAACGTTTGAGATAAATATTTGCACTAATTTTTGAACAATGTTCTATAGCAAACCCCCCGGTGGCGCCTCGACCCTTAAAAAAACCCTTTTTAAAACCTCTCGAGGTACAATTACATGAAAAAACGGTTTTAAGAATTCGCACATAAAACGAGCTGTTGTCACTTTCAAAAACTAGCGATTTTTTAAAAGAAATCTCAAATGGGTCCGGAGAAAACGCGTCAGATGGTCAATGAAACCATCAGTGTTAGCTTTAGGCAAAATTTCTGTATCATTGCCACAATAAACGAACACATTCAATCGAGCTATAATTTTGCAATCATTTCTTTAAATAATCATATTATTTGTGAGCGCCGATTTTGAACGAGAAATTTTTACAAATATGTTCTTTTATAGAACCATCGCGAGGAGGGACCCAAAAACCTATAAACCTCTTTATAAAAAAAAATAAATTAAGTGTTTTTTTTTGTTAATATCGAGATATTAAATATTAGCAATTAATTAATTAGTGTATAGCCTTGCTTGTTATAAAATTCAATTATCGAGACGGTGTATTACTCCCTAATTTGTTATGTAATAACTAAATGTGCTATTCTAATTGGCGTTCTTGGCGAAAAAGGTCGATAAGGAACAATGTAACATTGTTCAAAAATTTATTTAATATCAATAATAGAATAATTATGTCGTATTTCAAAATTTCGTTGAAAATTGTGCTCAAACTTAGATAACACAATTAAGAAATATTATAAATGAGTAAAATCGTAATAAGTAATGTCGATGGAGAACCCGTTGAAAATTTTAAGTGCTTCGCACGAATAAATTAATAAAATTATTTATTAATATTTGCCGAAGCCCAAATTTATGAGATCGCAATTCTTACAGAATTTCTAAAGTAAAAACAAACAGATTAATTTGGGCAACTTCTAAAAGAAAGTGATCCCGTTGGTCTTTTCAATTTAACAATCATCACGCCATCTGCCCAAAGCCTAAAATTACTTCAAAACCAAATATTTATTTGATTTAATTAACATTAAAAAAGCGCGATGGTTAAATTGAATTCCAATTCTAAAATTTCTTTATTAAATCATATTATTGCCAAATTATAAATTGTTCCTTATTACATTTCGTTCATTAAACTTTATTGACAGTAACGACACCGACCTATAAACTTTCCGTGTTTTTTTTCCATCTAAAGATTATATAAATCCATATAGTAAAATTTTTGCAGATATTCGCAATTATTTAACCGAACTGTCGTAACTTAAATTTGCGTTTAAAATCATAAGGTGACAATTAGAATGCAATCTGCGACTTTTTTAAATCACAAATTACGCAATTTTTGGGCGAGAAACTCAATTTTGAAAGAATTTAATTATTTAACAATTGAACCTTTTGGAAAAAAAATTAAATCAGCCGATTAAAAATTTTAAATCGCGAAGATTAAAGTTTTATTTAAAGTCAGGGCTGTGTTTATAAGAATTGTGGGTCCCTTCAGGACAAAGATTTGTAACGGAAGAGTTCTAAGCACAGCCTCTTTGAAATAATTTATTAAAAATAAATAGAAAATTAATTTTGAGTTACAGAACAAATTTCATCTTTATTATTAATTTTGTTTCTTCAATAGAAGCTTTAAATTTTTTAATATTTCTAAAGGAGCCTTTAGGTCTCTAAGTTTTATTGAGATTTCTACAAGAGAAAGGATTGGATCTTACCGAAATTGATCAACCCTAACCAAATTGAGTTTTTGGCTCACAAAATAATTAATGTTTCTTTCCTCTATGTCTTGAAATGATTAGAATTAAATGGATGTTTGACATTTTTGTGCAACTCAAGAAGAGTAACAGTTTGTTAATTTATGAAAAGAAAAAAATTATTGTAACGCTCGCTTATTTTGTACTTTCTTTTAGAACTACATAATATCTAGCCTAATATACGAATTTCCGGTTATTTTCACTTTTAGGGTGGTTGATTATGGTTGTTACATAATTAATTTCGCTACGCAAGAAAATAACATTACAGTTTTAAGTTTCATCAATTCGAAGCCTTTGTGCGCACTCTTTCCGTCAAAAGCTCGGCGTCGTTGGGCGTCCAATTCGAAAAACCGCTTTTCCTTCGTAACTCGCAGACGTATCCGGTTACACGTGCTTCGGGGGTGTTTCCCGGAAGAACTTTCGTGGGCACATACAACAGACCGACGGTCAAGGTAAATGACGCAAGAAACACACCCAATCCGCGAGTAATAGTTCGACCTTGCCCACACGTACATTTGTATTTTTTTTTTCTTCAAAAATAACCTACAATCCTTACGAAAGAGATTTAATTGTTAAAAAGAAACTCGTTTGTGCCATTTTCTTTTGTGGACATTTTTTAACGCTTCCGGGGAACGAGCTTTTGCACGGAGGGCAAAGTGCGTAAGCGAAAGCTTTGGAGGTCGTCGTCGCCGTCGCAAAACTCGTCCACCGAAGGTCGGACTTGGAATGCGATTCTTGTCCTAATGTTTAAATAAATGTGGTGCATGTGTGGACGTAACAATTTCATAATATTATTTTATTTACATTTACTATTACTTGGGTTTATGCTTTTAATGCATGAAGTGTTTGTATGCGTACGATTTGCAGGAAGGAATCAGACCGCAACCGATACGAATCACATGTATTGACGACCTGTCCTACTACCTACACGCCAAGAATTAAGTCGATTAAGAAATTTGTTTATTAAAAAAACTACTCTTTTTACGCGCCTTTTTAAATTGTTCGAACGCAAAAAGTCTCCGGCGAAGAGCTTTGGCAATAATTTAAACCTTGGATTGAAATGATTCTAACTACGTTTCCTGTGTAATAAAATTTCGAAATTATACTCCAATAACACGCTTATATCTAAATTAAATCTTTAGAACCCCATAATAATATTTAATAGTCCCAGAGTAGGGGTGACCGGGGTTGGAAGTCACAATTTTTTTCTTTTGCATTTATAGACCCCATGGTCTAAATTTATCAATGACATTTATATATCAATAGATGGTGTATTTATTCTAGTTTAAAAAAAAATAAAGACTTTTTCTCTACCATTATCTAAAGAGAACATATTATAATTTTTATGAAAAAAGAGAAGTGTGACTTTTAACCCCATCATACTCAATTTTGATTAAAGAAAAGTAATATAATAATTATTTAGAAATACCTGTAAGACCTTGTTTAACGCTTATTCGATATAACGCGGTCTGTCCGAAGCTTCAAAATGGCTCAAAAACGGAACGTATTCCACGCGTTAATCGGGGTCTTACTGTACATACAAAAGAAAATTGTCGACTTATCATATTTTAATCGTTAAAAGAGCACAAATTTCTTAAACCACCCACAATTAAAAAAAAATATAAATCTTTCGTCAGGCTTAGGATTTATAAATTTCTTCGCACTTATTAAAAGAGTTAAAAAGCATTACCCACGGATCTTAACACATTTAAGGAAATTTCATAAGTGGCGAAATCATAAATTATAAATTAAATATGTAATTAGACAAAATTAATATGTTTAAATCCTATCTCTTTGTATGGAACGCGTTTTATTAAATAAACATTGTACTTCGCACACCACCTATTGCAAGTTTCACATGTTGAAATGTGGTTTCAATTGCTAAATTTTTGCCGGCCGATGAAAACTCCCAAGCTTTGGGATTTGACTTATAAATATTTAATTGATAAATAACTCGGAATTATCGAACGGAACATTTTAAGCAGATCACATGGATTTTTAATTAATTACAAAGTTGAATTGCTTAGGTAATTAATTTTCTTTTTTTTTTTTGTAGAATAGATATCGAAAAGGAAATTCTTTTGCTATGGAAGAATGTGTTGCGTCTAATTAAAAATTTGTGCAACTCTTTGGAGGCTAAGAAAATGATTCGAAAAACGAAATGTGTTGAGCTTTCTCCGTTTAGAGAAGAATGTTGTGTTTGCATTCGCGAAGAATACGACGTTCGTTTTTTAGAAAATAAGAGCTAATAATTAGCGAGGTGCGACATAGAAAAGCGACATTACCGGCATAGAAATGGTAATCTAAGATGATCTGCATAACGCACGACACGTAATTTAGCACTTGCAACGAAAACATTGATTTTATTTTACATATAAACGAGGCAAACAGTTTCACTTTTGCAAGATTTGTATCGTTCGGCATGGTCTTGCTCAATGCTAGCCGTGTGTGTGTGCATTTGCAAATATTGGATAACCATCTTTGTTAATTACTCGTTATTGTTGTAACCACAATGTTGAAAGGCATTTACCACCGATACCGAAGACATTTATTTATAAAACTATTGTCCATGTTTCATCATATCGAACTTTTATGTTCAATTTAGTCCTTTGATTATTTTTATACATATAACAGTCTGCAATACTAAATACAGTCGAACCTCGATAAGCAGAATTTTTGTTAACTTGAACGTGTGTGCCTAGGACTTGCCTATTTCAACGTTAATATTTTTATATCGATAACTCGAATTTTTGACAACTCGAATTATTTTTAGTTTCCCTTCGACTTCGACTTATCGAGGTTCGACTGTAGTTTAATAAGCTGAATAAGCCGAAACTTGAATATTAATAACTATTTGCATATTTGTTCAATTGTTGTCTTTCATTTTGAATTATTTTTATCATAGTTAAAACAATTTTAATTAGAAACAAAATCAAAATCGAAAATGATAAAAATTTAACTGAAAATAACCGAAATTAAAAATTATAATTATTAGTTTAATTTTTATTTTAGTTAAGACGTTATTGCATAACGCTTTTCAAGGTACGCTCTTTACGCAAAAACGAATTAACTGTTTTTTTAATTGGTCATTTGCTTTTTTTGATATTTTAATAATTTGTACTTCTTTCTTCTAGGAAATAGCATTTAAATAAATTTTTTTTTCTTCTTAAGTTTATTACCATAGAAAACAAAATTAAATAAATTAAAAAACTCGCTGAAATCTCGATTTTTAAATTTTGTTGGTTAAGACGTTATTGCTTAATTCCATCCTTATAACATATTCAAAATTGTATCTAAACTTAAAACAGTTATTCGATTTTCTAAATATTGTTAACAATAATTATTAAAACGATCTCCCAAAATTAAATTTGTTTAAAACGTTCTAAGTTAATGACAACTACTCCGATTTGTTTACTGTTATACTAAAACTTTATTAATAACATATTAAAAATTCAGAACGGTATCTAAACCCGAAGACAGTTTCCCAATTTTTTAAATGTTGCAAATAACAATCATTAAAACGATTTCCAGAAATTAAATTATTTTAATACGTTCTGAGTTGATGACAACTACCCTGATTTTTTTACTGTTAAAATAATGTTTTATTAATAATATATTAAAGATTCGAGTCAGTATTTAAAACACGAAGATAGCTAACTAATTCTTTACACAGTGCTAGGCGTACTGTTATAACCCACCACCTGTTTGTTCGAATATTGAAATTCGTTAAAAATCTCAAAAAAAAACGCAAAATAAATGTTGCGATCTCAAAATATTAACCCACGATTAATTAATAGAGAACACATTTTGAAAATCGAACAAAATTCTTCCTGTTTTCTAATTTTTCAACAAGCTTTGAGTAAAAATCAGTTGGACAATCGGAGACCTTCCCTCGTTAGATAACCGACGCCTATAGAAACGTAGTTAATTAATTAAAATTACACAAGTCCTTTATGAAACGTCTATTAATAATATTGTTTATTAAATGTGCAACCATAATTAATTTGTTCGTCGAAGTGAGAGAAACTGTCAACCTCGCACAATGTTCCAGGATTTATTTTCATTATCGCAATTAAAAACAATGTATGAATCGTTGCAAAAGCCACTTTCATATGTTAAATTCGACGTTGGAGAAAAAGAAAACTTTTAAAGATATAGGAATCGGGCAAAAATTAGAATCGTTTCAAATTACGAAATTATGCGGTATGCAGAATTGCTTATCCAATTTAAATGTAACCCGAATGTTAACACAGATACATTATTTAAAAAAAAAGATAATTTTCCTTTCCTGCATCACAATTCGCAATTATTATATTTTCAAATTTGAAATTCGGAAACTCGCTATTTTTATTACAATGGAATAGTAGGTCGATGTATTGTTAGCACCATTTAAATTGTTAAATCATGATAATTTAATTAATTATTTTTTCTGCGTTCGACGTTTAGCGCGGAGCTTTAATCCAGAGAAAGTATTTCGACATGTGACTTAATAAATATTATAATTTCCATTATTACAATGAATTAAGTCTCGTTGAAAGTGCAATAAAAATTTTGAACGCGTTTTAATTAATTTTTTTGTAGAAAACAAAAGGAACTTTTTGTGCGGAAAACTCAATACTTCGAGGTATGCAAATTAAAAAACGAATTCGTTGTGAAAAGATGACCCTCCCAGTCGCAGAGATTTTCATTTTAAGAAGTGCTTTAAAAATGTATTCTTTAGATTTATGTTTATTGCATTTTTATAAGCCGAGGCTAATTTATTACTACCTGCATAGTTTTGGTACTACTCATTAATTCAATTTGCTTTTGTCTTGAAAAATAAAGTAAACAAAATTCTAGCAAGATTAAATTAAAAATTATAGTTGGGGGTGGTTTGAAATTTCAAATTATTTGAAGTCAAAATGGTTTTAAAAAAAATATAAAATCTAAGATTAAAAATTAACCCCTTGACACACAATGACGTCTAGGAGACGTCAATCGTTTAGGGTGTTATTGTAGATTTTGACGTCTCTAAGACGTCGGGAACTGTATTTAATTTTATGTTGCGAAAAAGGTTTGTTTTCAACAATAATTTTGTTAAAAGGCACAAAATTGGCGATTTGGGAATTTTGTTATTAATATAATTCTGTAATATTTAATTGCGAATTGTCAGAGAGCAAATTAATTCTTGTAAAGTGTGCTTAAAGCCGAGTGTGCGCGTTCGAGCTCAAAGTGGCACATTTCCGATCTCGGGAAAATGAAGCGCGCCGCTCCGCGTCGCGCTTCATTTGCTTCCCTCGCTCGAAAATGTGCCACTTTTCGCTCGAACGCGCACATCTTCGTATTTATTCAATTTGTTTAAATTACGTTTTGGATTAAAAAGGAAATAGCAATGTATTCAAATAAAACGACATATGCGCAGTAACATATAGTTTGTTAACCACTGGTCTAGCTATACACAAACGCAACATAGCGCGTTGTTATATTTAATTTATTCGCGCCAAAGAAGTATTACTTCTAACGTGCGTACATAAGTACATGCACCGGTTTTTTACATAGAATGAAATTCAGTTTTAAACATTTAGCAAAATTATTAAAGTAAACTCGAAGAATAAATTATTTTAAGTTTTAGACAACTCAAATTAAATAAATTAATAACTTGGAAAATTTTTAAAATATATTTAAGAACTTTAGAAATTTTTAATTATCAATTTTTTGTATAACACAAATTGAATAAAACAAAACTTTATTCGGTAAATTTAAAAGGAAATTTTGATGAAAAAATTATTATGTATTTTCAGAAAACTCAAATAGAGTAAATACAGAATTTGTGGTTTTCAAAAACTTTGAAGATCATTAATTTACGCAAATAAAATTAATATTGAGAAAACTCAATAAATAAATTATCTTAATTGTTCAGAAATATTAAATTTATAAAATTAATTACGGTCAAACCTCGATAGGTCGAAGTTGAAGAGAAACTAAAAATAATTCGCGTTATCAAAAATTCGAGCTATCGATATAAAATAATTTTTTAGTTTATGTTTTTAAAATTTACTTATTGTTTCTCTTTCTTAATAATTTCCTAGTGATTTCTTGCTAAAACCTAAATCTTGTGTCTTGAACAAGTTGTAATTAGGCTTCATTTATGAAATAATTCAATTTTTAAATATAAAAAAATATTTATATGTATATATTATATGCATCAAAATTTTCGAATGACTTAGGTGGGGAAGGTTAAAAAAAATTGGGAAACACCGCTCTACATATTTAAAAATATTTAAAAACTATTAATTATTTATTTTATGTTATTTGTGTATGCTCATAACAGTTAAGTTGAGCCAAATTAATAGTTTTTTTCGGACTCATCAAATTCGGTTTTTTTTGTATGTCAAAGGGTTAATAAGAACTCAGTAATAGTTTAGTTTAATTATCGTATATCTCAAAATAAAATCAAAAAAGAATAGATTGAATGGGCACTTTTCCATCTCCTAAGAATTATATAAATTTAAATCTGTTTTCCCCAAAAAGTAAATCTTTATTATTACTTGGTTAATTCACTCAGCCTCTATTATTTTATCATTAACGAAACGAATTAACTTGCGAGATAAAAACTTGTGTTTTTTGTATTAAAATCAACATTGGGATTTCAATTTTTTTAAATGATCTCCACAACCATAAATACAATTTAATTAATAGTATAGTGTATGAAGAAAATAAGCCTATAATTTCCGACATAAACATGTAATTAAACCCGAAGCAACATTTACTCAATTACACATTCTTAAAACATCTCTTCGGTTGTTGTAACAAACCAAGAGTTGACTCATTAGAAGAACATTCGTAATTCAATAGCTGAAGGTTAATCTAACATCCTGACCTCCGAAGCACCGATCGCAATGTTAACGTAATTTTTACCATTTTCTTTTCTATTTCTTTCAGGCAGTAACAACGATTTTCTTCCTGTTTCTCGCCTTAGTGAAAGGTCAAAGATTTGGGGGATACGGTTTCGGACAAAGTTTCGGCAGTGGTTTGGACGTTTCGTTGGGACTTCGCGATCCCCGTCAGAACACAGGCCCAGTCGTCTTCCCACCAGCTCCACCAGACAATGGTGAAACTAGCGGAGTCATTCCCGGAGCCTCTGGTTTCGGATTCGTTCCACCAGGACAAGGTTAGTAACTTAAAGAAGCACAAATTTGTGCATAATGGAAAACCCATATGCTTCGGCGCACGTGTTTAATAACCCTTCGTGGTTGTTCTATAGTCTCATAAAATTTTCAAGCACTTCTGATTTATGGTAAACAGCGTGGAAACTAACATTTTAATTAAATGCGTACAAAGCAAACGTTCAATTAACTAAACACCGAAAGCATAGTGGTTAACTTGTCTCGAAATTGCCTTCGTCGGAATTTATTCGAAATTGTGATCGTATCAATAAAACTGTCATAGCATTATTTTTACCACCTAATCGCCCTTGATTAATTTTTGTTTTATAATAGGGTGGAAATTAATACATTAAAATGGTTCAAAAACAAAATCAAAATCACTTACCTTTTTTGAATTAAAAAGGATAGAATATCTGCTGGGCTTCCCTCTGCAACAGAGATACGAAAATTAGATTTGGTCATAATATAACACTTCGAATTATTGTATCACTATTTTTTTTAAATTTAATACACCCACATCTCAAAAATGGCTAAATATCTTAACCAAAACCTTAAAGCAAGTGTTAATTGTTAAGACTACCTTTTGACTATTTTATTTTAAACAAATTATGTTGTTTTTTTGATTTTCTTACTAGAAGATACATAGAAGATATTACAAAATTCGATGCCATTGTGGAATAGGTGTGTATTTTGAAAAATTGGAATATTGCTGCTTCTGGATAAAATCTAAAAGGCTATTGTGTTAATAACACAGGCCTGCAAATTTTTGGTCATGACGTCCTCTCTAGAATTTGACACCCACAGATTTTTTGGAAAAGCTACAAATAGAATTTCAAGAAAAAACACGTTTTCTCACAAAAAAAATATAAATAAAATAGTAGCTGCTTTCTAACTTTGAAAACTATTAAAATATTATTACAAGACATTGTTAAGATACAATACATATCAATTTCTTTGTGGAATCTGGTTCTTTTTTCTCCAAAGCTTTTGTTGCGCGATTTTCTCTGAAAATTCCGGTTTGGATTGTCGCGTTTCAGTAACCAACAATAATCTACCATCATGGTGAAGTTTCATCTTTCTTGATACCCGTCTTCAAGTTCTTTTAAATTTTGGTGAAACCTTTCGCCTTGTTCTTCACCAACCGTTCCTAGATTTTCTGGTACGTATTTAATGTGCGAATTTTGGAAATTAAGTTTAATGCTCATATTACAGCCCATTAGACCCAAATTTGTTATTATTTTGACTACTATTTCTTTATAGTAGGAGTTTTTATGGGTCCTCACGCCAGGGGAAGGTATTCTTCTGCCCTTTTGACCATTTGACGAAAAACTCAATGATGTCGAGTTACAAGGGTGGAAATCTTTTGAAGAAGTGGCGAAAAACTTTTTGGGCAACAATAAACACAACGACTATAAAGAAATAGTAGGCAAAATGATATCAAATTTGGGTCTCATGGGCTGTAATATGAGCATTAAGCTTCATTTTAAAAATTCGCATATTACATACTTTCCAGAAAATCTAGGAGCCGTTAGCGAAGAACAAGGCGAAAGGTTTCATCAAGATTTAAAAGAACTTGAAGGTAGGTATCGAGGGAGATGGAATTCTACCATGATGGCGGACTATTGTTGGCTATTGACGCGCGACTATCCAAACAAGAAATTTAAAAGAAAATCGCACAACAGAAGCTTTGGGGAAAAAGAAGCAGATTCCACAAAGAAAATTAAACACATTGTAGCTTAACAATGTCTTCTAATTATATTTGAATAGTTTTCAAAGTTAGAAAGCAGCTACTTTTTTGTTTATATATTTTTTTCTGTGAGAAAACGTGTTTTTTCTCGAAATTCTATTCGTAGCTTTTCCAAAAAATCTGTGAGTGATGGAGAGAAACCGAGTTCATATTTGTAATCAGCGTCATGATCAAAAATTTGCAGGCCTGTGTAATTAGTAAGCAAACGTCCCCTTGTGTTTAGTTTAACAGAATTTGAGTGCAAATTTTTTGAAATTGCTTTGTTTCCTATGGTCAAAGATCAAGACATTCAATTCTCCCATTCCCTCAACTTCAGAAATGACTTCCAAGCCGGTTGTAAGGTTCAGCTTTGCATTAAGACTAATAAATAGCACAGGTCGCACTATGAAACTTTGATTAATTAACTTGTAAAGAAAATAAGCCGAAACAAGGAACTCGAACGGCACACATTTAGAAACAAATTTCGAGTAATTAGTTTGGAGCTTGTACTACTAATTTTGCGACATGCTTGAAGTACACATAAACAAAGCAAAGCTATTAAGACGACCACAACACAGAATCCGTTTAAGAATGATTGATCAACGTAAGTGCGTAAATGGGCTCCACATACGCCCCGTCGTCTTTGTGTTACGAAGGTGGTTCGAAATTCTACTTATAACTTATAATAAGAGCTTTGTTTCAAAGGGTGTGCCGGGTGGTTAATCAAGTCGTTGCAAACTTGCGAATTAAATCGTATCTACTTTGAGCACAGACCGAGACCCCTTTTGTGCCACGTCTGAATGACCGCCTTTAAACAATCATCTCTGATTTAATAAAGCAATCCCTTCGTTACCACTTGGCTTCGTAACGGACCTAATTTTTCCTGCTGAATACCTCACGTGTATTTATTATTTTTTTAACACTAGAACCGCGTGGTATTGAAATTTACGGTTATCAATACGACGTTTGAATTCATTATAGTAAATTTTTATTTACTTTTACGTAAACAATCGAAATTATTTAGGAAATTATTTTATTTATCCGCATTATAAAGTTAGGCCAATTATAAATTCAAATGTCAGTACCGTGGATGTCAGTACCATGGCAAAATAAGAAATAACTTTTTAATTTATTTTTTCCTCAATGTTTTAACTTATTTCTGTATTTATTTGTTATAGTTCTGTTAAATTTTTTTGACAGAATAACAATTGAATGTAAATTTTGCAAAAAAACAACAAAACTGGCGCTCAACAAGTAGCAACAAAGGACTTAGTTCTGTGTATAATTGGAGACAAAAAACTCCCAAAACACGCGTTGTAAAACATTTTTAATTTCAAAAAAATTTTAGTTATAAAAATCACAGTTATCTAGGAATCACCCAAATACGTTTCTTGATCATACATTTCATATTAACTTTTAATTTGTTGATTTGAAAGTGATTAATTATCGGTAAATCGATAAATACGAGGATGTGCGCATTCGAGCGAAAAGTGGCACATTTCCGAGCGAGGGAGGCAAATGAAGCGCGACGCGGAGCGGCGCGCTTCATTTTCCCGAGATCGGAATGTGCCACTTTGAGCTCGAATGTGCACACTCCACTTTAAGCACGATTCACAATAGTTAATTTATTTTCTAAATAAATTCATTTATCCAAACTAATATTATAAAAGCGAAAGTAACTCTGTCTGTCTATCTGTCTGTCTGTTACCTTTTCACCCCTAAACCGCTGAACTAATTTCGATAAATTTTAATATAGTGATATCTTGGACCTTGAACAACGACATGGGCTACTGGTTTCGAGCAAATTAGTGAGCGATTCCTGTTATATTCAAAATGTTAAAACAACCATCTTCAAGAAGCTGCCTTTAAAACGGTCAAAATGACCGATTCCGCGGTTCCAGTGCTAAGGAGCGAAAGCTCCGATTGAAACCGATTTTTATTTCTTCATTGATAAAGAATTTTAATAATCACGTAGGCGCACAAAACCAAATAACAGTAATTTAAGACTTTTTTTTTAAAGACATTAGGAAAGGTATACGGTAATTTTACATGTCAATGTTGAAAAGTGGCATTGACATGCAATTATTCGAGAAGCGAACTCCCTTTCGTGCTCGAAGCAATAATTTTGCACAAAAACTATCACATCTTGATGCTCGAAAAAACACTTTGTTATTAATTTCGATCCCGAATGGCTTCATGCCGAAGCCGATTTCCATTTCGCATCGCATAAAATTGAGTTTTATTTAGAAAAAGTAAGTGTTCATAAATCGCGTTTTACTTCGAGCTATTTACGAAGAATATATCTTCTTCCGTTTTGAAATTCTCGAAATAAAGACTTTGGAACATTGTATCAAAATTATGGCACGCCATTATTAGGTACATAAAGCTTTTTATTTTTAAATTGCTCGCAATAAAAGCGTTTCCTTGTGTTTATTATCTTTTCATTGTTTAACTTCCTCTTGATTTTCAAAAATTCCGCCCGTTTTGTAAAAAAACCGTTGTTTGATTAACTTTCTAAGCGCAAAGATGAAAGGCGAGGAGATAATTAATGAATTATTTAAAAATAGTTTAAAACAGAAACAATGCCGTTTTATCTTTGTCTTTCTCTAAAATTGCCTTCGATTACGAGTCGGGCGTAAAGAAATTAATTTTTTCGATACGATCAGAGGATTTCCTTCTTCCTCTTTTGATCTATTACGATCATAATGATCTATTAGAGATCTCCTGTTCATCGGTCCACGAATTAAATTAGCTTGCGAAACAGTTTTTTTAATTATTTTTGAACCATCTCATTTTGTGAGATTAAGAAAAAAAATGGCGACACCAATCGCAGAATTGTAGGCAGATAAATTTTTAATGCATTTTCCACCTACTACATTCAATTGAAATTTCAAGTCTGCAACTGCGGTGGCCCCATTTATCTCCAATGCCAAGTGGTACAGAAGAAAGGTTACGGTCAACTGCATAATTGCTTTTGCAAATTTGTTTGGGTATCTTATAAAATGTTGCGCTTTTATTGTTCTCACACTTTCACTCGCTATCTTTCTTGCAGATTAAATAAAACGGTGTTTGGAAATTAAAAAAAAAAAGTGCGCACTTTTACACGAAACATACCGACAAACCGCACGCACGTACTTAATCGTGTCGCTTTTCACCCAAACTGAATCTAATCTTACTTAATCTCTTATGTTTATTGATGCAATTGCCACCTAATTATTTTTTGCTTTAATTTCAGGTGCAGCAGCGCCCAGAGGAGTTCATTCGTTCTTCTAAGCGAACCCGACAAAACTGATTAGAAAAAAAAATTACAAAAAACCGAAACTGCTGGTGCAATATTAAAGATCTTAAAATAGTAAAATTTAAGGGTGCTCGAAGCACCGGGTGCTACAATTGTTATACTATTTTTAGAATTGTTTAAGACTAAATTGGTAGTAGCACTATTTCGCAACGAACACAGCCAAAAACTGCCAAGTTGTATTGTTAGATTTTTAAGTAGCTTAAAATTGGTGTATATCTATTTAAGTCTGTACATATGAATATAACTTATAAGGCAATGTTTGTAAATTAATTTATTGATTAATAATAAAATGTTAATTTTGCGATTGTGTACGTTTTAAGTGTTTTCTCGCAACCTACAAGATTATCTTTTAAACAAGAAGTAAGAGTAATGGTTTAAAGAAAGGCGATTTTCTAGTGTTAATGGTAGAAAACGAACATGCTTAGCTCTTTATGCCAAACTAGGACATTATGGAAAATGAGATGTTCTGCAAGAGTTGCTTTATTAAAATAATTTAGTTTAGAAAAACCAATTAATCCCTTGACATACAATTACGTCTGGGAGACGTCAATCGTTTAGGGTGTCATTGTAGATTTTAACGTCTGTAAGACGTCAAGAACTGTATTCAATTTTATGTTCCGAAAAAGGTTTGTTTTCAACAGTAATTTTGTTAAAAGGCACAAAATTGGCGATTTGGGAATTTTGTTATTAATATAATTCTGTAATATTTAATTGCGAATAGTCAGAGAGTAAATTAATTCTTGTAAATTGTGCTTAAAGGCGAGTGTGCGCGTTTGAGCGAAAAGTGGCACATTTCCGATCTCGGGAAAATGAAGCGCGCCGCTCCGCGTCGCGCTTCATTTGCTTCCCTCGCTCGAAAATGTGCCACTTTTCGCTCGAACGCGCACATCTTCGTATTTATTCAATTTGTTTAAATTACTTTTTAGATTTAAAAAGAAAATAGCAATGTATTCAAATAAAAAACAATATGCGCAGTAACATATAGTTTGATAACCACTGGTCTAGCTATACACAAGCGCAACATAGCGCGTTGTTATATTTAATTGAAGTCGCGCCAAAGAAGTATTACTTCTAACGTGCGTACATAAGTACATGCACCGGTTTTTTTTTAAATAGAATGAAATTCAGTTTTAAACATTTAGCAAAATTATTAAAGTAAACTCGAAGAATAAATTATTTTAAGTTTTTAGACAACTCAAATTAAATAAATTAATAACTTGGAAAATTTTTAAAACATATTTAAGAACTTTAGAAATTTTTAATTATCAATTTTTTTTGTATAACACAAATTGAATAAAACAAAACTTTATTCGGTAAATTTAAAAGGAAATTTTGATGAAAAAATTATTATGTATTTTCAGAAAACTCAAATAGAGTAAATACAGAATTTGTGGTTTTCAAAAACTTTGAAGATCATTAATTTACGCAAATAAAATTAATATTGAGAAAACTCAATAAATAAATTATCTTAATTGTTCAGAAATATTAAATTTATAAAATTAAATACAGTCAAACTTCGATAGGTCGAAGTTGAAGAGAAACTAAAATAATTCGCGTTATCAAAAATTCGAGCTATCCATATAAAAATATTTTTAGTTTATGTTTTAAAATTTACTTATTGTTTCTTTTTCTTAATAATTTCCTAGTGATTTCTTGCTAAAACCTAAATCTTGTGTCTTGAACAAGTTGTAATTAGGCTTCATTTATGGAATAATTCAATTTTTAAATATAAAAAAATATTTATATGTTATATATTATATGCATCAAAATTTTAGAATGACTTAGGTGGGGAATGTTAAAAAAAGATTGGGAAACACTGCTCTACACATTTCAAAATATTGTAAAACTATTAATTATTTATTTTATGTTATTTGTGTATGCTCATAACAGTTAAGTTGAGCCAAATTAATAGTTTTTTTTTCGGACTCATCAAATTCGGTTTTTTTTGTATGTCAAGGGGTTAAGAAACAATCTTTTTGCTTTTTGAGTTATGAAAGAATCTCAAAAATAACCAATTGTATAATTTGAATCCCCTGAGAATTATATAAAAAATAAGAAACTACATTTAAGTGTTCAACATGTATTTTTAAAGAAACAATGAATATTTACTGTTAATTAGGTAAAATTGTGGTTCTTTTAAGGGTTGCTTTTAAAAGAGACTAATGTATTGTAATTAAAGCTACTCTCAGCCGGTTTTTAAATAAATAAAGATTAGACTTTCAAGTAATAAAGAACTTATAAAGTTCTCCTTTGCAAAACAATTAATAAAAATATCAATATTTATCATAAAAGTGTTAATTGGAAGGAGACTTGTAATCTCATTATTTTAACCATTAAAAATAGTTTTAAAATAGTATAATTTTACACTACCACACCACTAAAGAAATATTTAAAAAGAAACTCAATAAAAACATTAAAATTTTTAGTTAAATTAAAAACGAATCTTGTATAAGTAAGTTTAAAAAGCTGAAACTCGGTTATTTTTAATGATATCTCAAATTACTCTTAAAATAGTAAAATTTTGCACTTTCAATCATTAGAAATTCGAAAAAACAATTCTAAATTACATAGACAATGAACAAAAAATTAAATAACAGAATTACTTTCTTCCAATTTTTTAAATTAAAGAACTCTGTGTTCAAAGCTAAAATGTTTTAATGTCATTTAATGATTAGAGTCAAATTACTTATCAAAAAAAAAGAAGCAAGTAATCAAAGTGCAATTAAGCATGCCTTCAATGTAGAAATGCATTAACCCAAAAGCACTCGATTAGAATAAACCGACATTGATCTCATAGTCCAGTTAGCAAGTAATTCAATTTAAGAGTATTTATAGTAAAGCGATACTAATGATAAATAAATAAATGTCATAATCCACCTTCATTTACTTATTTTTTATATAATTCTCAATGTCGCAGCAATGAAGTTGCATTAAATCTATGATTCAAATAGGACACTTTTACCTACACTTTCGAAATTCTTGGCATTATGCAAGATTTACCAATCATTCGATATTCGTTAAAAACTTCATCTCATAAAGCCTTTTTTTCAAAATAATAATATCTCTAACGACCTCATACACAAACACACATCGAAAGCTGCTTTAATTATTTCAAGTAAAAAAAGGAATTTCGGAGCGATTTCCAATTGCGAGGTCAAACTATTTAAAAGGGTGCTTACGTTTAATTAGTGCCCTTCTAAGAATTCGTTTTAAAAAACTAAATAAAGAGAAAGTCGTACTTTTTTAAGGCGAAGGTTAAGGTCTTACGAATCAGCTGTTTCCTCGGTCTAAGGCAGCAATTTATTGTAAAGTTGTTCGTGCTATAAATCACGTATTAATTGTTCTATTATTTACTAATTTTAGTTTAAAGAACATCGAAAGAGAAAGGGCTTCGATAATTCAACGTTGAATTTATATATTTGAAAAAGCTCATAACTTTCCATGGAGTACGACAAAAGTGGTGAGCTTTTAAATGTGTTGGAGTATGATTGACAAGGCTTGATCGAATATCCAATTAAAATCAGAATTGCACAAGAATCGTAGAGTTTAGTTCTCGTATGTGTTGGCTTATCAGAATCATCGAAAACCGTTTCTTTCCCAGCGACAAAATTATTATATCCTGATAAGTGAACATGAAAGCTTGTTATGTTGCCAGTTAAATGTACAAACAGCGGATAAATGTTTACACTAATAGATCGGTAAATAACGATAACCTGAGGCAATTACACATAAAGTAGCAATATTAGTAAATTTGGTGTCGGTGAATGTACATGTACACACACATTAAAGTAGCAAGAAATCGTGTGCATTCTTCCGAAACAAATTTTGAAATTCTACAACTAAAAATGATAAATAGAAAAAGAAAAAACTCTACACAAAGAAATACACATAAAACCCATAATTGATTATATAATAATTAAATTGAAATCCTTTGCCATAAGTATCTAAAATTATTTGCCTGAAACAATTTGTTTTTTTCCTTTTACTGAAAGAAAATCACTTTTCCCAAAAAAAATTATAGAATATAGTAAGTTTCCTACCTTCACACTTCCATCCTCCACCGATCAGGTTCACGTCAAGTCCATATCTTCTTTGAACAACCAAAACCATCTAAAACAAGAAACGGATTTAATTAATCACCCATAAAAAAATATTCACTGAAAGTATATTTTCGGCATTCCAAAAGGAACTCAGAACTTTTACGACATATAAATTACAGATTAGGTCTTTGACAATGGCCTTATTGTTCTTTTGAAAGAGCTATAAAGTTCACCTATTATTCAAATAAGAGCCTATAATTTTTTAATGACGAATCTAACAAACGCTAGCTAGGGGTTGTAAAGTGCAGAACGAACCGTTGGGACGTTTATGCTACAATAAGTTATCATCCCTTGCTTTGTCCATGGGAGTCATGAAGGACGCTCGTCAACGTTTTAATGGCCACATAAAACTTGCTCTGGTCACTGCCTCATCGAAACTTTCGACCTAACCCGACAATCAGAAAATCTTTAAAGGAGTAGGAAAAAGAACAGCCGTTTTACTATATTTATTTCTGTCCAAGACTAACTGTTTTATGACTTCTTATATTATCTTTATGCATTAAATAATATTAGATTTATATTTCATGTTATAGTGTATCCTTATTAGTTTTGAGTATAAGAATAATTAAATTAAAAATTATGCATCGAGCTTTAATAAAAAATTATTGTCAGACACCAATCTATAATAATCGAATATAATACATAATAGAGCAAATATGTTATAATGCTATGATAATGCTATACCTAATAAATTTTTAAAGTTAACCGTTTGTATTCATGAAACTGACGTTTCGAAATAAAAATACTAAAAAGACTTCTAAGTTAATGACAAGTACGCCAATTTTTTTTCCATTATAATAATGTTCTAGCAATAACATATTAAAAATGCAGGGTTGTATTTAGAACGGGCGGTAGTTAAAATAATTTTTAAAGTAAGCTGTACCTTCATAAAATTTCAGTTTCGAAATAAAAATACTAAAAAGACTTCTGAGTTAATGACACGTACGCCGATTTTTTTCCTATTATAATAATGCCCTAGCAATAACATATTAAAAATACAGGGTTGTATTTAGAACGGGCGATATTTAGATAAATTTTTAAAGTTAACCGTTCTAACAAATTCTAAACAAATTTAAACAAAAGTTATTTTTTTTTTCTTTGAATAATCAGGACTCACACATATGTCAAGAAGAGAGAAAAAAAGCAAAAATATAATCAAAGCTCGACCTAATAAAACAGGGATTTGTGGCGTTAATCTCTTTTACAACGATTTGACTACGTTTCGTTTTTCGTAGGACTGAGTCCGTATTTATTATAATATTAATTTATTATCATTACTTCATTATGGCTTTGGTTCGATGAACACGTGGGATGTTGGAACAAATTTGTTTCAATTAGTTATTAAAAATTAGTGACCTAAATCAATAAATCTAAACGATTATTCGCTGAGATTTGTGCGTAAACAACGTTAATTCTACTTCGATCCGAAATAATTTCAATTAATA
This sequence comes from Sinopyrophorus schimmeli, assembly GCA_036325965.1. Lineage (NCBI taxonomy): Eukaryota > Metazoa > Arthropoda > Insecta > Coleoptera > Elateridae > Sinopyrophorus > Sinopyrophorus schimmeli. Next base: position 198,787 of record JARFIZ010000403.1, read on the forward strand.
ACTTGCAATCGGCTAAGATATTTTGAAGAAAAAAGTGGACCTTTTATTTAGTTTTATCAAAAATTTTTATTTTAGGGCGAGATCGCGGGGAAATGACACCGGTTATAGTTACGGAGAGTACGTAGAAACGTCCCCGTGCAATATAAGGCAATTCTATTTTTTTCATTTTATTGCCAAAATACATGGGTTAAAACCCATCGATTTTGATTTTTCAAAACGTTTTCCCAAAGCTCTGGAATAGCACGCCTATGGTTTCTTGGGCCTATCCGAAGCTAAAACGGCTGCCAAATCGGAATCTGAATAGTTTTTAAAGATCCGTCCATAAATAACGGCGCTACAATTTTTTTAAAGTTCAAAATTCACCCAAAATGAGCGCGAAAAATCGCAATTTTTAATAATCGAAAAATTAACGTCGCACCCTATACATATTTTACATGTATCTTATGTAAAATAGCCTCAGGATTCCGAATCCGTGTCGTTTGTAATGATTGGATCGAAAATAAGGGCGCTACGATTTTTTTTGTAAATCAAGGGTCCGTTTTATTACTTATTTAGTTTGTATCAAAATTTTTATTTTAGAGGAAGCGCGGAGAAATGACACCGGTTATAGTTACGTAGGTTACGTAGAAACGTCCCCGTGCAATATAAAGCAATTCTATTTTTTTCATTTTATAGCCAAAATACATGGGATAAAACCCATCGATTTTGATTTTTCAAAACGTTTTCCCAAAGCTCTGGAATAGCACGCCTATGGTTTCTTGGGCCTATCCGAAGCTAAAACGGCTGCCAAATCGGAATCTGAATAGTTTTCAACATCCGTCCATAAATAACGGCGCTACAATTTTTTTAAAGTTCAAAATTCACCCAAAATGAGCGCGAAAAATCGCAATTTTTAATAATCGAAAAATTAACGTCGCACCCTATACATATTTTACATGTATCTTCTGTGAAATAGCCTCAGGATTCCGAATCCGTGTCGTTTGTAATGATTGGATCGAAAATAAGGGCGCTACGATTTTTTTTGTAAATCAAGGGGTCCGTTTTATTACTTATTTAGTTTGTATCAAAATTTTTATTTTAGAGGAAGCGCGGGAAATGACACCGGTTATAGTTACGGGGGTACGTAGAACGTCCCGTGCAATATAAAGCAATTCTATTTTTTTCATTTTATAGCCAAAATACATGGGTTAAAACCCATCGATTTTGATTTTTCAAAACGTTTTCCCAAAGCTCTGGAATAGCACGCCTATGGTTTCTTGGGCCTATCCGAAGCTAAAACGGCTGCCAAATCGGAATCTGAATAGTTTTTAAAGATCCGTCCATAAATAACGGCGCTACAATTTTTTTAAAGTTCAAAATTCACCCAAAATGAGCGCGAAAAATCGCAATTTTTAATAATCGAAAAATTAACGTCGCACCCTATACATATTTTACATGTATCTTATGTAAAATAGCCTCAGGATTCCGAATCCGTGTCGTTTGTAATGATTGGATCGAAAATAAGGGCGCTACGATTTTTTTTGTAAATCAAGGGGTCCGTTTTATTACTTATTTAGTTTGTATCAAAAATTTTTATTTTAGAGGGGAAGCGCGGGGAAATGACACCGGTTATAGTTACGGGGTACGTAGAACGTCCCCGTGCAATATAAACAATTCTATTTTTTTCATTTTATAGCCAAAATACATGGGTTAAAACCCATCGATTTTGATTTTTCAAAACGTTTTCCCAAAGCTCTGGAATAGCACGCCTATGGTTTCTTGGGCCTATCCGAAGCTAAAACGGCTGCCAAATCGGAATCTGAATAGTTTTTAAAGATCCGTCCATAAATAACGGCGCTACAATTTTTTAAAGTTCAAAATTCACCCAAAATGAGCGCGAAAAATCGCAATTTTAATAATCGAAAAATTAACGTCGCACCCTATACATATTTTACATGTATCTTATGTAAAAGCCTCAGGATTCCGAATCCGTGTCGTTTGTAATGATTGGATCGAAAATAAGGGCGCTACGATTTTTTGTAAATCAAGGGTCCGTTTTATTACTTATTTAGTTTGTATCAAAAATTTTTATTTTAGAGGGAAGCGCGGGAAATGACACCGGTTATAGTTACGGGGTACGTAGAACGTCCCGTGCAATATAAAGCAATTCTATTTTTTCATTTTATAGCCAAAATACATGGGTTAAAACCCATCGATTTTGATTTTTCAAAACGTTTTCCCAAAGCTCTGGAATAGCACGCCTATGGTTTCTTGGGCCTATCCGAAGCTAAAACGGCTGCCAAATCGGAATCTGAATAGTTTTAAAGATCCGTCCATAAATAACGGCGCTACAATTTTTTAAAGTTCAAAATTCACCCAAAATGAGCGCGAAAAATCGCAATTTTAATAATCGAAAAATTAACGTCGCACCCTATACATATTTTACATGTATCTTATGTAAAAAGCCTCAGGATTCCGAATCCGTGTCGTTTGTAATGATTGGATCGAAAATAAGGGCGCTACGATTTTTTGTAAATCAAGGGTCCGTTTTATTACTTATTTAGTTTGTATCAAAAATTTTTATTTTAGAGGGAAGCGCGGAAATGACACCGGTTATAGTTACGGGGGTACGTAGGAACGTCCCGTGCAATATAAAGCAATTCTATTTTTTCATTTTATAGCCAAAATACATGGGTTAAAACCCATCGATTTTGATTTTTCAAAACGTTTTCCCAAAGCTCTGGAATAGCACGCCTATGGTTTCTTGGGCCTATCCGAAGCTAAAACGGCTGCCAAATCGGAATCTGAATAGTTTTAAAGATCCGTCCATAAATAACGGCGCTACAATTTTTTAAAGTTCAAAATTCACCCAAAATGAGCGCGAAAAATCGCAATTTTAATAATCGAAAAATTAACGTCGCACCCTATACATATTTTACATGTATCTTATGTAAAAGCCTCAGGATTCCGAATCCGTGTCGTTTGTAATGATTGGATCGAAAATAAGGGCGCTACGATTTTTTGTAAATCAAGGGTCCGTTTTATTACTTATTTAGTTTGTATCAAAATTTTTATTTTAGAGGGGAAGCGCGGGGAAATGACACCGGTTATAGTTACGGGGGGTACGTAGGAACGTCCCCGTGCAATATAAAGCAATTCTATTTTTTTCATTTTATAGCCAAAATACATGGGTTAAAACCCATCGATTTTGATTTTTCAAAACGTTTTCCCAAAGCTCTGGAATAGCACGCCTATGGTTTCTTGGGCCTATCCGAAGCTAAAACGGCTGCCAAATCGGAATCTGAATAGTTTTTAAAGATCCGTCCATAAATAACGGCGCTACAATTTTTTTAAAGTTCAAAATTCACCCAAAATGAGCGCGAAAAATCGCAATTTTTAATAATCGAAAAATTAACGTCGCACCCTATACATATTTTACATGTATCTTATGTAAAAGCCTCACGATTCCGAATCCGTGTCGTTTGTAATGATTGGATCGAAAATAAGGGCGCTACGATTTTTTTTGTAAATCAAGGGGTCCGTTTTATTACTTATTTAGTTTGTATCAAAAATTTTTATTTTAGAGGGGAAGCGCGGGGAAATGACACCGGTTATAGTTACGGGGGGTACGTAGGAACGTCCCCGTGCAATATAAAGCAATTCTATTTTTTTCATTTTATAGCCAAAATACATGGGTTAAAACCCATCGATTTTGATTTTTCAAAACGTTTTCCCAAAGCTCTGGAATAGCACGCCTATGGTTTCTTGGGCCTATCCGAAGCTAAAACGGCTGCCAAATCGGAATCTGAATAGTTTTTAAAGATCCGTCCATAAATAACGGCGCTACAATTTTTTTAAAGTTCAAAATTCACCCAAAATGAGCGCGAAAAATCGCAATTTTAATAATCGAAAATTAACGTCGCACCCTATACATATTTTACATGTATCTTATGTAAAAAGCCTCAGGATTCCGAATCCGTGTCGTTTGTAATGATTGGATCGAAAATAAGGGCGCTACGATTTTTTGTAAATCAAGGGTCCGTTTTATTACTTATTTAGTTTGTATCAAAATTTTATTTTAGAGGAAGCGCGGGAAATGCACCGGTTTTAATTTCGGGGGGATGGAACGTCCCGTAAAAAAACAATTTTATTTTTTCATTTTAAGCCAAAAAATGGGGTTAAAAACCCCCAAATTTTTATTTTTTAAAATTTTCCCCAAACCGGGAAAACCGCCATGGGTTTTTTGGGCCCATCCAAATAAAAGGTGCCAAAACGGAAACGAATGTTTTAAAGATCCCTCCAAAATAAGGCGCTACAAATTTTTTTAAATTCAAAAATTACCCAAAAAAGGGAAAAAACCCAATTTTAATAAGAAAATTTAATGACCCTTTATTTTTCATGTACTTTGTAAAATAGCCTCAGTTTCTTTGCAAAATCGGTTAAACCCGTTTTATTTTCAAAATTTTCCAAAGGCCTAATTTTGTAGATTCAGGCTCCAGTAAAGTCAAACGATTATATTTTAAAATCTCATTTAAGGCGCAAATTTTAAATCAAAATCCCCAAAATAGGGAAAATGAATTTATACGAAAATTAAAGCACTTCATTTTTTTTTATGAAAACGTTCGACGGTTTTAATTGAAAAGTTTTTAAAGGCTTTTTTTTTAAATTTTTTGAGAACGTTGGGACAAAATTTTTTTTTCGTTTTTTTTTATTTCAATAACTGTTTGTCAAAAACAATTAAAAAACTTTAATAAACAAAAAAATATTTATATCGAAAAAGTGCATTTTATCTATTAAAACTATCAGTTATGAAAAGTAATTTTTAAAAGGCGTTTATTATTAGTTTTCATTTTATTTAAAGGGAATACGTATGGTGATCCGAAAAATTTTTTTTCATTTTAATTTACATCATTTTGATTTTTCAAAATTTTCCCCAAATTGGGAAAAGCACGCCTATGGTTTCTTGGGCCTATCCGAAGCTAAAACGGCTGCCAAATCGGAATCTGAATAGTTTTAAAGATCCGTCCATAAATAACGGCGCTACAATTTTTTAAAGTTCAAAATTCACCCAAAATGAGCGCGAAAAATCGCAATTTTAATAATCGAAAAATTAACGTCGCACCCTATACATATTTTACATGTATCTTATGTAAAATAGCCTCAGGATTCCGAATCCGTGTCGTTTGTAATGATTGGATCGAAAATAAGGGCGCTACGATTTTTTTTGTAAATCAAGGGTCCGTTTTATTACTTATTTAGTTTGTATCAAAATTTTTATTTTAGAGGGAAGCGCGGGAAATGACACCGGTTATAGTTACGGGGGGTACGTAGGAACGTCCCCGTGCAATATAAAGCAATTCTATTTTTTTCATTTTATAGCCAAAATACATGGGTTAAAACCCATCGATTTTGATTTTTCAAAACGTTTTCCCAAAGCTCTGGAATAGCACGCCTATGGTTTCTTGGGCCTATCCGAAGCTAAAACGGCTGCCAAATCGGAATCTGAATAGTTTTTAAAGATCCGTCCATAAATAACGGCGCTACAATTTTTTTAAAGTTCAAAATTCACCCAAAATGAGCGCGAAAAATCGCAATTTTAATAATCGAAAATTAACGTCGCACCCTATACATATTTTACATGTATCTTATGTAAAATAGCCTCAGGATTCCGAATCCGTGTCGTTTGTAATGATTGGATCGAAAATAAGGGCGCTACGATTTTTTTTGTAAATCAAGGGGTCCGTTTTATTACTTATTTAGTTTGTATCAAAAATTTTTATTTTAGAGGGGAAGCGCGGGAAATGACACCGGTTATAGTTACGGGGGGTACGTAGGAACGTCCCCGTGCAATATAAAGCAATTCTATTTTTTTCATTTTCCGTTTTTTTATTTATTTAGTTTTATCAAAAAAATGAAATAGCACGCCTGTGGTTTCTGAAAGCTATCTGAAGTCAAAAAGCTGCCAAATCCAAATCTCTATAGTTTTTAAAGATTCGTCCACAAATAACGGCGCTACAATTTTTTTAATGTAAATTTTGTGCAAAAAAGTGGACCTCTTATTTAGTTTTATCAAATGTTACCGATTTTTAATATTGAAAGGTGCTTTTTGCTTGGTACATCAGAAGAGCGAGCTTGGCTCTCTGGCTGATACATTTTTCAATTTATGTTGCATCCTTTCATCTTTCGAAATTAAAAATAGAAAGCAGCTTACTAATGCTTAATGGAAAACATTTCTATCGTTCTACACGAAAATAAAAATGAAATTCCGTTGATTGAATCGCCCAAGCTTTTATAATGCACAAAAAAAGCCGAAATATTAATAATAATAATAAATAAAAGCGGCTTCTTTCATCTTTGGTATAAATATAAAAACCTCTGCGCTAATAACATCTCCCGAAACCCGCGACGGATGTTCGCCTGTATCCTTTACATGTAGCAAACAGAAAGAAAATTTATGCTCGGAAGTAATATAGATTTTGTATTATGCTCCACTTACTATTCAAATGGGAAATTTCATTACATGCGCCCTTCTAGTTTTTCAATTAAATTAAAATTGCCCTGTCCTTAATTTTATCACAGGAAAAGATGTGCATGTGAAAGATAGGGAGAAAATAGCTCTCGATCCTATTAAAACATATAACATTCGGGCTGCTCGTAAAAGAGGAGGATTTCATGTGCTAACTGTAAATCTTTTACAACGTGGATTATGCACATAGAAGCCGCTTTGTTTAGCACATACGAATTCTAAAAATGGGGGGCATAAAATAAAGAAAAGTACTTCTAAAAGCTAAAGTGCTTCATTCTCAAATGTGAACTTTCAATATAAGCGGCAACAATATCTCTTCAGCGTTATTGAGCTGGCAAAATGTCTATTGGAAGTCTTATATTTAATATTCACATCTTGAGACATGGGGTTTTGTAAAATTATTAAATTAATTAAAGCAGATACGAAATTAAAAAAATAATAAACAATTTTCAAGATTTAACTAACAATAAGATTGGTTTACCTATTCTCAAGGTTTTCCATTTGATAATTTAAGAAAATGTTTGATTCCTACTCCTGTGAATCGGCAACCTTTCGTACACCAATATAACAAATCATAATTTAATCAATTTGTAATAATATTAATCATTTTATTGTCCTAAATCTTCCCTTAAATGTGAATGTTCTGTGTTTACACCTTTGAGCTTAAATCCCTTAAGGGCAACCCAAGCTGATTAAAGCTCTTAATAAAATGAATTACTGTATGTAATTCCTTAATTAGTTTATCTATTCAGAACAGAAGTAAAACACTTAAAAAATTGCCTCTGGTAATTAAAAAATTGCCTCCGGTAATTATAAAATTGCCTACTCTCAACTTTGAATTATTTGCATATGAAACAAAGTGCGTCACAAAAATCTAAACATCTATATTCGTTTTTTACAAAAATATTACTTTTGTAAACCACCCCATTAGGTCCGGTTGTAAACAACAATACATATTCATAAAAAATTTAAGCTTGCAACATAAACATATATTATTATGCAGTCGTAAATCGAAACCTTCGATGCGTTTCATTTTTGCAAACTATCCAACACACCTTTTTTGCATAATTTTTGCTTCACGGTGGCGTGGCGACGGCGGCGGCGGCGGCGCCTCCGGTTTCTCTCGGGAAAACGTCAGGAAAAGGATACGCGTTCGTAAGTGCGCGTTTTGCCCTTTCGCAACGTATTAAATGCGGTGGGGCGCGAATAATTCGCAACTTTTTTGAATGCCGGTCATAAAAGGCCATCCGGTCTCGAATTGGGAACCCGAACATATGTCCGCTCTTGGACATCCTTGACAGATTGCCCATAAGCGAAAACATCGGATTCGATGATTGTTTTCCATCGAAGAAGGAAATAAGTGATAAAGAATTTATTTGCTTCCTACGAAATCGATTCGACGCTTTTCACACCAATACAAAATACTTATTTTTTGCGTTCGATTGCGCGGGGGGGAGGGTGCTAAATTATACATAAAAATATTTGTTACGCGAAATAAAACCATAATTAATTTTCTAGTAAAAGCTAAGTGAGGCGTTAGAAAGGTTAATACAATAAATGTTACTTTTTTATTTATACTAAAGCCTTAACGATCTCTTTTAACAAAGAAAATAAATCAGGATTACAGTTTGGCCCATTATCTTAAATAAAGCAAATGTACGGTTTATTTTCGGATATGTGAACGCTTTCCTGTTTCTTTGTTCCGAACCTACCCTCTTCTGATTTGCCAAATAATAAAAAAGCAACTCGAAGAAAATCCGGAAAAGTTCTGCCCAATGTTATTTCTAGAATTTCATAACAATCGATATTCAAAATGCAAGAATTTTTCAAATGAAAGTTTTCATAAAATGCCCAAGGCAAAATTTAGAGAAAATTAATCTTTCGTAGCAGTCGCACAAACAATGTTTCTTTGCACAAAGACCGTGCATAAAGCCATTTGGAATGGTTTTAAAAAGCAATATGTACTAAAAGTGTGCGCAAAATAAATCGCATTTAGTACAATTCGTACGAAAATATTGCAGGGTTTTTATTGATATTTTTGCATGTAAATTTTTATAGTTCATATCAAAACACATAAACGTACACATTCATATCTCCATAAAAGTTTTAATAAAAATTTTCAAATTTTCGGTTTTTATTAGAAAAAGCGCAACAAATATTCATATGTCGTTTTGTCGTGAATGCAATAACGCAGTTAGATGGCATTTTGTAGATATAATGAAAATATTTTACGAGTCCCGACCGCTGCTGAAGCGTCTACGTAATTAAATGAACATAATTTCTATTACGCCCAAAGTAGACCGCTTTTTACGACCGCTGCTTTATAGTTTTCAGTTTCGAGTAGTAGCCGGAAAATTAATAGAACGCTCTTAAACGCGACCATTCTAAATACTAGACATATCTCCTCTTCGTTTACTCTAAAAAAAAAGACAAAAAAGAAAGGCAAAGCACCAAAAACATCCTACGTCTAGAAAAAGATCTTAAAAATGAACGGTTTTTGTGGCTCGTTCTAAAACTTCGTCTTGTACAAAATAATGACCCTTATGCATCTCCTCATTTTAACCCTCCATGTACTAGGTGGGGTATAACTGAGGTGAATAAATTTTTTGTTAAAACGGGACGTTTGGTAATCGAGCTTAAAACCGAGTGTGCACATTCGAGCTCAAAGTGGCACATTCCGATCTCGGGAAAATGAAGCGCGCCGCTCCGCGTCGCGCTTTATTTGCCTCCCTCGCTCGGCAATGTGCCACTTTTCGCTCGAATGCGCACATCCTCATGTTTATTACATTAGTATAATTTACCATGCACTCCTTCAAATCAAAAATTTTAATTTAATTTAGTAAATATCTCATATAGAAAAGTCTACAGAGTTTAAAGTGCCATTTTTAACCGTCCATTGGTCGCGCGGATGACATATGTCATCCACTTAGACGCATTGCAACGTTTGATATTTTTTTTTCTAAATATATTAGTAATAACGGATTATTAACTGTTAGGAGATGCTACATGAAAGTTATTACGAAGGTACTTAAAGTTTCAGCATTTAAGATTGAATAATTTAGAAATTATTCAAGAAGAAATTAGTCAGAATGGCCGTTCTGATGCTTTATAATTATTCATTTGAGTCCTTAGTACACCGAAAAAATAATTAAAAAAATCCTGCCCGTCTATCAACGAAAGAAATAATATTTTTCCTATCAGATTTGTAAGCATTCAAAGTCGAAATTATGTGATTTTCGAAATTGGTCAGAATGGCCGTTCTGATGCTTTATAATTATTCATTTGAGTCCTTAGTACACCGAAAAAATAATTAAAAAAATCCAGCCCGTCTATCAACGAAAGAAATAATATTTTTCCTATCAGATTTGTAAGCATTCAAAGTCGAAATTATGTGATTTTCGAAATTGGTCAGAATGGCCGTTCTGATGCTTTATAATTATTCATTTGAGTCCTTAGTACACCGAAAAATAATTAAAAAATCCTGCCCGTCTATCAACGAAAGAAATAATATTTTTCCTATCAGATTTGTAAGCATTCAAAGTCGAAATTATGTGATTTTCGAAATTGGTCAGAATGGCCGTTCTGATGCTTTATAATTATTCATTTGAGTCCTTAGTACACCGAAAAATAATTAAAAATCCTGCCCGTCTATCAACGAAAGAAATAATATTTTTCCTATCAGATTTGTAAGCATTCAAAGTCGAAATTATGTGATTTTCGAAATTGGTCAGAATGGCCGTTCTGATGCTTTATAATTATTCATTTGAGTCCTTAGTACACCGAAAAATAATTAAAAATCCTGCCCGTCTATCAACGAAAGAAATAATATTTTTCCTATCAGATTTGTAAGCATTCAAAGTCGAAATTATGTGATTTTCGAAATTGGTCAGAATGGCCGTTCTGATGCTTTATAATTATTCATTTGAGTCCTTAGTACACCGAAAAATAATTAAAAATCCTGCCCGTCTATCAACGAAAGAAATAATATTTTTCCTATCAGATTTGTAAGCATTCAAAGTCGAAATTATGTGATTTTCGAAATTGGTCAGAATGGCCGTTCTGATGCTTTATAATTATTCATTTGAGTCCTTAGTACACCGAAAAATAATTAAAAAATCCTGCCCGTCTATCAACGAAAGAAATAATATTTTTCCTATCAGATTTGTAAGCATTCAAAGTCGAAATTATGTGATTTTCGAAATTGGTCAGAATGGCCGTTCTGATGCTTTATAATTATTCATTTGAGTCCTTAGTACACCGAAAAATAATTAAAAATCCTGCCCGTCTATCAACGAAAGAAATAATATTTTTCCTATCAGATTTGTAAGCATTCAAAGTCGAAATTATGTGATTTTCGAAATTGGTCAGAATGGCCGTTCTGATGCTTTATAATTATTCATTTGAGTCCTTAGTACACCGAAAAATAATTAAAAATCCTGCCCGTCTATCAACGAAAGAAATAATATTTTTCCTATCAGATTTGTAAGCATTCAAAGTCGAAATTATGTGATTTTCGAAATTGGTCAGAATGGCCGTTCTGATGCTTTATAATTATTCATTTGAGTCCTTAGTACACCGAAAAATAATTAAAAAATCCTGCCCGTCTATCAACGAAAGAAATAATATTTTTCCTATCAGATTTGTAAGCATTCAAAGTCGAAATTATGTGATTTTCGAAATTGGTCAGAATGGCCGTTCTGATGCTTTATAATTATTCATTTGAGTCCTTAGTACACCGAAAAATAATTAAAAATCCTGCCCGTCTATCAACGAAAGAAATAATATTTTTCCTATCAGATTTGTAAGCATTCAAAGTCGAAATTATGTGATTTTCGAAATTGGTCAGAATGGCCGTTCTGATGCTTTATAATTATTCATTTGAGTCCTTAGTACACCGAAAAATAATTAAAAATCCTGCCCGTCTATCAACGAAAGAAATAATATTTTTCCTATCAGATTTGTAAGCATTCAAAGTCGAAATTATGTGATTTTCGAAATTGGTCAGAATGGCCGTTCTGATGCTTTATAATTATTCATTGGAGTCCTTAGTACACCGAAAAATAATTAAAAATCCTGCCCGTCTATCAACGAAAGAAATAATTTTTCCTATCAGATTTGTAAGCATTCAAAGTCGAAATTATGTGATTTTCGAAATTGGTCAGAATGGCCGTTCTGATGCTTTATAATTATTCATTTGGGTCCTTAGTACACCGAAAAATAATTAAAAAATCCTGCTGTCTATCAACGAAAGAAATAATATTTTTCCTATCAGATTTGTAAGCATTCAAAGTCGAAATTATGTGATTTTCGAAATTGGTCAGAATGGCCGTTCTGATGCTTTATAATTATTCATTGGAGTCCTTAGTACACCGAAAAAATAATTTAAAAAATCCTGCCTGTCTATCAATGAAAGAAATAATATTTTTCCTATCAGATTTGTAAGCATTCAAAGTCGAAATTATGTGATTTTCGAAATTGGTCAGAATGGCCGTTCTGATGCTTTATAATTATTCATTGGAGTCCTTAGTACACCGAAAAATAATTAAAAAATCCTGCCTGTCTATCAACGAAAGAAATAATTTTTTCCTATCAGATTTGTAAGCATTCAAAGTCGAAATTATGTAATTTTCGAAATAGGTCAGAATGGCCGTTCTGATGCTTTATAATTATTCATTTGGGTCCTTAGTACACCGAAAAATAATTAAAAATCCTGCCTGTCTATCAACGAAAGAAATAATTTTTTCCTATCAGATTTGTAAGCATTCAAAGTCGAAATTATGTGATTTTCGAAATTGGTCAGAATGGCCGTTCTGATGCTTTATAATTATTCATTTGGGTCCTTAGTACACCGAAAAATAATTAAAAATCCTGCTGTCTATCAACGAAAGAAATAATTTTTCCTATCAGATTTGTAAGCATTCAAAGTCGAAATTATGTGATTTTCGAAATTGGTCAGAATGGCCGTTCTGATGCTTTATAATTATTCATTTGGGTCCTTAGTACACCGAAAAATAATTAAAAATCCTGCCTGTCTATCAACGAAAGAAATAATTTTTTTCCTATCAGATTTGTAAGCATTCAAAGTCGAAATTATGTGATTTTCGAAATTGGTCAGAATGGCCGTTCTGATGCTTTATAATTATTCATTTGGGTCCTTAGTACACCGAAAAAATAATTAAAAAAATCCTGCATGTCTATTAACGAAAGAAATAATTTTTTTCCTATCAGATTTGTAAGCATTCAAAGTCGAAATTATGTGATTTTCGAAATTGGTCAGAATGGCCGTTCTGATGCTTTATAATTATTCATTTGGGTCCTTAGTACACCAAAAAAATAATTAAAAATCCCGCGTGTCTATCAACGAAAGAAATAATTTTTCCTATCAGATTTGTAAGCATTCAAAGTCGAAATTATGTGATTTTCGAAATTGGTCAGAATGGCCGTTCTGATGCTTTATAATTATTCATTTGAGTCCTTAGTACACCGAAAAATAATTAAAAAATCCTGCCCGTCTATCAACGAAAGAAATAATATTTTTCCTATCAGATTTGTAAGCATTCAAAGTCGAAATTATGTGATTTTCGAAATTGGTCAGAATGGCCGTTCTGATGCTTTATAATTATTCATTTGAGTCCTTAGTACACCGAAAAATAATTAAAAATCCTGCCCGTCTATCAACGAAAGAAATAATATTTTTCCTATCAGATTTGTAAGCATTCAAAGTCGAAATTATGTGATTTTCGAAATTGGTCAGAATGGCCGTTCTGATGCTTTATAATTATTCATTTGAGTCCTTAGTACACCGAAAAATAATTAAAAAAACCTGCCCGTCTATCAACGAAAGAAATAATATTTTTCCTATCAGATTTGTAAGCATTCAAAGTCGAAATTATGTGATTTTCGAAATTGGTCAGAATGGCCGTTCTGATGCTTTATAATTATTCATTTGAGTCCTTAGTACACCGAAAAATAATTAAAAAATCCTGCCCGTCTATCAACGAAAGAAATAATATTTTTCCTATCAGATTTGTAAGCATTCAAAGTCGAAATTATGTGATTTTCGAAATTGGTCAGAATGGCCGTTCTGATGCTTTATAATTATTCATTTGAGTCCTTAGTACACCGAAAAATAATTAAAAAATCCTGCCCGTCTATCAACGAAAGAAATAATATTTTTCCTATCAGATTTGTAAGCATTCAAAGTCGAAATTATGTGATTTTCGAAATTGGTCAGAATGGCCGTTCTGATGCTTTATAATTATTCATTTGAGTCCTTAGTACACCGAAAAATAATTAAAAAAACCTGCCCGTCTATCAACGAAAGAAATAATATTTTTCCTATCAGATTTGTAAGCATTCAAAGTCGAAATTATGTGATTTTCGAAATTGGTCAGAATGGCCGTTCTGATGCTTTATAATTATTCATTTGAGTCCTTAGTACACCGAAAAATAATTAAAAATCCTGCCGTCTATCAACGAAAGAAATAATATTTTTCCTATCAGATTTGTAAGCATTCAAAGTCGAAATTATGTGATTTTCGAAATTGGTCAGAATGGCCGTTCTGATGCTTTATAATTATTCATTTGAGTCCTTAGTACACCGAAAAATAATTAAAAATCCTGCCCGTCTATCAACGAAAGAAATAATATTTTTCCTATCAGATTTGTAAGCATTCAAAGTCGAAATTATGTGATTTTCGAAATTGGTCAGAATGGCCGTTCTGATGCTTTATAATTATTCATTTGAGTCCTTAGTACACCGAAAAATAATTAAAAAATCCTGCCCGTCTATCAACGAAAGAAATAATATTTTTCCTATCAGATTTGTAAGCATTCAAAGTCGAAATTATGTGATTTTCGAAATTGGTCAGAATGGCCGTTCTGATGCTTTATAATTATTCATTTGAGTCCTTAGTACACCGCAAAAATAATTAAAAAAATCCTGCCCGTCTATCAACGAAAGAAATAATATTTTTCCTATCAGATTTGTAAGCATTCAAAGTCGAAATTATGTGATTTTCGAAATTGGTCAGAATGGCCGTTCTGATGCTTTATAATTATTCATTTGAGTCCTTAGTACACCGAAAAATAATTAAAAATCCTGCCCGTCTATCAACGAAAGAAATAATATTTTTCCTATCAGATTTGTAAGCATTCAAAGTCGAAATTATGTGATTTTCGAAATTGGTCAGAATGGCCGTTCTGATGCTTTATAATTATTCATTTGAGTCCTTAGTACACCGAAAAAATAATTAAAAAAATCCTGCCCGTCTATCAACGAAAGAAATAATATTTTTCCTATCAGATTTGTAAGCATTCAAAGTCGAAATTATGTGATTTTCGAAATTGGTCAGAATGGCCGTTCTGATGCTTTATAATTATTCATTTGAGTCCTTAGTACACCGAAAAATAATTAAAAATCCTGCCCGTCTATCAACGAAAGAAATAATATTTTTCCTATCAGATTTGTAAGCATTCAAAGTCGAAATTATGTGATTTTCGAAATTGGTCAGAATGGCCGTTCTGATGCTTTATAATTATTCATTTGAGTCCTTAGTACACCGCAAAAATAATTAAAAAAATCCTGCCCGTCTATCAACGAAAGAAATAATATTTTTCCTATCAGATTTGTAAGCATTCAAAGTCGAAATTATGTGATTTTCGAAATTGGTCAGAATGGCCGTTCTGATGCTTTATAATTATTCATTTGAGTCCTTAGTACACCGAAAAATAATTAAAAAATCCTGCCCGTCTATCAACGAAAGAAATAATATTTTTCCTATCAGATTTGTAAGCATTCAAAGTCGAAATTATGTGATTTTCGAAATTGGTCAGAATGGCCGTTCTGATGCTTTATAATTATTCATTTGAGTCCTTAGTACACCGAAAAATAATTAAAAAAACCTGCCCGTCTATCAACGAAAGAAATAATATTTTTCCTATCAGATTTGTAAGCATTCAAAGTCGAAATTATGTGATTTTCGAAATTGGTCAGAATGGCCGTTCTGATGCTTTATAATTATTCATTTGAGTCCTTAGTACACCGAAAAATAATTAAAAAATCCTGCCCGTCTATCAACGAAAGAAATAATATTTTTCCTATCAGATTTGTAAGCATTCAAAGTCGAAATTATGTGATTTTCGAAATTGGTCAGAATGGCCGTTCTGATGCTTTATAATTATTCATTTGAGTCCTTAGTACACCGAAAAATAATTAAAAAATCCTGCCCGTCTATCAACGAAAGAAATAATATTTTTCCTATCAGATTTGTAAGCATTCAAAGTCGAAATTATGTGATTTTCGAAATTGGTCAGAATGGCCGTTCTGATGCTTTATAATTATTCATTTGAGTCCTTAGTACACCGAAAAATAATTAAAAAATCCTGCCCGTCTATCAACGAAAGAAATAATATTTTTCCTATCAGATTTGTAAGCATTCAAAGTCGAAATTATGTGATTTTCGAAATTGGTCAGAATGGCCGTTCTGATGCTTTATAATTATTCATTTGAGTCCTTAGTACACCGAAAAATAATTAAAAATCCTGCCCCTCTATCAACGAAAGAAATAATATTTTTCCTATCAGATTTGTAAGCATTCAAAGTCGAAATTATGTGATTTTCGAAATTGGTCAGAATGGCCGTTCTGATGCTTTATAATTATTCATTTGAGTCCTTAGTACACCGAAAAATAATTAAAAATCCTGCCCGTCTATCAACGAAAGAAATAATATTTTTCCTATCAGATTTGTAAGCATTCAAAGTCGAAATTATGTGATTTTCGAAATTGGTCAGAATGGCCGTTCTGATGCTTTATAATTATTCATTTGAGTCCTTAGTACACCGAAAAATAATTAAAAATCCTGCCGTCTATCAACGAAAGAAATAATATTTTTCCTATCAGATTTGTAAGCATTCAAAGTCGAAATTATGTGATTTTCGAAATTGGTCAGAATGGCCGTTCTGATGCTTTATAATTATTCATTTGAGTCCTTAGTACACCGAAAAATAATTAAAAATCCTGCCCGTCTATCAACGAAAGAAATAATATTTTTCCTATCAGATTTGTAAGCATTCAAAGTCGAAATTATGTGATTTTCGAAATTGGTCAGAATGGCCGTTCTGATGCTTTATAATTATTCATTTGAGTCCTTAGTACACCGAAAAATAATTAAAAATCCTGCCGTCTATCAACGAAAGAAATAATATTTTTCCTATCAGATTTGTAAGCATTCAAAGTCGAAATTATGTGATTTTCGAAATTGGTCAGAATGGCCGTTCTGATGCTTTATAATTATTCATTTGAGTCCTTAGTACACCGAAAAATAATTAAAAAATCCTGCCCGTCTATCAACGAAAGAAATAATATTTTTCCTATCAGATTTGTAAGCATTCAAAGTCGAAATTATGTGATTTTCGAAATTGGTCAGAATGGCCGTTCTGATGCTTTATAATTATTCATTTGAGTCCTTAGTACACCGAAAAATAATTAAAAATCCTGCCCGTCTATCAACGAAAGAAATAATTTTTTCCTATCAGATTTGTAAGCATTCAAAGTCGAAATTATGTGATTTTCGAAATTGGTCAGAATGGCCGTTCTGATGCTTTATAATTATTCATTTGAGTCCTTAGTACACCGAAAAATAATTAAAAATCCTGCCGTCTATCAATGAAAGAAATAATATTTTTCCTATCAGATTTGTAAGCATTCAAAGTCGAAATTATGTGATTTTCGAAATTGGTCAGAATGGCCGTTCTGATGCTTTATAATTATTCATTGGAGTCCTTAGTACACCGAAAAAATAATTTAAAAAATCCTGCCTGTCTATCAATGAAAGAAATAATATTTTTCCTATCAGATTTGTAAGCATTCAAAGTCGAAATTATGTGATTTTCGAAATTGGTCAGAATGGCCGTTCTGATGCTTTATAATTATTCATTTGGGTCCTTAGTACACCGAAAAAATAATTAAAAAAATCCTGCCCGTCTATCAACGAAAGAAATAATATTTTTCCTATCAGATTTGTAAGCATTCAAAGTCGAAATTATGTGATTTTCGAAATTGGTCAGAATGGCCGTTCTGATGCTTTATAATTATTCATTTGGGTCCTTAGTACACCGAAAAAATAATTAAAAAATCCTGCCGTCTATCAACGAAAGAAATAATTTTTTTCCTATCAGATTTGTAAGCATTTAAAGTCCAAATTATGTGATTTTCGAAATTGGTTAGAATGGCCGTTCTGATTCTTTATAATTATTCATTTGGGTCCTAAGTACACCGAAAAATAATTAAAAATCCTGCGTCTATCAACGAAAGAAATAATTTTTTCCTATCAGATTTGTAAGCATTCAAAGTCGAAATTATGTGATTTTCGAAATTGGTCAGAATGGCCGTTCTGATGCTTTATAATTATTCATTTGAGTCCTTAGTACACCGAAAAATAATTAAAAATCCTGCCGTCTATCAACGAAAGAAATAATTTTTCCTATCAGATTTGTAAGCATTCAAAGTCGAAATTATGTGATTTTCGAAATTGGTCAGAATGGCCGTTCTGATGCTTTATAATTATTCATTTGAGTCCTTAGTACACCGAAAAATAATTAAAAAAACCTGCCGTCTATCAACGAAAGAAATAATATTTTTCCTATCAGATTTGTAAGCATTCAAAGTCGAAATTATGTGATTTTCGAAATTGGTCAGAATGGCCGTTCTGATGCTTTATAATTATTCATTTGAGTCCTTAGTACACCGAAAAAATAATTAAAAAATCCTGCCGTCTATCAACGAAAGAAATAATATTTTTCCTATCAGATTTGTAAGCATTCAAAGTCTAAATTATGTGATTTTCGAAATTGGTCAGAATGGCCGTTCTGATGCTTTATAATTATTCATTTGAGTCCTTAGTACACCGAAAAAATAATTAAAAAATCCTGCGTCTATCAACGAAAGAAATAATATTTTTCCTATCAGATTTGTAAGCATTCAAAGTCAAATTATGTGATTTTCGAAATTGGTCAGAATGGCCGTTCTGATGCTTTATAATTATTCATTTGAGTCCTTAGTACACCGAAAAATAATTAAAAATCCTGCGTCTATCAACGAAAGAAATAATATTTTTCCTATCAGATTTGTAAGCATTCAAAGTCAAATTATGTGATTTTCGAAATTGGTCAGAATGGCCGTTCTGATGCTTTATAATTATTCATTTGAGTCCTTAGTACACCGAAAAATAATTAAAAATCCTGCTGTCTATCAACGAAAGAAATAATATTTTTCCTATCAGATTTGTAAGCATTCAAAGTCAAATTATGTGATTTTCGAAATTGGTCAGAATGGCCGTTCTGATGCTTTATAATTATTCATTTGAGTCCTTAGTACACCGAAAAAATAATTAAAAAATCCTGCGTCTATCAACGAAAGAAATAATATTTTTCCTATCAGATTTGTAAGCATTCAAAGTCAAATTATGTGATTTTCGAAATTGGTCAGAATGGCCGTTCTGATGCTTTATAATTATTCATTTGAGTCCTTAGTACACCGAAAAATAATTAAAAAATCCTGCGTCTATCAACGAAAGAAATAATATTTTTCCTATCAGATTTGTAAGCATTCAAAGTCAAATTATGTGATTTTCGAAATTGGTCAGAATGGCCGTTCTGATGCTTTATAATTATTCATTTGAGTCCTTAGTACACCGAAAAATAATTAAAAATCCTGCGTCTATCAACGAAAGAAATAATATTTTTCCTATCAGATTTGTAAGCATTCAAAGTCAAATTATGTGATTTTCGAAATTGGTCAGAATGGCCGTTCTGATGCTTTATAATTATTCATTTGAGTCCTTAGTACACCGAAAAATAATTAAAAATCCTGCCTGTCTATCAACGAAAGAAATAATATTTTTCCTATCAGATTTGTAAGCATTCAAAGTCAAATTATGTGATTTTCGAAATTGGTCAGAATGGCCGTTCTGATGCTTTATAATTATTCATTTGAGTCCTTAGTACACCGAAAAATAATTAAAAAATCCTGCTGTCTATCAACGAAAGAAATAATATTTTTCCTATCAGATTTGTAAGCATTACAAAGTCAAATTATGTGATTTTCGAAATTGGTCAGAATGGCCGTTCTGATGCTTTATAATTATTCATTTGAGTCCTTAGTACACCGAAAAATAATTAAAAAATCCTGCGTCTATCAACGAAAGAAATAATATTTTTCCTATCAGATTTGTAAGCATTCAAAGTCAAATTATGTGATTTTCGAAATTGGTCAGAATGGCCGTTCTGATGCTTTATAATTATTCATTTGAGTCCTTAGTACACCGAAAAATAATTAAAAAATCCTGCTGTCTATCAACGAAAGAAATAATATTTTTCCTATCAGATTTGTAAGCATTCAAAGTCAAATTATGTGATTTTCGAAATTGGTCAGAATGGCCGTTCTGATGCTTTATAATTATTCATTTGAGTCCTTAGTACACCGAAAAATAATTAAAAAATCCTGCCGTCTATCAACGAAAGAAATAATATTTTTCCTATCAGATTTGTAAGCATTCAAAGTCGAAATTATGTGATTTTCGAAATTGGTCAGAATGGCCGTTCTGATGCTTTATAATTATTCATTTGAGTCCTTAGTACACCGAAAAATAATTAAAAATCCTGCCCGTCTATCAACGAAAGAAATAATATTTTTTCCCATCAGATTTGTAAGCATTCAAAGTCGAAATTATGTGATTTTCGAAATTGGTCAGAATGGCCGTTCTGATGCTTTATAATTATTCATTTGAGTCCTTAGTACACCGAAAAATAATTAAAAAATCCTGCCCGTCTATCAACGAAAGAAATAATATTTTTCCTATCAGATTTGTAAGCATTCAAAGTCGAAATTATGTGATTTTCGAAATTGGTCAGAATGGCCGTTCTGATGCTTTATAATTATTCATTTGAGTCCTTAGTACACCGAAAAATAATTAAAAATCCTGCCGTCTATCAACGAAAGAAATAATATTTTTCCTATCAGATTTGTAAGCATTCAAAGTCGAAATTATGTGATTTTCGAAATTGGTCAGAATGGCCGTTCTGATGCTTTATAATTATTCATTTGAGTCCTTAGTACACCGAAAAATAATTAAAAAATCCTGCCGTCTATCAACGAAAGAAATAATATTTTTCCTATCAGATTTGTAAGCATTCAAAGTCGAAATTATGTGATTTTCGAAATTGGTCAGAATGGCCGTTCTGATGCTTTATAATTATTCATTTGAGTCCTTAGTACACCGAAAAATAATTAAAAATCCTGCCCGTCTATCAACGAAAGAAATAATATTTTTCCTATCAGATTTGTAAGCATTCAAAGTCGAAATTATGTGATTTTCGAAATTGGTCAGAATGGCCGTTCTGATGCTTTATAATTATTCATTTGAGTCCTTAGTACACCGAAAAATAATTAAAAAATCCTGCCCGTCTATCAACGAAAGAAATAATATTTTTCCTATCAGATTTGTAAGCATTCAAAGTCGAAATTATGTGATTTTCGAAATTGGTCAGAATGGCCGTTCTGATGCTTTATAATTATTCATTTGAGTCCTTAGTACACCGAAAAATAATTAAAAATCCTGCCCGTCTATCAACGAAAGAAATAATATTTTTCCTATCAGATTTGTAAGCATTCAAAGTCGAAATTATGTGATTTTCGAAATTGGTCAGAATGGCCGTTCTGATGCTTTATAATTATTCATTTGAGTCCTTAGTACACCGAAAAATAATTAAAAAATCCTGCCCGTCTATCAACGAAAGAAATAATATTTTTCCTATCAGATTTGTAAGCATTCAAAGTCGAAATTATGTGATTTTCGAAATTGGTCAGAATGGCCGTTCTGATGCTTTATAATTATTCATTTGAGTCCTTAGTACACCGAAAAATAATTAAAAAATCCTGCCCGTCTATCAACGAAAGAAATAATATTTTTCCTATCAGATTTGTAAGCATTCAAAGTCGAAATTATGTGATTTTCGAAATTGGTCAGAATGGCCGTTCTGATGCTTTATAATTATTCATTTGAGTCCTTAGTACACCGAAAAATAATTAAAAAATCCTGCCCGTCTATCAACGAAAGAAATAATATTTTTCCTATCAGATTTGTAAGCATTCAAAGTCGAAATTATGTGATTTTCGAAATTGGTCAGAATGGCCGTTCTGATGCTTTATAATTATTCATTTGAGTCCTTAGTACACCGAAAAATAATTAAAAAATCCTGCCCGTCTATCAACGAAAGAAATAATATTTTTCCTATCAGATTTGTAAGCATTCAAAGTCGAAATTATGTGATTTTCGAAATTGGTCAGAATGGCCGTTCTGATGCTTTATAATTATTCATTTGAGTCCTTAGTACACCGAAAAATAATTAAAAAATCCTGCCCGTCTATCAACGAAAGAAATAATATTTTTCCTATCAGATTTGTAAGCATTCAAAGTCGAAATTATGTGATTTTCGAAATTGGTCAGAATGGCCGTTCTGATGCTTTATAATTATTCATTTGAGTCCTTAGTACACCGAAAAAAAAATTAAAAAAATCCTGCCCGTCTATCAACGAAAGAAATAATATTTTTCCTATCAGATTTGTAAGCATTCAAAGTCGAAATTATGTGATTTTCGAAATTGGTCAGAATGGCCGTTCTGATGCTTTATAATTATTCATTTGAGTCCTTAGTACACCGAAAAATAATTAAAAAATCCTGCCCGTCTATCAACGAAAGAAATAATATTTTTCCTATCAGATTTGTAAGCATTCAAAGTCGAAATTATGTGATTTTCGAAATTGGTCAGAATGGCCGTTCTGATGCTTTATAATTATTCATTTGAGTCCTTAGTACACCGAAAAATAATTAAAAAATCCTGCCCGTCTATCAACGAAAGAAATAATATTTTTCCTATCAGATTTGTAAGCATTCAAAGTCGAAATTATGTGATTTTCGAAATTGGTCAGAATGGCCGTTCTGATGCTTTATAATTATTCATTTGAGTCCTTAGTACACCGAAAAATAATTAAAAAATCCTGCCCGTCTATCAACGAAAGAAATAATATTTTTCCTATCAGATTTGTAAGCATTCAAAGTCGAAATTATGTGATTTTCGAAATTGGTCAGAATGGCCGTTCTGATGCTTTATAATTATTCATTTGAGTCCTTAGTACACCGAAAAAATAATTAAAAAAATCCTGCCCGTCTATCAACGAAAGAAATAATATTTTTTCCATCAGATTTGTAAGCATTCAAAGCATTCAAATAAGGTAATTATTTATTCTAATTTCAAAATAAGCGGAAAAATAATTTTGAAAAACAGTCAATGGTTTGAAACATTTTTCTAGTCCTCTATTTGGGAGAATGGCAATTTGAACTCTGTATAATTTGTTTCTGAGTATATTTTAAAGATTGATTGTTCAAACTCTTTTTAACATTTTGCCCAGAAAAAACTTTAAATAACCCGAAGCACTATTAGCGTGGCGAAACTAACAAAAACGTAAATTAGATTTCGCGTTTAAGCATGAAATTTATAATGCACGTAAAATAGTAACAACATTAATGAGGGTCGTTACGCGTATAATCAAATAAGCTTTCCAAATATGAAATTAGCGAGCAGAAAATTGAGTTTAGCAAATAAATTACACCTAAAACTAAATAACCTCCGGTTTGTTCCCCCCGTCTAGTTGCAAATCTGCGAATAACATGGAAAAGAGCCGAAGAGATCATTGATGTCCTGATCAAAAGTGGTTTAAGACACTGGGGGCTAGTCGAAAGCCGCACCCAATAAATCAAATAACGCGTAAAGGAGGTCCGTTCGGTCGCCTCGATTTCGCCTTTCAAAAGAGATTGGAGATGCTTAGGGTTTTATTTGTATTTTAGTGGAGGTTACCCATAAAAGGCCCGCGCCATCGAAAGTAAAAACCAAGGAAAAGAATAATAAAAAGTACTAAGGGCGTCGTAAACTAAGTCGCTATCACAACAGTTAGTGCAGCGTTTTTTATTGCAATCGTTTCGTGCGTTGTTCGACCCGAAAGATGAGGTGAGGGGGACGATTTTTGAAATCTTCAGTTCCGAAGGGATCGATGAAGGATTAATTAACAAACGCACACGCACTGTCACCACACACACACACACAGGCACCCCCATACCTGCCGCCCCACGTTTTGTAAAGCCTCCTCGAGCTCGACTCCGAAGGGCTTCATAAGCCGCCACCCCCCACATATTAGATAATTTAGATATTGCGTTCTCCCCAAGGATGACCTACTTGACTTTCGCCCGAAGCTACTTTAATTATGCACTCGATTAATATTGCCATTTCGTCTCTTTGTGCGTAACAAAATTGGTTTTCGTTTTGCGAGCATAAATCTAAACTTCTTTATTTGATTAGAGAAGGGCCTAACGCATCGCCGGGTTTCCACGGCGCCGAAGTTAAAATGGAGTTTCGAGTGGACAGAACAGGAAGTGGACATCGCACTTCCGCATCTACAGCTGCCGCCGCCACTACCGCCGCTTCCTGTCGAACCGGCCTCCCTAAGCCTTTCCGCGCTAAGAAACCAAATCGAATTATTGAGGCTCGCAAAATTTATTTTGCCGAAACTAGGACGCCCGAAAGCAGGATATTTCGAGAGGAAATTATCCACTTTGCTTCGCAAAATTAATGATTTATTTCGTTTTCGAAATCAACTCTTTGGATTTGCCCGAACACCTATGGTAACGTGATTCGATCGAAGAAAAAGTTGATGAGAGGGCGCTTTTATTGCTTATCCCATTTGAAGAGTTGTGGGGACATTGAAAATTAAATTCAACTACAGTAAAACCTCGATTATCCGGACCTCAGTTATACGGATTGTCAACCACGTTCGTTTTTTCCTGTTAAAACGGGACACTTCGTAATCGTGCTGAAAAACCGAGTGTGCGCATTCGAGCTCAAAGTGGCACATTCCGATCTCGGGAAAATGAAGCGCGCCGCTCCGCGTCGCGCTTCATTTGCCTCCCTCGCTCGGAAATGTGCCACTTTTCGCTCGAATGCGCACATCTTCGCATTAATTGAATTTGCCTATATCATTATTTTATTTTTCAATTCAAAAATTTAAAAGTTGAATAAATTAGATCTATTTTTTGTTTGAAAACGGTTAGATATTTTATTCCTTTTGATAAGTCATCATGGCGCTCTTCCGCACGCCTAATTGTAGCGAGCTTGATAAAAATATTTTCGGGTGTACTTTCGAATGTTTACTAATTCGCGTTTTTGATTAATTAAAATTGTATATGAGTCAAATTTTCTGCAGTGGGCCACTGAAAATCAACTAGTTGATTTTTATATCATCTTTTGTAGATTGTTGAAGGTTTATATGTCAAAATTATAGTCTCCAAATATTTTTGGGTAAGTTATCGTTCCCTCTCGCTCCTACTTATGAGTTTGTCCTATCTTTTCGCTCGCCCCCACTCCATGCTATGGTAAAATACCTTTTTCAAACATATAATCGATATTTACTAAGGAAGATTAAAATTTTTGATTTCAAAAGAGAGATGGGAAATGTGGAAAAATGCCATTAATACAAAGATGTGCGCATTCGAGCGAAAAGTGGCACATTTCCGAGCGAGGGAGGCAAATGAAGCGCGACGCGGAGCGGCGCGCTTCATTTTCCCGAGATCGGAATGTGCCACTTTGAGCTCGAATGTGCACACTCCGTTTTTCGCCACAATTAACAACGATCAATTTACTTTTAATTTTACCTAAACATTTTATGTTTCTATTTGGTATTTTTTACTGTTGATTTTATAATTAATAATTATTTGTTTCGTTTTTTTTTGTAAATAAATACCTAACAAGGTAAAATTGTTTTTTTTTCAATTATCCGGATGAGCTGCAACATTAATTAGTCCGGATAACCGAGTTTCCACTGTAATTTGTTATAATAAATTAAAACGGGATTCTTTCCGGCTATTATGTCGCAGGAAGTCGGATCGGTAAATTAAAGTTCAAAAATGTTATCCGAAATGTAATCGACGAAATTAATGCATCGTGGGTGCAATTTATAAAGCTGCATTCTTAGTGCAACTGACTTGGCTGATCGTATCATAATTCGACCGCGTGCAGTGGACGACCAAAAGTGCAGTAAGCACGCAATTGTATTCCCATGAAATAAATTGTGTCCCAAGTCTAATAATTTTACAGGAATAAATGTGCTAAAGCTTCCACGTTACCATTTTTTGCTCAAGTTTCGACATGAAACAAGGTTTTTCGAAAATTAAGAGGCGCTATTGAAAATTGAAGAAATATCAGCAAAAGGTTTAAATAATTTAATAAAATATGTCGTTGCAGTGGTTTTTTAGAAAAAAATAAAATAAGGTCCTACCTTAATTGAAGTCGGTGTCTGCAGTTTGCTCGAGAAGGCTATCCACTCGCTACCCTCAAACCCCCGACTTTAACACTCCCGTATCACTTTTTAAAAATTACGTTAAAATCCGTTTGTGAGCAAAAAAACACATGTGTTTTAAACGAACGAATAAACTATTTTTTATAAAGGGCAACACTTCTTAACTGGGAGGACATTAGACGGTTGTAAGACTACGGTTCAAAACGCGCAATATACCGAAAACGATTCCAAAAGCAAACACTATTTGAGGGTAAAAGAGACGGCCAAATCAGCATCGATCAATCTGCAAATAAATAAAAGCATTTCAAGTACAATTACAATTAAACAATATTATAATAAACTTAATTATGTTAATTTATTGGTTTTTGAGTTATAATTCATAATACCAAAAGCACACTGGTTGAATTTAGTGAAGAACCAATTTAAATTAAATAAATACAGTCGAACCACGATAAGCCGAATTTTTGATAACTCGAACCTGTTTCCCTACGACTTGCATATATCATTGTTAATATTTTTATATCGATAACTGGAATTTTTAATAACTCGAATTATTTTTAGTTTCCCTTCAACTTCGACTTATCGAAGTTCGACTGTAAATATTACCATGAAATAAATTCAAGGTGAAGTTCCTCAAAAACGAAATTGCGAAAACGCTTGCTTTGTAAGCCAGTTGGAGATATCAGAACTGGTCTGTTGTAGATATGAATGACTAACACCTCGTTACCCAACATTTTCCTATATAAAACTAAAATAATTAATTTCGGGGTGTGTTAATTATTTTAGTTAACGCCACATAGGTCAAAAAAATACTCAATTTTTGTTCTATCTGGTGGTATAAGTTTCAATATTTAAAACCCACGTTAAAGCTGAAAAATCACAAAATACTTAGTAAAAAACGATTAAAAAACTCACTCTTTAAAACACATTTCTTCAGATGATCTGAGATCATTGAAAAACCATGGATGGCACACCAAAAAACAATATTTTACCAAAATAAATCCCAATTAACGCTGCCCGATGCAAATCTATTGAAAGCACATTGCAAACTGAGCTCATAACAGTCGTTCGGCCTTATCTACACCTTTTTAGATATCTACATTTTGCACCAATGGAATTTAAATATGTAATTATTTAAATAATTTAGAATCAAATAATTATTTATTAAAATTTCATACTATGTGTGTACTTGAAAAGCACCTAGTAGGTATATTAATTACACAAAAAAATTTAGAACCAATGAGACAGAAAAATTAATAGAAGGTGCTGGGGCAGAATCTAATTATTTACCTCTGAATTTATTCTATATTTAAAAATTTATTAAATACAACCAGATCTTGATTTATTGATCTTTTTTTATTATGATCTGATGAAAATTTATATATTTCTTTTAATTTCAAAATTTAATTCCCCAACTGTAGTTTTCTTTGTTTATTATTTCATATTTATATACAGTCGAACCTCGATAAGTCGAAGTTTTACACCAATCGAATTTAAATATGTAATTATATAAATAAATAACAATCAAATAATTATTTATTAAAAATTGAGAACCGATATAGCAGAAAAATGTAAGAAGGGCCATAAACAAAAAGATAAAATTATTTTTCTCTGAATCAAACTTGGTGTCTACTTTCTTCTCTAAGGCGCTCTATTTTACAAGCAATTTTTTTGCAAATCAAAATTAGTTAAAAGCAAATTGTTTTACGTTTTGCTGTCTCCCTAATCTGAGTGCTTGCCAGACAGGAATCGACGTAGTGCCTTTTAATATTCATATCCGTCTAATTGACTTGGTCGCTAATACACTTACGTTGATTACCAATGCGGCTTTAAAAATTTAGATCACGACTAAAAGTTTTAATCAAATCGGTTGTGAGTCGACTGAATATGCAAGGCTTTCCCTTGCTCGTCGTTCCCAAAGAACAAAATTAAGAAAGGTTCTCCTAACAACGTTACCCTTACCTAAGAAGTAAACAAGGAGCCGTTTCAATTCTATTAAACGCGAAAAAGACGTTTCGATAAATTTCTTTTTCCCTGTTTAAAGTTTCTCAAAAATTCGAACTAACTTTATATTGAAACCCAATATGAAAAATCCTTGCAGCTACACACATGGTCGTACACACGGCTTCCGTGTAATCTTTATGGAATAAGAATGTAGTAAAAAACGCAAAGAAATACTCCCAACACTTCTCGAACTTTTTAAATTTGAATACTTCCACTCTCTCACATACAAAACTTTCTATAAACACAAACTGATATTATTTGCTTCGGCAATTTTTAAAATCTTCCTCTCCCTTATATACTTCCACTATAAATCTAAAGGGTTTTTATTTCAAACTTCCACAGACAAAAATAAATACCCATAAATAGATTACAAACGGTCTGGTAAGCTTTTAAATTAAAATGTTTCTTATTTTCGATACTTCACAAATTTTAATTTGTGTACTTTGATTCGATTTCTTGTTTACATCTTAGAAGAAAATATTCTTCAGTTGGAAAATTAAATTCATGATAGAAAAGCTTCACAACTTTAATTTTTTTCAGTTAACAAATTAGTTTTACCCTTTTGCAATTCTTCTAAACTAATATTTAGAAAAAGATTAATCTTCTGAAAAGCTCTGGGCGAAGTTTTGAGATTTTAACACTTTCAAGCAGTCCTTTTGTTATTATTTTGTAAAACCTTTAAAAAAACTGGAAAATAAATGCGAAATTAAATATGTTTAAGTAAAGTCGATTAAAATAGTACTCAATTATCTGTGTCAGTTATATATTTTTCATTCTGGAAGGTTTTACCACAAATGCAACCCGAAGCGACGGACTTGCTTCTACAAATACAACCAATCGTTCCGTTAACACTTGAACCGCGGCAGTTTTAGCCTTACTACAACCGGTCAATTAGACCTTTAAGAAAAATTCATCTTTTAGCAATGAACTGTTTATTGCAACACATTTAATGCTTTTGAACAGTTTTTAAAAACAATAAAAACCATAACTTTCACCGAATATAAAATCAAAATTGATTGAAATTGTAATTGTTTGATTCGAAAAAAAAAGATTCATGTAACGAATCGAATAAAAACGAAGATGTGCGCATTCGAGCGAAAAGTGGCACATTTCCGAGCGAGGGAGGCAAATGAAGCGCGACGCGGAGCGGCGCGCTTCATTTTCCCGAGATCGGAATGTGCCACTTTGAGCTCGAATGTGCACACTCGGTTTTAAGCACGATTCACAAGTTCAAAATTATATATGAATCTTTAAAAATTCGGCACTCTGTTTTCCTTTGAGAAACTTGCATCAAATTCTCAAATTTGATTTTAAATTAATGTATTTTACTTTGGACTAAACTGCATTAATATATCTTTAGTCGTTTTCAACAAATTAAATTTTTTCGAAAATCGTAGCTTCAGGCTTCAAAAATTATCTCGTCCATTACAGATACAAGTGAAAAATTGTGTATAACAAGAAAACGCAAAGTCCGATTCAAATGCGGTTTTCGCAAATCGAAAGAAGAATAAATTTTAGCAAACAGGTGTCTTGGGAATTTTTAAAAAAAAAATTTTGGAACTTTCTGCAAGCGCGTCAAATTAAAAGTTAAACTGAAATCTTTAAAAATTCGACATTTCATTATACTTTGAGAAACTTGTTTCAAATTTTCCAATTATATTTTAAACTCATGTATTTTACTTCGGGTCGAACGGCATTAAAATATCTTTAGTCGTTTTCAAAAAATTAATTTTTTTCATAGATCGTTGTTTCGGGTTTCAAAATTTATCTTGCCCATTACAGATACCAGCGAGAAATTGTTTATAACATGAAGACAGAGAGTCCGATTCAAATGCGGCCTTCGCCATTAAATAGAGGACTAAATTTTAGCAAATAAGTGTCTTGGGAATTTTTGCAAAAAAAATTTTGAAACTTCCTGCAAGCGTGCCAAATTTTAAGTTAAACTGAAATCTTTCAAAATTCGACATTTCATTATACTTTGGGAAACTTGTTTCAAATTCTCGAATTGTATTTTAAACTAATGTATTTTACTTCGGGTCGAACGGCATTAAAATATCTTTAGTCGTTTTCAAAAAATTAATTTTTTTCATAGATCGTTTTTTCGGGTTTCAAAATTTATCTCGCCCATTACAGATACCAGTGAGAAATTGTTTATAACATGAAGACGGAGAGTCCGATTCAAATGCGGTCTTCGCCATTAAAAGAGGACTAAATTTTAGCAAATAGGTGTCTTGGGAATTTTGCAAAAAAAATTTTGAAACTTCTTGCAAGCGTGCCAAATTTTAAGTTAAACTTACATCTTTAAAAATTCGACATTTCATTATACTTTGAGAAACTTGTTTCAAATTCTCAATTATATTTTAAACTAATGTATTTTACTTCGGGTCGAACGGCATTAAAATATCTTTAGTCGTTTTCAAAAAATTAATTTTTTTCATAGATCGTTTTTTCGGGTTTCAAAATTTATCTCGCCCATTACAGATACCAGTGAGAAATTGTTTATAACATGAAGACGGAGAGTCCGATTCAAATGCGGTCTTCGCCATTAAAAAGAGGACTAAATTTGAGCAAATAGGTGTCTTGGGAATTTTTGCAAAAAAAATTTTGAAACTTCCTGCAAGCGTGCCAAATTTTAAGTTAAACTGTAATCTTTAAAAATATAACCACGTGTAAAAATTAATATAAATAAATACGAGGATGTGCGCGTTCGAGCGAAAAGTGGCACATTTCCGAGCGAGGGAGGCAAAT
Organism: Sinopyrophorus schimmeli; assembly: GCA_036325965.1. Taxonomy (NCBI): domain Eukaryota; kingdom Metazoa; phylum Arthropoda; class Insecta; order Coleoptera; family Elateridae; genus Sinopyrophorus; species Sinopyrophorus schimmeli. The sequence goes on from JARFIZ010000403.1 coordinate 229,450, forward strand.
GAAGCGCGACGCGAAGCGGCGCGCTTCATTTTCCCGAGATCGGAATGTGCCACTTTGAGCTCGAATGCGCACACTCGATTGTAAGCACAATTCACAAAATTTAATTTACTTTCGAAATAATTTTCATTAAAAATAACCGTTAATTTCAATTTTTAATTTGTTCGATTAAATTTAATAAAAAGAGAAAATAGACAAATCCAATTAAACGAAGATGTGCGCATTCGCTCGAACGTGCACACTCCGCTTTAAGCACGGTTCACAATACTTAATTTATTTTCTAAAAAAATTTAATTCCGCGGTTCTAGTGTTAAAGATACTCACGTATGTAAAATAGACTAAACAAACCCGATACCGTATCAGAAATAATTCAAGGAACAAACACGAAACACTATATGCAAACCGAAAGAGAAAGAGAAAAGAGCAAGTTGTGAGTAATGAGTTGCGTTAGACAAAACATAATTGCTTTGTCTCTTGTTGCCCTTATTCACTTTCCTAAAACGTGAAAAGTTGGAGTTGGAAGTCTTCTCGGGAGCCACCTGTGTCAAATTAAGGGCAAGACAAAGTCGTCCCCAAGGCGACACTTACTATAAACAAATTCTCCTTACGAATCCTTAAATAAAATTCATTTTATACGTGCGATAAAACTTTTCCATACTCAAAGCTAATAATAACGCCATGCTTCTCTTATTTATGCGCGCAAAGTTTCCAACAAAATCAAAAACGGGACAACTTTTTAATTAAGTGCTTGCCTCCAAGGATAATCTCGAGAGAATTCAAATAGTTTATTATAAACAAAATAAAAGAGTTGGCCGAGCTTTTATTTATTCGTTCCAAAAACATTTTTAATAACTACCTAATTTAAAATTTGATCTCTTAAAGTTCGTGCATCTCGATTTTGCCGGTAGAAAAAAAGTAATTCCAGTTCGAATCGGAAAGTATCTCGAGTGGAAAAATAACCGGGAGAAAGAGAAAAAGACGGATTATAGTAATTTTTTTGTATGGAAGCACTCGGTTCTAATAATTCCTAACAAGCACTTTTAGAGCAGAGATTCCCAAACTTTAGATTTCGCGAGATCGGAACGTGCCACTTTGAGCTCACTCGGTTGTAAGCACGATTCACAATAATTAATTTGCTCTCTTAAACGGCCAACTTCGACTGTCCCATTTACTCTCAAAAAGAAGTATAACTTCCAATAATTCTGCGCGATCAAAACTTACATAGTTGGACCTAAATGCCATAGGGGCATAAGCATGGTATTCTATGGATATGTAGACACTATAAAAATATAAAGATTCTGAAAATTTAGACCTTCATCTATATCGGTCCCTTAAAAAAGTCTAAATAAGTAAAAATTTGAAAATGTTTTTTTTCTTCGGACTGGGTGAATCGATTATTTTGAAAATTTAGTATATTATGCAGGCGATAGAAAGATTTTACGGACACCATGGACTAATTTTCAGCTTAATAAATTGATGATCAAAAAAATTATTTTCTCTTACTTTTTCAATTTTTATTATGATACTTTTTGACCAAAATTATGATTCTATCATTTTTACATTTGTTAAAAGACCTATAAACACTCAGAATTTTTTCAAAATTTTCTTAATGGTACGCCATAGTTAAAAAAATAAAAACTATTTTTATTACTAAGCAAATCGAATTTTTCAACAAATTCTACCTAAATAATTACAAATTATATTATTATTATTACATAAATAACCTGAAATAAATCTCTTAAAATTGTTCTTAGAATGAAATATAACGCCTATTAGAATTTAATAAAAATATAATTTGAAATAATTTGTAACTCAACTTTATTAAAATTATATTTCAGCGTATTATTTATTTATGTAATAATAATAGTTTTTATTTTTTTAACTATGGCGTACCATTAAGAAAATTTAAAAAAAATTCTGAGTGACTATAGATCTTATGAAAAATGTAAAAATGATGGAATCATAATTTTGCTCTAAAAGTATAATAAAAATTGAAAAATAAGAGAAAATAATTTTTTTAATCATCAATTTATTAAGCTAAAAATTAGTCCATGGTGTCCATACAAACTTTCTATCGCCTGAACAATATACTAAATTTTCAAAATAATGGATTCACTCAATCCAAAGAAAAAAATTATTTTCCAATTTTTACTTATTTAGACTTTTTGAAGAGACCGATACAGATTAAGGCAGTGGTTTCCAACCTGTGCAAGGGGGGCATGCAGCTGTTTCCAAAATATCATTTTCGAATACAAACCAAAAAAGTCGAATAGGTATCAAAAATTTTTATGTATATTTTTACATAATATTGTATATTACTTTGTAGCCCATTAAATAAATTATAATATCAGTTGAGTATTTATGAAATTAGATTGTTAGAAAAATTAAGGGGGCGCACAAACTTTTTTTAAAGGAGGGCGCAGGTATAAAAAGGTTGGAAACCACTGGATTAAGGTCTAAAATTTTCACGATCTTTATATTTCTATAGTGTCTACATATCCATAGAATATCATTAAGATATTTACAAAAGGCATTTGTACCATGCTTATCCCCCTACGACCTTTCGATTATAAAAGTTTGAGAAGCTTCGTCTTACGGTACGATTCGAATGGAAATACACTTTGATTTTTTTGTTACTTCTGGGGGTCGAGGAGTTGCAAATCTAATGCGCCCTCTTCAAGAGCGAGTCTTGGTCATTTTCTTCGTTTCATCACGTGCAGAATTTGCAGTGCAAATAGCGTCGTCTTTGTTAGCCCTCGTCCTTCGGCCCGAATTCAAATACTTTTGTTTTAAATTTGAAGCGCGTGGCCCTTTCTGATGTAACGCAAAGGGGGAGAATTGCTTTATAAAAGCGCAGAATACAAAGTAACGTGTGGAGGGAATTGTCAAGTAGTCAACGGTCAACCGGAGGGAAAAGCGAAAGAAAACACGTCCAACAGATTTGAGTTTGGAAATTTTACTTGATTGCGCGAAGAAGGACCGCTTCTTTATTTTTGCTTCGTACGATTTGTCGCGATTGAGATTTTCGGTCTATATAAACGATTGATTCGGGTGGAGGTTTTTTGCGGGCCCTCTCTCTTGAAAAAAGCTATTATTCTGTTGTGATGGATTTTGCATATATCAATTTCGCCGACTGACCACACCGTCGCACCCCGTCGCATCCAATTAGTTGCAATGAATTTATGGCCATTGTATGTAAATTTGTAAAGAGCTCCACTTAATTGAATCCCGATCTTGTTATCTGAGAAGAGCGTTGGACTTATCCTGCGACTCCTGTTTGCAACAAATTTTGACTGTAATACAACCCTTGTCTATGTTCTTGGAAATAATTCTGAATCTACTCAGTAAACTATTTTAGAGTAGGTAATATTTAAAATATTTTGTAAAAAATTAAATTACTCTTGCTATACGTTTTTCAAGTGTACATATGTCCAGATGTTTTCAATATGCAGAAAAAACCGAATTTTTTTTTCGAAATTATTGAAATCTAACACAAAGGCTGTTTAATAGGGACCTTCGGGACCATTTTTATTTAGATGGGGTTTTGTTGTAGCTCCCTTTATGGGTAATTCTCATTTTTGATTAGAAAAATCAGTCAAAAAATGAAAACGTCTTTCTAATAAACGTGACGATGGATCTTAATAGTTTTGGTCTTTTTCTTCAGGGAAAAAATATTCACCCTGCTTGCAGCCCCCAATTTAAACAATTATAGGGGTTTGAAAAAATGTCGTCCATGGTATTGACCTCATATCCTTGGATGTGACATTCCTTACATTAATGTAATCTATGGGGATGACATGCTACAAGGAGGTGACTCTTTTTGGAAATAAATTTTACCATCAACTTTATTTACCTCAATTAAAAAATTAAAGTCACCCATGAACAATAATAATTTATCCATGGAAGTGACTTTTTTTATTATTATGAATGTTAAGTTAATTGAGTAATTGATGGTAAAATTTATTTTTAAAAAGTGTCACCTCCTTGTAGCATGTCATCCCCATAGATTACATTAATGTAAGGAATGTCACATCCAAGGATATGAGGTCACTACCATGAAAATTTTTCAAACCCCTATAATTGTCTAAATTGGGGGCTGCAAGCTCGGTGAATATTTTTTCCTTGAAGAAATAGACCAAAACTATTAACCCCTTGACATACAAAAAAAAGCGAATTTGATGAGTCCGAAAAAAACTATTAATTTGGCTCAACTTAACTGTTATAATAACATAAAATAAATAATTAATAGTTTTAAAATATTTTGAAATATGTAGAGCAGTGTTTCCCAATCTTTTTTTAACATTCCCCACCTAAGTCATTCTAAAATTTTGATGCATATAATATATAACATATAAATATTTTTTTATATTTAAAAATTGAATTATTCCATAAATGAAGCCTAATTACAACTTGTTCAAGACACAAGATTTAGGTTTTAGCAAGAAATCACTAGGAAATTATTAAGAAAAAGAAACAATAAGTAAATTTTTAAAAACATAAACTAAAAAATATTTTTATATCGATAGCTCGAATTTTTGACAACGCGAATTATTTTTAGTTTCTCTTCAACTTCGACCTATCGAGGTTTGACTGTATTTAATTTTATAAATTTAATATTTCTGAACAATTAAGATAATTTATTTATTGAGTTTTCTCCAATATTAATTTTATTTGCGTAAATTAATGATCTTCAAAGTTTTTTGAAAAATCACAAATTCTGTATTTACTCTATTTGAGTTTTCTGAAAATACATAATAATTTTTTCATCAAAATTTCCTTTTAAATTTACCGAATAAAGTTTTGTTTTATTCAATTTGTGTTATACAAAAAAAATTGATAATTAAAAATTTCTAAAGTTCTTAAATATATTTTAAAAATTTTCCAAGTTATTAATTTATTTAATTTGAGTTGTCTAAAAACTTAAAATAATTTATTCTTCGAGTTTACTTTAATAATTTTGCTAAATGTTTAAAACTGAATTTCATTCTATGTAAAAAACCGGTGCATGTACTTATGTACGCACGTTAGAAGTAATACTTCTTTGGCGCGACTAAATTAAATATAACAACGCGCTATGTTGCGCTTGTGTATAGCTAGACCAGTGGTTATCAAACTATATGTTACTGCCCATATGTCGTTTTATTTGAATACATTGCTATTTCTTTTAAATCCAAAAGTAATTTAAACAAATTGAATAAATACGACGATGTGCGCGTTCGAGCGAAAAGTGGCACATTTTCGAGCGAGGGAAGCAAATGAAGCGCGACGCGGAGCGGCGCGCTTCATTTTCCCGAGATCGGAAATGTGCCACTTTGAGCTCGAACGCGCACACTCGGCTTTAAGCACACTTTACAAGAATTAATTTACTCTCTGGACAATTCGCAATTAAATATTACAGAATTGTATTAATAACAAAATTCCCAAATCGCCAATTTTGTCCCTTTTAACAAAATTATTGTTGAAAACAAACCTTTTTCGGAAAATCTTTGGGACACCGTACCTCATATGTCAATTGAATTTTTCTCAAAAACCCTTAAAACCACACGTTACATAAGATAAGACCAACGCAAACTCAAAAAAGCTTCAGAAGTTATACAAAAAATTAAAGTACCATGGAGAAATGAAGTTGCTAGCTTTCATCTTAATTTGTGATTAAAAACGGTACGTTAAGTGTGCGGGCAAAGTTTAGATTATTCGCTTTTCCCACAATGCGGATAAGTAATAGCGTTCCCGAGAAGTTGTACATGATTGTCTCGCAGGATAACAGGGGACTTAGAAATAGTAGCCGGCCCTAAGGGACCGCACGGACCAATTTCCGTCTGGTTTGCGTTGATGAGGGTTTACATCGAGTAAATATACTATTGTTGATATTAGATTTCAGACAAATAAATCATTAATAAATGTAACGCATCCGCATTTAGATAATTTGTTTACTTTTTATTGTTTCCCTCTCTATTTATTGATTTGGGTGTGAAATGCACGAACGTTGCAGACGAAATTTGGTCCCCAAGTTTCCTAAACTGTTTATTGCAGAGGGCCGATAAAATAGTTGGATATTATCGTAAAGCATTTTACTGCAATCCCATTTGCTCTATTATACAAACACTGCAACTGATAGGGAAAGTGCATTTATTGATTATCCCTCGAGTGCATGTTAGGGTGATGTATAATTTAACTATTTGGTCGCTTTTGGTAGCTTCTGTTAATTTTACTTTGTTTGCTGGTAGTAGTTGCAGTAACGTTTTTGAAAAAAAAATGATTCCTACCTTAACTTTATTGAAGTCAGGACCGCTGGTGTTCCTGGGACAACACTTCTTAACTGGGAGAACGTTGAACGGTTGTAAAACGGTTCAAAACGCCCAATATACCGAAAAGGGTTCCAAAAGAAAACACTATTTGATGGTAAAAGAGACGGTCAAATCAGCATCCATCAATCTGCAAATAAATAAAAGCATTTCAAGTACAATTACAATTAAACAATATTATAATAAACTTAAATACGTTAATTTATTGGTTTTTGAGTTATAATTCATAATACCAAAAGCACACTCGTTGAATTTAGTGAAGAACCCATTTAAATTAAATAAATACAGTCAAACCTCGATAAGCCGAATTTTTGATAACTCGAACCTGTTTGCCTAGGACTTGCATATATCATTGTCAATATTTTTATATCGATAATTGGAATTTTTGAAAACTCGAATTGTTTTTAGTTTCCCTTCAACTTCGACTTATCGAAGTTCGACTGTAAATATTACCATGAAATAAATTCAAGGTGAAGTTCCTCAAAAACGAAATTGCGAAAACGCTTGCTTTGTAAACCAGTTGGAGATATCAGAACTGGTCTGTTGTAGATATGAATGACTAACACCTCGTTACCCAACATTTTCCTATATAAAACTAACATAATTAATTTCGGGGGTGTGTTAATTATTTTAGTTAACGCCACATAGGTCAAAAAAATACTCAATTTTTGTTCTATCTGATGGTATAAGTTTCAATATTTAAAACCCACGTTAAAGCTGAAAAATCACAAAATACTTAGTAAAAAACGATTAAAAAACTCACTCTTTAAAACACATTTCTTCAGATGATCTAAGATCATTGAAAAACCATGGATGGCACACCAAAAGACAATATTTTACCAAAATAAATCACCATTAACGCTGCCCGATGCAAATCTATTGAAAGCACATTGCAAACTGAGCTCATAACAGTCGTTCGGCCTTATCTACACCTTTTTTGATATCTACATTTTGCACCAATGGAATTTAAATATGTAATTATTTAAATAATTTACAATCAAATAATTATTTATTAAAATTTCATACTATGTGTGTACTTGAAGAAGCACCTAGTAGGTATATTAATTACACAAAAAAATTTAGAACCAATAAGACAGAAAAATTAATAGAAGGTCCTGGGGCAGAATTGAATTATTTACCCCTGAATTTATTCTATATTTAAAAATTTGTTAAATAAAACCAGATCTTGATTTATTGATATTTTTTATTATGATCTGAGGACAATTTATATATTTCTTTTAATTTCAAAATTTAATTCCCCAACTATAGTTTTCTTTGTTTATTATTTTATATTTATATACAGTCAAACCTCGATAACTCGAAGTGAAAGAAAACCTAAAAATAATTCGAGTTATCAAAAATTCGGCTTATCGAGGTTCGACTGTATTATATGTTTGTGCTCCTGTAAACTTTATTCAAATTAAGTGTTAGTAAATTAGAGCTTTATATATAATTATATGGTGTACAGGACGTAACTTATATTTTGTTTGTTTATAGTCTCTAATTAAGTCAAAAGGAAGGTGTGTGTGTGTGTGTGTGTTATCATCGTGATACATCGAGCATTCTTGGTCTGTGTATCAATTATGCATTTTTAAAATTCTAGGTCATGGATTATTAATTTTGAAAGGGTCGTAAATCTAATTATGCGTTTCATTCACTCTTTCTTTGTATTATTAGGCTATCTTTAGTTCCAGTCGAAATAATTTGTGGCCATGAATATGCAAAGAAAAAGTCGATTTAATGCTGCCAAATGAACATGTTGCCGTAGTTATTTAGTGTCCCGACATAATAAATAGAGTAAAAGCCCTAGCATTTTAGCTAAAGTTTAATAATCCCGTACTATTTTGTTTTACTGCTGCGGATAACCGCAGCCGGACGTACGCGTGGCCGGGCTCTCCCTCGCTTTTCTATTTTACAGGGGCTTTTAATTGCAGCTTCGTGCCACAGGTTATTGGAGGTCGAAATTATGGCCGCTCCTGAGGGACACGAAAGCCTTATACTCCCAACTAATCAGAAAAAAACTTAAGCGCCCCCAAGAAAAACAGCGAAACATTTTTTCGGGCGAGCCGGCGAAATTAAATTTAAATTTATGCATAGTCGAGGACCTGCCACTTTGTATGTTTTTAATTTGCTCAGGAAGCCTCAATTCGGCGCGATAAATTAAAAAAGCCCGATTTAAGCGCGATTTTTAATAAAGTTTTTTCGAAGAGGATCCGCGCGCGCTAATCTGCTTTTGTTGGTCCTGTTTGCTTCTGGAACTAACGCGATTATGGGCTAAAATAATTTTAATATTTTACTCTTGCAGGGGGAGAGACAATTATGCAATAACCGAAGCGTCGCTATCAGTCGCCTGCTAACTAAATGAAGCACATCAAATTTTAGCTTTTATGGTAATTGTCCTGGCATATCGCGGTCGTCCCAAGTTATTAGATGCTGACCACAATTTTGCGCCTCGAGCTACTTCATATAGCATTAAGTATACGAGGACGTCGTTTTTGTAAAAGGAGGCGATTAAGAAATTCCCCTTTGGCGTTATTTTCCTTTTAAAAACCGATACATGCATTTCAACCAACATTTTAGCTGCGTGCAGGTGCTTATAATAATACACTTGCATCCAATTTCTTAAACCAACCCTTATTTTCTCATAAGCGAAAGAAAATCGCAGACGGGACTAAAACAATTATTATCAACTAGGCCCTTAAGAAATTCATTCCTCCAAGAATCGCGAATTAAAGTTTTTCCCCATTAATATATATTAATTTATCTTTAAAAATGTAGACAAGGTTTCTTAACCTTCCGCATACTAGGTGACTAAATGTCACATGCTATACCCCAAAAAAAATCAAAATAAAATCCACAAAATTGTACTTTATGACAGTTAAATGATAAGAAATATATTTTAATAACCAATAATGAATAGGTTGCTCGGTTGTTTGGCCCACGCAAAGTAGACGTACCGCAAACTGCATCTTTCGCTTGGCTGGAAGCCCGTGAGCCGACGCTGCGATCGCACTAAGGCACCCTTGCGCAGTGGTCGGGCGAATGCCGGCGCTCCGGCGACCGTCTCGAATTTGGAACTTCGTGCGAACTTTATTTCTAAACCGATTCCGACACTCTTTCGCACTCGTGACCAATTAAAACACTAATTAAACACAGTTAAAACACTAATTTGTGCCGTTCTGTGCGGCAGTGAGCGACAAATGCAGGTTTGTTTACGAGCAACGCACAGGTCAGTGGCCTTAAACATAACGTAAGCACTGGAAACTTTTGGCGATGTCGCTACCTGTTTGGCATATCAAAAATCAATACTTTGTAGGCTTTGTGAAAAATCAATACATAAACTCCGCCCCTTTACTGCGCAAATGTGCCTTAACTTATACGAAGCTTCAATACGAAGTGCTTCGTGAACGGTTTCGTGAAAAATCAATACATAAACTCCGCCCCTTTACTTAACCCAAATTTTCTAGAACTTATACATAGGCAGCTTTAATACAACGTGCTTTGAAGGTAACATATGTGCTTCAAAGAATAATTAGAAAATTTAAATTATATCAGTCCTTAAAACATTTTTTTAAACGCCTCTAATACATTACTTAAAAATTGAAAATGCAAATATTTGTTTAATTGTATTATTTATTTGAACTCTTATAAATCAATTCAAACTAGTGCGTGTACCGTAGATGGCTCGCACGAGTTGATTTAAATTAGTTACATTATTTGTTTTTGGTGTGTACTTATAAATAATTATAAAACATCGGTACGGCCGTTTTTAGAAAGTTTCTTAATAGTATTTAACATATACCAAAATTGAAATAAACGGATAATGCTGCAAACTGCATACATCGTTTCCCCCTGCACCCCACTTGTACATCGCAGGTAGAAGTGTTACGAACGTTCTAAAAAATTTTGATTTTGACTAATTAGTATTTGTGTGGAACAGCATAGTGTTTACCAAAGGGTTTTGGAACTCTCCAAAGTACACCCTGTATATAAATCTGAATTGTAAGCTTATTTTTAAATATTCTGTTTTGTCGTTTTTCTTAAGTCACAAATAATACTTTAAAAATCTTTACGCCACCTTTCTCAAAAATCTCGGCTTTTTGGTCGTAATGACTTTCCAAAATGTTAGTTGCGAGGCCCAAAATTAATTTTCCTTTGTTCAACGTAGCCCTTTCGGCCATTCGCAAGTTAACGTTACCGCGCTTTCCGGAATCGTACATTTGAGTTTTTAAATAGGCACACGTGTTTATCGGTTTGTAATAATAATCTCTTATAAATAATTACGAAGCCTCGTAACGATCGTTTTTGGCAATTTTTGAAAATCTTAATATTTTCTGCTTTAATTCGAAACACCCTTTATAATGGAATTTGCGTTTGCACGTAATTAATTTGGAAGTGACGCTTACTTTGTAAAATTAAAGCAAATTATTGGGGTTTTGTTTAGATATCATAAAAAAATTTATATACAAGGTGTTTCGCATTTTGGTGCACCACTGTGAAATTTATTGCAGTCGTTGTTCAAACGTTTTTTTCGCGATTTTAAAATTTAAATTTACTTGACGATATACTATACACAGAAAAGTATTAAACTCGACTTTTTTTGATAACTCGAATAATTTTTATTTTCCTTTCGATTTCGACTTATCGAGGTTCGACTGTAATTATAAATTAACATTAAAGTTACTATACAAATAGCATTTATTGGGTATAAAATTAAGATCTTTACTGTAAATAATCTTTTTTTCATATTTACTAAATTAAATTAAAATTTTTGATTTGAAAGAGCGCACGGTAAATGATACTAATCTAATAAACACGAGGTTGTGCGCATTCGAGCGAAAAGTGGCACATTTCCGAGCGAGGGAGGCAAATGAAGCGCGACGCGGAGCGGCGCGCTTCATTTTCCCGAGATCGGACATGTGCCACTTTGAGCTCGAATGTGCACACTCGGCTTTAAGCTCGATTACCATAAGTGCCGTTTTAACCAAAAAAAATTCTTCACGTTAGTTATACCTCACCTAGTACACGGAAGGTTAGGAAATAATACAAAAGCAAGTTTTTAAAGAAAACACTTCAATTTAAATCTTTAAGAAGTAATATAAATATTATAAATTACTGTTAATTTTATATAACCCCCAAATTTAATCCTTTTTCGACTAATTAAACAGTCATTGTAATTGCATTTGATAACTATTTCAATTTCTGAATAAGCCTTTATAAAATTTTCAAATAATTAAAAGTAAGAAGTTGTAATTAAATCGCAAACATTTATATCCACTTACACCAGTACTGCAACGTCTGTTCCAGCAGCAGATAAACTTTATTGGAAGACAATGAAATTGTTTGCAGAACATTACATCACATACCGAAAATTCCTCGCCAATTTGAGGTTTGCATTGGACAGCAACTCGGATTATTCCGAATTTCCCACAGACCAATTCCTCATCAATTGCAGGGGATGCACTCCAACGTTAAACAAGCCGAATTTAATTAATATATTTAATTACCAACTTTGATTATTACTATTTAATTAGGAGCGAGTCCTGGCCGAAGGAACGTCGAAAACATCCCGAAGAACGCTTTTTTTGGCAAAAGGGGGGTCGTGGAGCATTTTCCGGTCAAAACGAGGTAATGAGAGGTTCGAGTGTCGCTCTCATCTCATTATCCAAACAAGACCGAAACCCCTAGAGCAATCAGCCCTTAATATCGTACAAGCCTTTTAATTTGTTCCTTCCAACACGCCTAAATTACTGCTGCGAATAAAGGTAGGAGGCTGCGTCTCAGAAAGCAGAAGTTATCCAAGCCTAATTACACATGTCCGATGAATACCAACGAGCCGGGGGACAACGACGCCCCTGTTTTCCTCCGAATCAAACGCGAAATTTGATTTGGCAAGTTGGCAATTTTAAAACTCGATGTTCGACGAAAAAGATTTCGCCGAACTGAAGCTCTTTAATTTTTTTGCTAAGCACATTGCAAGTTTGAAATGTTTAATCAATAGCGACCGTCTGGACCTTCAGAAATCGAACAATTAAAAATTAAAAACTAGTGCTCCGAGAAGAGTATTAACAACTACCGGCTTCTAATGATCATTAAGAAGCTTTAGAAATTTTTTGCTCTTACAGGTCTGCGAAAATTCGAAGAAATTTTCAAGTCATAACTCGAGAGTTTTACATCTGAATGACTAATGCAAAACTTTCGTCTTTGATTTTCTTCCGCCAATAGTTTCCTTCGCGAATTCGGACGAAAAAAAACACAGCCCTAATTAACGGGAACAATAAAAAAAGGGAAGACAAACTGAAAGGGCTCGTAATAAATTCGCGCGCGTGTAAAAAACGACTCCTTCTTCATAACTCCCTTATTTCCATAATTTGTATGGAAATCATAATCCAAATTCCCAAAGCACATTTAAAATTCATTGCTTTGTGTGAGCATACAATTTCCTATTTGCATGAGTCGAGTATTTGCTACTTGTCCCCGATAGTACGCGAAATATTTAAATTGGACTACATGCATTCATCCCTCGCCCTTTCGCCCTTTCGCCATTCGATAAATTTAATTAATCAAACTTTGCCAACTAACAAGAATCCTGCGACGCTACAAAACAATAGTTACTTCGCCAAGTTAAAGGTTTGACTGATTTCCCTATCAGGAATCGAATAAAGGACGAGATATCTGACCTGCAAAGTTATTCAAAGTTGGGGCAAACGCATTGACAGATTGGCGTTCGCGTTCGGCCCCGCATACCAAGGAGATTGGGAAAAGGGTCTCGAGATGTTAAGTTGAAGGTTCGAATAGTTTAATAAAGAGTCTGGGTTGGAAGAGGAAAAAAAACACCAAGGTGGCCCTTATTGCAGTCAAAGCTTTGATGGTGTGCGAGGCGCGATGGGATGTAGTTCACGTGACTCGAAGATCAAATGGTTTGACGATGACCCAAAAGGGCCGATATGCAGAGTGGACCCCTGCACTCGAATGGAATAATAAACGTTCAAAAACCGGAAGGTAATCTTTTAACGTTAACCGCATATAAAACAAATACCTTTCAAGATTTTTAAATAAAACGTTTACCATAATAACTTTCAAATAGGCACCCTTCGACGATTTTATATTGCAAAAAGTGGTAGTAATAATGAAATACCATTTATGTTGAAGTGAAATAAGCAATATCTTATATATTTCCCCCAATTGAATCGATTTCCTCGAAGGATAACAAAAGGGCAGTTTCTTAAGGCTCTAAATTTTAACATTTGAGCACTGGTATTAAATAATTAATCATTTAAAAAAACTTTCAGGAACACCTCTCGACTTCAATTTAATTAATTTTCGATTGGTGAAAGCATCCATTCCAATCGGAGCTTTGGTATTATTATAATAAACGATTTGTGGTCAGGACTTGTGTTATTTAAATAAAAGAAATTTTATATATTATGTAGTAAATTAAAATAGATTTACTCGAGGAATAACAAAAAGGACGGTTCACTTTACCCACCAAATCTAATTAGACATTTTGTCACAGTATGTTTTTAAATACATTTCTGGGATTCTTATTTTAGTTAAATATACACCTTAAAATGCTTTAACCCCTTGACATACAAAAAAAACCGAATTTTGATTAGGCCGAAAAAAACTATTAATTTGGCTCAACTTAACTGTTATGAGCATACACAAATAACATAAAATAAATAATTAATAGTTTTTAAATATTTTGAAATATGTAGAGCAGTGTTTCCCAATCTTTTTTTAACATTCCCCACCTAAGTCATTCTAAAATTTTGATGCATATAATATATAACATATAAATATTTTTTTATATTTAAAAATTGAATTGTTCCATAAATGAAGCCTAATTACAACTTGTTCAAGACACAAGATTTAGGTGTTAGCAAGAAATCACTAGGAAATTATTAAGAAAAAGAAACAATAAGTAAATTTTAAAAACATAAACTAAAAAATATTTTTATATCGATAGCTCGAATTTTTGACAACGCGAATTATTTTTAGTTTCTCTTCAACTTCGACCTATCGAGATTTGACTGTATTTAATTTTATAAATTTAATATTTCTGAACAATTAAGATAATTTATTTATTGAGTTTTCTCCAATATTAATTTTATTTGCGTAAATTAATGATCTTCAAAGTTTTTTGAAAAACCACAAATTCTGTATTTTCTCTATTTGAGTTTTCTGAAAATACATAATAATTTTTTCATCAAAATTTCCTTTTAAATTTACCGAATAAAGTTTTGTTTTATTCAATTTGTGTTATACAAAAAAAATTGATAATTAAAAATTTCTAAAGTTCTTAAATATATTTTAAAAATTTTCCAAGTTATTAATTTATTTAATTTGAGTTGTCTAAAAACTTAAAATAATTTATTCTTCGAGTTTACTTTAATAATTTTGCTAAATGTTTAAAACTGAATTTCATTCTATGTAAAAAAAAACCGGTGCATGTACTTATGTACGCGCGTTAGAAGTAATACTTCTTTGGCGCGACTAAATTAAATATAACAACGCGCTATGTTGCGCTTGTGTATAGCTAGACCAGTGGTTATCAAACTATATGTTACTGCCCATATGTCGTTTTATTTGAATACATTGCTATTTCCTTTTTAAATCCAAAAAGTAATTTAAACAAATTGAATAAACACGAAGATGTGCGCGTTCGAGCGAAAAGTGGCACATTTTCGACCGAGGGAAGCAAATGAAGCGCGACGCGGAGCGGCGCGCTTCATTTTCCCGAGATCGGAAATGTGCCACTTTGAGCTCGAATGCGGACACTCGGCTTTAAGCACACTTTACCAGAATTAATTTACTCTCTGGACAATTCGCAATTAAATATTACAGAATTATATTAATAACAAAATTCCCAAATCCACATCCAGTTAAATTTATTCGTTTTATTTTGTATTCCAACAAAATTAATAATCTTCGATTTATATCCATTAATAAATCAACCAAGTATTATAGTTTCCTCTTATGCTTTCGTAGGATTTTATAAAACAATTTAAAAAGTAGATTTTAGTAGAAAGAAGGATGAGATGAAGCCCGTTACGAATCGGTAACGATGTATCGAGATTTTATTCTCCGAGAAAGACAGAACAAGTCCAAAGTCTCACGAAAGCGAGCTTTGTAAACTTCCAACGATGGCGAAGAGCTTTGCTAGCGTTTTCGAAAACCATTTTATTTGTAAATCTGTAATTTTTGTCTTGAGCTTAGAGCTACATACTTATCGTCGCTTCTCCGAAGACTCGGGCCCATCTATCAAAGAAGAGGAGATAGAAAAATAAATATACAATGGTTATATTTATTATGCTCTTAAAAATCTGTTTCTCCATTACTTTTACATATAAAAAAGCCGTCAAAAGCTCGATCATTTATATCATATACTATAATGATATCAATTTGCACGCGTATTCAAATATAAAAAACATCTCCACTCGCTCGATGCCTCACAAAACATTGCCTTTCCAACACGTACAATTTCAACTCTTTTAATTTTAAATATAGTTTACTTACAGCTAAACAATAAAGTAAATTCGCAAAGTTACATACATATTATTACTATAAATAAATAACATTTTCCTAAGATTGGGTGTGTGTGTGTGTGTGTCTGTGTATTTTTTTATCTCTCTTCGACTCGCACAATTCTTAAACCTCGACAATATATCAAAAAAATGGAGCTCGTGGTGGCCCTGCAATGCCTTGCAACGCTTTGAAATTTATTTCATAGCCTAACATTATTATTAATAATAGGTAATTTACAGGGTGTACTGAAAATCAGTAATCAACTTCTCCAGCAGCATCCAATAGGTACTCTAGTAGTAGTATATAATAAATAACGCAATTCTTTACTCTTTTTTTAAAAACTTGCAGTGTTGGGTATATTAGTCCACTTCACATCGCCAATCAATTTTTTATTCGATCACAATCGTTAGAAATCAATAAAAAAATCTTTAACACTAGATTTACGGGGGTTGATTGTATACCTATTTTTACTGAAGTGAGCCAATTTGACTCGTACAACAAAATTGAAGTTTTTTGCAAAAAAACAGTTTCAACTAAATTGAAATAAAAGATTTCTTATTAAAAAGTTAATTGAAAACATTTTTTTACATATAAACTCTGTTTTTGAAATACATTTTCCGCAAACAGAAATAATCCTCGCTTTTTTTTGCTATAGGTATATAACAATAAAATTTTAAATGAGTTAAATTGGCTCAGTCCGTAAATCTAGTGTTAATATTCTTCAAAATCACGTTAAGCACAGAAGTGCACCCATCCTCTCGATTAAATCCTTAAAAACTCGGTTGCTAAATAAAGAATTGTAATGAAACAATTAATTACTAAGCAACCCAGCTGTTAAGAAGAAATAACATTAAATAAGATGTGAGAGGGGTGTGCACGAGATGAAAAATTCTTTTTGAAAATAAAGATTTTTATCCTCAATAAAATGAAATAAATAAGTTCGAAGAACAAATAAACTTGCTTCGTTTTTATAAGACTCGCTAAAAGGAGTTAAAAATGTGAAAAAAAAACATTAAATACAATTTACCTAATTTGTATTGTATTATTCCTGAATTTTGTTGTACTATCGTGAGAAGCAATTTTATTTGTCTGCCAACTTTCGCAGGGGGGGTTCAGCTTGGAAGATTTTCGTCCCCATCGGATCGGTGTGCAACATTTAACAATAAACATAATACACATTAACTTAATTTACTCCACACTGATTTAATATAAAACTAAACTTAGAATCCTAACGACACACTAAAATTAAGTTTAATCGATCAGTATGTGATATCTCTGTCTCTCTCTCTCTTTTTTTATTAAACTATGTTTTTCCCATAGAACTACAGAAAAATTTAATACAACTAATGGGAGACCCACGCACACCGATCCGATGGAGGTTTGGCGATGCGAAAGACAACACGGATACACTTTTTTCTTTTTAAAATCATTTAAAAAGTAAAAAACCAAGCGAAGAAGAAATGAATCGATACTCTCTGATATTGCTTGATAAATCTTTGATAATAATTATTAATAATAATAAAATGAGCGGAGCGGGTTGAAGCAGCACTTTTGTACTCACTCAGTTATCACCAGTAATTGTTTTTTTTGTGGCAATCACAATGATTACGGGGGGGCGCGCTAAATTTACCGAGATTTACATTCGTGATTGTGCCCTTTTTGCGTAAATAGTCGTAGTAGCAATAACAATGCGGCGCCGGCGTCGTTCTGCGACTTGAGATAGACGCCGTCTCCGGTTATATGGAAAAAACGTTCAGCACACGCAAGACGGCGATGCAGATCGACGACCACGCCAGCTGCTCCAATCCCGCCACCCTACTACAGTACGCTATAAACAGACATAAACTACCCTCTCAACGCTCAACACTTTCCAATAGTATAATATAGTATGTGTAATTGAAAACAGCGAGGGAGCCATCCAACGGCTGCGGCCGCCTCCTTTTGCTATAGCAGAAGCGGCGCCTCGCCATCGGAATGGCGCCCGACAAAAAACTACAACACCGAAACGTTGTTACTCAGCGTCATTAGGTAAATTTGTACTTCGACAAGGGAGAGGAATCGAGGAGCGTCCACGAGGAGCCTTCGGCATCGGTCAATCGCTCCCGAGACGCGCCCTCAACAACGCTTAAGCAAGGGGGGAGGGAGCACCACCCAACCATGAGCCTAACACAAATACACGAATTTCTTACTCCTCTAAATCGCTAAAGTACAAAACATAGTTATCAAACATTTTCTCTTTTTTTTGCAAAAAACTACTCTCTAATCGTATCACTCGAGATATTTTATTACTATTTAAATCACACTTGACATGGAACCAATTTTCCAAAAGCACAATGAGCACCCTCTCGCGTTTCTTGGTTGAAGACCTGCTTTTACCAGTTGAAAAACGTTTGCATCAAAATCAGACGTACCAAAATCTCTTCCCGACAGATTATTTTGAAATTCAATTTTTTATCCTAAATGAATCGGTGAATATAGATTTTTACAGGCCAAACTCATCCCCAAATCGTGTTTCTTAATTGGGAATGCAAAAAAAAATTGTTTGATATATTATTTACCACTGTTTTATGCATAATAACAATAAGTTTCCATTTCAATTAATATACAGTAAAACCTCAATTATCCGGACCTCAGTTATACGGATTCGCGTAGCGAGAAAAAGTAACAGACAGACGGACAGACAGACAGACAGAGTTACTTTCGCTTTTATAATATCAGTTTGGATAATTAAATGTTTTTAGAAAATAATTTAAGTATTGTGAATGGTGCTTAAAGTGGGGTGTGCGCATTCGAGCTCAAAGTGGCACATTCCGATCTCGGGAAAATGAAGCGCGCCGCTCCGCGTCGCGCTTCATTTGCCTCCCTCGCTCGGAAATGTGCCACTTTTCGCTCGAACGCGCACATCCTCGTATTTATTGTATTTGCCTACTCTATTCTTCGCTCTTTTAAATCATAAATTTAAATTTAGCTTATTTCCCAACCTTTTTTTTTAACACACCCCACCCGAGTCATTCTAAAATTTTGATGCACCCCCTGTGTAACATATGGGTGATTCTACAAAAGTTGGGCAACTTGGTGTCATCATTCGATGGAGAAAGAATTTTATCATTTTTTGCAAATAGTTTATTACATTCCAAAAAACCAATGGTCCTTTTGCCTGCTCGCCCAATTTGGATGTATTTTTTTAAAGGCGAGTTTGTAAAATAACACTTTGAATGTTCGAAATAAAATATAAAAAAATATAAAATAAAATATATTCAATTAATTGTAAATTTTACTATTCTACTATAAATTATGAAGAATTAACTAATTAATTTACCATATCTTATCATAAATTCGACTACAGTAATTAAAAAAAAATGATGAACTCTGTGTTCACTTTTAACCGTCAGCCCTGTGTCCAATTTTAAAATTTGAAATTGCCCCCAATTATAGAAATTCAAACGTTAAATCCTTATTCAGATTTTAATATTAGTAGTAAAGTTAGCTAAAAAGCACTCCCTTTATACGACAGGCATTTTGAAAACAGTGAAAACGGCGTTATTATCGTGTAAGCACGTGCAGTTCCAGACAAAATGTCAGTTCTATGGCGAGTAATTATTGCTTTACGTAGATATATTTCGTTATGATTTATTTATGACAAAATGCGATTTGTTAAAATATATCATCCAATTAATGGAAAAACCGGTAGAAATTTTACTTTGAATTATAATTTTAAAATTGTGTCTCGTTCATCAGTTCCGTGTCGTGAGTTCCATGTCCGAAATTTTGAGAGAAGACGTATTACCATGGTACTGATATATAGTACATACATTCATCCATTAATTTTAATACTTTCTAATATGATTTTATTCATAAAAATGTGTGCATTGGAAAATTTCAAGATAGTTGTATCAAAGTCGCAATAAATCTTGTATTTTTTAATTACTAAATGACATATTTCATTTCTACCCTGGTAACCTCGTCAGTTCCCTGGCATTCAAATTTAGAAAAATCCAAATATCTCAAAAATTGTTTGAAAAGGTGACCGACCCTGTTTGGAACAGTGTATTTATTAGATTACCTATATCGTTATAATAAAATACTAGAAAATTTCCACCTAAAAGTATACAAACAAAATTAGGACAAAAGTTGCCCAACTTTTATACATACGCCCATACATTGTTGTAATTAGACTTCATTTCTGGATTAATTCAATTTTTAAATATAAAAACATATTTATATGTTACACAGGGGGCGCATCAAAATTTTAGAATGACTTGGGTGGTTTATGTTAAAAAAAAGGTTGCGAAATAAGAGTCAAAATTCGAAAAAAGGTAAAGTATGTTTTTTTCATGTACGATGAAGTCTCCCATCTAGTCTAGTTTAAAAGTACTAAATTAGAAATGTGGTTTTTGGTAAAAAAATACCCTACTGTAATTTTTAATTAAAAGAAAAGCAAGAAGTGGTACATTTAGTTCGGTTTGATTTAATTAATATTATTTGTGCGAAAGAAGAATAAGATAGGCAAATTCAATTATTAAGAAGTATGTGCACTTTCAAGTGAATATTTTTTCCACATCTGGATTTGAAGGATTTGTTATTAATATAGTCGAATCCAATTAACACGAAGATGTGCGCGTTCGAGCGAAAAGTGGCACATTTCCGAGCGAGGGAGGCAAATGAAGCGCGACGCGGAGCGGCGCGCTTCATTTTCCCGAGATCGGAAATGTGCCACTTTGAGCTCGAATGCGCGCACTCGGTTTTAAGCACGATTCACAATTATTAACTTATTTTCTTTAGCTGTGCTAAAATTCGTTTTTTACTATACATCCAATTAACCGAATTTTCCATTATCCGAATGAGCTGCAACAACAATTGGTCCGGATAACCGAGTGTCCACTGTACTACAAAAATCGTGTAAATTCCTCCTTCACAAAAAGGAGCTTAATTTCAGAAGTATTGTTATTAGCAACTAACAACCTTCCCATTACAAATTTATTTATTGTTTTATATTAAATCTTTTAAGCAAATACATTTCATAAATTACACAAAAGAGTAGCAATCGCTAAAAAAAGTTAAGAACCACTTTTTGTAATTTAAACGAATTCATCATTTGATCCTTATTAATTCCAAACAAGTCACAGAAGATTCGAATCCGTGCAGACACCAAATTAAAAAATTGTAAATCGAACGAAAGGAAAAGATTTTGTCCTTAATGGCAAATCGTTACGATCGCAATTTAAAAATGTAAGTTTCAATGAGGAGGGGTGCTCGAGATTGTTTAATTGTTTTTTTTTTCTTCTAATTCTTATACGAAGCCAATTCGAATCGGCGAAGAACCTCTTTAACGTCAGTTCCACAACTATTAAAATACGTAACTTTAAATGCCGATCGTACAAAAATATATTATTAGTAGTACTCCAAAAATAGGGGTTTTTCGAATAATGCACTTGTGCACTTTTTAAAAATCGTTTTAATAAGTATAGCCAATAGTTAACGCACTGAATCCTATTATCTAAGTCTTTCTCATGGTTGGCGTGAGCGTGTGCGACTCGCACACCGGAACAATAGCAAGAGGCGACAAAAGCAACACACATTTGGATTATACAAAGAGTTTTCAATCTACTCGGAGCGAAGCCACACAAGAGGGTTACGAATGGTGGCGTGCGCTCTACGTTACGACCCTTACCCTGATTGCGCCAACGAGTAATATTGTGCAACGACAGCCTTATCATAACTAATCGAGCACAGCTTCGGTAGGAACTTTTTGGCATAAGAACTCGACGGGCCTCGTTTCTTCCTCCTACGCCAAGCTGTGCCGCTAGGTGAGGACGCCGCGCTCACCGCGACTTGCGGAGCGATTTTTCTTCTTCTTCTTTTTCACCGAGTCGAGCCACCGAATTTGGTCCTCGCACCAGCTGGGGTGCCCGCGCCTCCTCAACGACTACGCATATAATTCGTACTTTAGATTTATGTAAAAAAACGGCACTACGAACTAGACTTACGTTATAATCGACACAAATCTTTTTTAATAATACCAATTTTGGAAAAATTCGAATTCGAATATGTACAACTTTTTTTGAAGTATAAAAAACCCCCATCAATCGACACGTGGATTGACGAAGAACGTCTTTAGACCGCGGATTAGGCCTCGATAACAAAAACGGGAAGACCTACCGATCTCTCTTTTTTTGCAAAAATTTCTCTTCTTCACTAAGCGGGTGCATGCACATCTAAATCTACGGTTACATCTAGGTTGCGTATCCTCTACTAACACTAAGACTAAGAAGTGTTTTATCATTAATATTATCATTAGTTTACATATAATCTGAGGGGGTTGGGGGGAACGCACACACACGCGAGCAACGAATTTAGTCGGTCGATATGCGAAAGCAACCAAAAGCGGAGCAAAGTGCTACAGCATCGGGGGACCTCATCTTCAACATACGTTATATGTATTTTTCATCATAAAATTTGCAAAAGTAACGAACGGTTTTGTACTCAAAAGCAATTTCACTATGTAAGACCTATTCGATTCGGCCGCTGCCGCTTCGCAACGCAATCTTTTTCCCGATTTGTGCTTTGGAGAGAAGATTCGGGAGGCTGTGGTGTGAAGTGGCAGTGCTGTTCTTCTTTTTCAAGAGACCGACCGTCCCTATTCTCCCATACATCACACACTAAATGGCACTTGCATCCTTTGGGACGAAGACGCTTCGTTCGTCCCAAACTCCAGTCACACCTAATAACTAGTTATTGGGGCACAGCAACTATGACTTAAACGTACTTAAGTAAGCAAATCGTATCGAAAACGGTGTGTGTGTGAGTGTGTGTGTGTGTGGCACACCTGCCGATCGTATCGGATTGCTTCGTTTCATCTCAAAATTTGCGGTACGACATTAAAAAAAGATCAGTTTCGTCGTAGACGAAAACTGGTCGAAAAGAACGCAAAAGCTCTTCCCTTCGGACATTGTACTAAATCACAAACTTTCAACTAATAAAACTTTTAAGTAAACGCTAAACACTAACAAAAACATAATGGATTTATATTAATAGAACAGATAACTAAAAATCTATTTTTCCGCTTTCGCTTGATCCAAGTGTTAAAATTGGGCGACAGAATTCAAGTTGTGTCTCTCTTCTTTTTTTTGGGGAGGAAAGCGGTAAAATACACAACATAAACATCTTAAATGCGATATAAAATGCAATAACAACATAATAACAAATAAGAGAACTAAGAATGGTCTATCGCGCGCGGGTGAGTTGCAGACGGCAGAACTCGTCCAAGCGCAGACCGGCCAGCTCTCGCCACAGCAACCCCAAGTCCAAGGAAGAATCCTCCGAGTTTGGCGTTGGGGACGAGCGATGGCCTGTCTTGCGCGGGGCCGCGGGCTATGGCCACATCGAAAGAGATCGTACCACTTGATAACGCGTATAACATTGCGCCAAAGGTTTCACGAAGTGGGTGTCCAGCGTGCGGCAATGAGGACATGGAACCATGTGGCTGTAGTCGCTGAAGAAGTTGAGACGTTGCGTCGGATGCAGCACAGGCTTGTGGCACGCGTTACACTGCAAAAAAATACTCTGCTCGAACATCGTTCTGTTTTCTTCACTACTCAGCTATTTCAAGCCCAAGCCAACAACACCAAAATCCAAGGCGAGTAAGTACATAAGGTAAGCTCAAGCTCATTACACCACAATAACAAAAAAAAAGCTCTAAATTATTCGCTAGCAAAGCTCTTTCAATCTAAGTAATCTACAAAAGCAAGTCTCCTATAAAAGAAGCTCAGAAGCTACCAATTCTAATTCAAAGCAACCTCAAAATCCAACGAATTTATAAAAAAACTGCTTTCAATTCAA
This sequence comes from Sinopyrophorus schimmeli, assembly GCA_036325965.1. NCBI lineage: Eukaryota > Metazoa > Arthropoda > Insecta > Coleoptera > Elateridae > Sinopyrophorus > Sinopyrophorus schimmeli. Next base: position 253,119 of record JARFIZ010000403.1, read on the forward strand.
TAATTTCTTCTCATTTCCTTTTTTTTACTATTGTCAACCTCCAAATTAATTCCTCTTTGAAGAACTCCCACGAGTCATTCTTATAAAGCCAGTAAAATCATTGGTGGATATAACAAATTTCAACCAGAAAGGTAAGCTACAAAAATTTACTATTTTAGTAGAAAATTTTGTATTAGAAACAGGTCAATTTTTTGAAATGCAGAGCCCAACGAATAAATAGACTTACTATAATCGAATAGCGTGAATTTTTACCAGTGGGATACTTTGAAATAACTTTTAAGACCAAACAGTTATATCCAAAGACAAATAATTGAGTGAACTCTACCATACTAATTATTTGTTATTCCACGCCTAGGAAGGCAGCTAGAATTTTTATATTGTATTTTTCTAGTTATAATAAAGCATTTTAAATAATTCATGTAAAAAAATCGACCAGATAAGCTACTTTGAAAAATTGGTTATTTTCGATGTTAGGAACAGGTCAGCTTTTTGAAACGAAGGGCCCAACGAACCAAGGAAGCTGTTAAAACTCAATTCCATTATATTCATCTAAAGTTTCTTTGGTAGTATAAAAACTAAATAGTAATATTCTCAAAAACAGCTATTGTAAAATTGAAAATTCCGAGCATTTAGCTATAATAAAAAAAAAAATCATGACGTGCTCGGTAGGATAGCAGGATTTTTTAAATTATTTTTCCCAGTTATTATAAAGCATTTAAAACAATTTGTGTAAAAAAAATAACCAGATAAGTGAATTTAAAAATTAGATTTCGTTAAGATGGAGCTTTAACATCAGACTGTAATATAATGTATATGACAGTCTGTTGTGAAAGCTCCATCCACCCTACCAATTATTTGTGATTGTACTCTTAGTAAAGTAGCTAGATTTTTTATACTATTTTCCGTAGTTATACCAAAGCATTTAAAATAATTCATGTAAAAAAATCAACCAAATAAGCTACTTTAAAAAATTGGTTATTTTAGATGTGTTTCAACGTTAGGAACAGGTCAGCTTTTTGAAACGAAGGGCCCAACGAACCAAAGAAGCTGTTAAAACTCAATTCCATTATATTCATCTAAAGTTTCTTTGGTAGTATAAAAACTAAATAGTAATATTCTCAAAAACAGCTATTGTAAAATTGAAAACTACGAGCATTTAGCTATAATAAAAAAAAATTCATGACGTGCTCGGTAGGATAGCAGGATTTTTTAAATTATTTTTCCCAGTTATTATAAAGCATTTAAAACAATTTGTGTAAAAAAAATAACCGGATAAGTGAATTTAAAAATTAGATTTATTTGAGATTGAGCTTTAACATCAGACTGTAATATAATGTATATGACAGTCTGTTGTGAAAGCTCCATCCACCCTACCAATTATTTGCGATTGTACTCTTAGTAAAGTAGCTAGATATTTTATACTATTTTCCCTAGGTATACTAAAGTATTTAAAATAATTTGTGTACAAAAATCAACCTACTAAGCAAACTGAAAAACTTGATTATTTTATGTAGGAGTTTCAACACAAGTTGTATTCGAAATAAGTTAGCTTTTTGAAATGAAGGGCCCAACGAACAAATGGAGCTGTCCTAACTGTATTTATCTACCGGAGATCTTTTTTATAAACTTTAACATCAAGCAATTAGTTCCAAAAACGCATTATAGATTTGGAAATTGAGTGCATTCATCATATATCAAAAATAATTGATTGCATTCCTAGTATATTTAAATTCCATTTCTTATTTATGGCTCAGAATAAATTATAACCAGTTCACCCAATAGTGAAGGGCACAGATATTCGAAAAAATATCCAATTCCAATAAGAAATTTCTCCAAAATTATTCTATCCCAAACTGCGCCTTTCGTTATTCCTTTATAACCATTTTTCCAGCTTCTCGAAGCAATTTTCGAATATTTTTTAATAGTCGTGTTGGATTCAATGTTAATAAAAGCAGCAAATCATGCATGAAATATAGAAAATTCTGGCTCCTGACCTTGATCCGTTCCGTGCAGCACGGCATGGCAGCGAAGATATCATAAGAATACATGGTTCCCAGGACCAGCGTCGATCCGTCCCACTGCTGGCTGCAGTATCTGCATCTGATGGCGCGTCCCGGTGCGCCCTCCAAACAGGCCATGCAAACGGCGCTCAGAAATTGCAATCGTCCTTCCACCTTCACCTCGACGCAGCTCTGTGCGTGGCTGCGAGGGCTGAGGAAGAAGGTCCCGTCGATAAGGGGATATCTATCGAAGACGAGCATCTGGACCTCGCACAGAACGCAGTAGACCCTTGTGCGTCCCTTCGAAGCCAGGGTTGAAAGGATGAAGCAGCGAGTGTCGTCGTTTCCATGATTGCCCTCGTCTTCGGTCTGAAAATAAATATGCCTTTTAATGTTGAGAACACAAATTATGTTGTACGAGGTGCTTCTTTGATCTATTTGAAGCTATAATATCCGGAGAGGGATTTAATCAAAGCACGAGGCCGGACGCAATAACCACCCTCTGTAAACAGACTTTTGGTTTTGTGAGAAGCCACCCCGTTATCTTTTGCAATACAACTCTGTGGTATTTAACAACAACCCTTGGCATCGTCCAAAACATACTATTCCTTCAAAAATTTAAATAGCTTCCAAATAACTTTTTATTGTTAATTTTCCATGGACCCTTCTCAACTGAAATCGGAGTATCTCAAAAATAGCTGACAGAAGAAGTCTTAAATTTGATACTATGAACTGTTAATCAAGTATTTTCGAATGCCATCAACCGTAACTAATGACTTTTCAATCTCTCCCAATAAGAAGGGATTACTATCAGATTTCATTATCTCAAAAACATAGATGTATTTTTTTTTTGAGACTTCGGATTCTCTCAGCAGTTAATAAGTCACGGACGAAGAACAAGTTTAACGACTGTGAAGATTTTCTAAGCGATTGCCGTAATTTTTCCTACCTTGGAAAAAATTCGGTGTAGAAAGAGCGGAAAGTAATTAGAAAATTTAGTGTTTAATTAATTTTTTTTTTGGAATTCAATGCATTTCTTTGTCGAATCGAAACTTTTTAGTTTGGCTGCGTCAAACGTTAAAGCCCGTGTGTTGTTCCAAATGACAGGACAGGTAATTGGCAAACGGCCGATTCTAAATCGATTAGTTCGTCTGGAAGGTTCAATGCCGGTTTTTGCAACAGAAGCTTTATCGAATAATGTCAATCAATTACAATTTTCTACCACTTTATAAATCCTAGAACATGTGTATTCGACAATTCGCTTATTGGCTCCTGCTGCTACAACTCTTCTCGATGTGTTTACTCAAAAGACCGATCTTGTTTATTTTAAAAAATTCAATTTATTTGCCGAAAACGCTTTATTGTTTGGTAGCATAAAAACGAGGACTTCCAGTCTGATAAAAAACCTTTAATGGAAATCTCGAAATAGTTTTTTCTCGATCAAATCCAAATATTGGCTACGGGTACCTTTATCTTCAAAACACGAAAGAGTTTTCTTTGATGGACAGAACACCACCTTAAATTTTCTCCGAAATTAATTTCAATTTAACATTTTGTTTATTTGTGACTAAGACCAAACACAAACCGTAATCCCATTTAGTGTGCACTACTTAAAATAGCTCTCCGATAATTATTATCTCATATCTCGTATTTACAATTATAAAAACATTTCAAAGCAATTTCCAAGCGCTTCTAATTTGATTATTTAAACATACACAATTGTGTCATGACACACCTTTTTCCCAACTTGCTCACTTCTAAATTTATTTAAATTATTTAACAATTTTTGGTGCAAAACAACTTCGTCTGACTAGCATTTTTTTTATGGCGCAGATTAATAAACTTCAGTTTTAATTAAATCCTCATTTTCATCAATTTCGAGCTCTCATTATGTTCCTAGCGAAAGAGGAGGAAAAAAAGGAGGAAAAGATTAAGACAAAAGGAAACTTGTATAAAATCTTGAAGAATTTCGAAGAGTTCCCTCGGTTACCGTCTAACTTTTAGATTATTGAAACGGAACTTGGAGTTGATAATTAATTCGTGAGTACTTCAGCTCCAATTACCACATTCCGAACATAAAAGGGAACGTAATCATTTAGGGCTTAAAAATTTCAAGAGAAAATCGAGCATGACGTTCCTCATAAGGCGATCGAGACGCATATATTTATTTTTCACGTGGTCTTCGGAGGAAGCTGTCACAAATATTGGTTGTCAGTTAACTTCAACCCTTAACCTTCCGTGTACGGGGTGGGGTATAACTAACGTTACCAATTTTTTTTGTGTTAAAACGGGACGATTGGTATCGGTGCTTGAAACCGAGTGTGCACATTCGAGCTCAAAGTGGCACATTCCGATCTCGGGAAAATGAAGCGCGCCGCTCCGCGTCGCGCTTCATTTGCCTCCCTCGCTCGGAAATGTGCCACTTTTCGCTCGAATGCGCACATCCTCGTATTTATTTATATTAATTTTTACATGTGGTTATATTTTTAAAGATTACAGTTTAACTTAAAATTTGGCACGCTTGCAGAAAGTTTCAAAATTTTTTTTGCAAAAATTCCCAAGACACCTATTTGCTAAAATTTAGTTCTCTTTTTAATGGCGAAGACCGCATTTGAATCGGACTCTCCGTTTTCATGTTATAAACAATTTCTCGCTGGTATCTGTAATGAGCGAGATAAATTTTGAAACCCGAAACAACGATCTATGAAAAAAATTAATTTTTTGAAAACGACTAAAGATATTTTAATGCCGTTCGACCCGAAGTAAAATACATTAGTTTAAAATATAATTGGAGAATTTGAAACAAGTTTCTCAAAGTATAATGAAGTGTCGAATTTTTAAAGATTTCAGTTTAACTTTTAATTTGACGCGCTTGCAGAAAGTTCCAAAATTTTTTAAAAAAATTCCCAAGACACCTGTTTGCTAAAATTTAGTCTTCTTTCGATTCGCGAAGACCGCATTTGAATCGGACTTTCCGTTTTCTTGTTATACACAATTTCTCACCTGCATCTGTAATGGACGAGATAATTTTTGAAGCCTGAAGCTACGATTTTTGAAAAAAATTAATTTTTCGAAAACGACTAAAGATATATTAATGCAGTTTGGTCCAAAGTAAAATACATTAATTTAAAATCAAATTTGAGAATTCGATGCAAGTTTCTCAAAGGAAAACAGAGTGCCGAATTTTTAAAGATTAATATTTAATTTTGAAATTGGCGCGCTTACAAAAAATTAGATAATGTATTTGGCAAAAATTGCCGAGACACCTATTCGCTTAAATTTTGTTCTTTTTCGACTGGTGAAGACCGCATTTAAATTTAACCGTGCGTTTCCTTGTTATAAACAATTTCTCACTCAAATCCGTATGTGACGAGACGACTACTGGGATCTCCAACTTTTAATTTTTGCAAAAATTTAGAATTATCTCTTTATTTAAATACTAAATTGTTTTAAAGTGTTATATTCGTAATTCGGATATAAAATCTTGAAGAATTATATTATTTTGCCATTTCCATTTAGAGATCTTGAGTTCGACGAACCAAAGCAAATGCAGTGTGCAGTTTTCAAAATAAAAAGGGAGATCATGTCTCTTGGTTTTGCAATTCGGCGTCGAGATCGGGCTCCGGATATAGAAATACTGACAATCGGAAATCCGGCGCGATCAAAGAATTGTATTGCGTGCTGATCGCCTCTCGCTGCAGATTAATTGAAAGATATATTAATAAATGTCGATGCAGCGCTCTTCAAAAAATGATCAACTTGCAAAATACGTTCGAATCCGCAACGTTTTATTGTCCCCCCGCGTTCCCCATTCTTTTATGTTAGATTTCCAACGAAACAATACACTCAAAATGCATTCGCTTTCCCCCGAAACTTAAATCGTAAAACCTTTCGAATGCACAAAAGCCAACTCCCGACTTATGCCCGAATTTTATTTGATATTCCATCCGCATCAATCATAAACACTGACTTACTCATTTCTATGTCAGTTTCATTTTTGAATGGACGTGCCACGAACTATCAATTGCACATACAAAAATCCGATATTTGTTCTTCGTAGAAAAATTTAATTTAAATTCACTTCCATGCGCCAATACAAACGAAATTAATTAATCGAATATTTAGGACACAAAAACATAGGTAAAAGTGTTCGGACTTACAATTGTTCTTTGCCTTTTAAAAATCAATTTGGGAGTGGTATATCGCGCGTTAGAAGTTGTACTTCTTTGTCGCAACTAAATTCAATGTAAGCACGTGTAACAATTAATATAAATAAATACGAATGGTGATGAGCAAAATTGGTCTTGTTCTTGCAGTCTTGGTCTTGGTCTTGCATTTTTGCAAGACCAAGACCAAGACCGAATAAGCAAGACCAAGACCAAGACTAGAAACATTTATGTAAGACCAAGACCAAGACCAAGACTAGAAACATTTGTGCAAGACCAAGACCAAGACCGAATAAGCAAGACCAAGACCGAATAAGCAAGACCAAGACCGAATAAGCAAGACCAAGACCAAGACTAGAAACATTTATGCAAGACCAAGACCAAGACCAAGACTAGAAACATTTGTACAAGACCAAGACCAAGACCGAATAAGCAAGAACAACACCAAGACCAAGACCAAGACTATTACAGTCTTGGTCTTGGTCTTGTTCTTGTTTTGCTCATCACTAAATACGAAGGTGTGCGCATTCGAGCGAAAAGTGGCACATTTCCGAGCGAGGGAGGCAAATGAAGCGCGACGCGAAGCGGCGCGCTTCATTTTCCCGAGATCGGAATGTGCCACTTTGAGCTCGAATGCGCACACTCGGTTTTAAGCACCATTCACAATAATTCCTTTACTTTCTCGGACGGCCACCGTCAACTGTCAAATTTTCGTTAGCTGTGCGCGCGCCCAACTTCCGTTGCCTGCTAAAATCTTATTGTTCGGCGCGCCAAAAGAAGTATAACTTCAATTAAGCGCCAAATTGAATCGTTTTTCGATTCGAACAACCCGTTTTCGAGTTACGCAAACAATTCATGCCCGAGAAGAACAAAAATGATTAATTTTAATGAGAATAATCAAAGTTCGCGCACGCCGCCCTAATTAAATTTAATAAAGAGCCCATCTCCGAAGTTCATAAGGAGAAAGAGGACTGTTCGGGGTCGTTCTTTTTAAATATAACAAATTTCGTGACCTGGATAATCCCTCGCGCCGTTTTTCCCGGTTCTCGATTTCCTCCCCCCCGTCTAAACGCCCTCTTATCGTCTCGCGAGCGCCAGAAGCGGGATCTCAGGCATCTGACGATGAGTTTTTCTGGAAATCCGTTCTAATCCACTAACAGCAGTAGTATTCGGGAATAAGAAGCGCATCAGCGTAAAGTCAGTGGCGCGGCTTTGTCTCTAATCAAATATTAAAGGCATCGTTAATCCCGCTCGTTGCATCTACAATCCTGTTAAACGGTTTAGGACTTCGTTAAGCACCCGGAGGTGGACTGTGAAATTTGAATTATTCAATTTTTAAGCGCCTCTCCGCCCTTATTAACGGTACGAAAATTTGTCGTCGCGCTCGCCGCCCCCGAACCGATCGAGAAATTAAATTGGAATTTTATGGAAATGGCAATTATTCCAACGACCTTTGACGAAACACTATTTTCCTTAGTAAATATCGATTATATGTTCGAAAAAAGTATTTTACCATAGCATGGAGTGGGAGCGAGCGAAAAGATAGGAGAAACTCGTAAGTAGAGCGAGAGGGAACGATAAAAATTATTTACTAATTTTTGGGGCCAAAATGATTGCAAATCGGTTTAAAACCGAGTGTGCGCATTTGAGCTCAAAGTGGCACATTCCGATCTCGGGAAAATGAAGCGCGCCGCTCCGCGTCGCGCTTCATTTGCCTCCCTCGATCGGAAATGTGCCACTTTTCGCTCGAATGCGCACATCTTTGTATTAATTGCATTTTTCTACATTTCCCATCTCTCTTTGAAATCAAAAATTTTAATTTTCCTTAGTAAATATCGATTATATGTTCAAAAAAAGTATTTTACCATAGCATGGAGTGGGAGCGAGCGCAAAGATAGGACAAACACATAAGTAGGAGCGAGAGGGAACGATAAAAATTATTTACTAATTTTTTTGGGGCCAGAATGATTGCAAATCGGGTTTAAAACCGAATGCGCACATTCGAGCTCAAAGGGGCACATTCCGATCTCGGGAAAATAAAGCGCGCCGCTCCGCGTCGCGCTTCATTTGCCTCCCTCGCACGGAAATGTGCCACTTTTCGCTCGAATGCGCACATCCTCGTGTTTATTACATTAGTATGATTTACCGTGCGCTCTTTCAAATCAAAAATTTTAATTTAATTTAGTAAATATCGATTTTATATTCGAAAAACTTATTTACCATAGAAATGAGTGGAAGGGAGCAGGAAGATACCATGTGTTTTACCTAAAACTATTGGTTATTAATTATTAAAATATATTTCTTATCATTGAACTGTCATAAAGTTCAATTTTGTGGATTTAGTTCATTTTATTTTCGGGATATGGCAAACCCCACCTAGTATGGCACGTGACATTTAGCCATCTAGCATGCGGAAGGTTAAAGTCTTTTTTTTAAGCAACAAATTGCGAACTTGAAGAGCTTAAATTTTTAAAATAATTGTGCAAGTTGGGAAAGCTGGGAGGAACAATGAAAACGTATCAATATTGTCTTTGGCAACCGTCGATGAGAACAAAGTCATTGTTTTGTGCAGGAAAGCTCGAGGCTTAAGCAAACACGGTGTACTCGTCTGCTTTTTTACAAACTAATAAAAAGCAGCAAAAGTTTAATATCGTAAAATGAAATAACGCTTGCGTGGACACACGATGAATTATACGAACATTTTGACAGTCGAGTGAACTCGATTAAAATGAAGCGAAAGTTCTTGTTTGTCGATGGAATGTAATGTCGACGATGATGATGATGATGATGATGACGCTCGAAACCGAAGAGCAAAAGCGCGAGCTGTTAAATTACCTTCCTGCGAAGCCCTAGCACAAATTCAACAAAACGTTTAAAAGTTATTTTGATTTATTTGGACTTGTTAACGGGCATTTATCACGATTGGGAGGCGGGTGGAAAAAGGGAAGACGGGACCTGGACCTCGCTCTCCTAAGCCGGACTTAGAATGCATCAATCTCTGGATTAAAATCCCTCCGCGCTCTACGCTTTTCGTACAAATGTTTGCATTCAATATCCTAATACGCTAATGTATATGCCATTCGGGAAGAAAAAACCTGTCAAGATAGTCTGGCTTTTAGGGATGATTTCCATGTGCTACTTTTACACCGATTGATATTTCTTTTACGGAAATATCGCAAGCCGAACAATCGTCCACGATTCAATAAAAGCGCCCAAAGTAAATCTTCACGTTTGATTTTTTTTAATTTCCATTTTATAAGTACAGTCGAACTTCCATAAGTCGAACGCCGATGAGCCGAATTTTTGATAGCTCGAACTCGAACCAGTTTCCCTAGGACTTGCCCATCTCAACGTTAATATTTTTATGTCAATAACTCGAAATTTAATAAATCGAATTATTTAATTATTACTTTAATTTTAATTATTACCTTGAAATACATTCAAGGTGAAGTTCCTCAAAACCGAAATTGTAAAAACGCTTGCTTTGTACGCCAGTTGGAGATATCAGAACTGGTCTGTTGTAGATATGAATGACTAACACCTCGTTACCCAACATTTTCCTATATAAAACTAACATAATTAATTTCGGGGGTGTGTTAATTATTTTAGTTAACCCCACATAGGTCAAAAAAATACTCAATTTTTGTTCTATCTGGTGGTATAAGTTTCAATATTTAAAACCCACGTTAAAGCTGAAAAATCACAAAATACTTAGTAAAAAACGATTAAAAAACTCACTCTTTAAAACACATTTCTTCAGATGATCTGAGATCATGGAAAAACCATGGATGGCACACCAAAAGACAATATTTTACCAAAATAAATCAAAATTAACGCTACTCGATGCAAATCTATTGAAAGCACATTGCAAACTGAGCGCATAATAGTCGTTCGGCCTTATCTACAAAGTTTTTGCTATGTACGTTTTGCACTAATAGAATTGAAATATGTAATTATTTAAATAATTTATAATCAAATAAGTATTTATTAAAATTTCATACTATGTGTGTACTTGAAGAAGCACCTAGTAGGTATATTAATTACACAAAAAAATTTAGAACCAATAAGACGGAAAAATTAATAGGAGACCCTGGGGCAGAATCTAATTATTTACCTCTGAATTTATTCTATATTTAAAAATTCATTAAATACAACCAGATCTTGATTTATTGATATTTTTTTATTATGATCTGAGGAGAATTTATATACATTTCAAATTTTCCTCCCACTAGATTTTCTCAAAAACAATTTAGAGGTTTTGATTAGATATGTTAATTATTATCTCTTTGCACTTCAGCCTATTGAATGTGTGGTAGATTTCAATAATTAAAAAAAAATTTCGGACTTTTCTGCATATTGAAAAGATCTGGACATTTAGACACCTGTCATTTTGCGGGCTTATAAAGGGTGCTACAATCAAAACCCCATCTAAATAGAAGGGCTACCTTTATTTTAAAAGTTGCGACCAAGTACAAACGAGAAACAGTTAGTCCGAAAAGTTTCTTAAAGGCTCTTGTGTGAAAAAAGCAGTACCTCACTTAAGTTTCTTGTAGTGTTGAAAAATAACTGTTTGCATTATATTATTCGTAAAAAAATCCTTGGATGTGTGTGCATAATATAATATGCTTGTGAATGTGTAAAGTGAACTGTTCCACCTTAACCTTTGGATAAATTTTCTTATTGACATGACATAATGCAACACACCATAAACCAATAATTGCGAAACCACAATACAAGCGACTTTATGCCGATAAGAAATCGAATTAAGAAAAAGACTACGTTTCATCGTAAAAATCTGCACTACTAATTTACATCGAATTCGAACATATTGCGCTTTAAAAATAAAAATAAGCATTGCAACACACAAACGCAGAAGTATTGCTGGCTTTCGAACCCGGAACTCATTCCTTAAGATGGCCAATCTCCAAATGATTATTGCATAACGTTTAGTTACTTCTACTTTATTGTCTGAACGTTCTGCAAAACGCCAAAGACATTTAATAACAATCGACGCGTTAGAAGTTATTCTTCTTTGGCATAACCGAATTAAATATAACCACGTGTGACACTTCGATCGTCGAATTTTTTTTAACAGTGCACGTGCAACTTCTGTCGCCCGCTAAAAAGAAGTATAACTTCAAAAATAAATGGCTCTGCAAATGAAAATTAAGATTGCAATTTAAGATTGTTTTTTCCAAAATTAGTGAGTGTCCCCTTACAAAATTTAGAGTCCACTTCCTGTGCATCGAACAACTTGCCTTTAATTAAGAACATCCGCTCAGAAACCATTATTTTTTTTAATATTAGATGTACAGTCCAACCAAGAAGTAATCAACACCCTAGAAACAGACCTACAGTAATTTTTGTAATTTTAGTACCTTTAGTTCTAGGTACCAAAAAGTACAAAGATCAATCTTAATTGTTTTTTAACCATGCAGCGCCAGATTTTGTCTCCTGGAATAGTACGTTTACTGTAGGTCTGTTTCTAGGGTGTTGATTACTTCTTAGTTTGACTGTACGTACCACTATTTAATAGTTCAAGATTGCAAGGGTCAGACTGTATAAAGTAAAAAAAAATAATAAATCGCATCTGCACAAACCCAGTGTAACAAGGAAATATGTTGCCTTCGAAAGCTAAACTATAACAATAATAAAAGTTTAAGCATTTAAGTTTAAAACGTTTATAGCTTTAGATGGACGCATTTTACGTTCCATAACTATTTTAAGCTGCAAACAATATTTTCCCCGATAAGTGCAAGTTTTATGTAAGTCGTTTTTACGACGAAAATAAAAAGATTTTCAAATTAAACGTATAAAACGGCGGCACGGGGGGGGCAGAATGTTTGTCTGTAAAGTTGGCGAAAGGTCGGTAGGAATTTAAAGTACCTTATAACGACACACCTCGACGGTGTTGTTTATATATCTGTATGGTTTACGACGTGAGCTTTAAAGCGACGAATTTCAATATATTCGCACTACTTGCTTTTCAAGTAATTCCGAACGAAACTACCGCGGAAATGTTAAACGGCACTATAAAAAGTATTTCGGGTTTATGCGTTTAGTAGACGATTTTATGTCCGGGAGCTATAATTTCAACGTTTAAATAAAACTCAAAATCGAAATTATCCGAAAGCAAACCTTAAAGACGGCAATGCCTACATTATTATAACAGTGAACCCTCTCTTCGACGGACAGTTGCGGGATCAACTATATTATCGGTTGTAGAGGGACGTCCGCTGAGCAGGTGGTCTTAATACATTGTTCTCCTGTACTTTGTTCAACTGGGCCCTTTGAAAATTGTCCGTTGAGCGAGGTTTTACTGTATTTTTAAACGATCATCCACCCTCTTCCACGTTATTAGATATCAACTCACACAAATAGCTCAGTTTTAAGCCCATTTCGTGCGTAGACCTTCGAAATATAAACAAATTAGTTTTACCAAATAAGAGAATACCTAATTTCCATTTGTTTACATTTAAAAACGTCGACATTCCAAACAAACGTAAAAAGGTAGTGTGTTCCTGTGTTTACAAACCGAAACCGACTCGACGAAGGGAAAAGCTTATCGTTTCTCACGACACGACACATCCAAAACGAATTCAGAAAAAAACGACCATTACAACGAAAAAGTTTTAAGACCAGACACACATACGAAAAACATGCTTCGTCTACGCACACAATTTGATGAAAGTGGATGACACTTTTGCTTTGAAAGAATTTAATAACATTTGGCAACAACTACTTCGTTCGACTTCGCGCTGAAAAGCAAAGAATTCCATATTTCAAAAACGAGTTGTAAAATTCGTTAAAATACAAAAAATTATGGTCTTGCCATTTTCGATTTCAAATTTGGGAAAGTGGCCCTTTAAAACTTGAAGTTTTCAAAATTTTGAAAATTTAATTAAAAAATAAGAAGGCTTTCGTTTTGACTTGACGAAAGAAGACTTTCTAAGATCTGTCGTGTCTTAAATTAAATAAATAAAAATAGATCTAACCTTGAACTACAAAGTACAAAATTTTCGTGGCATTAAAATTTTCAAAATAAGAGCGTCTTCGACCGAAGTCGTCCTGTTTTAAGTGCTGCGTTTGAAATGATGGGACACCATGCACGAAATGTTAATAAACTACTCTTCCAAGTATGTATGCGTTATCGGAAAAGGCAGCGCATAGTTTTAACAATGTTTAAAATTAAATGTCCTTGTATTCAATAACGTCGTCCAACTTTACTGTGGTTAATGATATGCGGTGGGTTCATGGCAGGTCATAGAAATAATGCTGTTGGCGTGAATGCAGTTGAATTTGTCATTACCCGCAAGAAAATAGTCATTTCTACGTGAAACACCTACAGTAAAACTCGATTATCCGGACCGTAGTTATACGGATTCGCGATGATCCGGGATTTGTAAACATATACCTAAAAATTTGACCAACTTTTTTACTGTTAAAACGAGACGCTTTGTAATCGTGCTTAAAGCCGAGTGTGCGCATTCGAGCTCAAAGTGGCACATTCCGATCTCGGGAAAATGAAGCGCGCCGCTCCGCGTCGCGCTTCATTTGCCTCCCTCGCTCGGAAATGTGCCACTTTTCGCTCGAACGCGCACATCCTCCTAATTATCGGATTTGCCTACTCTATTCTTCGTTCTTTTAAATCACAAATTTAAATTTAGTTTAGTAAATATCGATTTTATGTCCAAAAAACGTATTTACCATAGCAATGAGTGGAAGAGAGCGAAAAGATACGACAATATCATTAATGCGAGTGAGAAGGAACCATTGAAACTATTCGACTGATTTTTCGTTTAATATAGCGGCCTAAATTATTGTGAATCGTGCTTAAAACCGTGTGTGCGGATAATCGAGGCTTTACTGTACTTTCTTAGATAATTACGTCCTAACCGTCCCGTTTGGTCCCGGCGAAAAGCTCGCAATCCTCCACACACCCGAAAGACAGAAGAGCTTTTATAAGAATTTGAAAAATGAGAAGATCATCCCCAGTTACTGAGCACATTAATTTTTCTCGACTTGTTTTGGTTTCTGTCCTGCTCCGTTTTATTATTAAATAAAAGGCAAAAGTTGGGGGAGTTTTGGCAAGAGAGCCATCCCGAATTTTTTGTCTCCGTGTCTAGGGAGCGGCTCCAAAGCGAAATCTGAAGGTTAAAGGATTATTTCCAGAAACAAAGAATTTATCGATTAGAATTCCGGATGAATTATTTTGCACGAAGTTTAAGGTATGAAGCCTCCTCGTCTCCGCCGTTTTATTAAAACATTTCGCAAATACGAAAACGAAATGTTTTAATACACACCGCGTACATTTACTTGCCCTAAACTGTAAACATGTACGTTTGTTTCATGTAAATTAGCTTTTAAATTAAATTACACTTCATAGTCTGTCGGTTTTACAATACCACTTACAATTAACGTTATTGCACAAACTTTGCCAATTAGACTTGTAATACTTAGGTTTTCGACTGATTTCTTTAAGATTTGTTTTTTCAAAGTTTCTACAATTTTCAATTCAAATTTTAATTAATTAAAACGAAGTCTCGCTAATGCTAAGACTACTTCAATCAGTTTTTAAATAAAAAAATCACTACCAAAACAAACTATTTTCAAATCTACAAAACTTAATCAAAGAACACTATTCAAACAGAACTATTTTTGTAATTTAATTAAAAGAGTTTTAAAAACCATAGCAGATCGATCCAATACTGAAAAAGATCTTATTATAAACCAGAAAATAATTAAATAAATAGTTTAGCTTAAAAAGTTTTATAAATCTAGAAATTGACAAATGTAAGAAAAGCGAAACAGAAATTCGTAGCGACAATGTCAATCGTTTTCTTGCTTTCCACGAAAACTTTTAGGTTTTTCTATTGTTATTTGTTTTGTTACAAAGCACAGGACAAAGCTCTGATATGTTTTGACGATCGACATTAGAAATGTCGTGACACCCAACTTTTCTTTTAATGCTTTTTCACGATTAATGTCAATCTGGTGGCGTAATTCTTTTTTCGGCTCGTTTTCCTCGACGAGGAAAAGAAAAGCTTAATTTAGAAATAAATAGGATTTCGATTAAAATTTAATTTGCTAAATTATTAATGTCTTGAGAAGAAATCATTATTTTTAGGTCTTCGACGAGGGAGTTCTTTTCTTGTAGATTGGGAGAATTGCCAATGCGTTAGTTGATTTGGCTCTCTTTTAACTATAATAAAGTTGCATGTCTATTTTAAGAATATATTTATTGTTTTTAATTGGGTTTTGATGGATAAAGTGAAAGCTATAATCAATCCTCACCACCGCTACTTTGTACACTAAATTAATTAATTGCTGGTTTCTTCGACTAATTCAGTTATAATATTTATTGTTAATATCATTGGTGACCTTTAAATATTAAAAAAACAAACCGCCGAATTTCGATAATTGCCTGCCTAATCTAACGGATATTCGTATCCACAAAATTATGATATTAAATTTCGATAAATTATTAAATATCTTATTTCCGACTTTTCTTTTTGGAGATATGTAATACCGATGCTATTTTTACAACTTAACTCCAAAACAAAGAGGCATTATTATGTAATAATTAACTGGAAAAGGATCTAACAAACTGTAGCAACCCCAAGAAAAATTATATCATCAAAGGATCAATGGTTTTTGAGAAAATATACTGTCTGATTTCAACACACAAGGAAGGAAGTTGATAATGTCAAAAAATCTATGCAAAACTCTTTCTAGACAAACAAGAAGTTTTTAATTGCTTTTCTGATGTATAATATATCATTACAAACGAGTTTGTAGCATTAAAAAGCCCTAATAGCAAATTTTTAAAAAATAGTCTTTCATCGGGATGAATGTGAACATACCTATACTAATGTTATTAAGTATTACTGCTCCACAAAGAGGTATTGGTTTGAAATATACAGCTGCAAAAGGACCTAATGAACTGTAGTAGCCCAAAAAATAAATATAGCATCAAGAGATAAAGGATTTGCAAGAGAATATATCTTTAAGTTTCAAGATACAAGGAAATACATTGATCGTATTAAAATACACATGAAACAATTTTTCTAGCCAACCAGGAATTTATTAATTATTTTTCTGGTTTATAATAAGTTACTATAAAGCAGTTTTAGTCATTAGATAGGTCCTATAGGTAATTTTTGAAATTAAGAATTTTTTTATATATATTTGAACATACCAATATTAATCATATTGAGATTAATACCAAAACAAAAGGATATTACTTTGTAATAATTAGTTGCAAAGAGGCCTAATAAACTGTAATAACTACAAGAAAAGTTGTATCATCAAAAGATAAAGGTTTTATGAGAGAATATATAGTCAGATTTCAAGACACAATGAAGCAAATTGGTCATGTTAAAAAATGTATGTAAATTTGTTTTCTAGCCCAACAACAAATTTTTAATTACCTTTCTGATTTATAGTATATCATTATAAACATTACAAACTAGTTTGTAGGATTAGAAAAGCCCTAATAGCAATTTTGAAAAAATAGTCTTTCATTGAGATGAATATGAACACACCTATACTAATGTTATAAAGTATTACTGCTCCATAAAGAGATATTGTTTTGAAATATACAGCTGCAAAAGGACCTAATAAATTGTAGTAGCCCAAAAAATAAATATAGTATCAAGAGATGAAGGATTTGCAAGAAAATATATCTTTGAGTTTCAAGATACAAGGAAATACATTGATCGTATTAAAGTACACATGAAACAATTTTTCTAGCCAACCAGGAATTTATTAATTATTTTTCTGGTTTATAATAAGTTACTATAAAGCAGTTTTAGTCATTAGATAGGTCCTATAGGTAATTTTTTAAATTAAGAATTTTTTTATATATATTTGAACATACCAATATTAATCATATTGAGATTAATACCAAAACAAAAGGATATTACTTTGTAATAATTAGTTGCAAAGAGACCCAATGAACTGTAATAACTACAAGAAAAGTTGTATCATCAAAGAATAAAGGTATTATGAAAAAATATGTTGTCAGATTTCAAGACACAATGAAGCAAATTGGTCATGTTAAAAAATGTATGTAATTTTTTTTTCTAGCAGAACAACAACTTTTTAATTACCTTTCTGATTTATAGTATATCATTACTAACATTACAAACTAGTTTGTAGAATTAGAAAAGCCGTAATAGCAATTTTGAAAAAATTGTCTTTCATCGGGATGAATATGAATGACCACACCTATACTAATGTTATAAAGTATTACTGGTCCACAAAGAGGTATTGGTTTGAAATATACAGCTGCAAAAGGACCTAATGAATTGTAGTACCCAAAAATAAATATAGCATCAAGAGATGAAGTGTTTACCAGAAAATATATCTTTGAGTTTCAAGACATGAGAAACAAATTGATCGTATTAAATACACATGAAACAATTTTTCTAGCCAACCACGAATTTATTAATTATTTTTCTGGTTTATAATAAGTTACTATAAAGCAGTTTTAGTCATTAGATTGGTCCTATAAACGATTTTTGAATTTAAGGTTTTTTGATATATATTTGAACATACCTATATTAATCATATTGAAATTAATACCAAAACAAAAGAATATTACTTTGTGATAATTAGTTGCAAAGAGACCTAATGAACTGTAATAACTACAAGAAAAGTTGTATCATCAAAGGATAAAGGTTTTATGAGAGAATATATTGTCAGATTTCAAGACACAATGAAGCAAATTGGTCATGTTAAAAAATGTATGTAAATTTGTTTTCTAGGCAAACAAAAACTTTTTAATTACTTTTCTAGTATATAATATATTGTTACAAACTAGTTGGTACCATTAGAAACGCCCTAATAGCAAATTTTAAAGAAGTAGTCTTTGATTGAGATGAAAGTGAATACTGCTATTCTAATCATGTTAAAAATTACTTCTACACAAGAAGGTATTATTTTGAAATAGTTAGCTGCAAATGAACCTTATGAACTGTAGTATCCCAAAAAGGAATTATAGCATCAAGAGATTAAGTGTTTACCAGAAAATATATCTTCAGATTTCAAGACATGACGAAACAAATTGTTTGTATTAAAACACACATGAAACGTTTTTCTAGCCAACCAGGAATTTATTCATTATTTTTCTGGTTTATAATAAGTTACTATAAAGTAGTTTTAGTCATTAGATAGGTCCTTTAAATGATTTTTGAAAATCAAGAATTTTTGATATATATTTGAACACACCTATATTAATCACATTAAAATTAATTCCAAAACAAGGCGGTATTACATTGTAATAATTAGCTGCAAAGAGACCTAATAAACTGTAATAACCCTAAGAAAAGTTATATGATCAAAGGATAAAGGATTTAGCAAATAATATATTGTTAGATGCCAAGGCACAAGGAAGCAAATTGGTCATGTTAAAAAACCTATGCAATCTTAATTATTACCAAACAACCACTTTTTAATTACCTTTCTGGTTTATAATATATTGTTACAAACTAGTTTGTACCATGAACAGTGCCCTAACAGCAAATTTTGAAGAAAAAAAATTCTTTCACTGCCATGAATTTGAATATAGCTATTGTAATCATATTAATAATTACTCCTACACAAATAGAGACTATTTTGAAATATTTAGCTGCTAAGGAACCTTATGAGCTGTAGTACCCCCCCAAAAAAAATGAAGCATAAAATTCAGAAACCCTTTCATATAAATTAACAACTGTGTGTAAAATCTTTTTTATCTAGCTAGCAATTTTTTAAACTAATCTTTGGGCTTATAAATAAGGAATTATAAATCAGTGTTACCCTTTAGCATGATCCCTAAAACGTTTTCCCACAAATTCAAGTTTTGGTACCAAGTTATACTAAGAATTAAAAATCGTATAAGTACTTTTAATACTAATTTGTGCTGTAATTTTAACTGTGGGTGTTATTATTCTTATTATTCGTATTTACATTTTTCATTTAGAAATAAAATAAAGTATAGCCCGTAGAACATTCCCTTTGATATGTGGACGCCCAAGCACCTATTCGAATTATATAACTTTAAAAACAGGAAACGTAATTTAACACCGAAACGAAGGCGAGGTAGTGTATCCCACTTTATGTTTTCCAGGACTAATCAAGCGCGGTGAGTTGTTGCTTATTTAAAAATTTCAAACCGCTTTTTAGAGAGAAAAGAGTTCTAAAAAAAAAACCATCGTTCCAATACATATTTATGATAGATAAATCATATAAGCCGAGTTGGAATTTAAAATTTAAAAATACCTGTTCTTTTTATGAACTACGAGAACTAAT
This sequence comes from Sinopyrophorus schimmeli, assembly GCA_036325965.1. Classification (NCBI taxonomy): domain Eukaryota; kingdom Metazoa; phylum Arthropoda; class Insecta; order Coleoptera; family Elateridae; genus Sinopyrophorus; species Sinopyrophorus schimmeli. The sequence goes on from JARFIZ010000403.1 coordinate 272,578, forward strand.
TATTCTGCTTCTTCAATCCAAATGCAGCTTAATTAAGAAAATTATATAATTAATTACCATTATTAATTTAATGATAATTAAATGCAACGTATGTAACTAGCAACCGGTGTATTTATGTGTCGGTTACTCGAATGAACTTATAAACCATTAAAAATGTGCTTATATGTGTACTTTTGGCTTTAACTTTGGCTCTCACGACTTCGGGAGCTTCAAATCGAGAATCGTAGGAAGAAAAATCGATCAGTCTTACCTGCAACAAAAAAGAAAACAGAATTAATATCAAAGTTGATTTAAAAACCATTTAGAAAACTAATGCTAAGATAAATAACTAATTAAAGGATGAGATAGACATGTTTGGATAGCTTCTCATTACAAAAAAAAGCAGTTTTCAATTTTGGCCCATTTCTGAAGAAATGAATGAGCTCGTAGCGATTTCAATCAAGGATTGCATTTCATGGGATCAAGTTTCCGTAAAGATATGAATTGCATGTTGGTATTTTATTAAAAGCCTTCACCTCTGCATATGCTTGATTATTTATCTGCACGTACATCATTAATAGTAACGTCAATTAAACTTGACGTTGAAAGCGATAAGTTGTATACTAAAGCAGGGCCATTAATCCCAATTGAATAGTATTTCAATTGAATAATAAATGTGTAATTTCTCCAATAATCGGCATTAAGTGTTGCAAGGCGTGTGCTATGTGCAACTTACGGTCGACGTGCCCAACCCATGCAACGAAATGCAGCAACATGCAGCATCGACACACATCAGAGCGGGCCATCGACCTCGATTTTATGCCAACTGCTTTGCCATTTTTAGCACAACTCTTTGCATTTATTATCGAATAACAATCCTGGAATTATAACACATATGCTAAGTTTTGCCGCTTTTTTTTCTCCTTCGATGGGCAAGCTTGGAAATCGAACACTTCTGGCTGACCCATTTTTTTTTTGCAACCTACCGACACCGGTTTCTGCATTTTCTTCGCCTACACCAGGGGTCGGCAACCGGTGGTTCGCGAGCCACATGCGGCTCTTTAACTGCTCGGATGCGGCTCTTCCACACTTGCGAAAAGATACGATAATCTTGTCAGTACGAGCGAGAAGGAACGATTAAAATTAATCGCATTATTTATTGGCCTAAATGATTGTGAATCATGCTTAAAATCGAGTGTGCACATTCGAGCTCAAAGTGGCACATTCCGATCTCGGGAAAATGAAGCGCGCCGCTCCGCGTCGCGCTTCATTTGCCTCCCTCGCTCGGAAATGTGCCACTTTTCGCTCGAATGCGCACATCCTCGTATTTATTTATATTAATTTTTACACGTGGTTATATTTTTAAAGATTACAGTTTGACTTGAAATTTGGCGCGTTAGCAGGAAGTTTCAAATTTTTTTTTGCAAAAATTCCCAAGACACCTATTTGCTAAAATTTAGTCCTCTTTTTAATGGCGAAGACCGCATTTGAATAGGACTCTCTGTTTTCATGTTATGAACAATTTCTCGCTGGTATCTGTAATGGGCGAGATAAATTTTGAAACCTAAAAAAACGATCTATGAAAAAAATTAATTTTTTGAAATCGACTAAAGATATTTTAATGCTGTTCGACCCGAAGTAAAATACATTAGTTTAAAATATAATTCGAGAATTTGAAACAAGGTTCTCAAAGTATAATGAAATGTCGAATTTTTAAAGGTGTAAGCTTAACTTAAAATTTGGCACGCTTGCAGGAAGTTTCAAAATTTTTTTTGCAAAAATTCCCAAGACACCTATTTGCTAAAATTTAGTCTTCTTTTTAGTAGCGAAGACCGCATTTGAATCGGACTCTTCGTTTTCATGTTATAAACAATTTCTCGCTGGTATCTGTAATGGGCGAGATAAATTTTGAAATCTGAAACAACGATCTATCAAAAAAATTAATTTTTTGAAAACGACTAAAGATATTTTAATGCCGTTTGACCCGAAGTAAAATACATTAGTTTAAAATATAATTCGAGAATTTGAAACAAGTTTCTCAAAGTATAATGAAATGTCGAATTTGTAAAGGTGTAAGTTTAAATTAAAATTTGGCACGCTTGCAGAAAGTTTCAAAATTTTTTTTGCAAAAATTCCCAAGACACCTATTTGCTAAAATTTAGTCCTCTTTTTAATGGCGAAGACCGCATTTGAATAGGACTCTCCGTTTTCATGTTATGAACAATTTCTCGCTGGTATCTGTAATGGGCGAGATAAATTTTGAAACCTGAAACAACGATCTATGAAAATAATTCTTTTTTTGAAAACGACTAAAGATATTTTAATGCCGTTCGACCCGAAGTAAAATACATTAGTTTAAAATATAATTCGAGAATTTGAAACAAGTTTCTCAAAGTATAATGAAATGTCGAATTTTTAAAGGTGTAAGTTTAACTTAAAATTTGGCACGCTTGCAGGAAGTTTCAAAATTTTTTTTGCAAAAATTCCCAAGACACCTATTTGCTAAAATTTAGTCCTCTTTTTAATGGCGAAGACCGCATTTGAATCGGACTCTCCGTTTTCATGTTATAAACAATTTCTCGCTGGTATCTGTAATGGGCGAGATAAATTTTGAAACCTGAAACAACGATCTATGAAAATAATTAATTTTTTGAAAACGACTAAAGATATTTTAATGCCGTTCGACCCGAAGTAAAATACATTAGTTTAAAATATAATTCGAGAAATTGAAACAAGTTTCTCAAAGTACAATGAAGTGACGAATTTTTAAAGATTTCAGTTTAACTTTTACTTTGGCGCGAATGCAAAAAGTTCCAAAATTTGTTTAAAAAAAATTCCCAAGACACCTATTTGCTAAAATTTAGTCTTCTTTCGATTCGCGAAGACCGCACTTGAATCGGACTTTCCGTTTTCTTGTTATACACAATTTCTCACTCAAACATCGTATTGAAGCCTGAACTAATTTTAATTATTTCGAAAACGACTAAAGATATATCAATGCCGTTTGGTCCAAAGTAAAATACATTAATTTAAAATCAAATTTGAGAATTCGATGCAAGTTTCTCAAAGGAAAACAGAGTGCCGAATTTTTAAAGATTAATATTTAATTTTGAAATTGGCGCGCTTACAAAAAATTAGATAATGTATTTGGCAAAAATTGCCGAGACACCTATTCGCTTGAATTTTGTTCTTTTTCGACTGGCGAAGACCGCATTTAAATTTAACCGTGCGTTTTCTTGTTACAAACAATTTCTCACTCAAATCCGTATGTGACGAGACGACTACTGAGATCTCCAACTTTTAATATTTGGAAAAATTTTTGAGAAAGCCCAATTCCATCGTCGAAATTTGGTAAAAATAAATCTTAGGAGTCAAAAAGACATATTTATAGTTGTAATTATGGCTCTTTGAATAAATTTTAAATGCGTATTGTCTATATTTGGGCTCTTTTGGATCACAAGGTTTCCACGACCACTGGCCTACACCCATTTACAACCACATGCATTATTTTATAGTTCCTCGTAAAATTTGTAAACAATAAATGAGATAAAATTAATTTTATCTTTAACCTTTGCTTATTTTTCTCTTTTAATAAGTTTACTAATTGTAATTATATCGAAGCTAAACTTATATACAGATTGATTATCTTATTTTGTTGTGGATGTGTACTACATAATAATAATAATAACGATAATAAACACTGGATTTTTTTGTTAACGATGGAGCAGACACGTCGGACGACTAATATAAAAGGAAAACTCTGAAAAACGTCCACCACCAATGAACCATAGTTTAGGGCTCCATAGAAAAACGCGAATAATATTTATCGACGATGCAATCGCATGTACAGAGTACGTACACACAGAACCAGACATGATTTGCACTCGACATGTCTGTTTTTCATATTTATAGGTTTGTATATGCGAATACGAATGCACAAAAGAAAAAAGTTTTCAAAAATTTATGCGGTTTCGTACACACAAAGCCCAATGAATTTGAATCGTGCGTCGATCACTTTCAAATTCGACTCCCAAAATTAAGGAATTTTCTTCCTCGAGAAAATTTGATCGAATCTGATGGATTCGTGGAAAAACCCGCTAAGGAATATTTGATATGTATAAGAAATATTTCTCCGAATTGAAAAGTATGTACATTTTTCAATTTGATATTTTCATTGAATAATGGAGCATAATGCAATGGGATTCTTGACGTTTTCGGATCGCGGGAGAGAGAAACTACGTCTGCATACGGAGGATTACTATTGCAAACAAATGTCTTCCGAATCCTCGATAATAAATTCAGGAACTGGTTCGCTCTCCTTGCAGTTCTGACAAGGGTTCGAATCGCAGACATCAATGATTACGCCACACCAAAAACATCCCAACATTCATAATTCACTCGGTACAATACAAACACATAATACAGTCATATCGACATTAATAATGTATCGGTCCCGTCTGCTTCCACCGTCTGCGTCCTACTTTGCGGTAAGGACGAAGACCTTTTTCATCTTTTAAGTGCACAAGAAGGAGATGCACACCAAAAACTTATGTAAGATCAATTGCGATCAATGAACCGACTTGCCTTTTATACATTTACATCGAGTTTCGTTGCCTTTTTTGGATTTCATAAAGATACTCCGCAGATCTCGTTTTCAGCCGAAGAACTTCTTGTTTTTTCCGTCGAAAACTTTCCGTAACAAACAACTCGCAAGTGAAAAAAAAAGAGCAACGACGAACATCTTAGAAGTTGAAGAAAAAGTCGAGCTCTTAATCACGTTAAAGTCTTTTTTGTCTAGTTTCAAAATAAGTTTTGTCCGATCAAAAACAATACGTTCAAAATAAGGTCTTGATTTCCTAGTTTTTTTTTCACCTAGCGCAACGAAATAGACCTTAAGCCATTCGCTTTCTTTTTAAATTATATATACAGTAGAAACGCGGTTATCCGAACTAATTATTGTTGCAACTCATTCGGATAATCGAAAATTCGGTTAATTGAATGTATAGGAAAAAAACGAATTTTAGGTATAGTATATAATGTAACCATACTTCCTGTTTTGAACGGAACTGTCTAATCAAAAAATTTAATAAAATATCGATTATATATTCGAAAAACGTATTTTTACCATAGCAATGGGTGGGAGTGGGCAAAAAGATACGATAATTTCATAATTACGAGTGAGAGAAAATGATAAAAATTATTTACTAATTTTTAGTCACCAAAATTATTGCTAAAAGTGCTTAAAAGCCGAGTGTGCACATTCGAGCTCAAAGTGGCACATTCCGATCTCGGGAAAATGAAGCGCGCCGCTCCGCGTCGCGCTTCATTTGCCTCCCTCGCTCGGAAATGTGCCACTTTTCGCTCGAATGCGCACATCTTCGTGTTAATTGGATTCGACTATATTAATGACAAATCCTTTAAATCCAGATTTTCCATTCGAAAAAAGTTTTCGCTTGAAAGTGCGCATACTCCTTAATAATTGAATTTGTCTATCTTATTCTTCTTTCGTACAAATAATATTAATTAAATCAAACCGAATTAAATGTACCACTTCTCGCTTTTCTTTTAATTAAAAATTACAGTAGGGTATTTTTACCAAAAACCGCATTTCTAATTTAGTACTTTTAAACTAGACCAGATGGGAGACTTCATCGTACATGAAAAAACAATATTTTAACTTTTTCCGAATTTTGACTCTTATTTCTCAACCTTTTTTGTAAGATACCCCACGTAAGTCATTCTAAAATTATGATGCACCCCCTATGTAACATATAAATATTTTTTTTACATTTCAAAATTTAATTAATCCATAAATGAAGTCTAATTACAACAGTGTATACAAAATGCGCCTTAAAACTAATTTGTTTATAATTTTTAGAAAAATAAAAATTAGCCAAACATATTTGGTGACATTAATTTGGACAAAATCTGCAAAAGATGATATAATAATCAACTAGTTGATTTTTTAAGGGCCCACTTCAGAAAATTTGACTCATATACAATTTTAATTAATCAAAAATGCGAATTCGTAAACATTCGAAAGTACACTTGAAAATATTGATGATGTAACTATAGTTACGACATAATGAATTCCATCTGATTGGCTAATTAATCGGCGGCCATTATAATGAATCAAGAACGAGCCAATCACAGTGCCTCATTTAAAGCGGGACTTTTAAAAGTCTATTATTGCGCTTTTTGGCTAACTCGATTTCTGGTTTCAGCTTGGCTATAATTTATCGAGGTTGACTGTATTTATACATTATACATAACCAATAGGATATAGTTTGGGAACTGCTGGTCTAAAACATATAATAGAACTCCCCCCAACCGTCAAAAAGAAAAGTCTAAGCCAAAATGAAAGGGTAATTTAATTTAAAAAAAAATTCCGAAGCGTGTGTTTATAGACGCGCGTTGGAAGTTAAACTTCTTTGTCGCAATTAAATTAAATACAACTTTCTTTAACGTCGTATTTCAAATTATTCTTTCTGGGTTGTATATGTATGATGTTCGTATCTTTTCACTTGCTCCCACTCATTAAAAAAAAACTCTACCTTGCATATTTTAAATTCAACTCAATAAATGCGAGGATGTGCGCATTCGAGCGAAAAGTGGCACATTTCCGAGCGAGGGAGGCAAATGAAGCGCGACGCGGAGCGGCGCGCTTCATTTTCCCGAGATCGGAATGTGCCACTTTGAGCTCGAATGTGCACACTCGATTTTAAGCTCGATTACGAAGCGTCCCGTTTTAACAGGAAAAAACGAACGCGGTTAACAATCCGCATAATAGCGAATCCGTCCGGATAATCGAGGTTTTACTGTATTACGTGTATGTGTGCAGAAGTGTGGAAAACTTGTAAATCAGTAATCGATGTGTTAAAATGACGTTCACATCCATTTGCATAGAACACGAAGCAAGGCAAATTAATAACAAAGTACTTATCGTTTTTAAAATAATTCTGGAAGGCTTCAAAGTCTGATTTTGAAATGGATTTACTTTGAATATATTATGTTGAATCAAGATTAATGTTCTTGATTCAATATAAATATAAACTCCATACAGCATTGACGGTTACAATTTAGAAAGGCGTTCTTAAAGAGAAACGACTTCAAAGATAAGATGTTAAAAGTTTAACTCATTATTTATATGTATTATTAAAAATTTAAATGAAGTAGAATCTACCACGTTATTGGCGTATACCCTATAGGAACTTCCTTCGTACTTGAGATACCGCCATTTACCAAAAAAGAACTTCCATGATGAATTTTCCATCATTACAGGTAGCTTACCTGTAATTTACCAAAACTACAACAAACTTTATGCAATATTTCCACTCCATTCAACGACAAAACATAATAAACTAAAACAAAGAAAATTTGCCACAGACATATTATCCTTAGGAGTTCTCTTTACAACAAAAGCAGAAGATGTGTGCTTTACAATTACTCTCGTCAATCACGCTTACGAAAAGCATGTTTTACAAAACAACCAACTATGAGCGCGAAAGGGTTTCGCGTATTTTTCTTTTTTGTTGGCTCAAAGCAAAATTAAAAATTGATCGTTTTCGAAATTCCTCGACGCGTGGAAGATTATCCCTGCTAGTTTACCCCGAACAAGTTAAACAAAGCAAATTGTTTCCTATCGATTCGTAACTCTATTAAAAAGTTTGGAACCGAAACAATTCCCGAAGCAACTTTATCAGAGCAATTAAATTTAAAAAGTTAAAAAATCTTAAATCGGATCCGGTGAAACTTTAATCGAGCGGAACGACCAAATGGCACGATATTCCATGCACACATAGAGTTTATTGCGCGTATTTATCTCTTTGATTCGAACGTCTTTGCCACGAGTGCATCTACAAAGAGTTAATTAATTTGTCACACACACCAACTTATCATACTTATGTGCATTTTGCACTGTTCTAACAGACGGTCATTTAAATTAAAAATGATAAATCGCCTTTATAAAAGCCTCTTCTTCGCTCATTACGAGCAGCTGTTGCACCGTTTCACTTTTTTCGCCTTATTTTTTCTTAATAATTCCAGTTATCTCCAAACGATCACAAAATATGTGCAATTTATTGCTCAAATGAACTGCAAGAATTGCTCTTATTATTTTTAAAATATGAGGAGCGATTTTTTAGCTCTCCTTCATTCGTGGCGGTGTTCGATAATTTTAAGTCTCCCCCACTTCGGCTAAATTAAAAATTTAATAAAATGCTGTATCCTTCAAGAGTTAACATAAGCATCGCCCTTGCTCACGTACGAAGCCAAAGCCCAGTGGTCGGCAACCTTGTAATCCAAAAAGCCAAATGTAGACAATACACAATTCAAAAAATTAATCGTTTTCAAAAATCGTAGCTTCAGGCGTCAAAAATTTTCTCGTCCATTACAGATGCAAGTGAAAAATTGTGTATAACAAGAAAACGCAAAGTCCGATTCAAATGCCGTCTTCGCGAATCGAAAGAAGACTAAATTTTAGCAAACAGGTGTCTTGGGAATTTTTTTAAAACACTTTTTGGAACTTTCTGCAAGCGCGTCAAATTAAAAGTTAAACTGAAATCTTTAAAAATTCTACATTTCATTATACTTTGAGAAACTTGTTTCAAATTCTCGAATGATATTTTAAACTAATGTATTTTACTTCGGGTCGAACGGCATTAAAATATCTTTAGTCGTTTTCAAAAAATTAATTTTTTTCATAGGTCGTTGTTTCGGGTTTCAAAATATATCGCGCCCATTACAGATACGAGCGAGAAATTGTTTATAACAAGAAAACGGAAAGTCCGATTCAAATGCGGTCTTCGCGAATCGAAAGAAGACTAAATTTTAGCAAATAGGTGTCTTGGGAATTTTTTTTAAACAAATTTTGGAACTTTTTGCAAGCGCGTCAAAGTAAAAGTTAAACTGAAATCTTTAAAAATTCGTCACTTCATTGTACTTTGAGAAACTTGTTTCAAATTCTCCAATTATATTTTAAACTAATGTATTTTACTTCGGGTCAAACGGCATTAAAATATCTTTAGTCGTTTTCAAAAAATTAATTATTTTCATAGATCGTTGTTTCGGGTTTCAAAATTTATCTTGCCCATTACAGATACCAGCGAGAAATTGTTTATAACATGAAAACGGAGAGTCCGATTCAAATGCGGTCTTCGCCATTAAAAAGAGGACTAAATTTTAGCAAATAGGTGTCTTGGGAATTTTTGGAAAAAAAAAATTTGAAACTTCCTGCAAGCGTGCCAAATTTTAAGTTAAACTTACACCTTTAAAAATTCTACATTTCATTATACTTTGAGAAACTTGTTTCAATTTCTCGAATTATATTTTAAACTAATGTATTTTACTTCGGGTCGAACGGCATTAAAATATCTTTAGTCGTTTTCAAAAAATTAATTTTTTTCATAGGTCGTTGTTTCGGGTTTCAAAATATATCGCGCCCATTACAGATACGAGCGAGAAATTGTTTATAACATGAAAACGGAGAGTCCGATTCAAATGCGGTCTTCGCCATTAAAAAGAGGATTAAATTTTAGCAAATAGGTGTCTTGAGAATTTTTGCAAAAAAAATTTTGGAACTTCCTGCAAGCGTGCCAAATTTTAAGTTAAACTGTAATCTTTCAAAATATAACCACACGTAAAAATTAATATAAATAAACACGAAGATGTGCGCATTCGAGCGAAAAGTGGCACATTTCCGAGCGAGGGAGGCAAATGAAGCGCGACGCGGAGCGGCGCGCTTCATTTTCCCGAGATCGGAATGTGCCACTTTGAGCTCGAATGTGCACACTCGGTTTTAAGCGTGATTCACAATAATTTAGCCCAATAAATAATGACGATTAATTTTAATCGTTCCCTGACAAGATTATCGTATCTTTTCGCAAGTGTGGAAGAGCCGCATGTGGCTCGCGAGCCGCAGGTTGACGACCCCTGCCCCTAGTCCAATGCTAGATTAATTGATGTAACACTTAATTCGATCAGAAAAAAAATCGGTACATTAATCCTTTATCAAATAACCTATTTCTAAAATTTTCAACTATCAATGCCCGTTGCTCGTTTTTTAATGATTTTTACAAGAGCTCGTACGATAGCTTGTTAGAAAATTACAAGACACTAAAAGAAAATTGGGGGGCACTAATAGATTTAAACAAATTGTGAAAACTATACGAAAAAAAGTCTACCTTTCTATTGATTGCTGTCGTTCCTAATTAAGCGAAGCACAATTAGTTTAAAATTACGAAATAATTGATTTAAATGTACGCGTTATAGCGAACACATATCCACAAACTATACCACGCGATTTAATACTGACCCGTTCTCGCATAAAAGCAGTACGAAATCGAAAAATCAATAAAAATATGCCCGAAGCATTTTCTTATCGCTATCGAGTTGTAACGTAGTAGTTGTTTACTTCGAATTGTACCTGGCATCGCAAATGATTCACCCAAAAGACAACGTTAAATGCAAAACCAGGTTTAATTTGAAGAAATTATTTTAAATTATAAGAACGAATTACACTATGCTTCAATTGTTGAATTCAATAATAAGGTGGTCTACCACTCGTTATTAAGTATATGGCACCTTATTAGTTGCGGTTTAATAAACGGACCCCTCTGCTACAAGTAAAATGTTCATATTAAAAATCCATATACAATTGCCCTTTTAATATGTTTAATAGAATAAAACAATTTCAAAATAAAACCACATACCGAAATCAGGTATGTAAAGACTTCGCAATAATATACATACAGGACTCATGCCACCCCTAACTAAACTTACTTTTCAACCAGTATTTACAAAATATACATATATACATATATACAAAATATACATATTTTACATATATCTTATGTAAAATAGCCTCAGGATTCCGAATCCGTGTCGTTTGTAATGATTGGATCGAAAATAAGGGCGCTACGATTCTTTTTTTGTAAATCAAAGGGTCCGTTTTATTATTTATTTAGTTTGTATCAAAAAAATTTATTTTAGAGGGGAACCGCGGGGAAATGACACCGGTTATAGTTACGGGGGGTACGTAGGAACGTCCCCGTGCAATATAAAACAATTCTATTTTTTTCATTTTATTGCCAAAATACATGGGTTAAAACCCATCGATTTTGATTTTTCAAAACGTTTTCCCAAAGCTCTGGAATAGCACGCCTATGGTTTCTTGGGCCTATCCGAAGCTAAAACGGCTGCCAAATCGGAATCTGAATAGTTTTTAAAGATCCGTCCACAAATAACGGCGCTACAATTTTTTTAAAGTTCAAAATTCACCCAAAATGAGCGCAAAAAATCGCAATTTTTAATAATCGAAAAATTAACGTCGCACCCTATACATATTTTACATGTATCTTATGTAAAAAGCCTCAGGATTCCGAATCCGTGTCGTTTGTAATGATTGGATCGAAAATAAGGGCGCTACGATTTTTTTTGTAAATCAAGGGGTCCGTTTTATTATTTATTTAGTTTGTATCAAAAATTTTTATTTTAGAGGGAAGCGCGGGAAATGACACCGGTTATAGTTACGGGGGGTACGTAGGAACGTCCCCGTGCAATATAAAGCAATTCTATTTTTTTCATTTTATTGCCAAAATACATGGGTTAAAACCCATCGATTTTGATTTTTCAAAACGTTTTCCCAAAGCTCTGGAATAGCACGCCTATGGTTTCTTGGGCCTATCCGAAGCTAAAACGGCTGCCAAATCGGAATCTGAATAGTTTTAAAGATCCGTCCACAAATAACGGCGCTACAATTTTTTAAAGTTCAAAATTCACCCAAAATGAGCGCAAAAATCGCAATTTTAATAATCGAAAAATTAACGTCGCACCCTATACATATTTTACATGTATCTTATGTAAAAAGCCTCAGGATTCCGAATCCGTGTCGTTTGTAATGATTGGATCGAAAATAAGGGCGCTACGATTTTTTGTAAATCAAGGGTCCGTTTTATTATTTATTTAGTTTGTATCAAAAATTTTTATTTTAGAGGGAAGCGGGGAAATGACACCGGTTATAGTTACGGGGGTACGTAGGAACGTCCCGTGCAATATAAAGCAATTCTATTTTTTCATTTTATTGCCAAAATACATGGGTTAAAACCCATCGATTTTGATTTTTCAAAACGTTTTCCCAAAGCTCTGGAATAGCACGCCTATGGTTTCTTGGGCCTATCCGAAGCTAAAACGGCTGCCAAATCGGAATCTGAATAGTTTTAAAGATCCGTCCACAAATAACGGCGCTACAATTTTTTAAAGTTCAAAATTCACCCAAAATGAGCGCAAAAATCGCAATTTTAATAATCGAAAATTAACGTCGCACCCTATACATATTTTACATGTATCTTATGTAAAACCGCCTCAGGATTCCGAATCCGTGTCGTTTGTAATGATTGGATGGAAAATAAGGGCGCTACGATTTTTTTTGTAAATCAAGGGGTCCGTTTTATTATTTATTTAGTTTTTATCAAAAAATTTTATTTTAGAAGGGAACCGCGGGGAAATGACACCGGTTATAGTTACGGGGGGTACGTAGGAACGTCCCCGTGCAATATAAAGCAATTCTATTTTTTTCATTTTATTGCCAAAATACATGGGTTAAAACCCATCGATTTTGATTTTTCAAAACGTTTTCCCAAAGCTCTGGAATAGCACGCCTATGGTTTCTTGGGCCTATCCGAAGCTAAAACGGCTGCCAATTCGGAATCTGAATAGTTTTAAAGATCCGTCCACAAATAACGGCGCTACAATTTTTTAAAGTTCAAAATTCACCCAAAATGAGCGCAAAAATCGCAATTTTAATAATCGAAAAATTAACGTCGCACCCTATACATATTTTACATGTATCTTATGTAAAAGCCTCAGAATTCCGAATCCGTGTCGTTTGTAATGATTGGATCGAAAATAAGGGCGCTACGATTTTTTTTGTAAATCAAGGGGTCCGTTTTATTATTTATTTAGTTTGTATCAAAAAAATTTATTTTAGAAGGGAACCGCGGGGAAATGACACCGGTTATAGTTACGGGGGGTACGTAGGAACGTCCCCGTGCAATATAAAGCAATTCTATTTTTTTCATTTTATTGCCAAAATACATGGGTTAAAACCCATCGATTTTGATTTTTCAAAACGTTTTCCCAAAGCTCTGGAATAGCACGCCTATGGTTTCTTGGGCCTATCCGAAGCTAAAACGGCTGCCAAATCGGAATCTGAATAGTTTTTAAAGATCCGTCCACAAATAACGGCGCTACAATTTTTTTAAAGTTCAAAATTCAGCCAAAATGAGCGCAAAAAATCGCAATTTTTAATAATCGAAAAATTAACGTCGCACCGTATACATATTTTACATTTATCTTATGTAAAAAAGCCTCAGGATTCCGAATCCGTGTCGTTTGTATTGATTGGATCGAAAATAAGGGCGCTACGATTTTTTTTGTGAATCAAGGGGTACGTATTTCTATTCATTTAGTTTGTATCGAAAATTTTTATTTTAGAGAGAAAGCGCTGGGAAATGACACCGGTTATAGTCACTAGGGGTACGTAGGAACGTCCCCTTGCAATATAAAACAATTCTATTTTTTTTAACTCACGCTTTCATCTAGTTTTATATTAAAATAGCTAATCCTTCCTTTTTCAGTCGCTTTATTGTTGAACATGAGAACGTTAATATAATTAGTTATAAACTAAATAAGCTAGGAGCATGTGGATCTGATAATTACCCCATTACAGTTTAGATAGACCGACAGGATTTTGCCAGGATTTGACTCCTACGTAGAAATGAACTTTAATAGGGTTGTCGCCCAAGACAAAGGAAAACGCTGCACCGTTAAATATTTATCAACGAAATTTAATAAACTACAATTTCCCTTTTTTAAAAGTAACGGCTCTTAAAGTTCTTTGCGAGACGCCAAAGCCAAACAGACCCGTTCGAAAATAACGAAAAAAAGGACAACCCGTTCGGTTTGAAAATTTCAAGTTTACGATGATGGTTTTACGTGTGTGCGCGAATTGTATTGTGCTTTTTCCGGCGCGGACTGTACGTCACGGTCGAAGTGAACCTGTTTTACCCATTACATAAGTGTTACATTAAAACAATGCGGTGTCTGATGTACAAAAGCGGTTCCGTGGTATACATTGTGATCGCCAGACTGTGTCGGTCGTAGATAACAACCCCGTCACAACACTTGATATCAGATCGCACGTAACACGCTCGACTTAACAATGCAACGCGCAAACCCCAAATACATCCCCCGAAAACTAATAAAACCTCCTATTTTGCCTTAAAAACGAATGTTACAAAAAAACATGGCGTTAGAACGTCTAGCAAGCATCGCACACCTGTCCGACGAACGTAACACATTACGGAGAAAATTACCCCCATGGAGCTTTTCGCTTTTCATAATTTCCAGACGTCACGTGTCAGACTTGATACAATTGCGAAACGAATACCTGCACTATTATTATTTAACGCACAGCCCACAACGGCCGTCTGGCACATCCAAATCCTCGCAATTTCGGCAATAAAAAAGTTCGAGCAACATAAAATTAGAATTACTTCAAAAAACCGCCCTTGAAAAAGTCGGAAGTTCTATTAAAATTGCACGCTCCTCTTTCGCGATCCAAACTTCACGTTGTGAACGAGCCACATTCGATTCAATAGTTAATTAAGGGTACCCATGCCCTTTTTTCGAACTGCACGAGTTCTTAGATTTAATTTTGAAATTGTCGAAGCCCTAGAACAAGTTAATTCGAAATTTTTCGTTTAAATGGAAAGCTCGTTGTGCGCGTTTGAATTTCGAAAGAACCAGGACGACTCGGTTTCGAGGAAATAATTTCTAGAGAGCGTTTTGCAGAACGTCGCGATCGTTCTACCACAACAACAATAGAAATTCCCACCGGCCAAAATTATTGTTTTGTAACGAGTTCCCACAGATGCATTTAGTTGATTATTTCTACTCGTTCTTTTGGGTGGTTTTATTAAGTAATTTTAAAATTAAAATACAGTAGAGCCTCGATTATCCGGATTGTCGTTCGAAAATTAAACCTCGGCATTTCTTATTAAATATTTTTTTTGTTTTGTTGATTTTAAGATAATGTGCGACTGTTTTATTTAGTGATTAATATTTGTTGGGTTTTTTGTAAACGTATACCTAACAATTTGACTAAGATTTTTCCTATTAAAACGGGACGCTTTGTAATCGTGCTTAAAACCGAGTGTGCACATTCGAGCTCAAAGTGGCACATTCCGATCTCGGGAAAATGAAGCGCGCCGCTCCGCGTCGCGCTTCATTTGCCTCCCTCGCTCGGAAATGTGCCACTTTTCGCTCGAATGCGCACATCTTTGTATTAATTGCATTTTTCTACATTTCCCATCTCTCTGTGAAATCAAAATTTAAATTGTCCTTAGTAAATATCGATTATATGTTCGAAAAAGGTATTTTACCATAGCATGGAGTGGGAGCGAGCGAAAAGATGGGACAAACTCATAAGTAGAAGCGAGAGGGAACGATATAAAATTATTTACTAATTGTTTACCAAAAACCACATTTCTAATTTAGTACTTTTAAACTAGACTAGATGGGAGACGTCATCGTAGGGTGGGTGTACCAGTCCCAAACCAGGTACCAGTAGTTGACCACTCGCAGGTTCAATTGAATAAATTAAGAAATGGCGGGCATTTTTGAAGAATTCAACTGTTTTGTTACATTGCCTAGACTGTTAACAACCTTCCAAACATATTTTTTACGAGAGTGGACTAATAATATCGCTACTTTACACTTTTTGTCAGACCAGTGTCTCGTTCACGTGCCCTCTAGCCGCCAATACAGTTAGAAGTGCACGTTGACATGGTAAGTTAAATCTTTTAATATCACCTATTAATTCCTAATTATTGTCATACACTTGTATTATTTGAAAAATTTAGTGTTTATTTAAGAGCTATGAGCTGCTATTTTTAATAATTAATGACATTATCAAGTATTTTTTAAAAGGGGGTTAATTACTGGAACACACTTTGTACTGAGTTCTATTGTTGACCAACTGGTTTACTATTGGTACACAGTAGTAGAAAAAGTGTTTCGATGGTTGACCAGATTAGAGTTTTAACTTTGTTTCTCGTGGTTCTATATTGAAGAAGCCCCCCAAAAAGATATTTTTTAATAATGTTTAATGTTTAATGGTCAAACATGTTTGACGCACGTAGAATTTTTGAGTTTTGATGGTTAAAATGCTTTTTGTGTTGTTAAGTTGCTTGATAAAGTTTCAATAAAGAAACGAAACGTTGCAAATTTAACAATTGTTGTTTTATTGAGTGTCCAATTCCAGTGAACATTAAACATTATTAAAATATATTGGACGTGAACATTATGATTACATTTTTTAATTATACAGAGGAAAATTTGTTGAAGTACCTCGACGAAATTAGTAAAGACGCTAAAATAAGGCCAACATTTAAAAATTGGTTGTAAGTCAAGAGAAACTTTCAGTCAATACATGAAAGTCAATTTGTCTAACAAAATACTGTTTTACTGTCAATTAGCTACCTTTTCTTCATTAGTTTTTTAGTGGTCAACTATAGGTGCAAAAGTGGTTATTTATTGGAGCGCAGTGGTCAACCTTAGGTGCATTCCCGTTTTTGGTATTGTTCACGAAATCTATAAAAAACTGAAATATTTGGATTCAAATAATTCATCAGTATTGCAATGTTAGTAAACAATAAACAATTTTATATATACATTTCTACGTTAAACCTACATTAAAACCAGTTCAGAGCAATTCAAAGTCAAAATTTGTCCTTAACTGGTTTGGGACTGGTGCACTCACCCTACATTCAATTAACCGAATTTTCGATTATCCGAACGAGCTGCAACAACAATTAGTCCGGACAACCGAGTTTCTACCGTAGTCGGCAGATCGTCCATTTCATTTGGCTTTTTGCAAAAAAACATAAAAGAACGGAACGGCCACATTTGCACGATTTTATGCGAGGATTTTCTTTTTCTATTATTCGGAACAATGAATCCGGATGGAAAAGAAGCAAAACCGTTATGCAAATTTACTTAAGAAAAAAGCGAAAAAAGGCGAATCTTGACATGTTGTACGTCTGGTAAAGAAATTCAATGCTGTCTGTTGCATTTTGAAAGTGAGGGTATAACAATACGAAAAGCATTGTGCAAGACTTTGTACCAGAATCAGCCACTATAACAGAGTAATGAGATACACCACGAAATACGTTACTCTGCGACAATGACTAAAAGAACTCATAAATAAATCTGCTCCGATTCCTCCAAGTCGGATTTCCTTTAATAAGTTGCAATATTTATTTTTCCCGAAGTAAACTAAAATCGAACGGACTTGAAATGAAATTAACAATGCTGCCAGAACGATGCTTTTCTAAAATTTTGATGACTTATTTACATTTGCTCGAACTAATTGCTTTAATGGGAAGACTTAAGCAAGAGGTCCGAGGGAAAACGATAATTAGACACAAATTTGTGTGGCTTCCATATTAAGTCATAACCACTAAGCAAAGAAAAGTAAACACAAAAAGATTACAACATTATAAGTATGTAGGACATGCACATAAATAAAAAAAGTAAGATGCAGTCGTCGTATTAGAAGGAATCGTGTAGGTAGTCGAAAATAAAATTTCTATTATGATAATTTGGTGGATAACGAAGTGCCTAAAGAAAATATGTTAAATTATTAATGACAAGAACCCTATTAACCAGATTTTCGATGTAGGTGTGTGTCTCTGTTCAGAGCAGATGAATATATTTCTAATATAATTTATAACCTGCATCCTATGTATGAATACATAAAATGTAGTCGATCCCCTGTATTTTATTAATGGGATTTAAAATTAACAGAATGACGCACCATTAATACCTAAGAAGTTAGATGGCGGTGTTGATGGTAAAATTCATCGCCCATTAGAATCGAATATTTCTCTTCCTTCCATCTCCGTACCATATTTGCAGAGATAATGGCTGTGTAATGTTTTGCGAAGCGACCCTCGCGAACGTACGCAATAAATATAAAAACGTTTATAAGATGGTCTTTAAATTTCGCAAAAAAAACACGACCCAAAACGTGAACCTTTAATATAATGACACAAACGCTAAAATGCCGCTATAAAGTTACCTAAAGGGCCTCGTTACCCGAGCTCGGATTATCTAATGGTAAACGAGAAGACTATGCGACTGAAAATTGTGGAGAACTTATTAAAACGTAAAAGCTACATTGCATTTATTATACAACTCCTTTTCCACCGACCATGATGTTTATTTTTTAAAGAAATTGCATGTTTCTTTCAAAGAAATGAGAATTTGCTCTTGAAAGATAGGCAACTCGCAAGCTTCGAGCATTAAAACTATGAAATGCAACAGCAACATTGTGTTTTAAAACCCAAACCTTGTTTATTAAAAAAAAATAGAAAAGCTTCCAATAAACAATTTTCTCAGAAACTTTTAACGGCCTCTCTATATTTTTTTAAGCTCAAGAACTTAAGAACTGGCAATGTCTATTTTTTTAATACATTTTCCATCAATTTACAGTTGTCTGTAAGTATATTAATTAAAGGAAAAAAAACTGAGACAATTCCTACTATAAAAACACTCGTATTTAGACCCTTTTTTTTACTTCTAATTATGGGATTGTATCTTCTCGTTAGTCGATAATTATAATCCAATTAAAACGCTAGCTATTACAATAAATTGAGTAAGAAATCATTCGTAATCAGAGAAAGAGCAAATAATAATCCTTGTACCTTAAGGATATAAATTATTAACTTCCAGAGTCGAAGTGTACCGGATGCTGTATTACAAGAAGATTGGAATTTAGATAAGTAATTAGAGACAAAGTCAATACTAG
This sequence comes from Sinopyrophorus schimmeli, assembly GCA_036325965.1. Classification (NCBI taxonomy): domain Eukaryota; kingdom Metazoa; phylum Arthropoda; class Insecta; order Coleoptera; family Elateridae; genus Sinopyrophorus; species Sinopyrophorus schimmeli. Next base: position 291,425 of record JARFIZ010000403.1, read on the forward strand.
TAATTACAATACTCGAATACTCTCCAAAGGCCTAGCTTTTTGTTCACTTAATAAATCAACCCCTTTTTTTTAATCAAACCAAAAAAACACCAATAGCCATAATATTTCAATTACTGTTTAATTTTTGTTAGAAGTTGGTATCAATTTTTGAGTGGCTTGAGGAGCAATGTTTGCCAAAACTGGAGGAATATTCCGAAATAGTTCTCAGAGTACAGTAAAACCTCGATTATACGGATTCGCGATTATCCGGATTGTGAACCGCGTTCCAAAACGTGCATTTTAATGTCGCAAATTGAGCGCATTTAGCTATTTTAGAAAAAAATGTAATACGTCCTTAGTAGGACCGCTGGATTTTTTAAATTATTTTTCTCAGTTATTATAAAGCATTTAAAACGATTTGTATACAGAATTTCTAATCGTATCCGCGATTTTGAATATTCGAATTTCTTTAGGTGACGCCTTCAACAACTGGCTGTAATATTCATGCTAAGAGCCTTCAAGAACGGGCTGTAATGTTCGTGCTATCACAGTGCGCCGTGAAAGCCTCATCTCTCATATCAATTATGCGCAAAATAACTATTTTTATTTATTGTTGTTTCTAGTTACGTATATTTATTTAATAAATTAATTAATATAAGTGTATATAAATGGTTTTAAGTGAGAATTTTGAATCTCTTTCATTTTTAGAGTTAATTCTCTTTGAAACGATTTCATCTTAATTTATTCGATTTTAACTCCACAATATAAATCGCAAACGTGACCATAACTTAGAAGAATCTTTCATGGCTAAAACTTTTAAGATAATCATTTCGCTCTTTGGTTATTTTCCAAATAATGACCGATTCCTTATTTCTTTTCACATCGCCGCCTTAACACTCGATACCACTGTCGCACTTTCTTAATAGTCTCAACTAACATATGTAACCGGTTAGTGTTAAATTAAATGAAATACAGTAAAACCTCAATTATCCGAACCTTAATTAGTTTTAAGGCACATTTTGTAGACACTGTTGTAATTAGACTTCATTTATGGATTAATTCAATTTTTAATATAAAAAAATATTTATATGTTACATAGGGGGTGCATCATAATTTTAGAATGACTTGAGTGGGGTATGTTACAAAAAAGGTTGAGAAATAAGAGTCAAAATTCGGAAAAAGTTATAATATTGTTTTTTCATGTACAATGAAGTCTCCCATCTGGTCTAGTTTAAAAGTACTAAATTAGAAATGTAGTTTTTGGTAAAAATACCCCACTGTAATTTTTAATTAAAAGAAAAGCGAGAAGTGGTACATTTAGTTCAGTTTGATTTAATTAATATTATTTGTAATAGAGAAGAATAACATAGGCAAATTCAATTATTAAGGAGTATGTGCACCCTTTCAAGCGAAAACTTTTTCCGAATAGAAAATCCGGATTTGAAGGATTTGTAATTAAATATAGTCGCATCCAATTAACACAAAGATGTGCGCATTCGAGCGAAAAGTGGCACATTTCCGAGCGAGGGATGCAAATGAAGCGCGACGCGGAGCGGCGCGCTTCATTTTCCCGAGATCGGAATGTGCCACTTTGAGCTCGAATGTGCACACTCGGTTTTAAACCCGATTTGCAATCATTTTGGCCCCAAAAAAATTACTAAATAATTTTTATCGTTCCCTCTCGCTCCTACTTATGAGTTTGTCCCATCTTTTCGCTCGCTCCCACTCCATGCTATGGTAAAATACCTTTTCGAACATATAATCGATATTTACTAAGGAAAATTTAAATTTTTGATTTCAAAGAGAGATGGGAAATGTAGAAAAATGCAATTAATACTTTGAAGGAGCGCACGGCAAATTATATTAATGTAATAAATACGAAGATGTGCGCATTCGAGCAAAAAGTGGCACATTTCCGAGCGAGGGAGACTGTATTTGATTTATTCATATTATGACACTCTCAAGCGTTGATAAAACCAAATTTCGTCGGAACGAACTTAATGGATATATTTTGGCTGTGTTTATCTTTGGCATGCTCACATTACAGTTTCCATCATCCCTAAAACTAACATTCTCTCACACTTAGTCTGTCGCTGCTTTCTAATTACACACTTTCCTCCCTAAAAACTTAACAAAGTTATAAGCAAGAAGCTTGTGTATTTAATTGATTAGATATGTAGTCTAAGTGCAAGTGAACATTGCTCGTCCCGTCTGGTGCCTAAGAACGTGGCGGTGGCGGCAACTTCCAAACTAATTATAAGTGATTGATACAAGCAAAGAGGTGTGTAACTACTCCCGTATCCCGACTCCATCCGCCCCTTTCGCAACATTTACCCACATCTTAAACGGTTCCTTTTTTGGAAACAAATAAACATGGTACCCGAGCCGAATACGGTAATCTTTGTGATGCACTCGGTGAATGTATGATTTCATTTCCTAAGCTCTTCTGCAGATTAATCAGGTTAATTTGGAGCTTAATTCCTAGAAATAACTACTGCTAAATGTAAGTTGTATCTACGTGAATTTCCCAGACGAGCGAAATATTTCCCTTCGTTTCAATTAAACAACGTTTCAGATAATGAAGATGAATTATTTACATTTTTGTAGACATCATAATAAGACGTCCTCTCCTAACGAATTTATGAAGATTTATTATAATTAAGCCGAGACTCGTCCGGGACAAAAACATTTGATTTTATTTTTGATCTTTTAAAAATAAAGGCAAGTTAAAGAGAACAGTAATTTCTTTTACGTTCTAGAGAAATTTATTTAATGTTATATAATTTACCATTATGTAAATAAAAATGACTCTGTAATCCCGATTATTTATTACTAAATAACAAAAAAATTCCATCAAAATGATTTGGTAACAGAGAAGCTTTGATTATTCATTAAATAATTTCAGACTTGAATAAAGAATCACTTAAACAAACCCTAAAACCCTTAAGGGCTCCTATTTAATCCTATGTCTATTGGTGAAAACCCCATTTCATTCAGACTAGTCGTTTTCAAAATACCTTTTGTGGCCAAAGAATGGAGGTTTCAAGACACATGTCGACATCTGTTGTTTAAATGGCAAAGTAAAGTAAATCTTGGAAAATCGTCAGAGATATTTAAATGTTATTTGCTGCCAAATAAACGACTTTAAATTCAGTACAATACAAAGCAGTTTAAAAAGATTTCTTTAAGAAATAACATTTTGTTATTCGTGACCCTGTTATGCCATATTACCCTCGAAATATTTTGTATAATGTACCTAATTTAATACATTGCATCTATTGAAAACCCCATCACAAGCAGACCACCCATTTAAGAAAAATAGATAACTCAATTCCAACAAATAAAGATTTTTGAAACGTCCAATTTCATTTATGTTTATTTTGAAACCAACTAAATTTACTAAAAACGAAGAGACAATTAAATGCTGCCTTCACCAAAATTAAACACATCAGTTTCCTTGTAGCATTACCAAGTGCAAAAAGGTTTCCATCAATAACAACACAAAACCGCATTTGAAAAAAATCAATCATGATATTGATATTTGCCACTCTCGTTTTTTGATTGTCCAATAGAAAAACTACACCTGCAAGCGTTTCCACGTCGAAACCGAACTTTAATTGGATTAGTTATGTAACACAATAGTCGAAATTAAATTAAAATTAATTGGTGCGACACAAAGGCGCAGCCCGAAAACATTGTGTCGAATTCAAAACGCAAAATTCCAAACTCGATTTCGTTCGCGGTTCAAATATTTACACGACCACGTTGTTTTTTTCTCCTATATTTTGCGAAAAACCACGTAAATTGATATAATAGCTCTTTTATGCAACGATTATTAACATAACAAATAACAAATATCTCCATGTAGTAGGAGATGTATCTTTTTGGTTTGGCGTACGTGATACAAAACATGTGTTCGATATTGCCCAGGTTTTGCGTGATATTTTCGAAGCCGACGGCCGTGTCTTACGAAGACTCTCCACGAAGATGTGAAAAACGTGAAACCAACGAGCAATTGCTCACAATTAGTAGGTCATAGTCATATTATCAGCATACATACACATTACATTCTAGCCAATTAGTTGCTTCAGATTTTATTATTGTTATTAGTCATGAGAGACATCTTCTTCAGATGCCTTCCATACAAATGTCACGTTTACGCGATTAATTTATTTCTAGCGAAAGCTTAATTATTTTTTTTGTTGCCACAATCAGACATAATTATGATTAGATTGTGTTGCGAAAAATATTTGCATTAATTCATCTCTTTCGCGCGCTCTCTCTCTCTCTCTGATTAAAATGTACTATAATTAACTACAAAGTATTTTATTTTATTTAAATAAATAGATAAATCTTATCTTTGCAATAAATTATGTGTTAAGGTTATTCGATACTGAATTCAATGATTTTTCTCTGATGGCTTTGGCTTACAATTATGATGCCCCCCAACTGACATACTTATTTGGATTTTTTCCCAGTGCTTCAACTGGAACTTCAACAAAGCCCCTAAATTTAATTCGAAGGACGACCAGAGTGCGATTAGTGCACTTCTAAAATTGCGTTTTGGCCGTTTAAAAATACCTGAACGTTTTGGCTTTTATGCAATCACAATAAGAATGGAAGTAGTTAATATTATACACATAGGAGGTCAGCTACCTCGATGTTATGTAAACTTTACCTTGTACTGTTATGTCTACTACACACCAAATACAGGGTGGCCTTTCTCGAAATTTGTAGAATTTAGTCAAAATCGTTTATAACCATGAATTAGACACACCTTTGTTTATTATTTTCTTGCACAGAAGTGGCTCATATTGAATTGTCAGTCTCAGAACATTGCATAGCTATATTCCCAAAAAATATTTATGATTTTCAATTCATATTCAAAATGTGTCCAAAAACAACATTTATTAATTAGAAATCCTTCAATATTTTTATTTCCAAACACCGATTTATTAACAAAATCAATACTACATTTAAAAAATTCGTGAAACTATCGCCGTGTCTAATTACGGTCCTGAAATTTTAACAGTATATTAAACAGCCTTTAATAAACAGGGAAAAAAATCGGCGTCGTTGCACTTTTGTTAGAAGTCCTTCAAATATTTTTATTTCCAAACACCGATTTATTAACTAAATCAATACTACATTTAAAAAATTCGCGAAACCCCGCCGTGTCTAATTACGGTCCTGAAATTTTAACATTATATTAAACAGCCTTTAATAAACAGGGAAAAAAATCGGCGTCGTTGCACTTTTGTTAGAAGTCCTTCAAATATTTTTATTTCCAAACCCCGATTTATTAACAAAATCAATACATTTAAAAAATTCGCGAAACCCCCGCCGTGTCTAATTACGGTCCTGAAATTTTAACAGTATATTAAACAGCCTTTAATAAACAGGGAAAAAAATCGGCGTCGTTGCACTTTTGTTAGAAGTCCTTCAAATATTTTATTTCCAAACACCGATTTATTAACTAAATCAATACTACATTTAAAAAATTCGCGAAACCCCGCCGTGTCTAATTACGGTCCTGAAATTTTAACAGTATATTAAACAGCCTTTAGTAAACAGGGAAAAAAATCGGCGTCGTTGCACTTTTGTTAGAAGTCCTTCAAATATTTTTATTTCCAAACACCGATTTCTTAACAAAATCAATACTATATTTAAAAAATTCGCGAAACCCCCGCCGTGTCTAATTACGGTCCTGTAATTTTAACAGTATATTAACATGCTTTATATAAACGTGGAAAAAAATCGGCGTCGTCGCACTTTACTTAGAAGTCCTTTAAATATATTTATTTCAAAACCGATCTCTTAAGAATGTATACTAAATTATAAAAATTCGTGAAACTATCGCCGTGACTAATTACGGTCCTGTAATTTTAACAGAATAATAACATGCTTTATATAAACTGGAAAAAAATCGGCGTCGTCGCACTTTACTTAGAAGTTCTTTAAATATATTTATTTCAAAACCGATCTCTTAAGAATGTGTACTAAACTATAAAAATTCGTGAAACTATCGCCGTGTCTAATTACGGTCCTTGAAATTTTAAAAATTAAAAGCCTTTAATAAACAGGTCGCTCGTTCATTTTGGTGAAGTCTTAAACTTTTTAATAATAATTTAGTAACAAAGTCAAATATGTTATTTAATAATTTCTGAAGCCTCTAATTACGTGTAATTTTAACAGTATATTAACATGGTTTATATAAATGAAAAAAATCGCAGTTTTGCACTTTACTTAGAACTTTAAAATATTTATTTCAAAACCGATCTTTAAAATTAGATACTAAATATAAGAAATTCGTGCTAATATCTATCGCTCTTGGTCAATATTACGGAAAGCTTTAATTGAAACTTTAAAAATAATTGGGTCATTTGCGCAATCTTAACTTTTAAAATAATTTTAGACATAAACTATATAAAAATTTCGGCTTATTATCAGCAACAAATTGGCTATATTAATGTCCGAAATCATTAAACAGTCCTGATTAAGATTTAATAAGTTTTGAAAAAATCGATGCTATTTGCGCTTAATTTATTTCAAAACGATTTTAAGAATCATATCTAACTATAAAAATTGAACTATCGCCGTGTTAATTTACGGTCTTGTAATTTTAACAGTATATTAACAGCTTTAATAAATCGGAAATTTCGCGTCGTCATTGCCTTAAAGTCCTTAAATATTTATTTCAAACCGATCTCTTAAGAAATCAAACTCATAAAAATTCGGAAACTCGCCGTGTCTAATTACGGTCCTGAAATTTTAACAGTATATTAAACAGCTTTAAAAAACAGGGAAAATAATCCGTGATTGCTATTTTAGTCTAAAAATATAAAAATAGAATTGTCTTTATATTTCAAACACCCGTTTATATAACAAAACGGTGTCATTTTGAAGCTTCAACTATATTTAAAAATTTTGAAACAAATAAATAACAAAACGGAACCCCGTGTCTAATTACGGTCCTGAAATTTTAACAGTATATTAAACAGCCTTTAATAAACAGGGAAAAAATCGGCGTCGTTGCACTTTCGTTAGAAGTCCTTTAAATATATTTATTTCAAAACGATATAATAGTCATACACTTTAAAAATTCTGAAACTATCGCTGTCTAATTACGGTCTGATTTTTAAAAGTATATTAAACAGCCTTTAATAAACAGGGAAAATCGGCCGGCACTTTTGTTAGAAGCCTTAATATTTTTATTCGAAAAATCATTTTGGTAAATTTTATTAAAATTGGTAAAATTGGTATTTCTACATTTAACAGCCATAAGTACCATTTTGGGAAGTTATAAGTCATCATTTTATTTCGTGATGTATTTTATGAAATGTAATTCGCAAACCCCACCTCGTATGGTATTGCGACATTCAGCCACCTAGTATGCGGAAGGTTAAATGTCCAAAATGTAATGATTTTATGAAATGTAATTCGAAGACGATTTGCACGAAGGAGTTCGAAGGTAACTCAATTTTTAAAGGCGAGAAAACTACCAAACAAGAGTAAGATAATGATAAAGTAATCTAAAAGCAGAAAAACCAACATAAAATGCAACAAACAGTATTTTGCAAGATACAAATTGCTTGTATACTTGGCAAGCATCCAGCCATTATACCAATTTCGCCAACTCGTTTCCTTAAATTGATACATTCAGTAACTACATGTGCTTCTCTTCCACATTGAAACAATTTTATGGCGCAAAGAATAAGAAAGTATCTAATAAAAGCACATACACAACTAAAGAAAATTGAGTTTTATTGTACCTTTGCTTATGGCACCAGCAAAAAGATTTTTCATATCTATTATCTACCGATTTAATTACAACACAAAGTGTGCACCTCCAAATCCCAAAAATCCAATTTTGTGGTGCTCAAAAAACTTGAAACGATGAGCTTATAATTTTCAATTTCTTGCTGCTGTCTTCGAGATGTTTTTGCGAAGATTTACCCAGACTTTGCTTTTTAGTGTGTGTGTGTGTGTGAGTGTAAGTCGGTGTTTATTCGAGCGAATAAAGCAAGAAAATATGTTTCTAAATTGCGTTGGAAAAGCGTCACCACCTCGGTGCCGATTAATTTCTAATTAATGCCCTAATATGTCTATTAAGGTCGTCGCCTCTTCTAAACATCCCTGAGAACATCAGCTGTTAGCTGCGCTCCCAAATTTTCCTCCAAAGATGCGAGTTTATTTGATGTAAAAAATGCGTTGGATGGTGCCATAAAACCCTTGCTCTTCGAAGGCTGTTAATTTGGCGAGAGGAGGAGGTAGGAAACGGGGGTCATCTCATTAACAACTCCAAATAACGCATAAAAATGTTCCATCACGTCTTTGGCACGAAAAGGACTGTTAAGACTTCGTTCCTATGCAAATGCGCTCGATTCAGCTTTGCTTTAATTACGACTCCGGTCTTGGTTTCCGGCGGTTTCACGATGTGCCATCTCGTTAGATTTGCTTTTATAGCTCGAAAAACTTCATCTAGAGCTGCTTTAATTTAGATAGCTAACAGTTGTAGGAATATCTTCAACCCTTCGCCCTCCCCACAATTTCAACCCTCAAAATGCCACCGAAACGCCCCAACAGGATCGACGAAATGTAAGAAACGTAAGGGTCGCGATAATGAACGCTTGTTAATCGCCTGATTAAGGATCGACTACTTTTTTTTTAAACCAAATTCAAAATAAATTTTATAAATTACTCTCTGTTCCACTTTACTCTGCGCTTGGGAGTTATTTTTATTTTACACCAATATTATAAAAGAGTGCTTAAGCCAAGTATAACTTGCAAAAATTATAAACAAACCCAGCTGCTTTTTTTTTAAATAACAAGAAATTTAAAAATAAACACACTTATAACAAACCGATACAGTAAAGCCTCCTTTTACGGACACCTCGCTTAACCTTCCGCATACTAGGTGGCGTTTGCCATACCTCAAAAATAAAATGAAATAAAACCAAAAAATTGTACTCTATGACAGTTCAATGATAAGAAATACATTTTAATAATTAATAATGAATAGGTTTAAGTAAAACACATTGTATCTTCTCGCTCCCTTCCACTCATTGCTATGGTAAATACATTTTTCGAATATAAAATGGATATTTACTAGATTAAATTAAAATTTTTGATTTGAAGGAGCTTATGGTAATTTATATTAATGTAATAAACACGAGGATGTGCGCATTCGAGCGAAAAGTGGCACATTTCCGAGCGAGGGAAGCAAATGAAGCGCGACGCGGAGCGGCGCGCTTCATTTTCCCGAGATCGGAATGTGCCACTTTGAGCTCGAATGTGCACACTCGGTTTTAAGCCTAATTCACAATGATTTAGGTCAATAAATTAGACGAAAATTAAGTTAATTGATTTTGTTCATTCCCTCTCGCTCGTACTGTCGCTATAGTCGTATATTTTCGCTCTCTTCCACTCATTGCAATGGTAAAAACGTTTTTAAAACACAAAATCGTTATTTACGAAATTTAATTTAATATTTTGAGTTGAATAAAGTAGACAAATCTAATAAACACTAGGATGTGCGCATTCGAGCGAAAAGTGGCACATTTCCGAGCGAGGGAAGCAAATGAAGCGCGACGCGGAGCGGCGCGCTTCATTTTCCCGAGATGGGAATGTGCCACTTTGAGCTCGAATGTGCACACTCGGTTTTAAGCCTAATTCACAATGATTTAGGTCAATAAATTAGACGAAAATTAAGTTAATTGATTTTGTTCATTCCCTCTCGCTCGTACTGTCGCTATTGTCGTATCTTTTCGCTCTCTTCCACTCATTGCAATGGTAAAAACGTTTTTGAAACACAAAATCGATATTTACGAAATTTAATTTAATATTTTGAGTTGAATAAAGTAGACAAATCTAATAAACACTAGGATGTGCGCATTCGAGCGAAAAGTGGCACATTTCCGAGCGAGGGAGGCAAATGAAGCGCGACGCGGAGCGGCGCGCTTCATTTTCCCGAGATCGGAATGTGCCACTTTGAGCTCGAATGTGCACACTCGGTTTTAAGCACTTTTAACAAGTAAAAAATTGGCCACGTTAGTTATACCCCACCTCGTACACGGAAGGTTAAAAGAACACTTCGTTTTTTAATAATGGAGAAAAGTCCCTATGTTTTATATGAATTTTAGTCGTTTTTCTTTTAGATTGACGCCGCTCTTACACAGACAAAAATTTTATGACCATCTGTGTTCCGCCTAGCAGAGGTTTTACTGTACACCAATCAGAAATGTTATTTTCTAAGAAAGCCAAAATTTACAGACTTAATGACAAAATTTCAATTGTAAATAAGAGAAAACGAGAAAAAAATAGTAGATTCCAAAAAATTCAAGAAAAACAAGAGTTAATGTAAACAAGTCTTCTATTATTGAACTATTAAAATAATATTTACGAACAATGCTCTTTGATATTTTAAAACTAAATTTTAATTTGTTTACATCTTTCGGGAGATTTATTTATGTAGCATGAGTCCCACAATTAGGGCTTGAGAAGGCCGAGTTATTTAATGCTGACAGAATTATTTAATTTTTAATTTGGCATAATTACACTTCTGCAAAGGTACAGTCAGCCTAAGAAGTAATCAACACTCTAAAAACTGTACTTACCGTAATCGAGCTATTGCAAGAGACAGGTTTTAGTTAAAAATAGTGTTTATAACGGTTTTTATAAGTACAACAAATAATGTTTTCTACTAATTGTTTAAAAATAGCACGATCACTGTAGGTCCTGAACTAAGGTGTTAATTACTTCTTAGGCTGACTGTACATTTCTATTTAATAGTTACTTTTCTAAGAACAAATCAATAATGCTTAAATTTTGTGTAATTCCACTATGTATTATAAATCTTTTTAAGGTAAATTAATTTTGATATAGTAAGAAGTATGCAATAAACAAAATTCATTTAATCTAAAACCAGTGCAATTTAGAAGAAAAAAATTAAGAAAAATCACACTTTAATATAAGAAGTAGATAGTCTGAAATTATTTATTAGTTATAAGTCAAGATATATATAAAACCAAAAATCTCAATTCTAATTTATTTCACTAAGAACTCTTATTGACCTCAATTTACTTCTAATTGATTTCTATTGATTAGAAAAGTTCGAAAAGCCCTAATTTAGCTCCCGTTAAAAATGAAATATCGACATTAGGTCTTTTGGGTTAAAAATTCAATAAAAAAGACTAGTTTGGTTGCATTCCAACAGCTCCGAACCGCATATTTAAGTGGAAGATTAGGAAGTGTTGTAGCTCGAAGATAGACACACCAAAAACTTTAAAACCCATCGCCGGAGTGCATTTTAAGCACCAACAAAATATACAGAAAAACCCAGTACACAGAAATCTAAATGGTTTGCTAAAAATAAACGTATTCTTCTAAAATAGAAAAATACCAAGCAATTTGCATAACGTGTTATCAAAAGCAAGTAACGAAGCTTACGAGCGGCCAAACAAGTCGGTCAGAAATACAGTTGTTCCTGTTGCTTAAAATAAATTTAAAAAAATGCGTGACCCCATAAAAAATAAAATTTTTAAAAGCGTTCGTCGACTCTTTTGAGGTGTAAATTCATTGTGTGGCCGCTTTATTTTTAAATCCACAATACATGTGGCATTATTTCCGAGTTGAATGGTACTTTTAGCAATAAGAATGAGGTGTCTAAGTTTTTAATTAAATTCAGGTGAGTGTGTGTGTGTGTATTTACAACAGTTGTTGTAATGGGCAAACGTTCGACTATTAAAAAGTTCGAAACTAGTAAAGTTTGCAATGGAGCAGTTTATGGTATAAGTAATACAAAGTTTGGAAAGTGTTCTTACATCATATGTGGTCTTCAATTTGTCCAGACGTCTACTAATCCCAACAATGTTATTTAAATACAAACAACCACTTCGCCCAAGTCTTTACTGTATGGTTCATTTATGATGACATTATTATGCCATAAACCGGAAAATTTACTGAACGACTACAGAAAGCAGTGTCATGTATAACAGTTTATTGCGCTCCTGCAACTTTATTAATTACAGAATTTGTCGGCTTCTTTCATACGTTTTACACCAGAAAGCAATCGCAGAAGAACCACCCATGAGAAGCAATTCGATTAAAAGCAATTTCGAATTGTTCAACTTTAAATTTTGAAAAGCCAAAACCATCGGTTCAATATCACTCGCAAAGATTTATCAAAAAAACTAAAGCTTTAACTATGCCCTGGAAAAGGCAATAAATTAGCATCGTCCCATATTTTTACATTGAACGTAAGACGTGCCTGCGTTTTCTAAAAAAAAAATAACACATTATACATTACACGGTCTCTAATTTTCTACTTATAGATAATCTTTAATTTTTTTAAAAACAAACCGCACGTAATCTCACAAGGTAATCTATTAAATATTCAAGCCATAATCTATTCTCACGATGAAAATTTCTTCCAAGTCGTTGGACTTTAAATAGAACTCTGAAGAAAAAAGTGGGACACAATTTCGAAGAGCAGGTGCTTCCTGGAGGACATTTCTATCTTCCTTTCTAATGCAAAAACTATTCTCGAACAACAGTTGGTCGAATTTTCAAAAATTAACAGACACAGCTGCGCCAAACTTACAATACACCTTCAAAAAATTGTTTTTTTTTTAAATTTCATATATTATTAGGTAATTCAAAAGCAAACCCCACTTTTTTGGGGGACAATTAATGCCCCACAGAATCTAATTAATTTGTTGGGACACATCTCCTTCGTTAAAACCAAAAAATACGCTCCCTGTAATTTTACTAAAATGAGCAGGGGTTCGTCGTCTATCGGGCATTGGTATCTCCCATAAGGTTTCAGAAAAAAAATCGTAGCTCCCTTATAACTCGTCCGATTCGAGCAATTTTTTTTTAAATGATAGTCAATGGATGGGGGCTACATCCCCCCTAAGAATTTTCGAGATATCTTTTTCGAATTCTTTGTGGCCGCTCCCCAAACTTTCGCGTTTTTTACATTGCGAAAACGCAATGTCTGAAAAGACAAGAAAAAACAATTTTGATTAAAACTTGTAAATATCTATGGAATTAATTCTTCCACAAAATTTAATAATTATATCCATAAGCATGAGTGTGGGGGGTGATCAAAAATAAATTTAGAAACCAATTAAAATTAAATGCAATTCGGAAAACAGAAAAAGAGATTATTAATTTCTTTATAAAATAAACTTTCTCGACCACTTTAGATGAATTTAAATTGCCGTTTTTTGTTGTTTTAAAACGTAATAAAATAAAGTTGGTCGAAATTGAAACTTCGTCCCTTGTTTTAAAGCTGAAATGAAGAGATCTAATATCAAATATCATTTTGTTGTCTAGTATCTTCTGAAGTGGAAGTAAATCTTTTGTTATCTAAACCCCATCGTTAAAAAGTTTTTATTGTGTATTGAATTTCGTAAAATATATCTGATAAAATACGTACAGATTTTATGATGGAAGAGAATTTATAGTTCGAAGTGGTTCGGAGCTGTTAGATTAACTTTGTTCTTTTAATTACGTGACGCAATCGGCCTAAACGTATCGAAAACATTAACGAAGTGGTGTACCCACACTAATTGCAGTCGAGTGTGTCGAAAGCCAAAAATCTAGCTTTCAATTTTACAAAATATATTGTCCAAAGTAAAAGTAAAAGTAAAAAAAGATTGAATAAGTAGAGCTGTCACTTTTAATCATTTTAATTATTAAGATAAAGACCGAGAAATTTAAATGTGACCTCATACACATTCAGAAGCCAAATTAATGAAAAGAACTGGGCGATCTTATTTTTAAAATACCCCGAATTTTCGATTTAAGAACTGCAGTTGTCCTTTTTTTTTAAATTATCGCTTTGTTACTGTCCCATTATTTATAACACGAAAATATTAATTCGTTTCGCTACGGAAGGTTTGTACATAAAAAAAGCGCACACCTGGTTAACCACAAATTAGTAAATAATTAAGGATAAAAAGGCGGAGGACTTACTCATGGAATTTTTACTTTTGTCACGCGAAAGCGCTCGATTGTAAATGACACACATAAGTTACAAAAGCATTTTGCTCGATTTAATTTGAAAAAAAAATCAAAATTCTAGAATTTTTCCCCTATAAGACCATGACTGAATCGAAGCAGCGCCAATTATGTTGCCTAGCCGCCGGATAATGTGTTATAATGTAAAGTATTCACCTGGCAAGCTGCAGGCGTAGCTAGAATAACAAACATAACTATTCTAATTTTTGTGTTGCCCAATCGTTTGCTATAAATAACCAGTCAATGACCGGGTACATGGAGATACTGATAAACAACGCTCGATAGTGGCCCTGTCCAAGATTAGAAATTGCCTCTCCCAAATTTACGCCGGCCGAATTTAAAAATGCACCACTTTCTCGCTCGAATAGTGCAATAAGATTTACGAAAATTCATCGATCAATCGACAGAAAATCATTTTTCGTCCGCAAATTAGTAAACCAAGTGGGTTAAACCAACAGATAGGTAATGGCTTTTCAAAAAGAAGCGAAAAACCAAAACAAACACCGAAGCCGACGATTTTTAATTATGTTAATGATTTTCGAGTTGTTAAAAATTGCGGAACGCTTACATTTCGTAACGCTAATAATATATCAAACACTTCTCAAGAGCATTGCCATTAAGAAAAAATAATTTATTGCAATTTACGCTTACCCAAGACCGTTCGAGAAAAGACTCACCCAAACGTGTTGGTTGAGAAATTAAAAACGACTCACCTGTAACAAAGAAAAAAGATAATTAATACCTATACAAATTATAATAATTTTTTTTACAAAAAATCACTCAAAAAAGAATGTATTTTGTTACATAAAAATTAATAAAAGTAATGCACTCGTTTCTTTTTTACACCATAGATAAGTTCTAGAAGCTACATATAAAAATAATAGAAAAATTCCATCCGAATATGGTAGGAACATAGGCGTAGGTCGGGGAGTTTTCCTAGAGGGGCAGGAGTTTTCCGGAAATGGAAGACGGCCCTTGAGTAAAAGAGAAAGCAAAGTATGAATATGTTAAAGAAAACAAAGAACAACAAATAAATTTCTTACAATTGGCGTACAAATTCTCAAAAAATTAATTGTTACTATTTTTTGTTGTCTTTATTTTGATTAAGGTATTTATATTTCATCTTTTTTCCCACTCATATAAATTGTATACCTAAACGCTTAATCTTTTTAGTTTTTTAAACTGTGTTAAAGTAAAAAAGAAACAAGTGCAAAGAGAGAATGGGGTGTTTCCAAATAAAAATCCATGTTTTAAATTGAAAGAGTTTTTTCATTAAATAAAATCAGTTAAATAAACCGTAGTTTTTCCAACACCTTTTAATCATTTTCAATTCGAGCCAACCAACAATGGAATCCAAAAATCTATAGTTCAAATCATAATTACTTAGATCTTAATTTTATTAACGTCGCGTGTTTACATACGAAGAGTCTACTTAAATTAATTACCAGACACCTTTTAGATATGTTGTATTATATTAAATCTTTCGTGCACATGCCAAACTAATTTCATTTTTTAAGGCCACGAGGCGCACGAACAGCACCCAACCGATTTTTATTATTTAGATTTTAGCGGCGGCTCCGTCGTCCTTGTTTTTCAAAACAAAGAGGTTTTAATGCTATTAAGATGTACGATTTTGTTACTGATCCTATCGAAATTAATAATTATGAATTTTTAATGCAAAATGACGAGCTTAATTATTTTACACAACAAAGGAATCCTTCGAATTCGTTCGTTTTACTTGTGGTTTGAAAGAAAGGGAATGCCAATAAAAATATACAGTAAAACCTCTCGTGGCGACCACCTCTAAACGCGGGCAGTTTGTTTCAGAGCCGATATATCGTAATTCCGAATTTAAATCGATCTTTACTAAATTAAATAAATTTTTTTGATTTGAAGGAGCGCACGGTAAATTATATTAACGTAATAAATACGAGGATGTGCGCATTCGAGCGAAAAGTGGCACATTTCCGAGCGAGGGAGGCAAATGAAGCGCGACGCGGAGCGGCGCGCTTCATTTTCCCGAGATCGGAATGTGCCACTTTGAGCTCGAATGTGCACACTCGGTTTCAAGCACCGATACCAATCATCCCCGTTTTAACAAGAAAAAAATTGGTCACCTTAGTTACACCCCACCTCGTACACGGAAGGTTAAAAGAATTTAGTATGTAAATAAAAAAAAAATTAATTTTTGCAAATATTAAAAGTTGGAGATCCCAGTAGTCGTCTCGTCACCTACGGATTTGAGTGAGAAATTGTTTATAACAAGAAAACGCACGGTTAAATTTAAATGCGGTCTTCGCCAGACGAAAAAGAACAAAATTTAAGCGAATAGGTGTCTCGGCAATTTTTGCCAAATACATTATCTAATTTTTTGTAAGCGCGCCAATTTCAAAATTAAATATTAATCTTTAAAAATACGGCACTCTGTTTTCCTTTGAGAAACTTGCATCAAATTCTCAAATTTGATTTTAAATTAATGTATTTTACTTTGAACCAAACCGCATTAATATATGTTTAGTCGTTTGCAAAAAATTAATTTTTTTCAAAAATCGTAGCTTCAGGCTTCAAAAATTGTCTCGTCCATTACAGATGCAAGTGAGAAATTGTGTATAACAGGAAAACGGAAAGTCCGATTCAAATGCGGTCTTCGCGAATCGAAAGAAGACTAAATTTTATCAAACAGGTGTCTTGGGAATTTTTTTAAAAAAAATTTTGGAACTTTCTGTAAGCCCGTCACATTAAAAGTTAAACTGAAATCTTAAAAAATTCGACATTTCATTATACTTTGAGAAACTTGTTTCAAATTCTCGAATTATATTTTAAACTAATGTATTTTACTTCGGGTCGAACGGCATTAAAATATCTTTAGTCGTTTTCAAAAAATTAATTTTTTTCATAGATCGTTGTTTCAGGTTTCAAAATTTATCTCGCCCATTACAGATACCAGCGAGAAATTGTTTATAACATGAAAACGGAGAGTCCGATTCAAATGCGGTCTTCGCCATTAAAAAGAGGACTAAATTTTAGCAAATAGGTGTCTTGGGAATTTTTGCAAAAAATTTTAAAACTTCTTGCAAGCGTGCCAAATTTTAAGTTAAACTTACACCTTTAAAAATTCGACATTTCATTATACTTTGAGAAACTTGTTTCAAATTCTCAATTATATTTTAAACTAATGTATTTTACTTCGGGTCGAACGGCATTAAAATATCTTTAGTGGTTTTCAAAAAATTAATTTTTTTCATAGATCGTTGTTTCGGGTTTCAAAATTTATCTCGCCCATTACAGATACCAGCGAGAAATTGTTTATAACATGAAAACGGAGAGTCCGATTCAAATACGGTCTTCGCCATTTAAAAGAGGACTAAATTTTAGCAAATAGGTGTCTTGGGAATTTTTGAAAAAAAAATTTTGAAACTTCCTGCAAGCGTGCCAAATTTTAAGTTAAACTGTAATCGTTAAAAATATAACCACGTGTAAAAATTAATATAAATAAATACGAGGATGTGCGCATTCGAGCGAAAAGTGGCACATTTCCGAGCGAGGGAGGCAAATGAAGCGCGACGCGGAGCGGCGCGCTTCATTTTCCCGAGATCGGAATGTGCCACTTTGAGCTCGAATGTGCACACTCGATTTTAAGCGTGATTCACAATAATTAACTCACTTTCAAAATAATACTACTTTATTTATAACAACTTTGGTTTAATAACAAAACCATTCTGACAAATAATAACCGCATTTAATCTATTGTAATATAGTCTTTGTCCTTTTTCCCAAAGTCGACCACCTCCACAAAAGACCAATTCGAGCAGGAACCGACGCCGGTCGCGTTAGAGCGATTCCACTGTATCATCTTTTCTACGCGAATAAAGAAATTGTCCGTCCCATTAAATTAAGTTTAAATTTTCCCACATTTACGTTTTCTTCGAGCGCTATTGAATCTTTTTCAATGGGGCCAAAGCGACACCGATAAAACGGATCCGAAATGATCGGGTGCGCGCCAAAGTTAAATTCGTGCAACAAATGCAAGGAAAGGAGTAAAAGACGGATAAGAGATACGTCTCGTAAATCTCGACACATACAAAAAGAGTTATTCGCCTGAAAGCTCTCAGAAGGCACAACGTCTGCGGTTGTTCCATTACAATAAGAACTGTACTGTATGTGTTATGAGCACATGGGGGTATTGTCTACTTGTAATACAATTTGTTCGGAGATAACTTACACTATGTGGCTTTCCTCAACATTTACTAACGCCCCGTTCCTGACGTTTCCTTTACCAAAAGAGATTGTTCACGCCAACCAACCACTACACTAATTTCGAGACGATTAACTTTAACTTTAATTAATTTAATTTAACTGCGAATAATGGATTTTGCACTTTTACACAACTGGGAATTTCGTAGGGCTCAAACTGTAATTCACCATGTAAAATAACCCTAGGAGAGAGTCCATAAAGTAATTAACAGTACATGTACACATCTAATCCACATTATAATATAATTAATACCATATAAGCCATAGGATCCTTTCCAACACCACCGGTACATTTTGCTCTCCAAGTAGTTCAGAGAGCAAAAACTCCAAAACGACTCACTAAATTCAAACAACCTCAAAAACGAGTTAAAAAAATTATTTCCAATTCGATCCCATCGATTTTTTGATTTAAAAATCCAAATGCCGAATGTAAACAAAAAATTGGGCCGAAGCCAAACGAATTACATACCTAAATATTAAAGCATTGTTTACAACGGCGAAAGTCGCACCACGCTTTAAATAAAGTGGCCCAATTAAAAATATCCGAGTGCCAAAAATATCTTTTCGAAATAAAAATTTTGGCCCTCCGAAATAATTCGATTGAGTGCGCCGCCTATGGAAGTCGAAATAATTATTTTGCCTCGTTAAAGTATGCGAACCGAATGTGAATTCGATGGAAAATCGAAATGCGCTTTCGGGCCCAGTTCCAAAATCGACGTGGACTTTGAAAATTTCTTCGGAATGACATAACAAGTAAACAAGCTAAAAAATTTGTTTAGATTTATCGAACTTTTGCCATAATCCCGAAATAGTCTGGACCGATATTACTAAACAGACTTTTCTGGTGGTAAACATGTTGACACATTATTTTAAGATTAGCATTTGCTGTTCGTATAAATTGGAAGGCCACTCCGAATTTATATATTTGCATTTTATGTGCTTGGGTTAAACTGGAGGCTATTATTCCATTATTTTTATTCGCCAATTTAAATTGAAAGCAATTTAAAGTGATGAAGTCATGTGGGCAAAAATTCATAACACGAATACAATTTAAGATTAATTGCCCAGATTTTTAACTTGTGTCCGAGTTTGCGAATGTGTGCATGTGTGTGTGCGTTTGTTTACTGTTGCCATTTACATTTTAATTTAATTTTTTTTGCAACAATTACGTCAATTAGCCAAATCTCCGGTCGTTTAATTCGAAACCGTATTTTGCATATTGTGAGCTCCCAAATTTTTAGCTCGTAAATTTTCTCTGCGTGATCTTACAAGGCTATGATGTTCATCCGCTTCCCGCTTCTTCAAAAAATACGAAAGTTTACAATTTTTGATCCATCTACCATCTATTGGTGGGAATTATTTATTAATAGATTTTTTTGTAATGCCCGTTGAGAAAGTTTGATTTTCGAGTGGCGGTAGTAAAGTGACCCATTTCCCCGTGCCAGAATAGAGAATAGTTCGGTCGTTCCCTGCGTCATCAAATCCAAGCGTGGCGAAATCCCGCGCTTTACGCACACGTGCCGAAAATATGTTTGATTCAACTCGCTCAATGGCTTTATACAGTTTGGCATTGCCGTCCCATTATTGCAAGCTGTTCCCGTTACGATTATGAGCTCCTGTACTACACGCACCACCTTTTACCCATTAATGGTAATTTAGCGATTTGCACGACACGAATCCGCTTAATTGTGAGGTTCTTTTGAGCGAACGACACAAGACATAAAATAAGCAGCGTTACAAATTCAGTTGGAATAGGAAAATGTTGCAAGATGTGCGGTGTGTTACACACCATACCGCGATACGCCGAACAACTCCATAAATAATGCGTTATTCAAGGCGTTTCCTACAAGTTTCTAGCACCTGAACGCAAACTACCCAAGTTCATGGATTATGTACTTCGAAGTTTCATAAAGCTTTACCATCGACGTTAATAATAAATTCCCTTCGCCCAAATTGCATGCGCACACATCGTTTTGACGATTTCGAAAAAACGACGAAGACGAAGCCGAAGCACTAAAACCGAAAAATATATGGGCGCGTATTTCGCAAGAAATAAATTACGTTATGTGTTGTGTATAATTTCGAGAGAGCAAAACCCAAATATTGAAGGCACATTAAATTTCTCTAAATTCGAACCTAACATAATAAAACGAATTTATGTCCCTATAAATTCAGAAAATTTAATTTTGATGTAAATTAGGCGAAAATTTATAAAGGTAGCGTTCGAGAGTAGAGCAAAACTTTAATGGCGATAATAAAACTATCCCAGTTTCACTTTTATGTGTATTTGCCTTAACGTTGTACGCTTTTAAAGCTAACAAAACTTTGCACTTCCCTCGTCAAGATTGACAAGCCTATTTTCATAGCTTTAACTTGTAACACCGGCTCACATTTGCATACATTTCAAGAACTCCGTTCCTCCCCGGCGTTTCCTTGTGAATTAGAATTGCACTTTTCCCCGTATGCATTTCTAAATTCCAAATCTTACTTCCGTGCGAATTCGGAATTACAAACAATTTATATGGAAACTTTGGACAAATTGCATATTACCTTCAGATGTTGCACTTTGCATTTTGTAAGACATTCTCTAAGGTTGCAAATTTATTACTGTCTATATTGGATTGTCTGTTTGATTAATGTGCACGACTTTTATAATGAAAATAACTAAATCTTCGAGGGCTTTTACATGAGCGGCCGCTCATAAAACAGATTTGTACCGGCAGATTTTAAATTGAAACGCAGAAATGTAAAACTACAGTGGAACTTCCATAAGTCGAACGCCGATGAGCCGAATTTTTGATGGCTCGAACTCGAACCAGTTTGCCTAGGACTTGCCCATCTTAACGTTAATATTTTTATGTCAATAACTCGAATTATTTAATTAGTCGAAGCGTTTTACAATTCATTAAATTCAAGTTTCCATTAGTAAATAGGTCGATGACTCGATGTTAAATTTTACAACTTTTCTAAAAATTTCTCTACCTGAGAGAGGATTAACGACGGCTCGGTTTGGTGTTATTGATGCTTTAAAAGTTCTATTGTTAACTACGAATAAAATATTTATACTATAAGAATGATTTGACGGCGGCACTTCAATTGGATTTAAAAACTAATTAATGTTTAAATGCCTTATCAACAGTTATAAATTTTTGAGATGGTTTTACCGTTTATTTTACAAAAAAAGAAACTATTTTTGCATTTTAGTTTTCAATTTGCTAGTTATTCGTCGACTACGAAGATTAACAAATGTGTTTTACGTTCTTTATAGTTTTTGTAACAGAGTATAACAGAAAATCTAAAAAAGTTTAATACTTTTTCTAAAATTATTTACGTATTAACATGGAGTGTAAACGAAAATTAAACAGTTTAAGCATAAGGGAGAAAATTAATCTTATAAAAGAAGTGGAACGTGGGCTCAAAAGAAAAAAGGATATAGCTAAAGATTTTGGTATTCCCGCAAACACTTTATCAACCATTTTAAAAAACAGAGACCTAATTGTAGCTGCTGAAGATACAAATGACAAATGTCAACGTTGATAAAGATTTGGAAGTTGCTGAAATTCCTAGCGATGAAAGCATTATAAGTAAAGTGCTAGAAGAAAATAAGAAAAACTGTGAAAGTGAAAGTGAATATGAAAGTGATACAGATGTTACAGTAAACATCCCTTCAACAACTCAAGTTTACAATGCAATAGATACTATTTCTCTATTCCTATGTGCTCAAGAAGATGTTCCTACAGATATATTATTATCGGTAAGATCATTGGAAAAATTTGTAGAAACGTAACATTTTGGAGCAATGAAGCAAAAGACAATTTTAGATTACTTTCAATTTAACAGTAAATAATATGTAAATAACTATATTTTTTAGGGTCTTAATAAAAATAAATAATATTAATGATTGTAGATCAATTTTGGTTATTTTCTATAAAAAATGAATGATATATATATACGGAAGTATTTAACTGAACTTCTTTTGGTAACTCGAGTTTTTGATATGACGAATTATTTTTGCTGTCCCTTCGACTTCGACTTATCGAGGTTCGACTGTATACAGTAAAACCTCTCGTGGCGACCACCTCTGAACGCGGGCAGTATGTTTCAGAGGAGATATATAGTAATTTAATTCTTCTAATAAGTTTTTGATTTGAAAGAGAGCTGATTAATATAGTCGAATCCAATTAACACGAAGATGTGCGCATTCGAGCGAAAAGTGGCACATTTCCGAGCGAGGGAGGCAAATGAAGCGCGACGCGGAGCGGCGCGCTTCATTTTCCCGAGATCGAAATGTGCCACTTTGAGCTCGAATGTGCACACTCGGCTGTATTATAGTTTTGATCTTTCAGTTTTTTTTTCCGAAGCAAAAAGGACTTAAATAAGCCATCCAAAAAACCTAAAAAATGAAAATCTTAGGCTTTCTGCATAAAGAACCACTTATAAAATCATTTAACACATGCTTAAATTGATTAAATCGAAAAGCCTTCGTCGAGCTTTACAGTTTTCCGAATAGAGGGCATTAGTCGCGGCAAATGGAACCGCTTCACAATTTAATAAACGGAAAGAAAATGCCGGGGCAGGAAAACAGTATGCATCGTATTCAAAGAGAAATTCCATCGAAAATGTGTTGCTGCATTCCCAGACCAACGCAACACCAGAACCAGTCGTCCGAAGATGGAATTTCAAATTCCAATACTCATATACTTAGGCACTACTGCGTCTTCATTTCCACAATATTCCTCAAAAAAAAAAAAAGTTGTTTACGAGCGAAACGTAATAATTATTCGCGAATATGTTTGCGTAGTACAAACGATTGTAGGCGTGTTTGGAATTTTGCGAGCAGAACTGCGCGAAGCCGGTAGCAATATGGAGCACCGTGTCTGTGGTTAGGGCCCCCGTTGGGGTCTCGCAGATCAATACTGCACGCACGTTCCCTATGCGTCACACAAGATCTTAAATCCTACATTCTTGCCGATGAATCATCTCCCTATTTTCCACGGGCAACCAAAAGGCCTCACCGGCGGGGGACCGCGCATTTGTGGGGGGGGCCTGGGCTAAAACTAATTAGGGGCCCACCTAATTACACATCTAATTGCCACTTTGTCAAAAAAACCGTTTTCTATAGTGATATAGGAGTTTTTTGAATTTTAGATATTTTTTTAATTCACAATATCGTCTATTGTTTTCGATGGGGGCTGGGGGGCCTGGTCTGCAGCCTAAAAATCACTTACGTAGATCGGCACCCGTGCCGAACGCACTTTTCCTCGCGGATTTACCGAAATTTTCGTTTTTGCTAATCAAAAGAAATGATTTGTTAAATTACGAGCCGATTAAGGGGGGACGAGTTGTCTGTTTGATATGTAATCTGTCACGTGTGCGTAATTTATTTAAATTAATCCACTGGTGTGCAACGTAAGCCATCGATTGCACGTGTGGGCTAATTGATTGATTAGTTTCGAAAATTCGGCTTAAAACTATCGGGGGGCCATTCGCACGGAAGGGTATTGTGCACCATCGTAAAGCGGAGGCTCGGGGCTTGCATTTTGCCATAAATTCCTATTTGCTTTAATCCTTTTTGTTTTAATTAATCATTTTAATTTTTACGATACAAAACTGGTTTTTCGGGTAGACTAAAAACGTTGACACTTTTAGATGTTGAAAATTTAGGAGCACTTCACCTACAACGGTATGTATTAGTTGTTTTTATGTCTTTCGCTTTAAAAAAAAAACAAAATACACACATGCCCAAAGCTCGAACGTTAAAGCTTTTTCCTTTTGGGAAGGAGGCAGGTGAGAAAGGAATTTTAATTGCACATTATAAAAATAAACACCGGCCGATTTGGTAATATTTCAAAACGTTTTATATCTCCACGATTTTAAGTAATCGAATATTAAACGGAGGCCTGTTAATTAAATTTACCAACTGTGCATCTTTGGCTGACTAAAGCCCTTAGTCCAGCGATTCTCAACCACTGTGTGCCGCCAAATTCTAGATATACAGTGAAACCTCAATTATCCGGACCTCAGTTATACGGTTTCGCGATTATTTACTTATATAATTTTGAATAAAATATTGTTTTTTTTTGCTCTATCCGTCCTGAAACTTTTATGAGCTGTCCGATGGGACGTTAATCTTTTCGAATCTGCGTCGTTCCCAAATTACGAAGTCTCCCCTTTTTTGAATTGAAATACAATTGGGATGCGATTGAAAATTAAACGGTTTAGGTGGCGTGTAAAGATATAGAGAACTGGTTATTGTTAATATACATTTGCAAGAACTTATTAATTTTATCTAGTAATTTTTTCTATGGTTTGCAATTTAAATTGTGGAGTTTATTTTGTAATTTTATTAATTAGCAATGTTTGTTTGGGACTGCTGGATTGGCTGTGTGAAAAATGATGGTTTTCTCTTTAAATTGTATGTTAATGGTTTAAATTGATCTACATATACAAAATAATTATTTCTAAAATAAGAAATGAGCAGTTTTACTAAATTAAAATTCAATTGGAGATTTTTTAAAGTCTGGTACAATACCCCAAAAATTTTAATTTAATAAAACCATCGAGTGCCACATTAGAGTGTTGAAATTTATTCAATAATTTTTAATTTAGTGTGTTCGAATTGCTTATTTGCCAAATTCCAGGACTGTTTTTGATTTGTAATGTAAAAAAGGCTTGCTTTTAACTTATTTCAAAAATATATAACATGTGTGGATTGATTAATAGCAATAATGCAATATTTTTGTTATTAAATTTGCTTAAACGCATTTAAAAACACTATTCTAAATATTATAGTATTTTAATAATTAATTTATATAAAATGTACTCTAATGCCATGAATTTATACACGTGCAGTTTTCTTATAACTTTTAAATGCCTCCAAAACGAGCATTTTAATGTCGCAAATTGAGCGCATTTAGCTATTTTAGAAAATAATGTAATACGGCCTTAGTAGGACCGCTGGATTTTTTTAATTATTTTTCTCAGTAATTATAAAGCATTTAAAACGATTTATATACAGAATTTCTCATCGTATTCGCGATTTTCAATATTGGAATTTCTTTAGGTGACGCCTTCAACAACTGGCTGTAATATTCATGCAATGAGCCTTCAACAACGGGCTGTAATGTTCATGCTATCACAGTGCTCTGTGAAAGCCTCATCTCTCATATCAATTATGCGCAAAATAACTATTTTTATTTATTGTTGTGTCTACTTACGTATATTTATTTAATAAATTAATTAATATAAGTGTATATAAATAGTTTTAAGTGAGAATTTTGAATCTCTTTCATTTTTAGAGTTAATTCTCTTTGAAACGATTTCATCTTAATTTATTCGATTTTAACTCCACAATATAAATCGCAAACGTGACCATAACTTAGAAGAATCTTTCATGGCTAAAACTTTTAAGATAATCATTTCGCTCTTTGGTTATTTTCCAAATAATGACCGATTCCTTATTTCTTTTCACATCGCCGCCTTAACACTCGATACCACTGTCGCACTTTCTTAATAGTCTCAACTAACATATGTAACCGGTTAGTGTTAAATTAAATGAAATACAGTAAAACCTCAATTATCCGAACCTTAATTAATTTTAAGGCACATTTTGTACACACTGTTGTAATTATACTTCATTTATGGATTAATTCAATTTTTTAATATAAAAAAAATATTTATATGTTACATAAGGGACAAATCAAAATTTTAGAATGACTTGGGTGGGGTATGTTAAAAAAGAGGTTGGGAAATGAGAGTCAAAATTCGGAAAAAGTTAAAATATTTTTTTTCGTGTACGATGAAGTCTCCCATCTAGTCTAGTTTAAAAGTACTAAATTAGAAATGTGTTTTTTGGTAAAAATACTCTACTGTAATTTTTAATTAAAAGAAAAGCGAGAAGTGGTACATTTAGTTCAGTTTGATTTAATTAATATTATTTGTAAGAGAGAAGAATAAGATAGGCAAATTCAATTATTAAGGAGTATGTGCACTTTCAAGCAAAAACTTTTTCCGAATAGGAAATCTAGATTTGAAGGATTTGTTATTAATATAGTCTAATCCAATTAACACGAAGATGTGCGCATTCGAGCGAAAAGTGGCACATTTCCGAGCGAGGGAGGCAAATGAAGCGCGACGCGGAGCGGCGCGCTTCATTTTCCCGAGATCGGAATGTGCCACTTTTTTGAGCTCGAATGTGCGCATTCGGTTTTAAACCCGATTTGCGATCATTTTGGCCCCCAAAAAAATTAGTAAACAATTTTTATCGTTTCCTCTCACTCCTACTTATGAGTTTGTCCTATCTTTTCGCTCGCTCCCACTCCATGCTATGGTAAAATACCTTTTTCGAACATATAATCGATATTTACTAAGGAAAATTTAAATTTTTGATTTCAAAGAGAGATGAGAAATGTAGAAAAATGCAATTAATACAAAGATGTGAACATTCGACCGAAAAGTGGCACATTTCCGAGCGAGGGAGGTATCGTAATTATCAATTACTTGAAAACGGGACATTTTGGCCCCCCAAATCTTTTTCTTTGTGTGCAGCCAAATTTTGAAATCGTTACAAGTGTGCCGCAACAAAAAAAAAGGTTGAGAATCACTGCCTCAGTCATTCTACGAACTAATAGATTTTTGCGTTTAAAATTAAAAACAGATTTTTTTGGAAAAAGTCCTCGGTGCGATAAAAGCATGCCCACAACTTATTTTTTGGATTCTTCTCTTTTGCTTCGCGAATTTATTCAAACTGTTACACCGCGCACCACATAAAAATGCATAAATCGAAAGCGCCATGGACCATTGCCTACGAAACTATGAGAAACTAAAGCTATAAAAGTTAGCTGTACTATAAAAAACGGGATGATATTTTAATAATTCTCGCATATGTGTTCTGTAGCATTATGGCAGCTGCGGCCATAAATTTTAGTTTTGCCGTTTGTTTTGCCATCGACTCGTTATTACAATTTTATACGAGAACGACGTCGCCTTTGGGCCTCACCTGATTTTCGTTATGGTACTTTTCCGTTCTCGGAGGGGCCCCTCGTTAAAACACAATTAACCGGCCACCTCAACAATAAACAAACTAATTGATTTTTCGAATCGAAAATTTTCATTTACCTTGAGAACGAAAAAAAAATGATAAACAACGTCGTTTCGATAAATTTAGAGAAAAATGAGGCCACCTCATTTATCGCAAAACGCAAATAGGTCAGTTTTGTTGTGCAGATAAGTTGTTTTCTATCTCCCATTTAACGTTTCTATTATATGTCTATCTGCTCGGTTTGCAAGCGATGACCTTGTCGAAGCAATTGAACTTCTCGACGAGAAAAACACATATTAAATTACAAATAATATTAGTAACGCCTTAATTTCTCCCTAATTATTTTTTGAGCTCGAAATTCGTCCGAGGGGCGCAGGATAAAAAATTCGGTTTCCTCGATTTCGAAGAGATCATTCGGAATTTCTGAAGTGGCTCGTATTTACTGTTTAAAGAGAGGATTGGATTTAATTTTATTGCTTCGTTCGTCTCAATTATGAACGCTCGATGTGTTTCTAAAATTCGTATAAGAGACAATTTTTCCTTTTAATATGAACGTCACGAGCATCGTTCCATTCTGGAAGAATTACTGTACAAAATTAATGTTCTGTGACCCAAGCTGAGGAACCGCATAATTTCGCCAATTTGCAAGAATACTCGCCCTTCGACCCTTATCATAAAACAAAGTCCTCTAATAAAGCCCGACCATAGAAAAAAAAATCATTTTTCAGCTTGTGATTTAGTTTGTAAAGTACAATTAACAAAAATTTTGTAGAATACGGTCCTGAATGTTTAATATATTATTAATTTGGCTTTATTTTAATGGGAAAAGAATTAAGATATTGTTATTCTGTTTGCGTAGGTAATTAAAAAAAAATGTGAGATATTATTAGAGGAACAATTAATCCGTAAACCAGCAAATTATAAAATAACGACGATATAAAAACTACACATAAACCACAACACTCCATTTTTGGTTGTAAACAGGAAACTACCAAATAAATGATATAAACAAAACTATAAATTTAAATATACTTAATGCATGGGCGTTTTTTTTATTGATGTTAAGTAAGCAAATATTTAAGATGCTTTATGTAAACTTTTCTAAAAGTTATTCCAAATATTACACATTCTTATAAATTATAGATTCCTTTTTACTGTGACCTATACAAAATCTCCCATTCAATACATTTTATTGAAAACAAATCAAATTCAGACATATAGTGGAGTGCCGTAAGACGTAAAAATGGCAAAAGCTCGGAATCCAGGGCCTTTGAATGAATTTTAGTCAAACCTTTTTTGATTGCATTGCTAAAAGGTGAAATGAAAAAGTTAAAGAATAAAAATTGGGCGATCTCGATTACAACAATTTATAATAACAATTTAATGAACAATGACAAGGATATGAAAAAAAAAATTGTTTACAGTAAAGATCTCAATTTTATACACAATAAATGCTATTTGTATAGTAACTTTAATGTTAATTTATAACTACAGTCCAACCTTGATAAGTCGAAATCGAAGGGAAAATAAAAATTGAACCAGTTATCAAAAAAAGTCTAGTTTAATACTTTTCTGTGTATAGTACATCGTCAAGTAAATTTAACTTTTAAAATCGCGAAAAAAACGTTTCAACAACGACTGCAATAAATTTCACAGTGGTGCACCAAAATGCGAAACACCTTGTATATAAATTTATTTATGATCTCTAAACGAAACCCCAATAATTTGCTTTAATTTTACAAAGTAAGCGTCAATTCCAAATTAATTACGTGCAAACGCAAATTACATTATAAAGGGTGTTTCGAATTAAAGCAGAAAATATTAAGATTTTCAAAAATTGCCAAAAACGATCGTTACGAGGCTTCGTAATTATTTATAAGAGATTATTATTACAAACCGATAAACACGTGTGCCTATTTAAAAACTCAAATGCACGATTCCGGAAAGCGCGATAACGTTAACCTGCAATTGGCCGAAAGCGCTACGTTAAACAAAGGAAAATGAATTTTGGGCCTCGCAATTAACATTTTGGAAAGTCATTACGACCAAAAAAGCCGAGATTTTTGAGAAGAGTGGCGTACAGATTTTTAAAGTATTATTTGTGACTTAACAAAAACGACAAAACATAGAATATTTAAAAATAAGCTTACAATTCAGATTTATATACAGGGTGTACTTCGGAGAGTTCCAAAACCCTTTGGTAAACACTATTCTGTTCCACACAAACACTAATTAGTCAAAATCAAAATTTTCTAGAACGTTCTGAACACTTCAACGTGCGATTCACAACTGGCGTGCGGGGGGAAACGATGTATGCAGTTTGCAACATTATCCGTTTATTTCAATTTTGGTATATGTTAAATACGATTAAGAAACTTTCTAAAAACGGCCGTACCGATGTTTTATAATTATTTATAAGTTTGTACACACCAAAAACAAATAATGTAACTAATTTAAATCAACTCGTGTGAGCCATCTAAGGTGCACGCACTAGTTTAAATTGATTTATAAGAGTTCAAATAAATAATACAATTAAACAAATATTTGCATTTTCCATTTTTAAGTAATGTATTAAAGTCGTTAAAAAAAAATGTTTTCACGACCGATACAATTTAAATTTCCTAATTATTCTTTGAAGCACATATGTTACATTCAAAACACGTTGTATTAAAGCTGCCTATGTATAAGTTATGGAAAAGTTGGGTTAAGTAAATTCAGTTGGCGGTACGTCTACTTTGCGTGGGTCAAACGATCGAGCAAGGTGATATTTATATATACCGGGTGTTCCAAATTGAGTAGACTAACATGCGTATCTTTCCTATTAGTAGAGATAGAAGTTTGGTTAAATGGGCAATGTTTTGCAGTTTTAGGTGCTGATTCAGATTCCGTTAAGAAAACTTTAAAATTCCGAATAGTTCCGAAGTAATCGTAAAAAAACTGAACAGTATGAATGATCGAGATTAACAGATTCTGAATTTGGATTCATCTCATCAAAATATATATATAAGGAAGATTTGATCTTTGATCTTTGATTAAACAAATTTTTTTCATCTTTATAACTGCAATTTTTAGTGGTTTTTTGCAATTTATTCAAAAGGTATAAACCTTACCGCACTCCACTAATACAGATCTTTTAGAATAACTTTTCAAGGATGAAATTTTGTAGACAAATCATGGGAATCATATGGTTTTTGATCCCGATCGAAGAAAAAGCAGGACTTAAGCGTTTTCGATGAGTAATCATAGACGCACACACCCGCATCTTGAAAACTACAACAATGGGGTTCGAAGCCATCGAACCAACCCACCCAAGCAATCAAGAAAAACCAAATAAATGTCAACGATTTAATTGTGTAAAAGCTTAATAACGGTCATTAACCAATAAAATTTTAATGTGGGTTTATGATCACAATTTGCTTTAACAGATAAAGAGGCTTATTATTTATCGCAATTAATTTATAATAGTTAGGAAAAGCGTAAACGGTGTCGACCAAATGAACAAGATGAAAAAATAAAATGGCTAATCGATCGAATTTGTTAAAAACAATCTTTTTATTGATATTTCGCATAAATCAAGAGCCGTCCAAGATATTCCGCAATATAATAACAATGTTATAAGACATAATAAAAACATTATGGTAATTATTCTATCATAAACAGCATAAATAAGTGCTGTTTATATAAACTTTGTTTACCACAATCTAAATTTATGCAATAACTAGATATTTGAATTTTAAATTATATTCAAATTTATTATTTTTACCTTCAACCGCGAGCTTAAGAGTGGAATTTGGAGTAGGTATGTGATTTTGTACCCAAAATTGAAAAATGAAGCGCTTGATATTATTATCACTATTACTATAGTGCGAATATATGAGAACATAACGAAAGCATTACCATAGCAGACGTATAAATTAATTACAAACAATATAAACCAACCACTCTCCACTTTAAAGTCATAAACACCAAGTTCGTGTGAATGCTAACTGCGTTTTATACTATCCCAAAATGCCTACTACTTCAAACGTGTACCAAAATAGAAGAGGGTGGTTTAGTTGTAAATTGTCGTAAATTCTGTTAAAATAGAGCGAAAACATGCACACGTTTCTCCTCTTTTGTAATGCACCACGACCAACAGCCCAAACACAACAAATCAACTGCAATGTCTGAAAAATTCACTTGGGAAACGACCGGAGGTGGCGCCCCATTTATTATTTTCCATTTCAATAAATTATTATCGTGTATCTCATAATTGTATTCGATTTTTATTTGAAATACCACCCGACGAAATTCGTCTACTATCCATCCCTATTGCTATTTCCCAAAATTACATATGTGATGGTCACAAATTGTTTATTTCTCGAATAAGGGTGGAGTAATTTAAATGGGGTTTTCACCGATCGAAAGAAGACGAAATTTAAGCTAATAGGTGTCTCGGGAATTTGCGTTAAAAATACTTTTTGGTTTTAGTACAAAGGTGCAAAGATTGGAGTTAAAATATCCCCTAAGTACAAAATTTGTGATTTTCGAAATTTGTTAAAACGGCAGGTTTTATTCTATATAATTGTTTGTTGTTAATTACTATAAACCGAAAAAATAATAAAAAAATTCCCGGATAGCTATCAAAACAGGTAATAATTTTTTTCATATTGGATTTGCTAAGTTTTTAGGTCCAAAATTTCAGATTTTCGAAATTTGCTAAAACGGCCGGTTTTATTCTATATAATTGTTTATTGTTAATTACAATAAACCGAAAAAATAATAAAAAAATTCCCGGATAGCTATCAAAGCAGGACATAATTTTTTTCATATTGGATTTGCTAAGTTTTTAAGTGAAATATATAAATTTTACAAAATTTGGCCAATAGGTCATTTTTATAGTATATAATTGTTTATTGTTAATTATAATAAACCGAAAAAATAATAACAAAATTCCCGGATAGCTATCAAAGCAGGAAATATTTTTTTCATATTGGATTTACTAAGTTTTCAAGTCCAAAATTTGGGATTTTCAAAATTTGTTAAATCGGCCGGTTTTATTCCATATAATTGTTTATTGTTAATTACTATAAACAAAAAATAATAAAAAAATTCCCGAATAGCTATCATACTAGGAAATAATTTTTTTCATATTGGATTTGCTAAATTTTAAAGTGGAATATATGAGTTTTACAAAATTTGTCAAATCGGCCGTTTTTATGCTATATAATTGTTTATTGTTAATTACAATAAACCGAAAAAATAATAAAAAAATTCCCGGATAGCTATCATAGTAGGAAATAATTTTTTTCATATTGGATTTGCTAAATTTTAAAGTGGAATATATGAGTTTTACAAAATTTGTCAAATCGGCCGTTTTTATGCTATATAATTGTTTATTGTTAATTACAATAAACCGAAAAAATAATAAAAAAATTCCCGGATAGCTATCATCGTAGGAAATAATTTTTTTCATATTGGATTTGCTAAATTTTAAAGTGGAATATATGAGTTTTACAAAATTTGTCAAATCGGCCGTTTTTATGCTATATAATTGTTTATTGTTAATTACAATAAACCGAAAAAATAATAAAAAAATTCCCGGATAGCTATCATAGTAGGAAATAATTTTTTTCATATTGGATTTGCTAAATTTTAAAGTGGAATATATGAGTTTTACAAAATTTGGCAAATCGGCCGTTTTTATGCTATATAATTGTTTATTGTTAATTACTATAAACCAAAAAAATAATAAAAAAATTCCCGAATAGCTATCATACTAGGAAATAATTTTTTTCATATTGGATTTGCTAAATTTTAAAGTGGAATATATGAGTTTTACAAAATTTGTCAAATCGGCCGTTTTTATGCTATATAATTGTTTATTGTTAATTACAATAAACCGAAAAAATAATAAAAAAATTCCCGGATAGCTATCATAGTAGGAAATAATTTTTTTCATATTGGATTTGCTAAATTTTAAAGTGGAATATATGAGTTTTACAAAATTTGGCAATTCGGCCGTTTTTATGCTGTATAATTGTTTATTGTTAATTACTATAAACCAAAAAAATAATAAAAAAATTCCCGGATAGCTATCAAAGTAGGAAATAATTTTTTTCATATTGGATTTGCTAAATTTTAAAGTGGAATATATGAGTTTTACAAAATTTGTCAAATCGGCCGTTTTTATGCTATATAATTGTTTATTGTTAATTACAATAAACCGAAAAAATAATAAAAAAATTCCCGGATAGCTATCATAGTAGGAAATAATTTTTTTCATATTGGATTTGCTAAATTTTAAAGTGGAATATATGAGTTTTACAAAATTTGGCAAATCGGCCGTTTTTATGCTACATAATTGTTTATTGTTAATTACTATAAACTGAAAAAATAATAAAAAAATTCCCGGATAGCTATCAAAGTAGGAAATCATTTTTTTTTCATATTGGATTTGCTAAGTTTTTAATAATAACGGTCATATCGTCGTCACTCAATAAAAACATTTCAAATTCACATAATTTACACTGCTAATTATGTACTTTAGTCTACTCAAAACAGAATTTAATTATCTTTATCCGTTTTCGAAAAACTAAATTATTTTAAGTGTTTATATTGAACACTATGATAACACTTGTTAGTGGTAATTACAGATGGGGGTCACAAATTGTTTATTGCTCGAAAACGAGTTGAAGAATTTAAAGGGGTTTTCACCGATCGAAAGAAGATCAAATTTGGGCTAACAGGTGTTTTGGGAAGTTTTTTAAAAACAGTTTTTGGCGTTTATATCAGACCCTGAACATCTGTGTTTAGAGTGTTCTCTATATTAGCATGTTATTCGTTATTGTATTTGTATTTTCAAAATACATTAGTACAGGCCCTAAATCCCTATGTCTGTTACAAAATTAAATTATAACAACCTCGGCAAGGTTGCACATTCAGGAGTACCTATAACAAATCGAGGATCTTTTCAAAACAATAGCAAAAATTCCACATTCAAATTTTTCGCTTTGAAATTAATGGAAAGATAAACGAGGATGTAGGTTCCTCGTCGTCAATGGTTGAGCATTAAACATTTCTAACAGTATCTTCCGCTTTATTGTAATTGTATGTAAATCTTAACATTTACTGATGCTATCCA
Source organism: Sinopyrophorus schimmeli (assembly GCA_036325965.1). Lineage (NCBI taxonomy): Eukaryota > Metazoa > Arthropoda > Insecta > Coleoptera > Elateridae > Sinopyrophorus > Sinopyrophorus schimmeli. Next base: position 325,846 of record JARFIZ010000403.1, read on the forward strand.
TATGCAACATTCATAATTCTGAAAGAAAAACAAGTCGTCTCGCCGCTTGTAAACAAACTTTTTTTTGTACTTCCACATTCAATGCAACAAGCAAATTGCTGTCGTATTAACAAAATACCGAAATGGTTCTTTCAAGGACGCAGTCAGCACGATGCCCCATTTATTCGAGCCATGGTCCCATAACAATTTGAGAAAATGGGCCGATAACATTTCGTATCAGTAATTTTGGTTCATTAAAGCATAGGGTTTATCGTCCAAAGAGGAACGCCTCAATTTTAAAAGCTCGTTTACAGCAACAACCGCAAACACCACAAGACCCTAAAAATTTACGAGCTGTATTCGGGAGTAGTTTCGACACGTTTGGGGCCTTTTCTTATCCCCTAATCCCGGAACGAGAGCAGAAGAAGAAGAAGTGTATCACTCTCCCAATCCCAGAGAGCTTGAACTGGACTCATTTGCATACCCGATTATAAGGCTTACTACTATATAAAACAGATGCAGAAGGAGCTTAAAGCTTCGCCTTATTAGGGCAATTTACGAGCAACGACTGCTGCGGTTGAGACATTTCTAAAACGTGTCTTCGCTTTTAATGTTTTTCTTTGTCTACCTATTTTATTTTACGACTGAAAAGTGCTACATGTTAATGCTTTAATTTTTGCTTCCCAAGGAAGATCGACACTTCATCAAAACGCCAAGAGCAATTCCAATCTTAACAAAACAATAAATTTTAATTACCAAAAGCTCTGTTATTGTAACAACAACAATAATAATAAAATGCAGATTTGTCTTATCAAACTTGATCCTTTCTTTGTAAAAATAAACAAGATAAAAGCAGAAAGCAAATATTACAATAAAACAATTAAATATAAACAATTAAGTTCAGTTTCAACGTGGTTGTTTGTGTCATTTTAATTTACTTTTAAAAAAAATTGTAAATAACAACACAGACAAACAAATTTTGTAACATGAAAAAGAAAGATTTCGAAATTACACAAATGGCTCCTTAAATTGAAACAACCCCAATCTATCATTTATATATTTCTGTGGGTTACAGCTGCAACTAGATCCACACACACACACCCTTCTTGTATTTTATTTTCAACCCTCGTCAGAAATAGAAATTCTAATAAATTTTCAGCTACTCTAATTTGTCTTAATTCCCATTAATTTAGGATTGCTTTTAATTCCATTTCTTTTTAATTCTCCAAATAAATTGATAATCATTTTAAGCGCTTCTTTAAGTTATTCAATTACAAATGTTAATTATTAATAATTGTGTGTGTATGTGTGTTTTCTGGCGGTTTAATTAAATTTAATTCTACAATCTCGGTAATTGCTTAATACGAAAGAATTTCTTGAGAGAGGTAGGATTTTGGGTGAGCTTTCTAGGATTTAGTTTGCGGTTCATTTCCAAATGGGCTTCGGTCTCATTGGAATTAAAGGCACGGATAAGAGTTGTTTTATCGTAATTGCCACGAGTCTGAACTAGTTGACCATTAAACATAATCGTGGAACCTGCTGGCAGGTAATTTTTGAAAATCACCTGCTTTAAAATGAGCTAAAATGATATCTTGAACAGCATTACATTGTAGCTCTTTTAGCTCTACAAAATTTCCAAAAATAAAATACTAATCCGGTAATTTTCAATTTAAAACGTTAAACGCTTATATCTTTCAAAATTCGTAAGTATGTATTTTTATCTTCGTATAACGGCTTCTAGAAAAATAACAGTCACACTAAAAGTAACTAAAATCTTGATTTACGTTCAAATTAAATCGAAAACTTCCTAAGGAGATCGTTTGATTCCCATCCGAAAAGTTTTAGGAGAGTCGTCGAAGAAAATAATCTGATAAATGTCTATAAAATAAAATCATACCATGGGATAGGGTGCCAAGAAACATCTAGACAAACAGAAATCTTTAACTTTGAATTAGAACCATGTTTTTAGTTGAGAAATGTACCGCTCGATTGCTTGAAAGGATTTTACTAAAAAAACTTTGCAGATTCTAAACCCTCACAGTTTAATATCATAAGATGGCACGAAGAAAACCTATGGGGCGTCACTAAAAAATTCAGAAGAAATGAGGGGAGAAGTGAATCGTACAGTATTATTATTTATCTGCAGAACGTTGTCTTGAAAAATTCATAAGTCGGTTATTTTTTGGAACATCGTACAAAACAAAACATTTTTACAATTCTGTTAGAATTTCTTTGTTATAAAATTTGATACAAAATTTAATTTATCTTCCTCCTTTTAAATTGACATTTAAATAGGGTTAATTGGACAAATATTGAAAAATCTATAGTGAAAATAAAAACGCCCGAGAATTATCTTTTAAGAACTAAGCACTCCAATAAAGTTATGCAAGAGTAACCTTTAATATTTCACATTTGTTATCGGCACAGAGGGGATGTGCATTAGTTAAAGAGTGCACTATATTTTAAGGGTTGTCTCATACATCATTTTAATGCGATGGTTGCCCCTTGATTTTCTCTCTAAACGTTTGATACCGTTATGCACTTTTGACTCGAATAATCTCTCTTAAGAACATAAAAGTGTTTATTTCGAAAATATCGATACGGATTTGAATTATGAATTTTTCGTTTGGCCTTCGAAGAAGGATTAAAATGTTTTGTGTGTAAATAGAAGAGAGAGAGCGCGTTCGTTTTTCGAGTGCAAACGTTCCTAATGGAAATAGATTGTTAAAAGGTCTGTTCATTTACAGATAGACACTAAAAGGGGTTGGTTGGATGCTAAATTTTCGAACTTCCTGTGCGGTTGTGTATATTTTTGTACCGAACGTCGGCGCTTAACCCTTAGCGTCCTCGACGTCAAATAAGCACCAGCTCGTTCGCTTTTATGTTTTAATAGAAAACTTTTTCGGAGTCTGGGCGACGACTTTTACGGATCTCATTTCCTATCGATGATTACTAATATCTGCATCCGGCCCGGAGGGAATATTGCTTTTAACAGCAACTTGCTGCTGTTTCAAATGTTACATATTATCTTATGACAAGACGCTGTGTATCGCGAAAGAATGCTTTTACGGTGAGCTGCTTTATGGCAAAGTATTATTCATGTTCTTCGCTAAGTCTTCAAAAGTTATATTTTTCATTTTACATCCGCTTTTTAAATTCGGCCATGGAATTTGAATTTAGTTCTCTATTTCTTTCTATCATCTTCCCATGTAATGATATTAACTACCTCAAGTTTTTAAATATATCTCCACAAATAACATACAGTCGAAGCTCGATAAGTCGAAGTCGAAAGGACAGCAAAAATAATTCCTCATATCAAAAACTCGAGTTACCAAAAGAAGTTCAGTTAAATACTTCCGTATATATATATCATTCATTTTTTATAGAAAATAACCAAAATTGATCTGCAATCATTAACATTATTTATTTTTATTAAGACCCTAAAAAATATAGTTATTTACATATTATTTACTGTTAAATTGAAAGTAATCTAAAATTGTCTTTTGCTTCATTGCTCCAAAATGTTACGTTTCTACAAATTTTTCCAATGATCTTACCGATAATAATATATCTGTAGGAACATCTTCTTGAGCACATAGGAATAGAGAAATAGTATCTATTGCATTGTAAACTTGAGTTGTTGAAGGGATGTTTACTGTAACATCTGTATCACTTTCATATTCACTTTCACTTTCACAGTTTTTCTTATTTTCTTCTAGCACTTTACTTATAATGCTTTCATCGCTAGGAATTTCAGCAACTTCCAAATCTTTATCAACGTTGACATTTGTCATTTGTATCTTCAGCAGCTACAATTAGGTCTCTGTTTTTTAAAATGGTTGATAAAGTGTTTGCGGAATACCAAAATCTTTAGCTATATCCTTTTTCTTTTGAGCCCACGTTCCACTTCTTTTATAAGATTAATTTTCTCCTTATGGTTAAACTTTTTAATTTTCGTTTACACTCCATGTTAATACGTAAATAATTTTAGAAAAGTATTAAACTTTTTAGATTTTCTGTTATACTCTGTTACAAACTATAAAGAACGTAAAACACATTTGTTCGTCTTCGTAGTCGACGAATAACTAGCAAATTGAAAACTAAAATGCAAAAATAGTTTCTTTTTTTGTAAAATAAACGGTAAAACCATCTCAAAAATTTATAACTGTTCATAAGGCATTTAAACATTAATTAGTTTTTAAATCCAATTGAAGTGCCGCCGTCAAAACATTCTTGTAGTATAAACCTTTTATTCGTAGTTAACAATAGATCTTTTAAAGCATCACTAACACCAAACCGAGCCGTCCTTAATCCTCTCTCAGGTAGCGAAATTTTTAAAATAGCTGTAAAATTTAACTTCGAGTCATCGACCTGTTTACTAATGGAAACTTGAATTTAATGAATTGTAAAACGCTTCAACTAATTAAATAATTCGATTTATTAAATTTCGAGTTATTGACATAAAAATATTAACATTGAGATAGGCAAACTGGTCCGAGTTCAAGCCATCAAAAATTCGGCTTATCGGCGTTCGACTTATGGAAGTTCGACTGTAATTCGTATCAAAGAACATCAAAAAAAAATGTAATATCTTTTCATTAACTAAGAATCTTCGAAGAGAGCTTTCGTTCTAATTTGGAAAAAATTTTAAAGCGGAAGAAAAGCCAGTACTCTTTCGAACGAGTCCACGCCTAAAAAATTGAACTTAATTGTGAGTTAAATTCCAAGAAAGATAATCCGCGAGTCGTCTCAGCTACAAATCTCCAAGAACTAACTTTGCAAAATTGGTTGGAAAAAGTTCCCGGCGCAGATTAAGCTCGTAACTTGCAAATTACTGCGACTGTTTCAGATTATCTCTTATTTATATGTCGGATGTCACTTAGCGTTGCTTATTCTTTGTAACGCTATTATGCAAATTTTCCTTGCGCGAGTGCAACTTTAAATTTGTCAAACGCGAACGGACGGCTCTTCGAAAATCCTTTTTTCGCAATTTCCCAAAAGCCCGCATCAAAAAGAATGGCTAAGCGCGCCTCTTAACTGCCGCTTAATTATTAATTGGAACAAAAGCTCCTTTTTTTTTAATATTTAATCTCCCTCTCTCATCGTCGGCGGGGAGGGATTTTAATTTGATATTTCGTTATCTCGTTTAGAAAACGGACAGACCGTCTGGGGACGAATAAAATATTTATCACCGTCCGCGGTTTTCGAAAAAGCGTGCGTACTCATAAAAAAAAAAGAAAAACACGAGAGCTTAGAAGGAGACCCATAATTCCCAGAGAAACAGCTTTCGGTCGCCGTTTCAAAGAAATATGGCAAGAGCTTGCAACTGAAAACAATACTAATGTGCAAAAACAGGAAAATAAATGAGCAGAAACGCCCGCCGAGCGCTCGCTCCAATTCATATCGAAAATTTTAATTTTATCATGGCACTAACCACTTAATAAACTAAAATATATTGCGGCCCTTACGGCCTCTGCGCCAAAGTTAAAAAAATTAATGATGGAGCGGTTAACGTGCAATCAACAAAGCCATAAATTTAATATCAAAACGCTTCTACTTAAAAAATTAGTTTTTTTCGGCTTAGGAAAATTAATAACGGATTATTGCAAAATTATTGCTAGATAAGATGTGTGTATTATTAACCTTTAATAACTTCTAAGGTTTATCGAAGCATTACAAGTTTATACTGCTAGGATGATTATTCTTCTTAATATCAACAACTCTTATGCAATTTACGGATTGTTTGATTCACGAGACGATTCAATTTTGTTAGACTTAATAATCCAATTCTACTGCCCTTCAGATCTAGTTTTGCAACTTATGTATTTTGGTTACAGAAAACCGCATCTCAAATTGCCTACTCATGTTAAAACAGCCTAAGTAATGTAACTTTTGTATAGGTAGTACAGTAAGACCCCGATTAACGCGGGGGATGCGTTCCGATCAGTTTAAGCGCTAAATAACACAGCGTTAACCCCTTGACATACAATGACGTCAATCGTTTAGGGTGTCATTGTAGATTTTGACGTCTCTAAGAACTGTATTCAATTTTATGTTTCGAAAAAGGTTTGTTTTCAAAAACAATTTTGTTAAAAGGCACAAAATTGGAGATTTGGGAATTTTGTTATTAATATAATTCTGTAATATTTAATTGCGAATTGTCAGAGAGTAAATTAATTCTTGTAAAGCGTGCTTAAAGCCGAGTGTGCGCATTCGAGCTCAAAGTGGCACATTTCCGATCTCGGGAAAATGAAGCGCGCCGCTCCGCGTCGCGCTTCATTTACTTCCCTCGCTCAAAAATGTGCCACTTTTCGCTCGAACGCGCACATCTTCGTATTTATTCAATTTGTTTATATTACTTTTTGGATTTAAAAAGCAAATAGCAAAGTATTCAAATAAAACGTCATATGCGCTGTAACATATAGTTTGATAACCACTGGTCTAGCTATACACAAGCGCAACATAGCGTGTTGTTATATTTAATTTAGTCGCGCCAAAGAAGTATTACTTCTAACGTGCGCACATAAGTACATGCACCGGTTTTTTTTTTACATAGAATGAAATTCAGTTTTATACATTTAGCAAAATTAGTAAAGTAAACTCGAAGAATAAATTATTTTAAGTTTTTAGACAACTCAAATTAAATAAATTAATAACTTGGAAAATTTTTAAAATATATTTAAGAACTTTAGAAATTTTTAATTATCAATTTTTTTTGTATAACACAAATTGAATAAAACAAAACTTTATCCGGTAAATTTAAAAAGAAATTTTGATGAAAAAATTATTATGTATTTTCAGAAAACTCAAATAGAGTAAATACAGAATTTGTGGTTTTTCAAAAAACTTTGAAGATCATTAATTTACGCAAATAAAATTAATATTGGAGAAAACTCAATAAATAAATTATCTTAATTGTTCAGAAATATTAAATTTATAAAATTAAATACAGTCAAACCTCGATAGGTCGAAATTGAAAAGAAACTAAAAATAATTCGCGTTTTCAAAAATTCGAGCTATCGATATAAAAATATTTTTTAGTTTACGTTTTTAAAATTTACATATTGTTTTTTTTTAAATAATTTCCTAGTGATTTCTTGCTAAAACCTAAATCTTGTGTCTTGAACAAGTTGTAATTAGGCTTCATTTTTGAAATAATTCAAATTTTAAATATAAAAAAATATTTATATGTTATATATTAGATGCATCAAAATTTTAGAATGACTTAGGTAGGGAATATTAAAAAAAGATTGGGAAACACTGCTCTACTTATTTCAAAATATTTTAAAACCATTAATTATTTATTTTATGTTATTTGTGTATGCTCATAACAGTTAAGTTGAGCCAAATTAATAGTTTTTTTTCGGACTCATCAAATTCGGTTTTTTTTGTATGTCAAGGGGTTAAGCGAGATCACTTTGAAACAATTTTGAGCCATTTTGAAGTTTCGAGCAGACCGCGTTATATTGAATCAGCGTTAAACGAGGCCTTCCGTATAGCTAAGACTAAGTTTCTTAAAAAATCCGGTATAAAAATACAATAGAGACCTCCTGCACGGAGCACAGTTTAAATTCCAACTATTCTGAGAATTTATTGCACTCTACCTTCGCGACGCAAAAAAAACAAGTAAAAATAAAAGGAATTTTAAAATTTTTTACTTTATAAATCTAGATTCGACGCCCTCAGTTATGACGACACCGAACATCATAAAGAATCGCTTAAATTAAATTTGTTCGAACCTTTTAGTTTTATTAGATCGAACTCGAAAGACGTCCAATGAAGAATAGAACAGAAGAAAAATAACAATCCTATTGTTACAAGTCGCCCAAAGCTGTATCAGCACAAAATGAGAGAAGAGAACTAAGAGGTGTGTGTGTGTATAGTCCCCATTCTTATATTAAATATTAAGTTGCAGCATAACGAAATAGAACCGAATTGTTACAAGAAACAATGAACATGTTACTGGTAAATTTTCCATTAAGCCTTCAATTATAACGTCGTTTACTGACTATATCTTGGTGGTGTATCGAATTAATTAGTTCTGCTTGGAAATCTGAGACTGAGAAAAGTTACCTTGCCTCATCGATTCTTACTAGATCTAATATTCTCGGTTTAAAGTGCATTGAATCCAAAGACAAAGGAAAAGCATATTATACCACTACAGACATATGAAACCTAACTAAAATCGAAATGCTATTAAACTCTTAAGAGAACGCTTAGAATTGCCTTCCCATACTTCTCTAGTAAGAAGAGGCCCCTCAATCCTTTAATTCGCTCATATAAACAAAATAAGCAAATCCCTTTAATGAAATATATAGAGTAAAACGCCCAGTGAATGACCGTTACTGGAAAATCATGTTTATAACACTCAAAAAAATTAATTTATATTCATGATATATTTATTTAGGCAACCTTGTATGTCTTCTTTTTCATTCAAGTGAAAAAAATACAAGTAATGATAAAGTAGATAGGTAAAATAATTAATTTTACAAAATGTTATGAATTACTCGTTGTTAATAGGCGAATTAATTAATCAGTCATTCATTGGGGTATACCCCGGTCATTCGTAGCCCTCAAGTAGTCATTTATACTATGTATAGTTAATTTTACAACTGTAATGGTTGTTTTCAGTTTATTAATTTGTTTACTATTTTTTTTTTAGATCAAAATAGCTTGCGATGGAACAGATCGGTCATTCACTGTGCGTTTCGCCCCGTACATTTGGTTCTAAATCAGATAAAAACTGAACCAAAACAATTACGAACATCCAATTTGGCAAATGTAAGTCGCGGTACACTTAAAATGAAACCATAAATTTCGTTCGGACAAAACCACAGGGATTAAATCATTAAATCATAATATGAACTAATTAACGAGCACTGGAAGAACGTGAAGGCCGATCGAATGCCCAAAGAAAATATGAGGACTTCAGCGAGCCTTTCCTTCCTATGATCTCATGATTTTCGTGTGTGTGTGTGTGTGTGTGTGATTTACGATTATATTTTCTAATAGGAAAAAAAAAACATTAATAAAGGCCATAAACGTTAATCTTTCGAGTACCGTTAATAATTGTTGATTGAGTAATTACTGAAGTGCATTGGAATGTATTAGAAAAGCACTGAACCGTACAAGTTTTGAGAATTTACAAGTTCCAAGCTATAAGATGGTTAATTAATCGAATAACGTAACGAGAACGCATAAAAAAAACCTTAAACTATTTTCGAACTGAAAGAAGATAAAATATTGAATTTCAAGGCATTATATTTCATTTCATAATTAACATCTGCAAGTACTCTTGGAAGAAGACGACGACGACTCGTCGTGAGAAACGTCTCCTATACCGTGCTCTGCTGGCTAAGCACAACGCTTTCTTGTAATCATAAAAATGTATTTCTATTTCTCAATATTTAATTTACGCATGGTCCATGCAAAGTTGCGCTCGCCGACGGAGCGCGGTATCCGAGACCGTGGGCACGGGGTCGGGCCTTGAAAAATGCCCAACGACCGAAGACCGATGTTTCTCCCAACCCGTCGGAAGACAACATGTGTCTACAAGAATGCACGGTTTTAAAATTTCGGGAAAGATGATTTTGTACTTATGAAACCGATGCTTTCACATACAAATACAACGAAGACTTTTTCGGGCACGTTTATTTTTTTTTTCCCATTAAAATCAAGTTCTATTGATAATATGTTAACAAATACAGGGTGTTCGCAATGAAACGATTTCAAAATTCGGTAATAATTCCCAGTTTTACACTAAAGTTTGTCATGCATTTTCCTGGCTTAAAAATTTGATTGGTATTATTCAAATATTTAAAGTTTTTATTATGTTTAAATTAGTAATAATTATATCTGGGATAAAGCTGACAAAAATAAAAAAAGACATGTTCAATTATATTTATTTGAATAATTTCTTTTGTATTTCATTCATTTTTTAGTGGACTAGTGCATTATATTCTACTATTGATCATTCTAAGTTGAAAATATATAAGTTAAAATATTGAATAAAAAGTTTTGTGATTAAAACAGATTCAAGATATTATTTAAAAAATTCGCAATTAAATTCCCTGATATTTCCATGATAATTCCCGGTTTGTCGCCACCCGTACATACACTGATAAAAAACGGCACACGTACTTTCTTTAAAATAATTATCATTGTTTCAGTATTTAATATATTACTTGTAATTTCAATTACAGTAAAACCTCGATTATCCGGACCTCAGTTATACGGATTCGCGATTATCCGCATTGTCAACCGCGCTCGTTTTTTTCTGTTACAACGGGACACTTCGTAATCGTGCTTAAAACCGAGTGTGCACATTCGAGCTCAAAGTGGCACATTCCGATCTCGGGAAAATGAAGCGCGCCGCTCCGCGTCGCGCTTCATTTGCCTCCCTCGCTCGGAAATGTGCCACTTTTCGCTCGAATGCGCACATCCCCGCATTTTTTGATTCGAAAAAGAGACAAATTCAATTGATACACATTCGAGCAAAAAGTTGCACATTTCCGAGCGAGGGAAGCAAGGGACACCAATCATTATGGATAAATACAAACAAAACATTGCAAAATTAATAAGTAGATGTAAAACACTTTGCAATCTTCGAAGCATAGAAGCTACCAATTTTTTTAATATTCTATTATGTATTTTTAATTATTTTCATTTGATATGTGTATTACTCTTGTTTATTTAAAAAGGTTTTTTGTAGTCTTTTTTTTAAATATGTTTATAAATAGAGGTAAACAGTATAGTGATTGGCCCTTTTATTAAACAACATAGTTATTGGCCATATAAATATAGTAATTGACTAGTAAATTTACAGTGATCGGCCAATATTTTCTAATTAAAATAAGATATAGTAAATTAACAAAAAAAACGAACCATTTATTAGAAATTATATATTAGGAAATATATATTTATTATTAAATAATTTTTTAAATATGGCCAATCATTGTCGACTGGTCAACAACTGTATTGTTTACCCCTATACAATATGATTCAAATTTCAAATATTTCTAATGTAACTATAGTTACGAAATAATGAATTCTATCTGATTGGCTAATTAATTGGCGGCCATTGTAGTGAATCAAGAATGAGCAAATCACAGTGGCACATTTATAGCGGGATTTTTAAAAGTCAATTTTTGTGCTTTTTTGGACAACTTGATGTCGGATTTCGACTGTATTCGGCTGTATTTATACATAACCCACAAAACAGTCTGGAAACTGCTGTTCTAAAATACATAATAGAACTACTCCCTCCAATCCTCAAAAATAAAATTCATAGCCACGATGGGGGGCAATTTAATTAAAAAAAATACGTGAAAGAAACACATTTTGGCGTAACGGATTTAAATATAAATAATTTTCATAAATACGAGGATGTGCGCATTCGAGCGAAAAGTGGCACATTTCCGAGCGAGGGAGGCAAATGAAGCGCGACGCGGAGCGGCGCGCTTCATTTTCCCGAGATCGGAATGTGCCACTTTGAGCTCGAATGTGCACACTCCGCTTTTCGCCACGATTAACAATGATCAATTTACTTTTAATTTTATCTAAACATTTTATGATTCTATTTGGTGTTTTTTACTGTTGATTGTATAATTAATACTTATTTGTTTCGATTTTTTTGTAGATAAATACCTAACAAGGTAAAATTGTTTTTTTTTCAATTATCCGGATGAGCTGCAACATTAATTAGTCCGGATAATCGAGTTTCCCCTGTAAATAGTTGTTAAATGCAATTCCTCTACACGGCCCTTGTTATCCCAACACTCTTTCCTTTAAAAATAGATCTTCAAGGTCCCGAGCATAGTACAAAAGTCCTATTTTTGAATCATCTGTTAGGGGTTAGTTTATTTTAATAATTATACACGCACACCCCCTTCCGTTGCTCGAAACTCGAGGGTTCAGATGTTTAGGTCTTTTTACCTGCTCTTGGGAATCTCACCAAACAAAGATCTGTGGCAAAGTTGTTTTTTTGAAAGCTCCTAAATATCTTTTTGCACACTTGAGCGTTGCCCAAAAGTCAATGTGAGATGCAAAACTGGAATCTTTTGCGATCTCCGATTTTAATTTGGAACTTTGAAAATTGTGCATTAACAATCTTAAATAATGCGTTGAACATGACCATTGAACCGATTTGACACACGGAACGATCAACTTTATAAGGAAGTACACACAATTGTACTGCTTTAGAATGATATTGACCTTATAACGGGGCCCAAAGTTTAGTAACAATATGTCCACCCACTGATCGTAAAAAAAAAACAACATAATAGACAATTTTCATTAACGATGGACAGAAGTTAAGTCCACCTACTCACTCGCTCAAAAAATCAAGCACTCAAAAAAGATCCATAGACTAAAATTAAGAAGTAAACAATTAGTATCTCCAAAAGCAGGTTTTTGAGAGGCTAACAAGAAAGACAAATCCACAATTTAAAAAGGGCGTCAACGCTGAAGGGCATCCGACGTTGCCACGTTTAAAACCGACTTTTTGCTTCATCATTTCATCTTCCAAATAGGGAAGAGGACCGGTATTTTAAGCAATTTCGAGCGTAATTAACTCTTAGAGAAACCACATCCATATTTTCGTCAATTTTTTTTTAAATACAAATCAAAAACAAATTAAAACGTACAAAACCAACACACATCAGGAAGTACATGAGAAAAAGGAAGCCGATCAAAACGCGATAAAAGTGCTCTAACCTCGTCTCCAGGAAATGGCGATTTTTATTATGCAATTAAACGTTTCGAGGCAAAATTGATAAGCTCCGGGCGAAATTTTGCAATGGTGTTATCGTGGGGACAGAGATAAACGGGAGAAGCACAATTCAAAGCGAATTGGGGTTGCAGGGAAATGCGCGAGGGTAAGCCGAACGTTGTTGCACACGCACAACGAAAGTTCGCCCCACGTCGAGGAGTGCGTAACGCATCGGAGGGTGAGGTAGGCCATCGCTGCAGCTTTCACCCCATAGCAACTTGCCGCGAATTTCAGGGCGCAACAAAGCTTCCCGCCGGAATATTGGCAGGGCAGATTAAAAAAAATTGTATCTGTTGCTATGCGAGAATTTGCGTGTGCACGAATTTCCATAAATGGAATCGGGGGTTGATGATGATATACATTCGTATTGATTAATATGGGCGCGGGGTGGTGGAAGGCTTCAATGCAACGTGTGGGCTCTGTTACAAGGTGGGGTTGTGTAACTGCATTCTACAACTATAGCTGTCCAGAGAAGTATTCGACCAAATGCATTTCAGTATCGAGATGAGCCATGCAGCTGCACGATGTCCTCAATTAATAGGCTGCATCTCAACCCCCATAACTATTATTATAAGGTCAGGGTCGACAGGATTGTAGAAACACGGGACAGGTTTACATTGCAAGAACCTACTCCTTGTAACTAGCCAACCTGAATAAAATACTTGCTGGTTTTCTTTTAATACGACTCGGGCGTTATAAACTTCTTCTTCTCGGTCGTGATTGGAAACGTTCCTTTTTAACAGATAAGGGAAGCCGTACCGCATGCTAGACGTGGAACGATTTCGATCGAAAAAAAAGGGTACCTGTGAGATTCCCACGATCTACAGCGCCTCCATTTCAACTAAACAATCCTTTTGTTGCCCAAGCACATTTTAGCAATAGGACACCCTGTATAAAATATTAGAAAACGCTCGTCAAATAATCCCTGAAACACCTATTAGCTTAACACTAGAACCGCGGCAATTTTGAACTTACCACAACCGCGGTTACCGGTCAATTAGACCTTTAAGAAAAATTGGCCTTTTAACAATTATTTATTTATTGCAACAGATTTAATTCTTTCGAACAATTTTTAAAAACAACAAATGTCATAGCTTTCACCGAATATAAAATCAAAATTGATTCAAATTTTAATTGTTTGATTCATGTAAAAATCGAATAAAAACGAAGATGTGCGCATTCGAGCGAAAAGTGGCACATTTCCGAGCGAGGGAGGCAAATGAAGCGCGACGCGGAGCGGCGCGCTTCATTTTCCCGAGATCGGAATGTGCCACTTTGAGCTCGAATGTGCACACTCGATTTTAAGCACCACTCACAAAATTTAGGCTAATAAATTATTCAAAAAGTTAAATAAATAATTTAATCGTTTTCTCTCGCTTGCACCTACTCAATTCTCGTATCTTTTTGCTCACTTCCACTCATTACTATAGTAAATACGTTTCTTGATCATAAAATTCATATTTACTTTTAATTTGTTGTTTTGAAAGTGATAAGATTAATTAAGGCAAATCAATAAATAGGAGGATGTGCACGTTCGAGCGAAAAGTGGCACATTTCCGAGCGAGGGAGGCAAATGAAGCGCGACGCGGAGCGGCGCGCTTCATTTTCCCGAGATCGGAATGTGCCACTTTGAGCTCGAATGTGCACACTCCACTTTAAGCACGATTCACAATAGTTAATTTATTTTCTAAAAAAAATTAATTATCCAAACTAATATTATAAAAGCGAAAGTAACTCTGTCTGTCTATCTGTCTGTCTGTCTGTTACCTTTTCACACCTAAACCACTAAACTAATTTTGATAAATTTTAATATAGAGATTGCTTGGACCTTGAACAAGGACATGGGATACTAGTTTCGAGCAAATATAATGAGTGATTCCTGTTATATTCAAAATGTTAAAAACAATAATTTGAGATTCATTCAAAAACTAATTCTGTAAGAAATTTTCATACGTTTCTTTATAATTACATCCCCTTCGATTTCGTTTCGTATAAATTTATTTTCGGCATGAGAAATAAAGCGTGGAGACCTTAAAACGGTTTTTATGAGTTCGTAAAATTTAATCCTCATTTTATAGAAAACTTTTGACGAGCGATAAAAATATCGAAAACAAATTTTTACGGCTCCTTACATCAAACGGCACCCTTTAAAAACACGCATTTTATACCAGCGACATAAAAGCGAGTAATTTTAATTTTATGTTAAATATGTAAACGTTTGCAAATTATGCAACGGATTTGAATAGAAATTACTCGATTTACTTTTTAAGTTTCCTTTCTCGCGTTACAAAACAAAGTCTTCTCGTTTGCGCTTTCAAAAAATATATAATTTTAATACCATCTGCATAGAACGAAAAGCAGCCCATAACAAATCGGTATGTGTGTGTGTGTGTGTGTGTGTGCTGTTTTAATATAAAACGTCAACGCCAAAAAAAAAGAGCTTTATCTGCAGCAATTTCGAAGCCCGAACGGCGGATAGTTCTAGACGTGATCAATCGGGGGGTCGCAGTCTTCGCGATTGTCTCAGGACCGGCGCGTGACGAAAGGTACGTGACTATCAGCACGCCAAAAGTGCCGACAATCCACTCAGAAATATCCTAAAGCCGCAATCTGTTCGAGCCACGACTTTATTTAGCAGTTGCAAATCCCGTCTGACAGAAAGAAATTTCATTTTTCGACGAACGGCTTCGAAACGATTATACTAATTTTGGGAGACGTCTCGACGTCCCGTCGATTGGGACTATTTAGGAAAAAAACGTCCCCGAAATAATTCGAGAACATTCCGAGAGGCACGTTTATTTATACTTCGGCTAAGAAAAGGGTCCATCAGTTACCCACCCTCCCTAAAAATACCATCAACACCCCCCTATAGATATTTACCGGGAGCTCGTAAATTTTAAATCATTTTTCTCCGGTAAAACTAACCTCAATTTATCACTAAAATCTTCTATATATTTCCAAATCTCTAAAATTTTAATTTAATTAATTATTTTAGTTAAACCATTAATAACACATTTAATATAAACTAAAACACATATTGAAAAATCTGTTTGATCAAAGATTTTCATACAGGGTGTCAGACGAATAGGTACCGACACTTAACCGGGCCATATCTGGCAACAATGTAAACAATAAAAGTTAATATGCAATGTTTTATTCAATTTAGAGTCATTTAGAAGTGGGTCAAGTTCCGGTACTTATTCGTCTGACAGACTGTAGCTATCCAAGTCCTCTCAAAAAATATTTTGGTGACTTCAAGTCTTTAAATTCAATTAATAAAAAAATCCTGAGCTTTAGAAGCGATAGCAGAAATTTTTTGAAAATACTCAACACAAAACTCCAGATAATCTCATCCGATCACGATTTAATTTGATAATAGGATTGCTACAAAAATAAAGAGCCTTTTAAAAAATATAAAAGAGTTTTACACATACTGGGTAGACAAAAATAGTCGCTTTAAGAGGATATGAAAGCGCAGCTTCCATTTCGGAATTAGCATAGAAATGTGAGACTGGTTATAATACACACAACAGAGTACCCAAACACAACTTTAGATTATCAAGATTCTTGACTTCTAACAAAGCTTTTCTACCACACGGGCGGCACATTTTATCCACTTAATCTTTGATTTAATCGTTTAAATTGCATAAGGCCTTAAATTCCTGCACACCTGCTCGATCTGTTATTTTTATGGTCGCTTTTTAAACTAGTTCTAAGTCCTCCGCTGCCAAATTTGGTTCGAAAACGATTCCTTTTTGGAAATCATTTGCATAAGATCAATCTTTATGAGTAAACAATAAAAATTATAACAACTCAATCGAACGAAAGTGGGTTAGTGTTTCATTCACTAAAGATTTAATTAATTATAAATAATAAATATTTCTTGCATACAACAAACATTTAAATGGGTACATAAGAAATTAATTATGGGTAAATGCACAAAGTAATAGACTTTCTAATAGAAAATCACTTGTCTCAATAACAGCAATTTTCCCACTGATAATAAAATATTTTCAATGTTACACAAGCTGTCAAACGAATTACTCGAAAATTATTATAATTAAAGCTATTTTCGAACAGATTGGATCTCTATTTATGTAATAATTCGGGAGTTACACAATTTCGGTGTATTTAATAACATTTGAGATGTTTCTTATGAAACTGGATTAAAATTAATTTGATTGGCTTACATCCTGCCATAATTTATTATAAAACTGAGATTTTGTATTTCAGTATTATGAAGTTATACACCGGGACTTTTGTTTATAATGTTTAAAACTTAATAGTTATACCCAAAAACATGAATGATAAAGTTGAGTATCAAATGCATTCAAGTGCATTGAAAAATTATGATTACACCCATATTGAAGTATCTGAATTTTTTTAATTATTTTTGCCAGTTATAATAAAGTATTTAAAATAATTGGTGTGATCAAAAATAACAAGATAAGCAATTTTGAAAAATTGAAATTTCTTCGATGGAGCTTTAACATCAGACTGTAATATAATGCATATGACAGTCTGTTGTGAAAGCTCCATCTACTCTACCAATTATTCTTAATTTCTCTTCTGTTAGGGTCTTTGGATTGTTTAATTACTTTTTCTAGTTATAATAAAGCATTTATAACAATCTGAGTTTAAAAAATCAAGCAGATAAGTATATTTATAAAATTAGTTAGTTTAAAGTAAGTTTTAACATTAGCTTTATTAGAAACGTGTAAGCTTTTTGAAGGGAAGGGCCCAACAAACAAATTAAACTGTTATAATTCAATATTATACATTTATATACCCGAGGTAATGTTTATAAATTCTAAAGTAAAGTAGTTAAGTACAAAAACATTCACTACAATATTGGAAACTGAATGCATATATTTACTTATATTGAAATAAATTAATTACATTCCTAGTAAAGCATCCATAAGTTTAAAATTATTTTGCACACTTATTGTAAAGCATTTACAACAATATGTGTATATAAAATTAATCTGATACACCAATTTGAAGAATTGACTGTTTCAGAAGAAGGTTTCTGCACAGGCTTCATTGGAAACATGTCAGCTGTTTGAAACCAAGGGCACAATAAATACATGGAGCTTCTGTAATTCAATATAATAAATTTATACACATGAGATTCATTTTATAACTTTTAAACCTAAATAGTTATATCCAAAGAAAAGTATTATAAAATTAGAAATTCAATATATGCAATTACATATAAAAAAAATTATTATATCTCTCATAGGGTAGCTGCATTTTTTAGATTATTTTTCCCAGTTATTAGAAACCATTTCAAGTAATTTGTGTAAAGAAAATTAACCAAATAAGCAATTTTTACAAATTAATTATTTTAAGTTGAAATCTAAACACAGGATTTATAAGAAACAATTCAAATTTTTGAAACCAAAGGCCCAAGGAACAAGTGGAATTATTGCAACTCACTACTATGAATTTATACACATGAGATTTTATTTATAACTTTTGAAACTTATTAGTTATAACTAAAAACATGTATTATACAATTAACTATTGAGTGCATTCAGAAATATTCAAAATTTATGATTGCAACCCTCACAACATAGCTGTATTTTTTAAACTATTTTTCACAATTAGTACAAAGCATTCAAAATGATTTCTGTAAACAAAACAGCCCAATAATCGAGTTTCGAATATTGATTACTTTAGAAGGGAGTTTCATCATTGGCTTTATTAGGAAGAGGTAAGTTTTTTGAAACAAAGGATCCAACAAACACAATAAGCCTTTGCAATTCAATATTATGAAGTTATATACATGAAATTTTGTTTACAATGTTTAAAACTTAATAGTTATAGCCAAAAACATGTAATGTAAAATTGAGTATCGAATACATTCAAGTGTATTGACAAATTGTGATTACGCCCCTATTAAGGTATCTGAATTTTTTTAATTATTTTTGCCAGTTATAATAAAGTATTTAAAATAATTTGTGTGAAAAAAAATAACAAGATAAGCGATTTTGAAAAATTGATATTTCTTCGATGGAGCTTTAACATCAGACTGTAATATAACATATATGACAGTCTGTTGTGAAAGCTCCATCTACTCTACCAATTCTTTGTAATTTCTCTTCTGTTAGGGCCTTTGGATTGTTGAATTACTTTTTCTAATTATAATAAAGTATGTAAAATAATTCCAGTAAAAGAAATCAACCAGAAAAGCAAATTTGAAAAATTGAGTGTTTTAGATGGAATCCATACAAACTGTCTTAAAAAATTCATATCCAATTAAAACAAAAATCATTAATGCGCAAAGCAGTTGCAAAAAACGAATCCAGTTCTAAAATTTTATGAATCAAACTTTCTAATTCGATAAAAATAAATTATTTATGTCTGTAATTAATTTCGTAACCGATTTATTTATAAACAAATAGAAAAGCGCTATTTCTTTCTTGACATTTGTTTAATATTAAATTTTACCATAGGTCAGGCATCTAAACGCACGTTTTGCAATAACAATTCAAACGTGCAACTCCACTTAATTTATTACCCAAACAAAAGCAAAGAATTTAATTACAAAAAAACGCAAATGTGCCACAACTTAACGAGATTTCCTATAAAGCACTTCGAAAATATTTGTCGCTTGTAAATACCGGTAATTTTTTCAAATAAATCATGCATAATAAAGCTCGTAAATCAAAAATTAGTCAATAAATGTGTACAGTTTTAATGTCCGTGCAACACACACGGGCGAAAAGCTCAACAAAGCAGGTGCCGTTGATGTGTCTGGGCTGCAGCATCATTTATTATACACTGTAATTATTTAGATGCAGAGAAGGCATTAATCTTGTCATTTTACGCAATTGGATTTAAACGTGAGATCACTTCGAGAACAAAAAAAGCTTGCGAATCAGTCAAAAGCTCATAAATGATGCATTAACAAAACACTGGAAGCTCTTAATATCGCTACGCCAAAAAATTAGCACTAATTAAAATAAACACACATACACATACACATACACAACTTCAACTTAAAGATTTATTGATTTTAAATATGTGTATTAATTAAAACAAGTACAGTGGAAACTCGGTCATCCGGATAATTGAAAAAACAATTTTACCTTGTTAGGTATTTATTTACAAAAAAAACGAGACAAATAAGTATGAATTATAAAATCAACAGTAAAAAATACCAAAAAGAATCATAAAATGTTTAGGTAAAATTAAAAGTATATTGATTATTGTTAATTGTGGCGAAAAACGGAGTGTGCACATTCGAGCTCAAAGTGGCACATTCCGATCTCGGGAAAATGAAGCGCGCCGCTCCGCGTCGCGCTTCATTTGCCTCCCTCGCTCGGAAATGTGCCACTTTTCGCTCGAATGCGCACATCTTTGTATTAATTGCATTTTTCTACATTTCCCATCTCTCTTGAAATCAAAATCTTTTAAATTTTTCCCTTTGTAAATATCGATTATATGTTCGAAAAAGATTTTACCATAGCATGGAGTGGGAGCGAGCGAAAAGATAGGACAAACTCATAAGTAGGAGCGAGAGGGAACGATAAAAATTATTTACTAATTTTTTTGGGGCCAAAATGATTGCAAATCGGTTTTAAAACCGAATGCGCACATTCGAGCTCAAAGTGGCACATTCCGATCTCGGGAAAATGAAGCGCGCCGCTCCGCGTCGCGCTTCATTTGCCTCCCTCGCTCGGAAATGTGCCACTTTTCGCTCGAATGCGCACATCCTCGCATTTATTGATTCGAAAAAGAGACAAATTCAATTGATACACATTCGAGCAAAAAGTTGCACATGTACCACTTCTCGCTTTTCCTTTAATTGAAAATTACAATAGCGTATGTAGAAAAATGCAATTAATACAAAGATGTGCGCATTCGAGCGAAAAGTGGCACATTTCCGAGCGAGGGAGGCAAATGAAGCGCGACGCGGAGCGGCGCGCTTCATTTTCCCGAGATCGGAATGTGCCACTTTGAGCTCGAATGCGCACACTCGGTTTTAAGCACGATTACGAAGTGCCCCGTTTTAACAGGAAGAAACGAACGCGGTTGACAATCCGGAAAATCGCTAATCCGTATAATCGAGGTTTTACTGTAATATAATTTACAATGAGATGGTGTTTTTGGTATTTAGTTCTATGTTTCATCTAAGCTTTGTAATTAATTTAGTCCGCCAGTACCTATTCCGTTTAATACTATCCTCCTCATCCTTGAAAATATAATAGACTTATGATTTATTATTTAAATAAATGATTCAATTATCAAAAAAAAACAGAGCCAGCGAGCAATTATCCCCTAACACAATTGAAGAGAAAAAAACAAACAACATAATTAAGTGTAATGCTAGAAAAGCATTGCAGCAATAAAATTATGCATTAGTCGTCCTTCGCACACAATAATCCACAAGGATCTTCCGCAGTGCACAAACGCATACAACAAAATTTGTTTAAATTTAAATATAAATAAACTCTGGCGACGCCCACGCCAAAGCGGAAGCATTTTGGCAAAGGAAACGCCATTTTTCAACCCCACCGCGTACAATATTTCGAGGACTTTGAATTTTACATTAAAATTTAATTCGATCTGCAAAAAGCGGGAGACGCGGCGCGGATAGCAAAAACTACGAATCCGTCTGGAAAAGCTTTGTCATTATGGGGAAAAGGAGTCATTAGCAACAATGACGAAAACGAAATATTTGGAAAAAGATGAAAGCGAGCGTCTTCGAGGATCGTATTAAATATTGCAGAAAGGTAGTTTTGCCGAAGTAAAAAGGGGAAATTAAGTCGGACGGAATGGATGCGAGGGCATTAGGAGTTGGCGTTAAAAAACGAGACGACGTTCAGGTACCGTTTTGAAGCTGCAATAATTTCTTTTGCTAGAAACAAGAGGCCCGGCTCGACCATATAAGAAGTGAAAACGGACATAACGAAACCGGACAACTTACGACTACTACTTTTCTTGTACAGTTAAGATAGAACTGGAATTGCGATACAAACTCAACTAAACGTCGCCATAATTTCTATAAATTGTTGTGTGTAATAGCCAACGCGATCACATCTACCTTTTTTATATTCAAATCTAATATCGACAAACCTTTCTCTTGAAAGAGGCTTCACACGCCAACTTAAATGTCAATGCAAAAGCATACTTAAAACAAACTGCTTAATAAATAAGATATTTATATTCAAATGCGCCAAGTTTCCTGTTTGCAATCAACCAAATCATCTTCCGTTTGTGTTTATTACAAAAATTTTCAAAGGCCATGACTTCTTTACCATAATGTTTGCTCAAAACTAACAAAGATAAAAATTGGAACTAGACAGTCTAAAACAGTGTTTCCCGACGTGGGTCCCATGCACCACATGGGGGCTACTTAAAGGTTTAAGGGGGCAATATCATTATTCGATTTGAAAACGTACTTGATTTTTAGTTATCTACCTATTATAATTGTGTAAAATTTATTTATTGTTTTTTTCTTAATAATTTCATGATGATTTCTTTCTAAAACCTAAATCTTGGGTCTTGAACAAGTTGTCATTAGGCTTCATATATAGAAGAATTCAATTTTTAAATACAAAATTAAAAAATTCGGTGCGTGTACTTATGTACGCGCATTAGAAGTTATACTTCTTTGGTGTAACTAAATTAAATATAACCACGTGCAAAGATAAGTTCAATAAATACAAAGATGTGCGCGTTCGAGCGAAAAGTGGCACATTTCCGAGCGAGGGAGGCAAATGAAGCGCGACGCGGAGCGGCGCGCTTCATTTTCCCGAGATCGGAATGTGCCACTTTGAGCTCGAATGCGCACACTCGGTTTTGAGCAGAATTCACAATCAAATAGACAAAATATTGATTAACATCGTTCCCTCTCACTCGTATTTATGGCTTTGTCGTATCTTTTCGCTCGCTCCCACTCATTGCTACGGTAAAAATACGTTTTTCAAATATATAATCGATTTTTTATTAAATTTATTGATTTGGAAGAAAGTCGAATAGACAAAATTCAATAAATACGAGGATGTGCGCGTTCGAGCGAAAAGTGGCACATTTCCGAGCGAGGGAGGCAAATGAAGCGCGACGCGGGCGGCGCGCTTCATTTTCCGAGATCGGAATGTGCCACTGAGCTCGAATGCGCACACTCGGTTTTGAGCAGAATTCACAATCAAATAGACAAAATATTGATTAACATCGTTCCCTCTCACTCGTATTTATGGCTTTGTCGTATCTTTTCGCTCGCTCCCACTCATTGCTACGGTAAAAATACGTTTTTCAAATATATAATCGATTTTTTATTAAATTTATTGATTTGGAAGAAAGTCGAATAGACAAAATTCAATAAATACGAGGATGTGCGCGTTCGAGCGAAAAGTGGCACATTTCCGAGCGAGGGAGGCAAATGAAGCGCGACGCGGAGCGGCGCGCTTCATTTTCCCGAGATCGGAATGTGCCACTTTGAGCTCGAATGCGCACACTCGGTTTTGAGCAGAATTCACAATCAAATAGACAAAATATTGATTAACATCGTTCCCTCTCACTCGTATTTATGGCTTTGTCGTATCTTTTCGCTCGCTCCCACTCATTGCTACGGTAAAAATACGTTTTTCAAATATATAATCGATTTTTTATTAAATTTATTGATTTGGAAGAAAGTCGAATAGACAAAATTCAATAAATACGAGGATGTGCGCGTTCGAGCGAAAAGTGGCACATTTCCGAGCGAGGGAGGCAAATGAAGCGCGACGCGGAGCGGCGCGCTTCATTTTCCCGAGATCGGAATGTGCCACTTTGATCTCGAATGCGCACACTCGGTTTTGAGCAGGATTCACAATAAAATAGACAAAATATTGATTAACATCGTTCCCTCTCACTCGTATTTATGGCTTTGTCGTATCTTTTCGCTCGCTCCCACTCATTGCTATGGTAAAAATACGTTTTTCAAATATATAATCGATTTTTTATTAAATTTATTGATTTGGAAGAAAGTTGAATAGACAAAATTCAATAAATACGAGGATGTGCGCGTTCGAGCGAAAAGTGGCACATTTCCGAGCGAGGGAGGCAAATGAAGCGCGACGCGGAGCGGCGCGCTTCATTTTCCCGAGATCGGAATGTGCCACTTTGAGCTCGAATGCGCACACTCGATTTTAAGCCTCATTCACAAGTATTAATGTACTTTCTTACTTCAACTGTCGAATTTTCACTAGCAGTGCTAATATTTTACTCTCAAAGCGCCAAAAGAAGTACAACTTCGAAAATATTTATTCTACATAGGGGGACATTTAAATTTTAGAATGGTTTAGGTGGGGCATGTTAAAAAACATCTCCGAGGGTATCAAAATTTTAAAACCGAACCACTCTCAAATAACAAGTCCACGAATTTTTTAAAAACAACAGCGCCCTCTTCAAACGATTTTGCCACAATAAACTTCCATAACTCGCACGGCTTAATTTGATTTAAAAAAGCCCAAAACGTCATAAGCACATAATTTTTAAATCTTATTAGAAAAACAATTTTTTGAGTGACTTCGAGCCATAAAAGCAGCAAAATAATTAGTTGGGCATCCAATGCGAAGCCAGTAATTGCAAATAATAACAGATCATTATCGGCAATCCGTAAAAGCACTACAATAAACGGCAATCAAACGATAGTAATTAATTTTTTCCAACCAAAACCGGAGGCTTGTATCGTTATGAGCATGTGTCACGAGCGTTTTCATGTGTCCATCAAAAATTTCGAGTCTGTCGTCCTTCCCAGCCAAAACAACATGTAAAACTTAATGATGCGAGCGCAGCGACGATTACCATTTATAAAATTTCTTGTTTATTAATAACAATAATATAAATAACGATTGTACACGTAATAAACAAATTGATTTAATCTTGTTTCTCGCTCCTATAAATATCTCTCTAATCTTGCATAACGCTTATTGATATTTAAAAGTCATCAGGAGATCTAATTAATAACTTGACATTTACACTTAAGTAGGTAAATAATGCGAACGGTGTACGATACAATTTTTATAAGCGCTTTTTCATTTGAAATATGACTTCAAAATGAATATTTACACAATAAAAAAACGCTTAGTTTATTAGGTTTTCTCGGCATTAAGAAATTCCACGTTCCGCTCAAAAAATAAGCGCATTAATGCTAATAAATTCGAATTTACTATGCATTATTACAAAATCGTATAAACAAGTTGTAAGCCACTCGGAGACAATATAATTATTTTGTTAGATCGATTATTAATTGCTCGTTTTAATTCGCAGGAATTTCCACGACGTTTAATTCGATTCAATTTCATTACCGAGCCATTCAAAAAATTCGCAAGTTCGAAGAAAAATAAAAAGAGGCAACCCTGACCTTTATTTGATAGGAGTTGAGCCTATTGAGGGGTAAAGCGTTGAAAGAGCTGAAATCCAAGCGACGTTGAAATATTCCATTTGCGCCACCTCCAATCCTGCAAAGAGAAAAAGACGTTTAATATATTTGTTTAAATAAAAAAAGCATCCAATAGCGTTCTAAAAATAAAACTCGTTTCTAAATAGATTTTCGAGTCAACGAACGTAAAAAATCACAAACAAATTGCTTGCATTAATCACTGAAATTTTTGAGAGAGCTCGATGTCTGAATGTGAACCAAATGTTGGAATTACGTCATCAATTTTCGACGTCGATCAAGTTTGATGGAGATTTAATTTTGACTTTAAAACAGCTCCCAAGATTTGAAATCTCTTATTGTAGAAGTCGAGCCTTTATTTTTATAAGTTATGCAACTATCGAAACAAAGTGTCGTGCAAAACCAAATCCTAATCACACATTTCAAATTCTATTTAATTTTAAAATAATTTTAAGTACCTAGAATGAAAAGATACCGAAAAGTGTTCAACTACGCCAATAACTACCCCATTTTAGTTCTGTACTCTCGAAAGATCGGATTTATCCTTTCTCTTCTTTACTTTGAGCTTAAAAAGCTTCCCTTGGTCGATCTTATTTTAACTTGCTCTATGCAACTAAAGAGGAAAACTTTAGAAATAAAATTGGACGTCGTTATTGGAGTTTCAAAAGTTTCTGTTCGTTTAAATTGAAGAAAAACAATTTTTTACCTGGTCATTCATGAAAATAGTTAAGATGACAGGATCGCAAATCCTTTAAAACCGAACTGACAAGTGTCACGATAGCAGTTATTCAAGTGTCTATAGAAATTTCAAAAAGGCAGCTTGTTAAAAATATTTTTTTCATTTAATAGTAATTAAAATCTCGTATGATATATTGTGTAGGTACCTATATTTTTTTTGATTTATTTAGTTTTATCGAAAATTTTTATTTTAGAGCGAGAGCGCCAGGAAATGACACCGGCTATAGTTACTAGGGGTACGTAGGAACATCCCCTTGCAATATAAAGCAATTCTATTTTTTTCATTTTTTAAAGTTCAAAATCGTGCCAAAATGAGGCCGAAAAACTGCGATTTTTAATTTTCGAAAAATTAACGTTGCGCCCTACACTTATTTTACATGTATCTTATGTAGAAAAGTCCCAGAATTCCGAATCCGTCTCGCTTGTAATGATTGCATCGAAAATAAGGGCGCTACGATTTTTTTTGTGAATCAAGGTAGCTACAAGTTGTAGTAAGTCTGATGAGCATCAGATGAAGAGCGAGAAGCAGTAAACTTGTCCAGAAGAAAACCACGCAACAGTTATTTCTCAAAATTTTTGAACCTCCCTTCGTTTTTGATTAAAATAAATCCCCAATAAAATAATCGAGGGTCTGCTGTAATGCGTCGAATTAAATACATTTAATTTGGCAAAACGCCGTACAGATACTTTGAATGGTTTTTGAGAAATTTAATAATTTCTAACATTTAATAAAATAATCGGGGGTCTACTGTCCAAAAATTATGTTCCGGAATTCTGTTTGAAACAGAAACGAGTGGTGCTTAATGCAATGGAGATCCGATTAAGTAATTTGATTTAATAAAATATTGTATCCTTCAAGAGTTAAAACAAGCATCGCCCTTGTTCACGTACGAAGTCAAAGTCCTAGCCCAATGTTAGATTAATTAATGCAACAAGTCTTAATTCGAGTAGGAAAAAATTCGGTACATATATTAATATTTAGTTATACTTTCATCGAATAGGCTACTATTTGTAAAATTGTCACCTATCGATGTCCGCTGTTTATATTGGACCGGTTTTTAAATAAGGCGCATCAAATACATTTTTGAAAAAATTAAGAATGAAGAAAACCATTGAACGGTAACGAATTAAAAAAATTGTGGAAATATCTACCTTTCTGTCGATTATTGTTGTTCGTAATTAAGCGAAGCACAATTAGTTTAAATTAACGAAATGATTGATTTAAATATAATAGTCTAACACGAATTCACACATACAACGCGCGGTTTAATACTGACCTATTTTTACCACTTTCTACAATGCATAAAAGCAGGTCTCTATCGAAAAATCAATAAAAATAGACCCCGAGGAATTTGGATAACGCTATCGAGTTGTTTACTTCGAATTGCACCTCGTATCGCAAATGAGTCATGCAGAAAACCAAGTTTAAAGGCAAAGCCAGGTTTACACCAAACAAAATACTTTATAATACAGGAACGATTTACACTATGCTACAATTCATGAATTTAATAATAATGTGCTTTGAAACGCACAGTTTAGTATTGGATTGGAACAGGGGTGGCCAAACTATTTGATCGGCGGGCCAAATCTCACAAAAATTTTTTTAACGGGCCACAAATTTTTTTAAAATAATTATGAATAAACAAATATTTGAGAACTTGAATTGCAACAACTTCTGGTCCGCGGGGCGCACTTTGGGAACCCCAGGTTTAGAACACATGGCACTCCAAACCAAATATTTTTTCGACCACCCTGTAAAACACAAAATTCAGTAAAAATGCATTGTTCTTGCCCGTTTTACTTTTGGATTAAAATATTTAATATAATTTTCGATTGATTTCATAAAAATTAAGGAGATCTGATTAAACGCATATCGAATGCTTCTCCCTCGTTATGTTCCAATATTTTAAATGGTACTTTGGCGATTTTTTTTATTGGACATTATGCTGAAAAGTTCAAGAATTCTAAATCAGTTAATTTTTAAAATCTGTTTAACACTAGAACCGCGGCAATTTTGAACTTACTACAACCGCGGTCACCGCGGTCAATTAGACCTTTAAGAAAAATTGGTATTTTTACAATTACATATTTATTGCAACACATTTAATGGTTTCGAACAACAAATGCCATAACTTTCATGGAATATAAAATCAAAATTGATTGAAATTTTAATTTTAGATTTGAAAAAAAAAAGATTCATGTAACAAATCGAATAAAAACGAAGATGTGCGCATTCGAGCGAAAAGTGGCACATTTCCGAGCGAGGGAAGCAAATGAAGCGCGACGCGGAGCGGCGCGCTTCATTTTCCCGAGATCGGAATGTGCCACTTTGAGCTCGAATGTGCACACTCGGTTTTAAGCACCATTCACAAAATTTAGGCTAATAAATTATTCAAAAAAATTAAATAAATAATTTAATCGTTTTCTCTCACTCGCACCTACCAAATTCTCGCATCTTTTCGCTCACTTCCACTCATGACCATGGTAAATACGTTTCTTGAACATAAAATTCGTATTTACTTTTAATTTTTTGATTTGAAAGTGAAAAGATTGATTAAGGCAAATCAATAAATACGAGGATGAGCGCGTTCGAGCGAAAAGTGGCACATTTCCGAGCGAGGGAGGCAAATGAAGCGCGACGCGGAGCGGCGCGCTTCATTTTCCCGAGATCGGAATGTGCCACTTTGAGCTCGAATGTGCGCACTCCACTTTAAGCACGATTCACAATACTTAATTGATTTTCTAAAAAAATCTAATTATCCAAACTAATATTACAAAAGCGAAAGTAACTCTGTCTGTCTGTCCGTCTGTCTGTTACTCTTTAACGCCTATACAACTTAACCAATTTAGATAAATTTTGATATAGAGATAGCTTGGACCATCAACAAGGACATGGGCTACTGGTTTTGAGCAAACATGTGTCTGCTATTAAAGGAGAAAAAATACAATTTAAAAGAAAAACAATTATAGGACAGTAATTAGGAAAAGTCATGTAATATGGCACAAATATGTTCAACTAATAAAAAGTAACAAGACCATAAAATTGCGAAACGGTTAAAACGACCGATTCCGCGGTTCTAGTGTTAAAGCTATTTCGAACTAAAAAATAGGCCATACCCTCCAACCCCCATTTGTATAATTTTTTTCATAAAAACCAATTCTGATTTAGATTACAACTTAAATCATAAATGCAGGATTCCTTCTATCCCTATTCTCTTACCCAGCGCTATAGTCTTTAGATCAAATCTTTTCAGCCCCAATTCTTGCGGTAGTTTTAGACGAGCCCTTAAATCAGAAGTTTAAGGTATGTACGGGGCAACAAAGTCGTTTCCTTTGTCGTCCATTTATTTTTTTCTATTTTAGCGAACGACAAGAACAAAATCGACAAACTTGAGGTTTCCTCGTACATCCAGCTCAAGCGTAACGAAAATCCAACTTTCAATTTGCAATCAGAAAACCGGGAAAATCGAATAAAATGCAATTCGACTCTAAAACGTCGTACGCTACCCTCGTAAAAGATAACAAAGCTTCGAACAAAATAGAAATAAGATTTAAAAAAAAAAGCGGTACCGAAAAATGCGTTTTTTTTCGTTTCTTCTAGCGCTCCATAGCCCTTTTGACCACGAAGTCCTTGACCTCTTCCGTAGTTAGAATAAATTCCAAAAAGGTTGCTGCACCATTCTCTTCACCATGTTATTGTGTTGTACGCAGTGTGCTTAACTAAAGTAGCTGTCGTTAAACTTTTTATATGTTTACATCTATTTTATTTTATAAAAATTGTGACTCAATAGTCGGCAGTCGCCTGTGGTTAATTAATCACAATTAGAAAAAGTCAAGAACGCGTTATTTGCTCGTTTATTTTCTCTTTACATCTCGAAAACTCGAAAAAAATCTCTGCACGCCGAAAACGTGGAGCAGACGAAGCGGTATTCAACACTTGATTCTTGCAAACCGAATAAAGTTACAAAACTAATTAAATTCAGCCCTTTCTCTTGAATTCAAAAAGGGTAAACCTTCACACAAACTTCTGTATAATTGAATAGACGGATCGATAGTTGAAATTTTTATTTATTTTTATAATAAAATAAAATTAGTCTCGGTTTTAAGCTTAATTAAATCTAACCACGAAAACTCAGTAAGAAAATTAGCTCAAAAGCAATTTTGAGGAGAACTTTATGAGTAACAAATTTTCAAAATAAGCTACGTTTTACAAAAGTGCAGTAAAAAACCACTTCTCAATATTATAAATGAATTACCTTGGTCGTTTTATTATTATTTATTAATATGATCGAATCATAAAAGAAGAGTTGCATAATTCAGTGAGAGTTAATGTCCATTAATTAAATTATTACCTGGTCTAAAAATAGACGCCATTAGAAACGGTTTGTAGGCACGATTAAAGTAAAAAAAAATTAATAATGTGGTAAGATAACGCTTTTTAATTGTGCTTTAAAACAGGTAAACAATGGGCTTTATCAAAATTTCCTTGTTGCGTTACACACTTCCCTAGTGCAATTGTGTATGGAAGAATAAAAGAGTTCCAGATGAGTAATCATCATCACGCCATCATTGCGATTATGTCACGATTTAGTAAACAATGCGTAAAAAATCCACGAACCTAACAATAATTGCGATTAGTAATGCTAATTTTTACAACGTATCTCTATTTTGTCTGTCGTAGTTTATGTAGGTGACCTTCCACATCGTGGTGTGGCTAATTTTAACCAAACGCACTGGTGCGATTAAAGGAAGACTTGTTAGCCTTGAAATAGTTACAATAAATATTGGGGTACATCCTTTGTTTACATTTTTTTCACACGAAAACGATCTTATCCCGCCGAGGCGGAAGTTGCGACACCCAACTTATTCCTAAATTAAACATTAAAGTTGTCTTTGGAATAATATTAAGTTTTTTGACTGTTTAAAACTTTTAACAAATTAATATGCATCTTTTAATATTAGTGTACAGTCAAACTAAGAAGTAATCAACACCCTAGAAACAAACCTACAGTAAACGTACTATTCCAAGAGACAAAATCTGGCGCTGCATGGCTAAAAAACAATTAAGATTGATCTTTGTAATTTTAGTACCTAGAACTAAAGGTCTGTTTCTAGGGTGTTGATTACTTTTTGGTTCGACTGTACACAACCCGTCGAAAAGTGTTTTAGTGGGAAGAAATAAAATTGAATGCAAGAAACCTAACACAGCTCTAGTAAAGTTACACTGGAGTAAAGTAAAACTACAACAAAGTTGCAATATGTGGTTATTTTTAATTTTGGTCCTTTATTTTAAGGAGCTATCGTCTTACATCCACCGCACTGTGACAATTCCGCTCGAGTTCCCAAGAAAAACTAATAGGTCGTTTTTCTTTTCTTACCGAAGACCTGAAAAATCAATTTATCAAAGTACAAGATGGAAAAATTGATCTATTATGAAAAAAAGTTTATTACAGTCAAACCTCGATAAGGCGAAGTTGAAGGAAAACTAATAATAATTCGAGTTATCAAAAATTCGGCTTATCGAGGTTCGACTGTGTTATTATTATTAATTTTTAAGCCAATCTCCTTTTAAATTAGAAAACCGGCAAGCACAACAATAAAAAGTGCTATTAAAGCATTCCCAAATGCAATGTTCGATTCAAAAGTGAAAAAGCTCAAGAAAATAATATTGTTAACTGTCAACATCAGTGCAGAAGTGGAGAATACTTTCAATTTCGATAATAAATAATGCGGCACATAGAAAAATCGATCGGCAACAATAAACCATAATGGATGCCAGTGCATTCGACAAATATTGTGAATTTCAATTTGAAGAGATCGACGTCGGGAGCTTTTACATGCACACACAAGATGCGAACTTGACATTTCGCAACGATCAATGTAAATCTAATCCGGGTGTTTCTCGGATATTTCTTTTTCCTCCAAGAGCTCGCAATGGGAATCAAAAATCTTCGTACAAAAAGTCCCTTCCTTAATTTAGATATTGGCGAATGAAATTAGTTTTCCAACTACAATCAAATAAATTGAAAAGTTCAATTTGGATTAAATTTTTAAATGAGCTTAAATTAGTAGAAAAGCTCCCATCAGTTCGAAAGACAATTTCTGTAGGATCAAGTTTGAATTACCGTTTTTGTACAGACTTTTAACAGTAATCTTTTTTGATCAAGTTTAACAATTAGATCTACTTTAACATTTTAGAAAAAATAAAACCCAACCCTTAACCCTCCGCATACTAGGTGACTAAACGTCACATGCCATACTAAGTGGGGTTTGCCATACCCCCAAATAAAATCAGTTAATTATTCGCAATAATTTAGACCAATAAAATACACTACAAATTAATTGAATAATTTTAATCGTGCCCTCGCACTTGCATTGACAAGATTATTGTATCTTCTCACTTCCTTCCACTCATTGCTATGGTAAATACATTTTTTTAATGTAAAATCGATATTTACTAAATTACATTAAAATTTTTGATTTGAACGAGCACACGGTAAATCATACTAATATAATAAACACGAGGATGTGCGCATTCGAGCGAAAAGTGGCACATTTCCGAGCGAGGGAGGCAAATGAAGCGCGACGCGGAGCGGCGCGCTTCATTTTCCCGAGATCGGAATGTGCCACTTTGAGCTCGAATGTGCACACTCGGTTTTAAGCACGATTCACAATAATTTAGGCCGCTATATTAAACGAAAAATCAGTCAAATAGTTTTAATGGTTCCCTCTCACTCGCATTAATGATATTGTCGTATCTTTTCGCTCTCTTCCACTCATTGCTATGGTAAATACGTTTTTCGGACATAAAATCAATATTTACTAAACTAAATTTAAATTTATGATTTAAAATAGCGAAGAATAGAGTAGGCAAATACAATATATACGACGATGTGCGCATTCGAGCGAAAAGTGGCACATTTCCGAGCGAGGGAGGCAAATGAAGCGCGACGCGGAGCGGCGCGCTTCATTTTCCCGAGATCGGAATGTGCCACTTTGAGCTCGAATGTGCGCACTCGGTTTTAAACCCGATTTGCAATCATTTTGGCCCCAAAAATAGTAGTAAATAATTTGTATCGTTCCCTCTCGCTCCTACTTATGAGTTTGTCCTATCTTTTCGCTCGCTCCCACTCCATGCTATGGTAAAATACCTTTTTCGTACATTGTTCACGTTAGTTATGCCCCACCTAGTACACGAAAGGTTAAATACTTCAAAAAAAGCTCACGTTTGCCAAACTTGGGCCTAATCCACAAGTAGTATTATTTATAAATTGCAAAAATATGAATCTACTTGGAAGTGAAAGTTTTTAACTATAATTTCTTGCATTCGTAAGTTGTTTTTACACATTACAGAGCTTGTTAACAAATAGCTCGCGTTATGAAATTACACAACCACACCTTAAAATCGATGTAGATTTATTATAAAGGAAGTTGTGTATTTATTTAATAAATATTTATAAGGATAATAAGTTTTAAATAAAAAAAATAAAACAGTAACGATGTGGAATTTGCATAAACATGAAGGCGCACAGATATAGCAACCATTTTGTGCACACCAATAAAATCAAAAAAAAAATTGCGGAAGATGATTTGCATATAATAAAATGTTTACAACGATCCGGTGCTCTCCAAAGATTATGCAATATTTTAGTGTTACGTTGTAAAAATTTTCACCGAGCTTTGGATTTGTGTGTGGAAGTAGCATAAAAGCTAACCTTGGCCGTGGCCGTGAATGTTCTGCCTACAAGCGCCGCCAGTTTTAATCCCAGTTGACCTTTTCGTTTTTATTCGCTTGATTTGCTTTATACCGCTGGTAGCTGCCTGCTCCTTAAGCAATGTCAAGGCCGAACTAGAACTAATCGAGCACCATAAAAAAATAATAACAACTCCCAATAAACTTTGTTATAAATTACGTCTTATATGGGACAAGCAGTGATAACATAAAAAAAAATCCAATTTTTATCGCACAACTTTAGGACTAAAAATAGACGAAGTAAACATAATAGTCGATAAAAGTTTCCTGTTTGAGGAACGACGAATTTGGAAGGTCGAACTTTTCATCGCAATTTAAACTCCTTTTGTGCTCCACAACATATGATGGTTTTTTGGGCGACTTGGGTCCTTTTTCTCAAAAGTTTACTTGGACAATTTAATGTTATTTTTATTACATTGTTAGACTTGAAAAGATCTCAAAAAGAATATATCCCAATAAAGAATTTTTAATTATGGGTTGCAATATGGTATCAATTGCTATGTATATGTACCATATACTCAGAAAACCTTCAGACTGTTTTAATTCCAATTCCTGCGACACCTATTGGCTACAATATGATCCTTTTTCGATCAGTGAAAATCCCCATTTCAATTGGACTCCCAATTTTAAAATATTAATTATTTTTTCCCGACCAAAGTGAAGTTCAAGACAGGTGCTCTCAGTTTGTATTAAAAAAAATTATTTATCATAAAATGCGGTTTTTGGCATATCAAAATAAATTAAATTCTGTAGATCATTTGAAAATTTGAAAATCTTTTCTTAAAAAACAATGCAATAGTAAATTTTCGAAACTCATTTCAATCTTAATTTTGGCGCTTTTGTGCGAAAGTCAAAAATTGTTTTTATAAAAGTCCTCGGGCACCTGTAAGCTCAATTGTGGATTGCTAAAAACCCCCTTTAATCGTGAATACCCATTTTTGAGTAATAAATAATTTGAACAGCCCATAACATAATTTAAAAAAAAACATAAACCAAAATTAATTTTAATAAGTACAAAGTTTTAGACAATTGGACTCCCCAATTTTGAAATATGAATTATTTTTTTCCGACCAAAGTGAAGTTCAAGACAGGTGCTCTCATTTTGTATTTAGAAAAAAATTATTTATCATAAAATGCGGTTTTTGGCATATCAAAATAAATTAAATTCTGTAGATCATTTGAAAATTTGAAAATCTTTTCTTAAAAAACAATGCAATAGTAAATTTTCGAAACTCATTTCAATCTTAATTTTGGCGCTTTTGTGCGAAAGTCAAAAATTGTTTTTATAAAAGTCCTCGGGCACCTGTAAGCTCAATTGTGGATTGCTAAAAACCCCCTTTAATCGTGAATACCCATTTTTGAGTAATAAATAATTTGAACACCCCATACATAATTTAAAAAAAACATAAACCAAAATGAATTTTAATAAGTACAAAGTTTTAGACAATTGGACTCGCCAATTTTGAAATATTAATTATTTTTTTCCGACCAAAGTGAAGTTCAAGACGGGTGCTCTCATTTTGTATTTAGAAAAAATTTATTTTATCATAAAATGTGGTTTTTAGCATAACCAAATAAATTAAATTCTGTAGATCATTTGAAAATTTGAAAATATTTTCTTAAAAAACAATGCAATAGTAAATTTTCGAAACTCATTTTAATCTTAATTTTAGCGCTTTTGTACGCAACTCAAAAATCGTTTTAATAAAAATCCTCGGGCACCTGTTAGCTCAAATATGGATTGCTAAAACCCTCTTTAATTGCCAATACCCATTTTCGAGCAATAAATAATTTGAACACCCCCATACATAATTAAAAAAAAACATAAACCAAAATTAATTTTAATAAGCACAAAGTTTTAGACAATTAATTAAACCTTATAAAAGCAACAAAACTATGCAACACCATAAATAAAAATCAACCAAACTAAATCTTAACTTAAGTCTCCAGAAATCTCAAAGGGAAAGAAGTCTGTTTGTATATTCGATTTTATTTTTAAAACCGTATGCACCCACTCGCGAGTTCTATTTCGGTCTTTTAACATTTACTTCTTATTTCAATTCCTACAAACCCGTTAACTTTATTTTGGACCCGAAGACCGCATTTAATAATAGCAAACCAAAAGTAAACAAAAAGAGCACCCGGTAATCGACAACGAACTTGGGAACGTGTCAACTCGCAGGTACCCATTTCTAATTCAAAAGCAGCTCTTGAGCCGTTTATGCAAAATTCAAGGCTTTATTAAAATCGAAGCTATTATTAGCATCTATGGGTAACGAGCAACATAGAATTGCAATCACAATTAAATAGAAACACGTAGAGACTTCCAATTACCACATACACATCATGCTAATAGGAATTACAATAAAAATAACGAAAAGAATTTCCTATTAAAATAAAATTCTGTGTGTTGTTCATCCGAGTATGTGCCCACTCGCCCCACGTTCCCTTTCCAGCATTCTTCGTGTTCCACACATTAAAAATTATAGTTGCAAAGGGAAATTTTTAAATTGGCCAAAGCTAAGTGCATTTCCGCAGCCATTACTGTAGAAATCCGGGTAATTTTACAAAAGGGGCGCGTGTGTGTGGTTTGGTTATTAGTGTTTATTTTAAATTCCGACGTTACCCCTTTAAAGCGCGTTCCATTACGTGTTTTCGTTAATAAGGTTTTTTACGCTCCGCGTGACGCGGTAATGAAACCGACTCCGGCAATTTTGTTATTTTAAAGTGCGTTTAGCAAAGTTAATCCCTAGTTCACGCCATTTTGTATTAACCACCCCCGCAGCTAAAAAGTTCCGCGACAAATTTAAAAATTCTCTTGAGGTGGAAGGGTACCTACAAATTCAAAGTCAATCAAATTTGGACCATAGGTTACTATTGACTTTTCCTAGGACTTGCCTATCTCAGCGTTAATATTTTTATGTCAATAACTCGAAAATTAATAAATCGAATTATTTAATTAGTCGACGCGTTTTACAATTCATTAAATTCAGGTTTCCATTAGTAAATAGGTCGATGACTCGAAGTTAAATTTTACAACTTTTCTAAAAATTTCTCTACCTGACAGAGGATTAACGACGGCTTGGTTTGGTGTTATTGATGCTTTAAAAGCTCTATTGTTAACTACGAATAAAAGGTTTATACTACAAGAATGTTTTGACGGCGGCACTTCAATTGGATTTAAAAACTAATTTATGTTTAAATGCCTTATGAACAATTATAAATTTTTGAGATGGTTTTACCGTTTATTTTACAAAAAAAACTATTTTTGCATTTTAGTTTTCAATTTGCTAGTTATTCGTCGACTACGAAGACTAACAAATGTGTTTTACGTTCTTTATAGTTTGTAACAGAGTATAACAGAAAATCTAAAAAAAGTTTAATACTTTTTCTAAAATTATTTACGTATTAACATGGAGTGTAAACGAAAATTAAAAAGTTTAACCATAAGGGAGAAAATTAATCTTATAAAAGAAGTGGAACGTGGGCTCAAAAGAAAAAAGGATATAGCTAAAGATTTTGGTATTCCCGCAAACACTTTATCAACCATTTTAAAAAACAGAGACCTAATTGTAGCTGCTGAAGATACAAATGACAAATGTCAACGTTGATAAAGATTTGGAAGTTGCTGAAATTCCTAGCGATGAAAGCATTATAAGTAAAGTGCTAGAAGAAAATAAGAAAAACTGTGAAAGTGAAAGTGAATATGAAAGTGATACAGATGTTACAGTAAACATCCCTTCAACAACTCAAGTTTACAATGCAATAGATACTATTTCTCTATTCCTATGTGCTCAAGAAGATGTTCCTATAGATATATTATTATCGGTAAGATCATTGGAAAAATTTGTAGAAACGTAACATTTTGGAGCAAAGAAGCAAAAGACAATTTTAGATTACTTTCAATTTAACAGTAAATAATATGTAAATAACTATATTTTTTAGGGTCTTAATAAAAATAAATAATGTTAATAATTGTAGATCAATTTTGGTTATTTTCTATAAAAAATGAATGATATGTATATACGGAAGTATTTAACTGAACTTCTTTTGGTAACTCGAGTTTTTGATATGAGGAATTATTTTTGCTGTCCCTTCAACTTCGACTTATCGAGGTTCGACTGTATTTCTTTCAATCTGTAATTTGATAATATGTAGCGCCAACTACTGGCCGCACGACGCAATAACTATGGGTACACTTCTTCGTTAATATAACAAATTTCCTTCAAGTCTCAAAAGGCCACATGGACTAAAATCGAAATGCACGTGTCCTTTAATAACCAGGACACATGCAGCACACAGCACGTCTCTTGGTGCCTCATAAAAATTTATGATTATGAACAAACACTCAATTGTCTATAAATATAAAAGGCCATAAAACCAGAAAAGAGGTCGCTAAAATATTATTAGTCACCTTCGCCAATTTTTTCAAGTGCCAAACGATTTTATTGGCACCTCCAAATAACGGTATCAAGTGATTCTGTAGAGTTTCGTGTTGATGGAAGTGGATTTCACATTTGAAAGAACAAATGGCCTCGAAAGGCAGTTGATAAGGCAATTCCTACACAATGATAATCGAGCACTAACCTATCTCAACTCTAATTCCCTTGGTGACTGTGTATATACCGATATAATGGTACTTTATGCCATTGAAGGATTGTTGTGTAAAGTGGTTAATAAACTGTGTTGATTAATTCAAGGTTTATGTACCGTGCACGACGAGAAGGCTCACAATAGCTCTTAATCTGCATAGCCTTCGAACACAAAGATGGAAAAACGATTGTTTATTCCATAAAAATGACAGCGGGACGAATTCGCAGACCGATAACAAGAAGAACTAATATTGATTGATCTTACATACACACCCATAAACATTTTTTTAACTGTTACAATCAACAAGAATATTTCCTTGTTCGGTAATGAAGTTTTTGATAATAAACTTTCAAGCTTTTAAAAATAGAAGATACGATTTTTTGTTCAACCCCAAAAGACAACATCAACCTGCAAAATTAATTAAATAATTTTTATCGTTCCCTCTCACTTGCAATGACAAGATTATCGTATCTTCTCGCTCCCTTCCACTCATTGCTATGGTACATACGTTTTTCGAATATAAAATCGATATTTACTAAATCAAATTAAAATTTTTGATTTGAAAGAGCGCACGGTAAATCATACTAATATAATAAATACGAGGATGTGCGCATTCGAGCGAAAAGTGGCACATTTCCGAGCGAGGGAGGCAAATGAAGCGCGACGCGGAGCGGCGCGCTTCATTTTCCCGAGATCGGAATGTGCCACTTTGAGCTCGAATGTGCACACTCGGTTTTAAACCCGATTTGCAATCATTTTGGCCCCAAAAAAATTAGTAAATAATTTTTGTCGTTCCCTCTCGCTCCTACTTATGAGTTTGTCCTATCTTTTCGCTCGCTCCCACTCCATGCTATGGTAAAATATCTTTTTCGAACATACAATCGATATTTACTTAGGAAAATTTAAATTTTTGATTTCAAAGAGAGATGGAAAATGTAGAAAAACGCAATTAATACAAAGATGTGCGCATTCGAGCGAAAAGTGGCACATTTCCGAGCGAGGGAGGCAAATGAAGCGCGACGCGGAGCGGCGCGCTTCATTTTCCCGAGATCGGAATGTGCCACTTTGAGCTCGAATGTGCACACTCGGTTTTAAACCCGATTTGCAATCATTTTGGCCCCAAAAAAATTAGTAAATAATTTTTGTCGTTCCCTCTCGCTCCTACTTATGAGTTTGTCCTATCTTTTCGCTCGCTCCCACTCCATGCTATGGTAAAATATCTTTTTCGAACATACAATCGATATTTACTTAGGAAAATTTAAATTTTTGATTTCAAAGAGAGATGGAAAATGTAGAAAAACGCAATTAATACAAAGATGTGCGCATTCGAGCGAAAAGTGGCACATTTCCGAGCGAGGGAGGCAAATGAAGCGCGACGCGGGCGCGCGCTTCATTCCGAGATCGGAATGTGCCACTTTGAGCTCGAATGTGCACACTCGGTTTTAAACCCGATTTGCAATCATTTTGGCCCCAAAAAAATTAGTAAATAATTTTTGTCGTTCCCTCTCGCTCCTACTTATGAGTTTGTCCTATCTTTTCGCTCGCTCCCACTCCATGCTATGGTAAAATATCTTTTTCGAACATACAAACGATATTTACTTAAAAAAATTTAAATTTTTGATTTCAAAGAGAGATGGGAAATGTAGAAAAACGTAATTAATACAAAGATGTGCGCATTCGAGCGAAAAGTGGCACATTTCCGAGCGAGGGAGGCAAATGAAGCGCGACGCGGGCGGCGCGCTTCATTCCAGATCGGAATGTGCCACTTTGAGCTCGAATGTGCACACTCGGTTTTAAGCTCGATTACCAAACGTGCCGTTTTAACAAAAAAAAAATTTACGTTAGATATACCCCACCTAGTACACGGAAGGTTAAT
The DNA here is from genome assembly GCA_036325965.1 of Sinopyrophorus schimmeli. Taxonomy (NCBI): domain Eukaryota; kingdom Metazoa; phylum Arthropoda; class Insecta; order Coleoptera; family Elateridae; genus Sinopyrophorus; species Sinopyrophorus schimmeli. The sequence continues at coordinate 365,945 of JARFIZ010000403.1, forward strand.
AAAATTAGTCCCTGGGTCCATTATTTTTGATTTTAGCTGATAAGAAATTGATCAGAACTACTTTGAGTTAAATCTCGATTGATTTTCGAAAAGTTAAACAGTATTGCAAACCTAATAATAGATAAATCAGATTTGTTCGACTAGAAAAATTTGATTGCGCCAAATTTCAAGTTTGAATCGATTCGAGATTGTGGAAAAAATCGTCTACGACTTGCCGATTGAATTTTTCGCATTCGTGGAAGCCAGATTTGGAAATAGTTTTTTGTCGCAATTCCTCGAAACGTGGAAGGAATACGCATTTAGTTATGACGATGTAAATTTCGCTCGCCGGATAATTTACAATTTTTTTTTGTGGGGTGGGCGAGAAGAAAGGGGTAAATATTTTTATTTATCCGAAGATGTCAAAAGCCATAAAGTTTGTTATCACGAACTACCAACAAAAGCTACAACTTTTCAAGAGAGTTACATTGTTATTTTCTGTCCGTTAGTTTTTACAAGTTAAAAAGGAATTCCTCCCGACTCTATTCTACGTATTTTTCTTTATGCCATTCGCGAGAAGCAGTTAGAATAATAAAACCGCGAAGAAAGTACCGCGCGCACACCTTCCCAAAGTTGTACGTTTGTCATTTATCATGTCTCAAAAGTTTAATAACTATTTCTTTGCTCGCCCCTTTTTTTTGCTCCCAATTTGTTACATTTGCTATGGGTTTGCTTCGGTAACAATAGAGAGGGCCGTTCACTAAAACATACAGCCCTTTAAGCCACCCATTACAGTTAATTCGTTGCTTGCCTCATTTCTGAATTAAGCATCCATGTTATATTAATAACACTGGCACACAAAAATAAAAAAGTGGCCCTGAATCAGAGTTTGAGGTCGGTTTACCCAATATACCTCTAAAATTTTGAGCTAATTGCAAAAACTGCAATTTTTAGCCAATCGAAGCAGTTTTTTGCAATTAGCTCAAAATTTTGGTAGTGTAAGGACCAAACGGGCTTCGGATTTGGATTCAGCGTATCGAAATACATAACCCTAGGTGAGTTTGGTCAAAAGTACTGACCACTTTTTTATTTTTGAGTGCCAGTGTAATTACTTATTGTAATTAAAGTCAAAAATTAATTTTAAAACGGTTTGTTTTGCTTAAATATTATTGTAGATGGTTTTTATAAACCACACAATGTACAAAACACATCTCTTCCCCCAGTTACATTAATTTCATTATTAACAATATCTAACATAGTGGTTACAACTATTTTTTGGGGACTTTGGATTTATTTTTGATTTTTTTTCCGAATGCCAAAACGTAACTTCAGTGTAGAAGGCATTTACAGATCATTTCTGTGGTTTTTAATTCAAATTTAAATATTCGAATCGTGCGGACGGTCAAGAAGATACCTATGTCAAAACAGTGAAAACCAAAAATACCCAAAATAGTTTCGCTCAGTACACCAAGTGCGGAAGGTGAGCTGTACGCGCTGTCAATGCGCCGGTGCATAATTAAGAAGTGCCGTTTTAAACGCTTTCGAAATCAATTTAAATATTTGTGTTTAGTGTCCACGGGGCCCATGGAGATGCTGATATACACAGAGGTTGGTCATTTTTCGATTTTGTTATGTATTTCGTGGTTTTCTTTGTGCATGTGAGCTAATCGACATGGCGTCACCTGATTGGTTGTGCAACATAAGACCACTTACATTTAGTCATGCAATTATGCGCATATTGATCAATTATTGCACGAAAAGAAATGTACGGCGCTATTTGTAATGCGAAATTTTGAGTTTTTGGTCATTTCGTACTTAAGCCAATGGGGGAAGTTGTCGATATAGCTCATATAATTTGTATGTTCCTTTAAACGAGTAAGCCATGTGTGTGTATATATGGATATACAATATATACATTGGTTTCTCGAAAACGGCCCCAACGATTTGGATGAAATTTCGTATTTCGATATTGTTTTACTTTCCAAGTGCATCTAGATAGGTGCCCACCCTAAAAAAATGCGTTTTAACAAAAAAAGTATTTTTCTTGTTCCCCATCATATAGCATAGTGAAGTGCCAGTAGGCCGACATATTTAAACAACAGATGGCACTGCATTCATATACATGGTTCAGTACGTGGATGGCTGAAAGCTATCACATTCCAATGACAAACCGAAAGTTGCCGAGCAACGTTCGGTCGCCCAAATATTAATTATATTATGAACGAGCCCAAAACTTCAAATTGCATTAAACAATACATTAAATCTGCGATATATATTCACTTTTGGAACGGCAAAAGCGATGTATTAAGTATAAGCTGTTCTTAAGCCCGAGATTTAATATAAAATAAGCTCCAATAGGTATCCCGCCGATCGCTTTAAATCTTTCCACATAACCGTGTCGGTTTAAAAACTTTATCTTATGCGAAAAAGTTCGAAGAGTCCGAATCTGGTAATCGTTCAATGATGTGGTCACAAATTAAGTTGATATTAATTTAAAGGTGATACACACCCATACCTCGCTATACAAAAAATTTGAACGTAAAGCGAAAAGCCGCATAACGAATCAATGAAACTAAACAGAAGGTCGCCCAGCGGCACAACATTTTTATATCGTATAACGAAACATTGTGGGCCATATCTCGACGAAGTGCCTTAATTAAAAAAAAAATCGTTAGAGCAAAATGCCGAAGAGCGAGCTATAGATGTACTTTGTAAGGAAGATTTAAAAAAAATTTCCAAATGGTTAAAAATATTTTTATAGAAAATTACAAAATCTGTCGACTCGTACAGCATTATAAAAAATCAGTAGGGGGTTCTTAGCTGAATAATAGCTTGCCTTGTGTAGATTTCGCATAGTTGAAACTTACAAGTTTAGTTTGTCTAGGATTCTGTATTTGTTTAGGAGTCCCATTATTGCGTCTAATGGGGAATATATTAACACAAGAGAACCTCGAGAATTGCGCACATGAAAATTATCAGCAGTGCCCATCGTACACAACACACCTTATTTTAATAACAAAGTAAACGGCCCCTTTTCACCGAAAGCGGCGCCCCGACCGAAGATTTCGTCTTCCATTTATTTTTACCGAGATAGTTTTAGAGCTGATTTTTTTTTTTAATTCGTTTCAATCTCTCAAAGTTTCCAGATTTGTCTCCGCAGAGCAAAACTTCCAAGTTACAATTGCGACAAATACAATCGCTGAATGTACCGTACAAAGCTGGAGATTTTCTATTGCGAGATATCTCTCCTTGTTTTGTGTCTTTTTTTGAACTGTAAAGTTGAGCCTTTGTTCGGCTTCTTTGGGGAAAAATACGAGGCCATTATTTAATACTTGTTTGTCGCGTTATTTTTTTCGGGGGTTCGTGAATGTCCTAAGGTCGTTAACTTCGGCGAGAAAAAAGTTAATCTCTCAATTAATTACGTAATTGCATTATTATATTTAGTCTTTGCAACATCTGTAGAAAAACACGTCGCTTTTGTAAGCGCCTCACGTATTTTGACCGACGACAATAGTTAAAAGAACATTAAGCACAAAAGCTAACATGAAAGCTCTCTCTGCAGTCTCCAGATTAATTCTATAGTTTGAACACGTTGAACTAAAATTGGGATTTATCGCAGATACTTTTCTTGTAATGCCATTTAGGTAAGGCACCGCGCACATACTCGAAAACCATCTTTTTTCGGTGCACAAATTGAATTTCGGCATTCCAGACGCGATAACATCTCTCATCTAAAACAATTAAATCGATAATTTATTTAAATCATTTCCAAAATCAATAAAGAACGAAACTTTCAAGTGATAGAGTCGGCAGCTTTGGAGAAATGAATGATATTTGAATTTGACTAAAGTTTGAATTTCGAATCTTCGAACTTAATTAATTTTAAGGCTTTAAGAAAATCAATTTAACTAATTACTTTTTAATTTATTTATATGAGGGGTGTAGGTAAGTGGTATGCGGGTAGCCGACTGCAACTCCCTTATTTTGAGGGTGTTCTAAAATTTAATAAAATACTTTCTCAAAATCGAACAGTTCGGCCATTGAGCGCTACTAAATTTTCTAAAATAAAAAAAAACACGCCGAACACTTTTTTGTACACAAAAAAATCAAAATTCATAACTGGATGATTAATAATTAAAAAAAAGTTAAAATAAAAAAAACAACACAAATACCATTCAAGAAACTTTCAAATCTCTTATCATTAAACAAAATACAGTCCAACCTCGATAAGTCGAAGTCGAAGGGACAGCAAAAACAATTCGTCTAATCAAAAACTCGAGTTACCAAAAGAAGTTCAGTTAAATACTTCCGTATATATATATCATTCATTTTTTTATAGAAAATAACCAAAATTGATCTACAATCATTAACATTATTTATTTTTATTAAGACCCTAAAAAATATAGTTATTTACATATTATTTACTGTTAAATTGAAAGTAATCTAAAATTGTCTTTTGCTTCATTGCTCCAAAATGTTACGTTTCTACAAATTTTTCCAATGATCTTACCGATAATAATATATCTGTAGGAACATCTTCTTGAGCACATAGGAATAGAGAAATAGTATCTATTGCATTGTAAACTTGAGTTGTTGAAGGGATGTTTACTGTAACATCTGTATCACTTTCATATTCACTTTCACTTTCACAGTTTTTCTTATTTTCTTCTAGCACTTTACTTATAATGCTTTCATCGCTAGGAATTTCAGCAACTTCCAAATCTTTATCAACGTTGACATTTGTCATTTGTATCTTCAGCAGCTACAATTAGGTCTCTGTTTTTTAAAATGGTTGATAAAGTGTTTGCGGGAATACCAAAATCTTTAGCTATATCCTTTTTTCTTTTGAGCCCACGTTCCACTTCTTTTATAAGATTAATTTTCTCCCTTATGGTTAAACTTTTTAATTTTTGTTTACACTCCATGTTAATACGTAAATAATTTTAGAAAAAGTATTAAACTTTTTTAGATTTTCTGTTATACTCTGTTACAAACTATAAAGAACGTAAAACACATTTGTTAGTCTTCGTAGTCGACGAATAACTAGCAAATTGAAAACTAAAATGCAAAAATAGTTTCTTTTTTTGTAAAATAAACGGTAAAACCATCTCAAAAATTTATAACTGTTCATAAGGCATTTAAACATAAATTAGTTTTTAAATCCAATTGAAGTGCCGCCGTCAAAACATTCTTGTAGTATAAACCTTTTATTCGTAGTTAACAATAGAGCTTTTAAAGCATCATTAACACCAAACCAAGCCGTCGTTAATCCTCTCTCAGGTAGAGAAATTTTTAGAAAAGTTGTAAAATTTAACTTCGAGTCATCGACCTATTTACTAATGGAAACTTGAATTTAATGAATTGTAAAACGCTTCGACTAATTAAATAATTCGATTTATTAAATTTCGAGTTATTGACATAAAAATATTAACGTTGAGATAGGCAAGTCCTAGGTAAACTGGTTCGAGTTCAAGCTATCAAAAATTCGGTTTATCGGCGTTCGACTGTATATTTTAATAATTAATAATGAATAGGTTTAAGTAAAACACATTGTATTTTCTGGCTCCCTTCCACTCATTCCTATGGTAAATACGTTTTTCGAATATAAAATCGATATTTACTAAATTAAATTAAAATTTTGATTTGAAGGAGCTTATGGTAAATTATATTAATGTAGTAAATACGAGGATGTGCGCATTCGAGCGAAAAGTGGCACATTTCCGAGCGAGGGAGGCAAATGAAGCGCGACGCGGAGCGGCGCGCTTCATTTTCCCGAGATCGGAATGTGCCACTTTGAGCTCGAATGTGCACACTCGGTTTTAAGCTCGATTACCAAACGTCCCGTTTTAACAAGAAAAAAATTGGTCACGTTAGTTATACCCCACCTCGTACACGAAAGATTAATAATTAAAAAAAAAGTTAAAATAAAAAAAACAACACAAACACCATTCGAGCAACTTTCAAATCTCTTATCATTAAACAAAACAGTTAAAATCGCTATTATTCAACTTCTTTTAAAATTAGATAAAAAATAGCGCGTGGAAAATGTTAGAGGGCGCCGATTGAAATTACCGAAGAAAATTTCAAAGGAAATCGAAATTTTTTCCGGAGCACTTCGCATACGTAAACACCCAGCGGGAAGACGAAATAAATCGCGCAGTAATTTATTTTTTATTTCTATGGCGGAGCTTTAAATTTAAGCAGAAAAGCTCAAGTGGCGGGCGGGCAAGTCGGGCGAAAAATTGGAAACAACCCTGCAATATGTCATTTTCTTGCAAACAACGCTCTTATCTGCAGTCAATGCACTGTAAATGTGTTTACAACGCTTATCTTATTATTTTGATAGTGCTTAACTAATAACGCAAATATTACACAACGATCCGTCAAATATTCTGGTAAAAAAAAGAATTAATTGCAAGCGCGCCCTGTTTCCCAAGATTCTTCCAAGAATTCGTTCAGGTGCCCTTCGTTTAATCCTCGAAGAAGACTACGTCTGTTTCTTGTCTACATCGAAGCACCCTTCACGTATGCCTTTCCTAATCCCTGCAGCCACATTTGTGCAGCTTTAGTTAAATTCAATTAGTGCCTTGTAATTACCATACAACGAACTCTTATGAACATCGAATTACGCTCGAATAATACTTTTAATGCACTTAAAGAGAGTTACTTGTTTTAATTTAATTGATAACGTCCGCATTATTTAATTCGTCTTAAACGCAATCTAAAACGCATAAAAATAATCATTCCAAATACCCTGGAGAGCTGCTCGTCAACAAAATATCCAACACACCAAAATACATACAAATTCTTTCCCAAAGCCGTTCGGGCGAACCGTTTTAAAGGACCTCTAAGGTCGACCTTTATACCTGTTGCTAAATTTACAGGTGTTTAATGTTGAATACCTTACACCATCCACAACCAACACACCTGCCATTTTAAAATTTATCAAAATCAACCTGAGCACCCCAAAAAATCCTACCTGGAACCAATTTCGGGCGACTTTATTTGTGTATCGATTCCATTGGATAATTTTGTTCTATCATCGGGGTCAAAAGCTTTATCAGGTGTTTTATTTTCGACCACATAAAAATACCAACGATTACATTTCAAACTAATTTCGTATTTTGATGATCTTTGGCGAAGGAATTTATGGACCAAAAAAAAATTACACAAATATTGTGAGAAGTAAAAATAAATTAAGTCTAAAACGAGAACCAGAAGTGCAGCGCAACAGGTGTCTCTTGCCAATATAAAATAATACTTTTGCGAACCGTAATACTTTGGTTTTGTACCAAAATAAACCCGAGCTTTACGTTTTTCTGTTTATCTTCCGAAATTCTTGGCGATCCGTTTTCGATTTGGTTAAGCAAATGATGAACTGCACGTATACAAAGTTCTAATTATAAAAAAAACGGTTTTGTAATACGTAGGAGAAGTCAACGCTCCGTGGTTTTATTGGTTTTATAGCAAACTTTATCGGAATTTCATTTAATACCCAATTATAAATGTGAATGTGACTGTAGTTCGATATTTAATTGAATGTCGATGATATAAACAAATTAAAATAAAGTTAATTTAAATTTCAAAGATAATTAACGCGATTAAAAACATTTAAAGAAAAATATAAGATTTTTTTAGTACGCTTCCAGTCTCATAATTTCAATTAACTTCGAAAGTGTTACATTAAAAAATTATAAACAAGAATAATTTATTTTTACTTCTCCTTTCGTGGAAAAACTTGAAAAATAAACATTTACATTTAAAAAAATACAAATCTAACAATTGATTACTCTAAATAAGCCATTGAAAATGTTAAGTGTTTTGTTTCAAGAGAATACTCTAACTAAAAAATTGTCTGGTATTAAAAAAAAATATATTTTTACTTCTATTATCACGTAAAAAAAATAAAAACAGGGGTTCCAGTTTAAAAAAACCCACTTGATCACGGTCTTTGCCACAACAGCGCCATCTGTGAAAAATAAACACTCGCATCTTGTAGCGCTCAGAAATCGAAGCAAATTTTATATAAAAAGTTTTTTTGTCGGATTCCTAGTTTCGGAGTTATTTGATGCCTTGTAAATTAACCCCTGCATAAAGCTCATAAGACCGTTAGGGGGCGGTACATCAAAAACTAAGCCGACGTCGGTAGGGTGCGTCCCAATTTCGAAAAATATAGACTTTCCTCTAGAAGTCAGTAAAAAAAATTATAGGCGACGCCATATTAAATTTTTTGTAATCGGCAATTGAAAAGTTCAAGTGCGTTTTTTTGACCAATTTGCTATGCGCGTTTAATATTAAATATCTCCAAAACTAGGGTCGCATCAAAAAAATTTTATATACAAAAAAATCTTATTTTTCCCTGTACTTTCACGTAAAAAAATAAAATACCAATGGTCATTAAAAAAAATTTAGTTAGTATTGTAAACTTTGTTAATGAATCGATACAAACAAAAACCCTTATAATTTTATTCGTTGGGTTTATTACGTTTAATGAGGGGTCCTAATGTAGTTTTTTTTCTTGTGGCGAAGTACATAGCCATTGGGCCAAAGACTACAGCCCTCAAGACATAATAAAATTAAGAAATAAAATTCGAGATCCACCGTAAAATATTTAACATTTCAACAGGGTTGGGTATGACTCTAAAAGCGGGGATGTCTCGCCCCGTTGTTTAAAATGTTTTCTGATAGACTGATAGTGATATTGTATAACCCTTATATGCCCATCCCCAGGCGCATTCTCTTTGTTTTTACAATACACCTGAGAGTCTGGCGCCGTTGATGCTTGGCAGTTCTGATAATACCAATCGAGAAAACGGTAACTTGTAAAATTCTCAGGAGAATCTTAATACGGGTTTTAGGGGTGGTATCTTTTACTTTCAAGAAGAAAAAATATATTATTAATGCCTTAAGTCTGATCTGACGTTTCCTTCGTATTTTCCACTTAAAAAAATATTTAACGACATTACTCAAAATGCTTTGGCAACGCCAACAAAAGCCAAGACCAAAGTTCACAGACCCGAAAGCACAGATATTATTTAAAGCTCCTTTTCAAAGCGCAGGAAACGTTGAAAACCGTCACGTTTTGATAGTCTGGCTTGTTTTCGAAATAATATCGAATTGTTAGCCATCACAACTAATAATAACAGGTGTAACTTTTGAAAAGCGTAACAATAAAGATATTTCGAGCGCCTGGAGTAATCCAAAGCCAAAAATAAATTAATTAACCGCTTTTAAGATTCTAACAGTCTTAAAATTCTGAAAATGTTGCGGTCTTCCTGTTGGCTCATTAAAAAATCTACTTTCCTAATTTAAATAAAAATTATCCACAATTCCCTTAATAAAAACCACAACCATTTAAATAAGGCACCACGCTTTATTATTTTTTAACATCCCGATGACTAAAGACACAATTTGTAATGACAAAAAAATTTCCTTTGTTCCTCAGATCGGAAGCAGAACGATTGCAGTTTTTTTTTTCTAAATTAAACAAACCGATTTTTTATCATAAACCAACATTTTAATTGCGCAATAAACGTCATATTTGTTGCACAAATATTTATTTGTGCAATAAAAATTAGCAAACGTTATTCCAGACGTGAGTCGCTGAAAATTAATCATAGAACACAAAAAGGAAATTCTTGGGTAACTCATAGGATGAATATTTCATGATTTTTTTTTTAACAATAAGTAATAATTAAAAAAAATACCACTAAATCCTTCTTTTGAAAAATTTATTTAGCGGTTTCTTGAAAAAAAAAACAACCTTGAGCGTCCCAAGAACAAATTTTGATATTTAGGACGATTTTTTGCGAACGAAAAAACACTTCGGCTACAAGCCATTTAAATGTCAACTTAAAAAGCAAAATTTACGGTAAAACTATAAAGTAGGTCTCGCAAATTCAAACGTGAACCACATAATAATAATTAATGTTAATTAAATTATTGGTTTATGGGTAGTTCGTACGATTACCGTACGTCGGCCTTCTTTTACGACGCCGAAGGTTCTAATTTTAAGAAAATCGGTTTTATTTACAAAATTTACTTGTTGGGTTTTTAAAAATTACCGTGTCAAATATAAACCGTTCGGATCACTTAAAGAAAACACTTCGAAGTGTGCTGTGCCGTTGGCTTAAAAATTTTCCACACGACCGTATGATATTTAAGACTCAGGATACGTGTACAGTAAGAGCCCGCTTAACGCGGGGTATACGTTCCGAAGTTTAAGCGCTAAACGAAACAGCGTTAAACGAGGTCTTACTGTATTGTAAAAAGTCATAGTCAAGATTTTAGAAAAAATTTATCTTTTAAATTAAAAAAATAAATAAAGGCAAAGTCGGTTATTGTTGAACCCCAAAACCGATGTGCAAATTGCTCATATTGTTTTTCAATTTTAACATTGCAAAATTAATAAACCCAAACAATATTTCTGTTGATTCGGTTAAAACGAATACAAATAACGAAAGTTTACAAGTTTGAAGCCAAAACAACAATTCAAACGAATCGATATTGCTTCCAAAACAATGAACTTGGGTCAGCAATAAACTTATGAATTTTTAAAAATACATTAACAAAACGTTAAGAAAAGCTATTTAAAACGAAATAGAAAGGAACAGAATATTTTTTTTTATTCATTTCACCAAACAACAAATACCGATAAACAATCTCAAGGATAGTTTTCCAAGTAGCAGCCAGAGCATACAACAGATCTTAAATTGTAACGTTTACAATTATTTAAGCTGCGTTATCGCTTTTCGAGTTTATTTTTAAACTTCCTCTCGTCAGTAATTAAAAGCGTGAAGCCTGGTGCGGTAAAAACGCTCAATTTTACGGTTCACGACGATCAAAATGTAAATTAATAAAAATCTAGAGCGTTATTAACATAAAAATAAAGTTGCTCAAAGTGTAATGTCGTTAACTTCATTAAGGACGCCGTTAATAATAAAAAAGAGGATAATTATTGTTGAATGATAACATAACGAACTCGGCTGGTAATACGAGGTCGATAAAACTAGGAAAAAGGGCCAGAAAAAATTCAATTTTCCATTATCTCAATTCCATTTTCCAACAACAACAAAATCAAACAAGAAATTAATTCATTTCGCGTTTCCACAAATCTAAACTGGCAAATCGCAAAAATGTGCTGGTAAATAACAGTAAAAATGTTAGTTTTTTTCAAATTCATAACAAAGAAGGTATTAAAACGTTATCATCAATTCCTGACCACTCCAACGCTTTTTGAATACAATGCATCGACCAGTGGCTGTATGTATTTTGAAGCACGTCGAACACTTACGTGCGTTTCCTTTGTCTTTGTTTCCCTCAAAGACTAAATAAAATTAGAGAAAAGACGTGAGAGAAATGAGTTTTTAAATTTGGAGTGAAGCCAATCGCCAGACCATGATAATTCCTTATTGTTCTCTTTTATTACACAAGAATACAAAACGTACGACTCTGTTCCACACATTAATTCGTAATGTGTTCTTTAAAACGTACCCCCCCTTCTTATAAATTGCATTATTATGGAAATTTGTACGATTTTAGATAAAGCCCAAAACATAACCCTTTTCAACCGTGGCATTTTAAATTATAAGGGCCCGTCGAGTATAAGAAGACCGGGACCGGCTCAAAAATACACTTTTCAATTTGTACTCGAAGAAATTTATGTAAAAACTTGGGAGGCGTTAAGGGACGTGTAGATTTTCTTTAGAAAAGTTATTATGTTTGCAAAAAATTTATATTTATTAAACCATTATTGTTTTTAGACTGCAGAGGTTTCAAATAAAACCCTTTCGATTTACAATACTTTTGTGTTGTGCACCACTTCCGGTTAAACCGGAAGTCCACCTCGAGTCTCTTATTTCGAATGCAACCGACCACGTTAAAACTTTTCTTTCGATTCTACCGAAAACTTGAGATCGATTCCATACAACATAACACCGTTCGAAATTTGCAGATTTGATAGGAAAAAATCGTTCTCTTAGATGGAAAATTGTTTCCTAAAAGAACCATGCAGATTTCGAAAAACGAACAAAAAATAAAAGTAGCTACAGTAAAACCTCGATTATCCGGATTCGCGATTATCCGGATTGTCAACCGCGTTCGTTTTGTTCCCGTTAAAACGGGACACTTCGTAATCGTGCTTAAAACCGAGTGTGCGCATTCGAGCTCAAAGTGGCACATTCCGATCTCGGGAAAATGAAGCGCGCCGCTCCGCGTCGCGCTTCATTTGCCTCCCTCGCTCGGAAATGTGCCACTTTTCGCTCGAATGCGCACATCTTGTATTAATTGCATTTTCTACATTTCCCATCTCTCTTTGAAATCAAAATTTTAATTTTCCTTAGTAAATATCGGCTATATGTTCGAAAAAGGTATTTTACCATAGCATGGAGTGGGAGCGAGCGAAAAGATAGGACAAACTCATAAATAGGAGCGAGAGGGACCGATAAAATTATTTACTAATTTTTTGGGGCCAAAATGATTGCAAATCGGGTTTAAAACCGAGTGTGCACATTCGAGCTCAAAGTGGCACATTCCGATCTCGGAAAATGAAGCGCGCCGCTCCGCGTCGCGCTTCATTTGCCTCCTCGCTCGGAAATGTGCCACTTTTCGCTCGAATGCGCACATCTTTGTATTAATTGCATTTTCTACATTTCCCATCTCTTTGAAATCAAAATTTTAATTTTCCTTAGTAAATATCGGCTATATGTTCGAAAAGGTATTTTACCATAGCATGGAGTGGGAGCGAGCGAAAAGATAGGACAAACTCATAAATAGGAGCGAGAGGGACCGATAAAAATTATTTACTAATTTTTGGGGCCAAAATGATTGCAAATCGGGTTTAAAACCGAGTGTGCACATTCGAGCTCAAAGTGGCACATTCCGATCTCGGAAAATGAAGCGCGCCGCTCCGCGTCGCGCTTCATTTGCCTCCTCGCTCGGAAATGTGCCACTTTTCGCTCGAATGCGCACATCTTTGTATTAATTGCATTTTTCTACATTTCCCATCTCTCTTGAAATCAAAATTTTAATTTTCCTTAGTAAATATCGGCTATATGTTCGAAAAGGTATTTTACCATAGCATGGAGTGGGAGCGAGCGAAAAAATAGGACAAACTCATAAATAGGAGCGAGAGGGACCGATAAAAATTATTTACTAATTTTTTTGGGGGCCCAAAAAGATTGCAAATCGGGTTTAAAACCGAGTGTGCACATTCGAGCTCAAAGTGGCACATTCCGATCTCGGAAAATGAAGCGCGCCGCTCCGCGTCGCGCTTCATTTGCCTCCCTCGCTCGGAAATGTGCCACTTTTCGCTCGAATGCGCACATCTTTGTATTAATTGCATTTTCTACATTTCCCATCTCTCTTTGAAATCAAAAATTTTAATTTTCCTTAGTAAATATCGGCTATATGTTCGAAAAAGGTATTTTACCATAGCATGGAGTGGGAGCGAGCGAAAAGATAGGACAAACTCATAAATAGGAGCGAGAGGGACCGATAAAAATTATTTACTAATTTTTTTGGGGCCAAAATGATTGCAAATCGGGTTTAAAACCGAGTGTGCACATTCGAGCTCAAAGTGGCACATTCCGATCTCGGGAAAATGAAGCGCGCCGCTCCGCGTCGCGCTTCATTTGCCTCCCTCGCTCGGAAATGTGCCACTTTTCGCTCGAATGCGCACATCTTTGTATTAATTGCATTTTTCTACATTTCCCATCTCTCTTTGAAATCAAAAATTTTAATTTTCCTTAGTAAATATCGGCTATATGTTCGAAAAAGGTATTTTACCATAGCATGGAGTGGGAGCGAGCGAAAAGATAGGACAAACTCATAAGTAGGAGCGAGAGGGACCGATAAAAATTATTTACTAATTTTTTTGGGGCCAAAATGATTGCAAATCGGGTTTAAAACCGAGTGTGCACATTCGAGCTCAAAGTGGCACATTCCGATCTCGGGAAAATGAAGCGCGCCGCTCCGCGTCGCGCTTCATTTGCCTCCCTCGCTCGGAAATGTGCCACTTTTCGCTCGAATGCGCACATCCTCGTATTTATTGGATTTGCCTATATTGTTATTGTATTCTTCAATTCAAAAAATTAAAATTAAATTAAATTAGATCTATTTCTTGTTTGAAAAAGGTTAGATATTTTATTTTTTTTGATAAATTAGCATGGTGTTCTTCCGCACGCCTAATTGTAGCGAGCCCGATAAAAATATTTTCGGGTGTACCTTTGAATGTTTAATAATTCGCATTTTTGATTAATTAAAATTGTATATGAGTCAAATTTTCTGAAGTGGGCCACTGAAAATGTACTAGTTGATTTTTATATTATCTTTTGTAGATTGTTGAAGGTTTACATGTCAAAATTAATGTCTCCGAACATTTTTGGGCAATTTTCATTTTTCTGAAAATTATAAACAAATTAGTTTTTAAGGCGCATTTTGTCTGCATTGTTGTAATTAGATTTAATTTATGGTTTAATTCAATTTTTTTTAATATAAAAAAATATTTATATGTGACATCGGTGGTGCATCACAATTTTAGTACGACTTGGGTGGGATATGTTAAAAAAAAATGGGGAAATAAGAGTCAAAATTTTTTGTTTCTTTTTTTTTGTAAATAAACACCTAACAAGGTAAAATTGTTTTTTTTTTCAATTATCCGGATGAGTTGCAACATTAATTAGACCGGATAACCGAGTTTCCACTGTATTTTTAAAAATTCCAAAAATAAATGATTATTAAAAAAAAACATAGCAACGGTTGATCAGTTTCAAAGAACAATTAAAACCACCTGGAAATGATTACATAATCGTATTTTGATATGGTCCGCCATTTATTTATTTTATGATAACCGGAAGCATTGTTCTTAATATTAACGGGCGGTATTCCTTTTGCGTTCGGCCAAAGCTTTTTATATTTATCTTCATCTCCAACAAACAAATTCATCATTGTTTAATGTTCATTGAGCAATATTTAACTAATGCATCTTGTTTGCCTTTTCCTGTTGAACAACATACAGTGTGTGCTTTTTGTGCTACAAAAATCCCCTGTATTTTACTTCTGTCTTTTACACTTTTTGAATTTTAGAGGCTCGTCGATTTTTAATAGGAAGAGCAACTAACAAGTTCGGAAGAAGGTTGTTTTCGTCGAAAAAGAAATTTTATCGACTTTCTAGCGTTTTCAATGTCAAGGTTGGCTGCTTAATTGTTTATATTTGATTTTAATCGAGAATTACCACACAATCTTGAGTAACATGACTTGTTTATTATAAAAGCGTAAATTAAAGACGTTCGAAAAAAATTAGAACCTCTAATCCTATTGTGTTTTAAGTTGTTAATAATGGTGTACAAGTGCGTCCCACCGATGGCTCACAGTTAAACAACACCTACGCGATTTTGTAAGAGCGAGATTTTCCATTGATTTAAATTCAAATTGTCACGTATTACCTCTGGTGTTAGGTACGCCCCTGCTAGAATTCTATTCTAATTTAACACGAAAGTGCACTATACGATTTAACTATTTTATAGTGGTGGGTTGTGCGGATATCTGTGCAACTTCCTCTACATGTCAAAATTCGGAGTTTTCCTTACCGGAAAATTTCACAAAACAAAATCAAATGCGCCCCCAAGGTCTTTGTGGATCGTTACTAAATTTAAGTGGTTTTGCTTGTCGTTAAAAAAATGTTTACAAGCCATTAAAGAAAATTAATAATTTTTAGAACGTAGCAGTCGATTGTAAAGGGGGTACGCATCCTGCATATGAGTTTTTAACGCCATCGGGTATCGTCTGATAGAAATGAATATATTAAAGATATCCTACTGGTTTAGGTTGATATATTTATGATTACTTAGTCGTTCGCCGGATAAACTAGTTTTTAATTATATCATTCTATATTTATGATCGAAACGCCTCGCCTCGATATATATTGCATTTGCATTTAAATTCGATGAGGTTGCATAGGTTGCACTTCGCACCTGCAATTTCTACTTGCACTTCGTTATTCTTGGAGTGTCGCCAGTAAAAAGTTCTACCGCAGCAAATCAAGTTACTCCTTTAAACTATTATTAAAGCCATTCAACTAGTTATTACTTAAGGACTTAATTTTTTACTTCTAATAATATAAAAAGTATTTCTAAAAATTCTGATTCCTTAAACTTCTTGGCATAAGATAAAGTGAATAATAAAACAAATTCTTATACATAAACTTATAGAAAACTAGCTGGACCGCCCGGCTTCGCACGGCTACTGCAATTTCGAAGTAAAAACTAATTTTTTCCAAAATAAATATAGCCTATGTTACTCAAGCATATTGTCTTCTACCTGTTTAATTCAAGTTCCGGTAAAATCGGTTCGGCCGTTTCCAAGATATACGGGCGGACAAACAGACAGACGGATAGACAGACCGACAGACAGACAAAAATTTTAAAAACGCAAGTTTGGGCTTTGGCAACGACCAAATAACTATATTAAATTAAGAAAAACTCTTTATTTCGAAATCCCAGACAGACACTTCAATTTTATTTATATGTATAGATGTATAGATTACAGGCAAAAAATATTTTTTGAATACAGGGTGTTAAACTAATAGGTACTGAGACTTGACCGAGTGCTATAGCAACCTCTTACTACTATTTTTTGAAATTCTTTGCATCTAGCCCTAATTTGAAAACTTCTAACTTCTAACAAGGCCCCATAAAAAAATGAAGTAAACCGAGGGCGAACGGGTTGCCGGATTTTCTTTGCCTAAAAGCAAATTCACAGAACCGTAAATAAGAGTAACAAATATTCTGCTTCCGATTGGTTCAAAAAAAAACCTTGCCCAGTTTTTAGACAACATAAACGTTATTAGAAAAAGCGCTTTTCATAGTGAAACGAACCGGAGAAAGCTCGCAAATGTTTTTCCGACACGTTAATAAATGACTTTACTGTTTTGGATGCATTCGAAGAGACAAAAAAGAATTAAATATATAAAAAATCCATTAAGCGTATTTTCTATTTTGTATCTTCCTCTGGCAACTTGAGCAACTGGATAAACAACGCAAAGTGTTTGTACGCCCACGTAAACAATGCGCTTTGTTTATATTAAAAGAAAATAAGGTGGAGTTGATTTATTCTTGCAAATGAAAATTCAAATTCGAGCTAGCAAAACTCGACAGCACCACCGTTTCGTTCTCGCATAAATTGTTTGAACTGAAATCTAAAAAAACCGTGCATTCCATTATGTCGAAAACTTGTATCAATAATCTAACAGTAACAATTTCATAACATTTTTCGCTTTAATTAACTCCATGCGAGATTGTTTATAAAATACAATAGCTTGTAGCCGGAATGTTTTCCCAACACATGATGAATAGCTCCATGCATCCATTTTCAAATACAAATATTCAACACATCGCGTTTTATTATTTTTTCAACAAAAATTATGCACTCAATTAAAATACGGTTGATGAGCTCCATTGTGGACGTTGCCAAACCGAAAAGCTCCCACACTAAAATTTAATTAAAAAGGCACCAAAAGAACAAATTAGATTCTTTTTCAAATTCGTAAGATTTAGGGGCCGTCAAATAATAAACAATTTCATCTTAAATTACTCGCTCGAAAACACTTGAACGCTTTTAATCGTGAGGTTGATAACATTTAATAAATTATCCAATCTGATCAATTATAAAACCCGATTAATTAATAAATTAGTAAGCTCGATTTCCTTTTCGAAACGCCCGGAGCCATCATAAAATTATGTTTATTAATAAAATATATTCTTCCTGCATTTTACTCAAAAAACTTTAACCTTCGACGATCCTCGAGAACAAAAGTCCCCCTTAGAATATTCTTTTTTAATTTCAAAACTTAATTTCGTGCACTTTATGCAACATAGTGTTAAGTTTACCAACATAATAGACATTCCACATTTGGCGTAATAACATGTCTCTCATATGTGGCAACTTTCCAAAAAAGGAAAAGATAAAAGCTTTAATTACAGCGTGTAGATGTTATAAAATCGGAGCAATTCTCTTAATGGGATTTCCCTATTTAGTATTATCAAAAAAATTCGAACGATAATAAAGAGAATTAAAAGAGGAACAATGCTCAAATCGAAAAGCTTCAACGGTGCATTCTGATTGGTGCATTTTTTGGCATAGCCAAAACTGTGAGCGAACGGTTAATTTTTTGAATTAACGAATAAAATAATAATGTAGGCAAGTCCAATAAATACGAGGATGTGCGCATTCGAGCGAAAAGTGGCACATTTCCGAGCGAGGGAGGCAAATGAAGCGCGACGCGGAGCGGCGCGCTTCATTTTCCCGAGATCGGAATGTGCCACTTTGAGCTCGAATGCGCACACTCGGTCTTAAGCACGATTTGCAATAATTTTGGCCCCAAAAAAATTAGTAAATAATTTTTATCGTTCCCTCTCGCTCCTACTTATGAGTTTGTCCTATCTTTTCGCTCGCTCCCACTCCATGTTATGGTAAAATACCTTTTTCGAACATATAATCGATATTTACTAAAGAAAATTTAAATGTTTGATTTCAAAGAGAGATGGGAAATGTAGAAAAATGCAATTAATACAAAGATGTGCGCATTCGAGCGAAAAGTGGCACATTTCCGAGCGAGGGAGGCAAATGAAGCGCGACGCGGAGCGGCGCGCTTCATTTTCCCGAGATCGGAATGTGCCACTTTGAGCTCGAATGCGCACACTCGGTTTTAAGCACGATTAACAGGAAAAAACGAACGCGGTTGACAATCCGGATAATCGCGAATCCGTATAACCGAGGGTTTACTGTATCGAGCTTTTTTTAAATAAAATTCTCCTTTTAGAAGGCAAAATGCGGTGTGCACACCATTGAAATAAAGTGCACGAACTTAAACGTGCATTTAGGTACAAACAGTGATTAAATCAGCAGTTATGGTGTGTCACGTCGCTGCGCCCACATCCATTTTTTAAGCTGACAATAATATTTTGGATATAGCCTCGGCATTTATCGTGATCCACAAGAAAGAAATGAGAGAACCCACGCCTTCTTACACGAGTTTCGAATTATTTTTTTCTCTTACTCGAAGACAATATCCCCCCGTCCCGGAATCCTTTCGTTTTTAATTTATTATGAATGCGACGTGTATAAACAAAATTAATGGCACAAGAGAGCTTACAGCCTCGTACATACATAAATATTTGAGTGTTTCGTAAATACCCTAAAGTAGGTTGAAAACCTGTATAAAAGAGTACATATTTAATTATCCTTTTAAAGAGTTTTGCTTTTGCGATTGATGGATGTACTCCACAAAAATGCATTGTAGCGTGATAAATTGTAATGAAAATCGTGAGGCTTATAAAGATAATTGCATTTTTAGAGACGTTCAATGTTGAATAAAATGTATGAGATAAGAACAAAGTATGTAGCATGTTATGCCAAGATTCCCGAGCAAAATCATTATGGTTATTTTGATCCTAGTCTATCTTACAGGATTTTTTACTATATGCAGTTGGTAACGCTACATAACACCCTCAATTGTGGGTTTGCAAATTGAAATTTTGAAAAATAAACCACCAACCTACATTATGATAAATTGTATAGCTATAGCGATATGTTCTCTAAAGTTACATCTATTTCCTTAAAATACTCAGTTTTTCAAAATTTCTTTCACAAGACCTTAAAGCTATTTTAAATCTAACTTTCAAAACAAAATTGTAAACACTAACAAAGTTATAAATTATTACAATATGAAAATTTCTGAAAAATGGCCCGATGTGTTCAATCGGTGCAACAAAAAACTATTTCATGCGATCTAATAAGCTTCTTCTATGATCTTATTGTTTTTTGAGTTCGATTCAAGTAAAAAGAGTCCCAAATAATCAAAACTAAGTTTTCTCTTAAAGATAACAGGCTTCTAAACTTATTAAACATAGACACATATTACTTCCTTAAATAGCTATACATATTGCTCAGTTATTTTAAACGTTACTGGTGCACAAAAGTCCTAAACTTAAAAATTATATTAAAAAAACATCAATAACAATTATTAATAAAAGGAAATTGTGCAGAAAGCACATCGTACTCTTTCAGAGGCAGTTTCACCAGGTATCGCAGGTCCTTCCGATCGAGTCATGTAAAAAGTCTTCTGCATCGACTCAACAGTTAAGTAAACTGTAATCATAGTTAAAATCCAACCCCCATGGCATCCCTTCACAAAATGCAGCAACCTTTAACGTTCGAGCTATAATTTAAAGATTATTAAATTTAACGAAATGGTGCCCGATGCAGCGCGTTAGCGCAAAGTCGAGCGAGTTAGAAAAGCTCCCTAATTAGCGATTAGGGGTTGCGTTACGGCTTGTAAAGGAAAGCTTTCCGCAACAACGTTGTTAGCAGTGCTTTAACGAATAGATTTACACACCTAATCGATGTGGATTCTGTTCCGAGGTAGTGAATTGCTCACCGATAGAGGATTTTCTCCCAGTAATTAGCATCGATGTGCCCGATTTGCTGCGACCCTGAAGGTCACTTCTAAATCGAGCCAATTTACAATTCGGGACGTGACTTAGATTTTTATTAGAACCATTGTAATTCTGAAATTAATTATTTTCACCTTGTCCACGTTTGACACCCGAATATTGAACAGTTAAGACGACTAAGGTCTGGAAATTTCGCAACGTTTTCCTTTGGGAGCTTTTCCGGCCTTCCTTCGAGAAAATCGATAGGCGCGTTTATCACGTCTTTTTACCTTGACCTACCAGATTCAACCATGACTCGACGTTCCGCGTCCCGTACGACGAATTCATTCATGCTCCCTTTCGGTCGATTTCAACGTAATTTTTGTACGAAAGGGGGTTTTAGTAGTAAAAAAGGGTCGACTCACCTACACTTCTCGGCGAATTCGAAGCCCGACTTCTTCCTCGAGTTAGCGTGCACTGGCGAGATGCTGGGTTCGCTGACGGTGGCCGGCGGCGAAGAAGATCCGGAGCCGGTACTGTTGGAGGAGAGGCTTCCGGTCCTTCCCCGGGTCTCGGTGGCGGCCGTATGATAAGTGGTCGTTATCGCCAGCGTCGGCTTAGAATTGCGATTTCTGCGCTTCTTCTTCTTGACGGAGTCGACCTCTTCGATGCGGCCGAAAATGTTGCTGGTCGGCGGCGGCGGCATCCAGTCGAGGTCCTTCTTGAGGTGTCCGCGTCCGCACTTGCAGCCGCAAGCCTTGAAGGCGAGATCGTAGCCCTTCTTCGTCCAGAGGTTCTGGTGGCGTTGCCGTTCGGACCAGGAGCGAGCGCGTCCGCAGGTCTTCAGGTGGGCGAGCACCGTCAGTTCCCAGGCCTCGAAGCACTCACGGTGCATGTAGCGGCCGGCGGTGCACGCTTCGTTGTTGCAGGTGACTCGCACCGTGTCCCGGAGATCGTCCAAGGAGATGAGCATGGGGTCGTTGTTGTTGGGGTTCATCGGTTGTTGTTGTGCGCGCACACATTCCCCGCTGGGCACGCAACAACGCGTTACGCCGTCTTCGGGATCGATACCGATGAGGCCTTGAACTTGGCCGTGCTGCCGGCGCGGAGGCATGCCGGATGCGTTCGCGGACAATGCGGCTAAGAACGTGGGGGTTGGCAGCTTGACAAAGTGGCGAATCTTGTGGCGATACGAAGAAGAACGTGGTGTGTGGTGTTAATGCTTGAAGATGCTGGTGTGTGCTGACCTTGGTACGCGCGTCTTCCAAGCAGCTCTATCGGTAACCTACTGCATGTGGTGCTCGCTGCACGCACAGCTGGGGAAAGTGTTCAGGAGGGGAGTCCCGAAAGCGAAAGGTAGGGGAAGAGTGGGGCGGCTTTTCACTTTCCGTTTCCGTGACCGACGCAAGCGCCGGTTTCCCTCTCGACAACCCTGACATCGGCGTCGTCGTTACCACTTTCGTTGTTGCATCATTTTATGTTGAAAACAAAGATCTAATTGCTACCTCAAATGTTGTTTCTGCACCATCTGCACTTCTTTAATTAATTCCTCTACCTGTTGACTTATTTTTTCTTCTTCCCAACCCCCACGCGAGCCGTCCTTCGATAAACAACCCCCTTTTCAACTTGTTGATGGAAACAACTCAACTTTCTCTTTGACGCTTCGCGTACTAGGTGACTAAATGTCACATGCTATACTTGGTGGGGTTTGCCATACCCCGAAAACAAAATGAAAGAAAATCCAAAAAATTGTACTTTATGACAGTTCAATGATAAAAATATTTTTAATAACCAATAACACAGGCCTGCAAATTTTTGGTCATTTGACAACTGATTCTGGGGTATTTTGATGCGCTGATTACAAATATGAACTCGGTCTTTCTCCATCACCCACAGATTTTTTTGGAAAAGCTACAAATAGAATTTCGAAAAAAAAACACGTTTTCTCACAGAAAAAAATATATAAATAAATAAGTAGCTGCTTTCTAACTTTGAAAACTATGAAAATATTATTACAAGACATTGTTACGATACAATACATATCAATTTCTTTGTGGAATCTGGTTCTTTTTTCTCCAAAGCTTCTGTTGCGCGATTTTCTCTGAAATTTTCGGTTTGGATTGTCGCGCTTCAGCAAACAACAATAATCTACCATCATGGTGAAGTTTCATCTTTCTGGATACCTGTCTTCAAGTTCTTTCAAATTTTGGTGAAACCTTTCGCCTTGTTCTTCACCAACGGTTCCTAGATTTTCTGGTACGTATTCAATGTGCGAATTCTGGAAATTAAGTTTAATGCTCATCTTACAGTCCATTAGACCCAAATTTGTTATTATTTTGACTACTATTTCATTATAGTAGGAGTTTTTATGGGTCCCCACGCCAGGGCAAGGTATTTTTCTGCCCTTTTGACCATTTGACGAAAAACTCAATGATGTCGAGTTACAAGGGTGGAAATCTTTTGAAGAAGTGGTGAAAAACTTTTTGGGGAACAATAAACACAACGACTATAAAGAAATAGTAGGCAAAATGATATCAAATTTGGGTCTCATGGGCTGTAGTATGAGCATTAAGCTTCATTTTCGAAATTCGCATATCACATACTTTCCAGAAAATCTAGGAGCCGTTAGCGAAGAACAAGGCGAAAGGTTTCATCAAGATTTAAAAGAACTTGAAGGTAGGTATCGAGGGAGATGGAATTCTACCATGATGGCGGACTATTGTTGGCTATTGACGCGCGACTATCCAAACAAGAAATTTAAAAGAAAATCGCACAACAGAAGCTTTGGGGAAAAAAGGAGCAGATTCCACAAAGAAAATTAAACACCTTGTAGCTTAACAATGTCTTCTAATTATATTTGAATAGTTTTCAAAGTTAGAAAGCAGCTACTTTTTTATTTATATATTTTGTATATATAATTTAGACCCATCAATTACACGACAAATTAATTGAATAATTTTAATCGTTCTCTCTCACTTGCATTGACAAGATTATTGTATCTTCTCGCTCCCTTCCACTTATTGCTATGGTAAATACATTTTTTGAATATAAAATCGATATTTACTAAATTAAATTAAAATTTTTGATTTGAAAGAGCGCACGGTAAATTATACTAATGTAATAAATACGATGATGTGCGCATTCGAGCGAAAAGTGGCACATTTCCGAGCGAGGGAGGCAAATGAAGCGCGACGCGGAGCGGCGCGCTTCATTTTCCCGAGATCGGAATGTGCCACTTTGAGCTCGAATGTGCACACTCGGTGTTAAGCTCGATTACCAAACCTGCCGTTTTAACAAAAAAAAATTGTTCACGTTAGTTATACCCCACCTAGTGCACGGAAGGTTAATCACCACGACCAACAGTTCAAAAATCAATCTCGACACTTCTTTTTGTACAATCCGGCAATAACCAAAAAATTAAACACTTTCTAAAGCAAAATAAGTCGTCGTCGTCGTCTTCGTCGTCGTCGTCCTCTTGGTTCTCCAATCGATTGATATGCAAAAGGAAGATTAATAGATTACTTCTTATCGCTGTTTTTCTTTTTGGAAGCGCTTCCTGACTTAATCTTATTTTTCCTACGAACACGTAAAATATCGTTATTTAATGCCGACCAAAGTTTGAATAAGGAGCTGCAACGGGGTGCTTTGTTTCGAGTTGCCAAAAGGTGCATTCGTTAGTGAAACACACAGAGCTTGCAAAAAAAGCGAATAAATCAAAGGAGATGCAAGCTCAACCTTATTTACCCTAAAAGCTTCACACACCCTCGAGTGTACAAAAAGTTTCTTGCTCCATGAAAAAATAAATCGTATTTTATTGGGGAACGAGGTCGTTGTGCTTTGATTTTATAAAATTTGGTTTTAAAATAAACCAAAAGACTTCAATATAAGGTGGAGGTTAAGGAAATTGATCAAAAAACTAAAATTCTTATAAGTGGTACTTATCTATCACACTATATGTTTAACATGGATATTATTATTGTTAAATAAGGTCTTATTAATATCAATATATGGGCGACTGAGCTATGTACATGGTGTTTCGATTTTGCTGTGAGAATATGATGCCTTTTGCTCGCTTAGGTACTGAAATATATAGATATGAATGTGGTGCCATCTGTTGTTGTGCCCCAATGCATGAATATTTCAGCCTACTGGTACTACAATTTTACTTCAAGTAGGTTTTGTTGTAGCTTGCCTTAGCAGCCCGTAAAAAATTAAAAATTAAAAGTTTCATTTTAAAGCCAAATTTAATTTTTCAAATGGGCCAAAATTTTTATTTTAGAGCGATAGCGCTAGGAAATGACACCGGCTAGGGTTGCTAGGGGTACGTAGGAACACCCCCTTGCAATATAAAGCAATTCTATTTTTTTCATTTTTTCCTAAAAAAACATGGGTTTAAAACGCATGGTTTTTCAAAAAGAAAAACGTTTTTTTCAAAGCTTTGAAATAGCACGCCTATGGTTTCTTAGGCCTATCCGAAGCCAAAAAGGCTCCCGAATCCGAATCTGAAAAGTTTTTAAAGATCCGTCCACAAATAACGGCGCTAGAATTTTTTTAAAGTTCAAAATTATGCTAAAAAGTGGACCTAAAATTACAATCATTAATTTTTTTTCAAAATTATGTAAATCTAACGCAAGGGCTGTTTAGAAGGGACCTTCAGACACATTTTATTTCAAGTACGTTTTGTTGTAGCTCGCCTTATAAGCCCATAAAAAATTAAAAATTAAAAGTTTCATTTTAGAGCCAAATTTAATTTTTTAAATAAGCCAAAATTTTTATTTTAGAGCGATAGCGCTAGAAAATGACACCGGCTAGGGTTGCTAGGGGTACGTAGGAATACCCCCTTGCAATATAAAGCAATTCTATTTTTTTCATTTTTTCCCAAAAAAACATGGGTTTAAAACCCATGGTTTTTCAAAAAGAAAAACGTTTTTTTCAATGCTTTGAAATAGCACGCCTATGGTTTCTTAAGCCTATCCGAAGCCAAAAAGGCTCCCGAATCCGAATCTGAAAAGTTTTTAAAGATCCGTCCACAAATAACGGCGCTAGAATTTTTTTAAAGTTCAAAATTATGCTAAAAAGTGGACCTAAAATTACAATCATTAATTTTTTTTCAAAATTATGTAAATCTAACGCAAGGGCTGTTTAGAAGGGACCTTCAGACACATTTTATTTCAAGTACGTTTTGTTGTAGCTCGCCTTATAAGCCCATAAAAAATTAAAAATTAAAAGTTTCATTTTAGAGCCAAATTTAATTTTTTAAATAAGCCAAAATTTTTATTTTAGAGCGATAGCGCTAGAAAATGACACCGGCTAGGGTTGCTAGGGGTACGTAGGAATACCCCCTTGCAATATAAAGCAATTCTATTTTTTTCATTTTTTCCTAAAAAAACATGGGTTAAAACCCATGGTTTTTCAAAAAGAAAAACGTTTTTTTCAAAGCTTTGAAATAGCACGTTTATGGTTTCTTAGGCCTATCCGAAGTCAAAAAGGCTCCCAAATCCGAATCTGTATAGTTTTTAAAGATCCGTCCACAAATAACGGCGCTAGAATTTTTTTAAAGTTCAAAATTATGCTAAAAAGTGGACCTAAAATTGCAATCATTAATTTTTTTTTCAAAATTATGTAAATCTAACGCAAGGGCTGTTTATAAGGGACCTTCGGACACATTTTATTTTAAGTACGTTTTGTTGTAGCTCGCCTTATAAGCCCGTAAAAAATTAAAAATTAAGAGTTTCATTTTAGAGCCAAATTTAATTTTTCAAATAAGCCAAAATTTTTATTTTAGAGCGATAGCGCTAGGAAATGACACCGGCTAGGGTTGCTAGGGGTATGTAGGAACACCCCCTTGCAATATAAAGCAATTCTATTTTTTTCATTTTTTCCTAAAAAAACATGGGTTAAAACCCATGGTTTTTCAAAAAGAAAAACGTTTTTTTCAAAGCTTTGAAATAGCACGCCTATGGTTTCTTAGGTCTATCCGAAGCCAAAAAGGCTTCCGAATCTGAATCTGAAAAATTTTTAAAGATCCGTCCACAAATAACGGCGCTAGAATTTTTTTAAAGTTCAAAATTATGCCAAAAAAGGGTCCTAAAATTGCAATCTTTAATTTTTTTTTAAAATTATGTAAATCTAACCCAAGGGCTGTTTAGAAGGGACCATCGGACACATTTCATTTCAAGTACGTTTAGTTGTAGCTTGGCTTATAAGCCCGTAAAAAATTAATGACCGTTCCTATATGTTTTTCGATTTACAAATAAAGTTAAAATTTTTTTTTTCAAAATTATTTAAATCTAACACAAGGGCTGTTTATAAGGGACCTTCGGACACATTTTACTTCAAGTACGTTTTGTTGTAGCTTGGCTTATAAGCCCGTAAAAAATTAATGACCGTTCCTATATGTTTTTCGATTTACAAATATAGTTAAAAAAATTTTTTTCTAAATTATTTAAATCTAACGCAAGGGCTGTTTAGAAGGGACCTTCGGACACATTTTACTTTAAGTACGTTTTGTTGTAGCTCGTCTTATAAGCCCGTAAAAAATTAATGACCGTTCCTATATGTTTTTCGATTTACAAATAAAGTTAAAATTTTTTTTTTCAAAATTATTTAAATCTAACACAAGGGCTGTTTATAGGGACCTTTGGACACATTTTATTTAAGTACGTTTTTTTGTAGCTGCTTATAAGCCCGTAAAAATTAATGACCGTTCCTATATGTTTTTTGATTTACAAATAAAGTTAAAATTTTTTTTCAAAATTATTTAAATCTAACACAAGGGCTGTTTATAAGGGACCTTCGGACACATTTTACTTCAAGTACGTTTTGTTGTAGCTTGGCTTATAAGCCCGTAAAAAATTAATGACCGTTCCTATATGTTTTTCGATTTACAAATATAGTTAAAAAATTTTTTCTAAATTATTTAAATCTAACGCAAGGGCTGTTTAGAAGGGACCTTCGGACACATTTTACTTTAAGTACGTTTTGTTGTAGCTCGTCTTATAAGCCCGTAAAAATTAATGACCGTTCCTATATGTTTTCGATTTACAAATATAGTTAAAAATTTTTTTCTAAATTATTTAAATCTAACGCAAGGGCTGTTTAGAAGGGACCTTCGGACACATTTTACTTTAAGTACGTTTTGTTGTAGCTCGTCTTATAAGCCCGTAAAAAATTAATGACCGTTCCTATATGTTTTTCGATTTACAAATAAAGCAAAATTTTTTTTTTCAAAATTATTTAAATTTAACGCAAGGGCTATTTAGAAGGTACTTTCGGACACATTTTACTTCAAGTAAGTTTTGTTGTAGCTTGACTTCTAATATGTATAGTATATGTATATACGTACATATATATACAAAAAATGATCATCTGAAGTATAAGATACTAAAAATTTAGAACCCGAAGTCAATCTTGCGATTTTTTAAACATTGCTAACAATAACAAATTCAAAATCTTGGGACTTTTTATTTATATAGTTCAGTTGCACTGAAAAGTCTATTATAATTATTTAAAGAAGTGCTTCTACTAAAGTTACACCCAAAGTTCACATTGAACTCTAACTTTATTTACAACGTGGTAGTTTGTTGCTAAATATTTTATTAAGTGCTTCTGAAAACTAGTCGAGACTCATATATATATTTTTTAGATTAATATCCTTAGAGTAAAGGCGTTCTCTTAAAATTGTAAACCGTGACAGATAAGCATAAAATATGATTTTGTTAATATGAAGTTTAACGCATATGGTGTACTTAAATAAATGAACAAACATTCTCCTTGGGACTTTTTACAGACTAAAGTCTGACGTTACTTTTTTTCAAGTGTAAATAAATGCATATGTCTATTTAAATAAGCCACAAGTCTGTATGTGTGTCGATACAATAATCTCTCTTTTTAGCACTTTTGAGAGAAGGTGGTAGAGGTATGTGTCTGTGCATACACGCGGGCACAGAAAGTTTCTTCTAAACAAACAGACAAATCGATATCGATCACCGATATTAGATAAGGGGTGTTATTTTTGATCGCACGTCCCTTTGTGTCACTTTATTAGGGTCGAAAAGCTTTGCATTGTAATAAATATTTTCTCGACTAGCAGACATCTAACTTTAATAATCTAAATGTTCCATCAAGCAGCGTCCTGAATGGCTGAGTTGTAAATGGAGATGATGGCATAAAGACACAAGTATAATTAGAAGATAAGAACACCTCATCCTTAATCTTAGCTTCGTACAAAACCTGTACATTGCAGTACATTAGTTCCTATTTACGACTATTAGAAGACAAAGGTCTATCTACTTGTATGGCCTTGCCTTTTAGATATACGACCCTTATTTATTAGGGAGACTCCAGCTATTCTCGCGAGATAAAATGATACGTCATTTAAATTTGTTACGTGATTATCCTCTTAATTACCTTTCATATGTAATATTTCGGAGACGAGAATTAATTTTAAAACAGACACACTAATTAAGTTTCCTTAAATTCTAAATTCCCAAGGAGACGCTTTTACGAAATTAACCTCTTCTTAAACCACTAACAATGTATTTTAATTTATAATTTGAGGGAAAAAAAACCAAATTTTTGGGTGTGCGTTAAGGTGAAGGATTTAATCTCATTTTTTTATAAAAAAAAGTATTAAGTAGATTGGGCTTAAAAATTAATTTTCTTAGAGAAAGCTGCTTATAAAAAATGCAATTAGGTTTCCGAGAAATTAATACTTGGTAATTAATTGGCCCTTACGTTTTTTAATATCTCTTTCTTAACTTCATTCATTTAAAGTTAATGAAAGGAACGAGCTTTCTCCGAGTTGTAATTTAAAAAAGGTCTTGTTAGTATTTTTAGTCTCGGCAGTAAGTCTGAACCGAAAAATGAACAGACACATAAATATTTAATGTTTATATAGAATCTCAGGTACTTCTTGATATGTACAAGAACACAATTCGGTTGATGGGGCTCAAAGTTACTCATTTTTTTGTTAAGTTTATAGGAACAACCTTTTATTAATAATTAAAATCATAATTCAATGATTAAAAGAATTGGAAGATCAAAAAATGTACTTCTTCTTCACTTAAGTTTCAAATTCAAAAATTGTGGGTTAAGAAGTATTTTAAAGACTTTGCGTTTTGTGA
This sequence comes from Sinopyrophorus schimmeli, assembly GCA_036325965.1. Classification (NCBI taxonomy): domain Eukaryota; kingdom Metazoa; phylum Arthropoda; class Insecta; order Coleoptera; family Elateridae; genus Sinopyrophorus; species Sinopyrophorus schimmeli. The sequence goes on from JARFIZ010000403.1 coordinate 395,478, forward strand.
AAATAGATAGAGCTTCGGTGCACTTTTGATTTAATATTGAGGAGCAATACGAATTTATTTAACGCTTTTATTTTAGAGGTGAAATAAATAATCGCAACCGCATTTACGATAAGAAATTCCCATTTGTGAAATTTTATACGATTCTGATTCTTATGTTCTTGCGCTATAAAAGTTGTTATCGGAACGCACATGCAGCTAAAGGCAATTTGATTAGATTTAACATTCGAAAATTCTAGTAGTTCGGTGCCTTTGTTCGCGAAACGTTCCAGAAATTTCGATCTACCTTTAATAAGCCAAATACGATGGTACGGTTATTAATAAAAAGTGCTCTTCTTTCAGGAATTAGAAGAGAACTTCGGGGATATCCAGGATCGACTTCGATAGCGCCCCAGAAGCTGAGTCTTTTAAGGTAAAATCACAATTTTTTTATAAAGCAGTTTTCCGATTTAAATCTTACAAAAGCTTTGATAAGGACATTTAATTGAAATTGTTATAACAAATTATATTTAATTTTTGGCATAATTCTATACTGAAAAAACGTGCAAAATTTAAATGGGATTATTAAATGAATTATATTTCTATGGCATGATTCATATTTTGGTTTCGTTTTTACAAAAAGTAAAATCAGTTAATAATGATTTATATAAAGTAACTCTTATAGAAAGTTAAAATGTGATGGCCTCTTTACTTACGTAATTTTATGTCATCGATCTTCCACATTGTTTTGACTACAATTAAACAATAACCATTAATCTATTAATAACAAAGCTATAATAACGCGGTTTAAAACGCCAAAAAATATGGATTTTTAGCTATCATGTACATATAAAGTGTTATTAAATTTGCAACAATTAAGCCTTTAAAATAATCAAAGAAACATGATATATTTTTAGTTCAAATGCAAAAATTTAATTTTTACTGCATATTGAAATGCTAATAACTTTGTTAATAACAAAGCTATAATAACGCGGTTTAAAATGCCAAAAAATATGTACTTTTAGCTATCATGTACATATAAAGCTTTATTAAATTTGCAACAATTAAGCCTTTAAAATAATCAAAGAAACATGGTCTATTTTTAGATCAAATGCGAAAATTTAATTTTTACTGCATATTGAAATGCTAATAACTTTGTTAATAACAAAGCTATAATTAAAGCGGTTTAAAATGCCAAAAATATGGATTTTAGCTATCATGTACATATAAAGCTTTATTAAATTTGCAACAATTAAGCCTTTAAAATAATCAAAGAAACATGGTCTATTTTTAGTTCAAATGCAAAAATTTAATTTTTACTGCATATTGAAATGCTAATAACTTTGTTAATAACAAAGATATAATAACGCGGTTTAAAATGCCAAAAAATATGGATTTTTAGCTATCATGTACATATAAAGCTTTATTAAATTTGCAACAATTAAGTCTTTAAAATAATCAAAGAAACATGTTCTATTTTTAGATCAAATGCGAAAATTTAATTTTTACTGCATATTGAAATGCTAATAACTTTGTTAATAACAAAGCTATAATAACGCGGTTTAAAATGCCGAAAAATATGGATTTTTAGCTATCATGTATATATAAAGCTTTATTAAATTTGCAACAATTAAGTTTTCAAAATAATCAAAGAAACATGGTCTATTTTTCAATCAAATGCAAAAATTTAATTTTTACTGCATATTGAAATGCTAATAACTTTGTTAATAACAAAGCTATAATAACGCGGTTTAAAATGCTAAAAATATGGACTTTTAGCTATCATGTACATATAAAGCTTTATTAAATTTGTAACAATTAAGCCTTTAAAATAATCAAAGAAACATCGTCTATTTTTAGTTCAAATCCAAAAATTTAATTTTTATTGCATATTAAACTGCTAATAACTTTGTTAATAACAAAGCTCTAATAACGCGGTTTAAAATACCAAAAAATATGGACTTTTAGCTATCATGTACATATAAAGTGTTATTAAATTTGCAACAATTAAGTCTTTAAAATAATCAAAGAAGCATGATATATTTTAGTTCAAATGCAAAAATTTAATTTTTACTGCATATTAAAATGCTAATAACTTTGTTAATAGCTAATTATTAACTCTATTTGGTTGTAATTAGTGTTTGGATTTTATTGTAATTGTAAAAATAAAAGGCAATGCTCCCAAGTAAAATTTGAAGGCCTCGAATTCGATAGCATTGCAAACGCTCAAAGGCTGAAGACGATAAAGATATCAGAAACACCACATTTTTGTTATTCAACGAAGCACGTGCATTTTTAAAAATCAATACTTTTATTTACAAAAAGGCATACAGAGTTTCTTACAACAAATAAGTGACGATTCTTTTTAATTAAATAAATTCATATTAAAACATTCCCATAGTAAATAAATTCTATTGTTATTCTGTGGGCCAACTGTGTGCCACCGAAGAGATTAATTTGTTTTAATATGTCTGACACGTTTTTCTCTTTGTTTTCAGCCCCTTTCACCAGTTGAAAGATGTCCACAGGAGATAATTAATAAAATCTTTAATTTCAGGATATTTAATAATTAGATTGGATGCTACCAAGTTAACTCTTGGAAACGCATACAGTCGATATACAATTTTCGGGAGAAACTGGCCCTTTTTCTTGAATAACTCATGGGCCTTCTTTCAGATCGAACGTGGCCCGCGTGCCCCCAAACGTTTTCGGTGCAAATCGTCGCGTTTCCCGGGACGTCGTCAGTGTGTGCGTGGAAATCCTTTTTTCTTTAACAATAAAGTTACAAAGTGTTAAGTCGAAGTATCGCGCGTTTTATAAAAACATTGAACCAAAGAACTATTGTGCGGGAGTGTTCGGGTGCGGAGTGGTTCCTGCCGTTCCAAGAAGGACGTGGAGCACCGTAGTTTGAGTCAGCCAAAACCCTCAAACGCCAAGACATCTATAACTGGACGTTAGGTGGGTTCTTCCAGCGTTAGGGACCGTGGAAAAGGAGCAACGAAGCGCTTTTGGGGTGACCGAATTTTTATTAATCCTTGCAGGAGGTGAAATTGGATGGTGGAGTCCTATTTTTTTTTCAATTTTGGTTAGCTCAAGGCGAAATGATCGGTCGGTTAACGTCGTGGACGGGTTCGGCTTCATCTTTATTTAATTTACAATAACAAACAAACCTTTATGGCTTTATTAAAATCGGGCTTTGATTTTGAATGTTTCAATTTTTTTCGATTAGCAGCCTTAAGGTGTTTGTTATTTATTTGCGTTTATTTATTATTTTAGGGCTGGGACTCCACCTATACAATTTGTTCAATAATTTTATTGCCATCTAATCTCTTTAATTTTTTGTTTAAGTTTTGATACTTATTATGAATTACAAATTGTTTTGGCAATCACATTAGTATTCAATTCATTTTATTTTGGATTGTGCTTTTAAAATTGCCTTCTTTTATAAATTTATCACTTTTTACATGATTTGTTTATAAATTTTGGTACACACACAGATCTGTTTTCTTTAGTCAAAAATAATTGTTTAAAAACTAGATTCGGGTTTGTTTTCCGATAATAACAAAGAGGATTATTTGATTTAATTGTTATAGCAAAAATTTTTGATAATTTACAATTGTTTTCATTATTAACTTACATTTTAACGCAATAAATCGTGTTGTTTTTAATTATAAACAATGTTTATTACAGTTTGTGATTTTCTTATAAAGTTTTGATGGTAAATGTAATTGTGGTTTCTTGTTAGTTAAAAAGAATTTTAAATTGTTTAATAATTTTGTTGAAATCATTAATTTCGTTTTAAATTTACACTTATTATAATATTTTAATTAAGTTTTATTGTAGTAAAATGTGTTTTAGCAATGTAAAAACACTATAGACTACAGTTCTAGTTTCATCCTTGTATATTGTTTAGACTCTTACATTGGATTCTATCTCAAACTTCTATTTTTTGCAAAAGGAATCTTTAATTGTTTATTAATCACACTAAAAGCACAAAATCTTGAAGATTTACAATAGAAGAAGTTTTTGGAACAATTTTTAGTTCAGTTTTTGGATGGTTTTACATTTGATGCTGTTTTAAAATGTTTGCTAAAGATTAAATAACATAATATTTCTAGTATTCCAATTAAAACCGTTAAATTTTGATATTTAATTTGTTTTTTACGATTTATCTTACTATAACATTTATATTTTTAATTGTAAGTAGTTTACCATCTGTAATTATATTTACATTTGATTTTATTTTTAACTTGTTTACAATTAAAGGTTTCCTTTTCAATAAATAATTATTACAAAACATAACACACGGTTTTGAATTGCTCTTTGCATCGAGTTTAGACCTACAAAGATTTAATTTAATCAAATTCACTAAATGAGATTTTTAAAATCTTTCAGGATTCATTAATAGTTTAATAATTATTAATAAAAAATGGCATTTGCTTTAAATTAAGTATAAATTGAAATAAAAATTCGGAGAGTACGCCTTTCAGAGTTGGATGTTCAATTTGTGCTTAAAAACCAATTCACCCCTGCAAGTTTATTTAATTTTTTATATTTGTGTATAGGAGTTTTTGGTTCGGACGGATTCATTTTTCGATAAAATTGTTATTGCATTTTAAATCCAACCCTCCGAAAACTTCTTTGTTGATACAATAAGCTGCAAGAAGTCCACGACTTGTTGCAATCGGAATTTATTCCAACTTTTTGGGTTTTCGGTGCTTTGTTGTCTTTCTTAAGCACCCTGCGCCCCCTCGCCCAATTTTAAGAGTTGTTGTATTTTGTAACACCGAAACCCAAGCGGGGAGAATATTTCCGATTATTGTTTCAACTTTTGCACAACATGAAAAAGGTCGATTTCTTCAAACTTCAAACTTCACACTTCAAATTGATTTTTTGCTTTTCATTAAACGAATCGCTCCTAACTTCGGTTGTGCAAAAACCAATTCGTTGCATATCTGTGTATTTTTTGTATATTTGTGTGCCGCCCCGTGCCCACGCTAGCGGGTCATTGGGGCCCCTTTAGAATTCGCGATTTTCTTTCTAACGCTGCCGCAACCTTTAAATAAGATTTTGCAAAAATTACAGCGCGAGCTGTATTTTTTTTATTAATATTAACTTTAGTCTTTTTAAAGGGAGCGGAAGAGGGGGCTAGATTTTCTCAAACGTCCATTTTCAGCTTTTATAAATATAAGAATCGACGTTGCGCTTATGCTTTTAATTTAAGGCCATTTTTACATGCGTTTTGCTCCAAAAAATTGGAGCTTTTGCGTCCGAATGCGTTTCTGCGTTCGTTGCCGCGAAAACGGTCGGTTTCTTTCGCAAAAAAGACGAAGCTTTTCTATTTTCAGCATTAACAAAAATATTTAATTGCATTTTTCAGATTTTTGAGTGGCTACGGGGCAATTGTAGTCAATGGAGAAGCCTGCATTTTATTTCAAATTTAATCTAACTCTTTTTTAGGTAACTTGGTATAAGAAGGCTCGAAATAAAAAAAATACAGATTTAATTACTACAAAAAATATGAAAAGGCTTTAAAAGCAACTTTACATTTTGGGAATCGGCATGAGTGGAATTCTCGAGTAAGTTTTTATTGAGAAAAATAAATCTTTTTAAAGCCAGTCGGGCTAGATTATTCTTTTCCCACTATTTTTTTTTATTTTTAATGGACGATGGTCCTGCATAAAACACACAGAATTAGTCGTTCACCTTGGCGTTCCTCTTACATAACAGGATCGTACACTCCCATAAAAGTGTAAAGCACACAGACACACAAATGTTGTTGACAAATGGTAGAAAGTATCGAAATTTTTAAGAAAATTTACACAACCATCTTAATCTACTTTCGAAAATCGTGAGAATTTTTTGATAAAGTTTCCGTCGGCGTTTGGAACTCAGAAATAGCTATTTTATTTCTTTTAGGGCGGTGTGTTAGCATATTTACCTATGTAACATACATAATATCCAAATCCGTATATTTTTAATAATAATTAAAAATGAGAGGGGTTTGATTTCTATTTTTTTACAAGATATTAAATGATTCACAACTGGTAGTCTTAAAATACCTTAAAAAGCACCAAAAAATTGGATACTGAGACTTTAGGATGGTATTAAAAAATTCTAAGGTTGTTTTTTACAAAAATTGTGGGAGAAAAATTTGACCTACATTTTTTTACAAAAATCTACAGTCAATAAATTATATCTTCATTGTGGGGGGTCCAACAACTTTAAAAATCAAATCGTTAAGACCCTTTTGCATATGATAAAATTTAAAAAAAAACTTTGAAATGCGGTGAAATTTAGTTACGCTTTAAATAGCTGTAACTTTGTTATTAATTAAAATAAATTAAATCTAAAAATACCTTCTTAATGCACTTTTTTCCACTCTTTGCGATGGTGAACATAAATCTGGTCTCCTGTTTTTAATTGCGCTGGTATCGGTCCTAACTTTGTTAAATCAAGTAGGCGGCGCATATATTTTTGCGTTCATTAAAAGGCTTATTTCTTTACGATTCTAACGACACCAAACAGTCTAGGAAAATCTTTAAAAACAACAGAGATATTCAATAAAAACCATTCCCACGTGTCAAAGAGTTTCCACTTAAACAAGGGTTTTTCACCAAAATAAAGGGTTTTTCACGAAAACTCATATTTGCTAACTTTCTTATTAGTTGAGATAAATTAATTCTGTAAAAACTTTCTTAAGGCACTTTTTCGCGCACTTTACGATGGCGAAGTCAAAAAAAATATCGTGCCATTATTTGTCCCCATTTCGGCACCAACTTTGTTATTTCAAATAGGGACCCTATTTTTTTCCTTTGAAATTAAAAGCTTATTATTTTGCGATTTCAATGATATATAATTGTTTGGATCTATTGTAAAAAATGACGGAGTTATTTAAAAAATAATGGAAAATATTAATTTTACCAATATGATTTATTTCAACTTTCTTATTAATTGAGATAAACTAATTTTGTAAACACTTTCTTGGGCCAGTTTTTTGCGTACTTTACGATGGTAAATCTAAAATTTCTTTTGGGCCATTATTTGTCCTTATTTCGGCACTAACTTTGTTATTTTAAATAGGGACTCTATTTGATTACAACAGAAATTAAAGGCATAGTTTTTTCTTACTTTAACGATGGGTGTATTGTAAAAAAATAATCGAGTTATTTACAAAAGAACCAAAATCTTTCAAACTGCTAAAGCTACCACCACGTTCGGCCAAATAGCTTACCATTCTATACAATTTAATTATTTATTTCTTAGTATATCCTTATCAACTACAAAGATTTGCAGTTCTGCGACTTTTTAGCATAAGTTAATTTACATATAAAAAAAATGATTACTAAGCCCCGCGGAAATAAAACTCATGGGTTGAGAATCTCTGGCGTATTCAACGATGGCATATGGTATTTATAATTCGCAGATAAACATTTTGAATAAAGGGAATATTGTGCATAAATACAACGTTCTATTATTGTTTCAAGATAACTAAATATGAGTATGCAAATTAACAGCTGCTGTTTTAGAATTCTTCAGAAATTAATCAAGGAAATGTAATTCCAACGTTTTCCATAGTAAAGCAATTAATAATTATTTTTAACCACTCCCTTGATCGAGTTTTGTAAATAATTAAAAATGAGAAACGTACAAGTTTAATAACTTTTAAGTTTAGCTTTACCGTAAATTAAAGTGATTTTTAATCAATTTCTGAGATTATTTCATGGGTCACTTTTGAATCGGTGCTTCGTTTATTCAGCGAACGCACCCATTTTTATTGGTAATTTGTTTATTTAAAGAACTTGTTTTATTAATGGTATTGGGAGTACAAACATCCAAACACTACCTGTTATTTCTTTTAGTTATTATTTCATACTGAGACAAAACAAAAAAAGTTATTAATGCAATACATGTCAACAACTTCAAGTACGTTTCATTAAAACGCGCCAGACATTTGCATAAAACTACAAAATAAAATGTAAATAGTTACATATGTATGTACATAAGTACATAATAGAAATTATTAACGGCGAGTTTTTTCGAAATTAAAGTCTGAGGTGCATATTTTATTTAAGTCACAGATTTAATGCTTAATACATTAAGCGGTTTAAAGAATGTTGAAACGCCATTAACTTCATAAACTCTCATGTTATACACAGCTTGAAATTTCAGTAAATCTTGGTGGTAACACTTTACGTTAATATTAAAGCAATTAACATTCTTATAAAATATTAATTTTAATTAAAAAAATTTCGAAATACGTTTTTTTCGTTAATTGTATCCGTTTCGAGGTGGAGGAAGCATTGAAGGCCTAACTCTTCTGGCACGTTTTTAATGGTTATGTTAATCATTTTTGCGGCTACACACACCCTTAAATTTTTATAAATATTTACGATGGAATTGTGAAATAACTAAGCAAATAGTTTTTATACTACTCCCAAGTATACACTTTCCTTCAATCGTGTCAACTTTGAGATTTAAATTAATTGCTTTTAACAAACAAAACAAATTGTTATAAACATTATTTCTCGTAGCAGTCATTCACTGTTAGGGGTCATTCACTGTGCGTTTTACCCCCCTATTGGTTCTTCACTTACTTCTAAAATTTTAAAAACAATTAAAATGGGGTTTATTATAAGAAAAAAAATTTTTTAATTAGTTTTTAGGCTTTGCCTGCTTTTAAATCTATTATAAACAATTAAAATAAGAACTAAAATAATAGAAAAACAAAACTATATCTAACCGTCGGCCGTACACAAAGTATTATCGTTTACCACAATTTAATTTAGTCGATTTTCACCATTAAAATTGTATTGAAATATTTTTAAATTATTTGGGGGCTTTGCCTGCTTTTAAATTTATTATAAACATTTAAAGTGGGGACTAAAATAATAGAAAAACAAAACTATTTCTACCGTCGGCCGTTCACAAAGTATTATCATTTACCCCAATTTAATTTAGTCGATTTTGTTCATTGAAATTGCATTTAAATATTTTTAAATTATTTGGGGGCTTTGCCTGCTTTTAAATTTATTATAAACATTTAAAGTGGGAACTAAAATAATAGAAAAACAAAACTATTTCTACCGTCGGCCGTTCACAAAGTATTATCATTTACCCCAATTTAATTTAGTCGATTTTGTTTATTGAAATTGCATTTAAATATTTTTAAATTATTTGGGGGCTTTGCCTGCTTTTAAATTTATTATAAACATTTAAAGTGGGGACTAAAATAATAGAAAAACAAAACTATTTCTACCGTCGGCCGTTCACAAAGTATTATCATTTGCCCCAATTCAATTTATTCGTTTTTTCATTGAAATTGCATTAAATATTTTTAAATTATTTGGGGCTTTGCCTGCTTTTAAATTTATTATAAACATTTAAAGTAGGAACTAAAATAATAGAAAAACAAAACTATTTCTACCGTCGGCCGTTCACAAAGTATTATCATTTGCCCCAATTCAATTTATTCGTTTTTCTCCATTGAAATTGCATTGAAATATTTTTAAATTATTTGGGGGCTTTGCCTGCTTTTAAATTTATTATAAACATTTAAAGTGGGGACTAAAATAATAGAAAAACAAAACTATTTCTACCGTCGGCCGTTCACAAAGTATTATCATTTGCCCCAATTCAATTTATTCGTTTTTCTCCATTGAAATTGCATTAAAATATTTTTAAATTATTTGGGGGCTTTGCTTGCTTTTAAATTTATTACAAACATTTAAAGTGGGGACTAAAATAATAGAAAAACAAAATTATTTCTTCCCGTCGGTCGCATACTAATTATTTTCCTCTACCTCCATTTCATTGAAACTGGATCTTTTTGCATTGAAATTGCTTTTAAATTGTTCAGACACTTTACTTACTGTTTAATTTATTATAAACAATTATAGTACGATTTAAAATAATAGGAACAAAATTTATTACATGCCTCTTTAGCACACAAAGTATCCTCAGTACCCTTAATTTTATTTAAAATTGTTTTGAGGTGTTTTCAATTCATTTTAAGGGACCCCTTACACTTGAATTTTTTATCAATAATTAAAATTAAGTCTATAGCAATGGAAAAACTATTTCAACAAGCGTGGACGGGACAGCAAATCTTTTTAGCACTTCTAATTATATTTTTTGCATAATTTTTTTTGCCATAGTTCTCAATTTTTTTTTAAACTTCGTCCATCTTCAGTTTCTTCATAAATTTTCCAACTAAGGTATGAAGGAACAGGAAAATAATCTGTTCTCAGAAAAACGAACTTACTTTATATTCATTTTTATGGAAGAAAGAATTGATGTTAAACAATTTAAGGAAATTACAGGCATACCAAGTAGCGTGACCAATTTATTAGATTGTTACCCACATTTTGGGTGCAGCCAAGTTTCTAAACGCGATTCTGCTGTGTGGAACTTTAACATATCGACACACACCGCATATTTATTCGTCCCAAACGTTCGGTTTGTTTACGAATTATAAATGCAGATGCCATCGAGTAAAACAAAGGGAATACTTGCGTAACAAAGCAACAGGAAACCAGGTGCTTCCACCGCTTTAAATTAAGGAACAACGACGCTAAATTTTTATTGTAGTAGCGGTAAACAATGAGGAGGACCCGCATAGAGTTATAAATGGTCAAGGCCAAGGTTAAATTGTCGAAAACAATTATCGAGTTTGTTTATCATTTTTAGTATGTGTATAGATTGCATTACAAATGTATAATGGCTTCTAAAAATAATTCCCAACGAAAAACATGTCACGTATCTTCCTCCTATCACCAATTATTGAAGTGCGTCGTTTTTTAATTAAGCGACTTGCATCTTCCATTTGCTCACATAACACCATATCATTAGATTTTGCCATTATGTAAGGACTTCGTCAATTTTTTCGGACCTCGTTTTTCATATCGCAGTCCAAAGGTACAGAAAATGATTTCTCAGAATTTAACGCTCTTTTACCAGAACCAAAGTATGGAAATAGAATTCTATTATTAGCCATTCAGAGTTTAATTATTGAAAGGCTACAAGTTGAACAGCTTTATGTTTTTCCATAAATCTAAAACTACCAGTAATTTATTTAAAATTTATATTGCTCTTCTCAAATACTCATTGTTATTTTTTTTTAGATCAAAAGCACCGCTCGAGCAATTAAAAAAAAAGGTCCTTAAGCAAAAACTGAGCCACTTTGTCCGACTTAAATAACGATAATTGGAAAATACCGCCAGTTGTCATCTTTCTAGAATTTCTCAATATTTCTATATACAGTAAAACCTCAGTTATACGGATTCGCGATTCTCCGGGTTGTCAACTGTTTTCGTTTTTTCCTGTTAAAACGGGACGCTTCGTAATCGTGCTTAAAGCCGAGTGTGCACATTCGAGCTCAAAGTGGCACATTCCGATCTCGGGAAAATGAAGCGCGCCGCTCCGCGTCGCGCTTCATTTGCCTCCCTCGCTCGGAAATGTGCCACTTTTCGCTCGAATGCGCACATCTTTGTATTAATTGCATTTTTCTACATTTTCCATCTCTCTTTGAAATCAAAAATGGAAATTTTCCTTAGTAAATATCGATTACATGTTCGAAAAAGGTATTTGACCATAGCATGGAGTGGGAGCGAGCGAAAAGATAGGGCAAACTCATAAGTAGGAGCGAGAGGGAACGATAAAAATTATTTACTAATTTTTTTGGGGCCAAAATGATTGCAAATCGGTTTTAAAACCGAGTGTGCACATTCGAGCTCAAAGTGGCACATTCCGATCTCGGGAAAATGAAGCGCGCCGCTCCGCGTCGCGCTTCATTTGCCTCCCTCGCTCGGAAATGTGCCACTTTTCGCTCGAATGCGCACATCTTTGTATTAATTGCATTTTTCTACATTTCCCATCTCTCTATGAAATCAAAAATTTAAATTTTCTTTAGTAAATATCGATTATACGTTCGAAAAATGTATTTTACCATAGCATGGAGTGGGAGCGAGCGAAAAGATAGGGCAAACTCATAAGTAGGAGCGAGAGGGAACGATAAAAATTATTTACTAATTTTTTTGGGGCCAAAATGATTGCAAATCGGTTTTAAAACCGAGTGTGCACATTCGAGCTCAAAGTGGCACATTCCGATCTCGGGAAAATGAAGCGCGCCGCTCCGCGTCGCGCTTCATTTGCCTCCCTCGCTCTGAAATGTGCCACTTTTCGCTCGAATGCGCACATCCTCGTATTTATTGGATTTGCCTATATTGTTATTGTATTCTTCAATTCAAAAAATTAAAATTAAATTAAATTAGATCTATTTCTTGTTTGAAAAAGGTTAGATATTTTATTCCTTTTGACCGTGGTGCTCTTCCGCACGCCTAATTGTAGCGAGTTTAATAAAAATATTTTCGGGCGTACTTTCGAATGTTTACTAATTTGCATTTTTGATTAATTGAAATTGTATATGAGTCAAATCTTCTGAAGTGAGTCACTAAAAATCAACTAGTTGATTTTCATATCATCTTTTGCAGATTGTTGAAGGTTTATATGTCAAAATTAATGTCTCCAAATATTTTTGGGTAATTTACATTTTTCTAAAAATTATAAACAAATTAGTTTTAAGGCACATTGTGTATACACTGTTGTAATAAGTCTTCATTTATGGATTAATTCAATTTTTAAATATAAAAAAATATTTATATGTTACATAGGGGGTGCATCAAAATTTTAGAATGACTTGTGTGTGGTATGTTACAAAAAAGGTTGAGAAATAAGAATCAAAATTCGAAAAAAGTTAAAAGTATTTTTTTTCATGTACGATGAAGTCTCCCATCTAGTCTAGTTTAAACGTACTAAATTAGAAATGTAGTTTTTGGTAAAAATACCCTACTGTGATTTTGAATTAAAAGAAAGGCGAGAAGTGGTACATTTAGTTCAGTTTGATTTAATTAATATTATTTATAAGAATCCATAATTAGTCCGGATAACCGAGCTTCCACTGTAAAACCTTTATTCATTTCTGATGACCACTTGTGCTAAAAAGTCTAAAGAATCTAATTTGTGAAGTTTTAAAGATATTTCCACAAATAATCCACTTAGGAATTTTTTAAAATAATATTTAGTGAACATTTTTCACACTAAATTATTTTGAGAAGTTTTGAATAATATTTTGGTTCAATTTAGTACACGCTACGTCCATACATAATGTAAAAACGTGTGATTTGTGTTATTTTGAGATTTAAATTAGCTCACCTTTTTTTTTTTTTTGATAAAGGAAATGCATAGTGCTTCCCACTAATTTAATTCAAAATTTTCGTACAGAACGCCGAACGCTATCAAAACAAGGGGCTCATACATACACATAGGGCTTGGCACAGTCCTATTTAACGGCACCAACGACGAATAATTTACCACATAAACAGTTCGCACTGTTTTGCAATAGTTCATTGTCCCGAAGAATTGCGTAGTAGTTTTACTATGACAGCCCAAGGCCGAATTACTCAACAGCCTAAAATTCGGCCAACCAAATTTTCGATCTACCACAAATAACTTTAATGCATTTTTTTTGCCGTATAATGTGGTGGAAGCTGCGTTCCGCTTATTAGAAGGAATCATTCACCACTTATGGAGCCAGTCGATTGATTTAATAGTTTGTTTATGAATTGAACAAGAAGAAGAAGAAAAAACTGGCCGAGCCAGTTCTCCATAGAGTCCCACATTCACATCTGCAAAACCAGTACGCGCGAATTGTCTCATTTAAATTTGTGGAGGCCGATTTTCTTCTGCCCATTTTTTTCTTCTCAATCTTAAAGATCAACTGTTCTTTGTATATCGTTGGAACAATGGCGTGACTTGAATTTATTAATCTTCTGCATCAACTTTTAAAGAAGTTGTTCTTAAACTTGTATTTGTGCTTATGCGGTAAGCACTTAAATTGAAATTGAAAAAATTACTCTTTGTAACAGTACCAAATAAAAAATTAATCGTTTATAAACGTCTTACATTCATACAATTTTTAATTTATTAAACAAAGAACTTCTTCTTGATTCATCACTAATTAAAATAATTGTTTTGTTAATATCAACTAATCAGAATTTTATAATTGTAGGGCATATATTTATTTGAAAAGGGTGGCTAGAAGGAATTTGGCTTTGGGCTGTGGATATCTTCAAAATTAGATATGAAATAAGTATTCTCTGAAATGAGGGTGTAACTGGGATAAAACCCTATCAAATTGCTCTCAATCAACGGTTGAAACACCTCAATGCTAATTTTGTGTATTACTTCAATTAAAAATGGAATTATTGGGTGATGAGTGTCCTTACTTATGTAAAAAAGGTTTTTCGGATTTTATTCTGTGGGAATTTCAATAATATTTGAATTATTAAAAAAGGTTTGGATTTGATTCAATTTTAAATCTTTGATTTTAGAATCTTAAGGAATTCTAATATTGTGAATAAAAATTTTTGATTAAATAATTAAAAGTTCTCTAGAATGTGGTTTTCAAGTAATTTTAGAAGTGACTAAATACAGAACAAAGATTTGAATTATTTAAGCATTGTAACGTTAAAAACTTAAAGTTATATTAAATGGGGGGCGATATACTCTATTGCATACAGTTATCTTCGGCGAAAGGGCCCCTAATGTTTGGTTCTAAAGTAATTTAAATAATAATATAAAGAATTTTAAATATTTTACTATTATTTTGTTGCTCCACTTAAATTTCTTCAGGTACAGTAGAAGCTCGGTTATCCGGACTAATTATTGTTGCAGCTCGTTCGGATGATCGAAAATTCGGTTAATTGAATGTATATGGATTAATTCAATTTTTAAATATAAAAAAATATTTAGATGTTACATAAGGGACGAATCAAAATTTTAGAATGGCTTGGGTGTGGGGTACGTTAAAAAAAAGGTTGGGAAATAAGAGTCAAAATTCGGAAAAAGTTAAAGTGTTTTTTCACGTACGATGAAGTTTCCATCTAGTCTTGTTTAAAAGTACTAAATTAGAAATGTGGTTTCTGGTAAAAATACCCTTCTGTAATTTTTAATTAAAAGAAAAGCGAGAAGTGGTACATTTAGTTCAGTTTGATTTAATTAATATTATTTGTAAGAGAGAAGAATCAGATAGGCAAATTCAATTATTAAGGAGTATATGCACTTTCAAGCGAAAACCTTTTCCGAATAGAAAATCTGGATTTGAAGGATTTGTCATTAAATATAGTCGAATCCAATTAAAACGAAGATGTGCGCATTCGAGCGAAAAGTGGCACATTTCCGAGCGAGGGAGGCAAATGAAGCGCGACGCGGAGCGGCGCGCTTCATTTTCCCGAGATCGGAATGTGCCACTTTGAGCTCGAATGTGCACACTCGGTTTTAAGCACGATTCACAATAATTTTGGCCCCAAAAAAATTAGTAAATAATTTTTATCGTTCCCTCTCGCTCCTACTTATGAGTTTGCCCTATCTTTTCGCTCGCTCCCACTCCATGCTATGGTAAAATACTTTTTCGAACATATAATCGATATTTACTAAGGAAAATTTAAATTTTTGATTTCAAAGAGAGATGGGAAACGTAGAAAAAGGCAATTAATACAAAGATGTGCGCATTCGAGCAAAAAGTGGCACATTTTCGAGCGAGGGAGGCAAATGAAGCGCGACGCGGAGCGGCGCGCTTCATTTTCCCGAGATCGGAATGTGCCACTTTGAGCTCGAATGTGCACACTCGGTTTTAAGCACGATTCACAATAATTTTGGCCCCAAAAAAATTAGTAAATAATTTTATCGTTCCTCTCGCTCCTACTTATGAGTTTGCCTATCTTTTCGCTCGCTCCCACTCCATGCTATGGTAAAATACCTTTTCGAACATATAATCGATATTTACTAAGGAAAATTTAAATTTTTGATTTCAAAGAGAGATGGGAAACGTAGAAAAAGGCAATTAATACAAAGATGTGCGCATTCGAGCAAAAAGTGGCACATTTTCGAGCGAGGGAGGCAAATGAAGCGCGACGCGGAGCGGCGCGCTTCATTTTCCCGAGATCGGAATGTGCCACTTTGAGCTCGAATGTGCACACTCGGTTTTAAGCACGATTCACAATAATTTTGGCCCCAAAAAAATTAGTAAATAATTTTTATCGTTCCCTCTCGCTCCTACTTATGAGTTTGCCCTATCTTTTCGCTCGCTCCCACTCCATGCTATGGTAAAATACCTTTTTCGAACATATAATCGATATTTACTAAGGAAAATTTAAATTTTTGATTTCAAAGAGAGATGGGAAACGTAGAAAAAGGCAATTAATACAAAGATGTGCGCATTCGAGCGAAAAGTGGCACATTTTCGAGCGAGGGAGGCAAATGAAGCGCGACGCGGAGCGGCGCGCTTCATTTTCCCGAGATCGGAAATGTGCCACTTTGAGCTCGAATGTGCACACTCGGTTTTAAGCACGATTACAAAGCATCCCGTTAGTCAAATTGTTAGGTATACGTTTACAAAAAACCCAACAACTATTAATCACTAAATAAAACAGTCGCACATTATCTTAAAATCAACAAAACAAAAAAACACTGTTTAGTGCGAAATACAAAATAAAATATTTAATAAGAAATGCCGAGGTTTAATTTTCGCAGCGACTGAGGTCCGAATAATCGAGGCTTTACTGTATTTTTGAATATCTCTGTATTTCATTAAAAATGTGCACATCTCTGATTGTTTTGTGTTCTCAATACATCATAATATTAAAACTTCAAAGAAATAATGTTATTTTATTGAAAAAATAAACTTAACAAATCTTTCACAATTTTCCACTAATTTATGTATGGAGGTGTGTACACACACATACAAACATAAATAATTCACAATTTTTTTGCTAAAATAAAACCGAGACGTTCGAGCCGAATAAATAATCGAAAGCCAAGAATACAGAGTTTTTTTAACGAATGCCTTGCATAGTTAGCCCTCTGGAAAATATTCGCGGATTAGAGCAAT
Source organism: Sinopyrophorus schimmeli (assembly GCA_036325965.1). Lineage (NCBI taxonomy): Eukaryota > Metazoa > Arthropoda > Insecta > Coleoptera > Elateridae > Sinopyrophorus > Sinopyrophorus schimmeli. Next base: position 412,402 of record JARFIZ010000403.1, read on the forward strand.
TTGGCACGTTACCAAAAATCATAATTAATCCATTTCTCAGACTGTTTCGTTAATTACGTGGAACAGTTCCTTCATTAATGGCCCATTAAATTCGTAAACAATTGTTTCGTTTCTGCCCAAGAACCGAGTTTTGTTGCTAAGGTGGCCCCTCGAAAACCCGAAAGAACTTGAGCAACGACGGAACCTGACCGTTTGGTACCAGAAAACGAACGGTTCGAGCATGTGGAAAGAGGAACTATGTATTTTAATTCGTCCAAAATCGGCGTTACGCTTTTGACCATCGAAAACCGTCTTCCAAAACTTAAAAACAGAAATTACGCAGCAGTGGCGAACAAAGGAACCGTGCATGACCTAGTTTGAGATTAAGACGCTGTCCTTGGCATCCGTTCGCCATTGTGAGTTTCGAATTCATCGGAGCACAGCATTCAAGATTCAATCTTGTGTATTTGCATCCATTGAAGACAAGAACCAGGTGTCCTTACGAACACATTCAAAACGAGATGCCCCCGAACCGCTGATTATATATATATGTTGTTTTTTTTTTGATAATTAAAGCGTGAACTTTAACAAAGGGCATCCACCACTTTTATTGCCCGATTCTTTCTTCTCGCAACGCAACGACGCACTAAAACGCTTTAATTCGGTGGAAATGCTTGATTTATGAACGCTATACGGGCAAATGTTACCAATAAGCGAAAGAAAAATTTTCCACATAAAGTTTGACAGCATATTTATACAACACACAACTCAATATCTGCATTAAATCCGACAATTTTGCACGATTGATTGTTTGGATAATGATATTGTGTTGGGGAAATGCTGGAGGACCTGTTTTACATTGAAATTGAAAATTTCACGTTGTTTAAATGAAATTTTGAAAAAATTAATAACTAAAAGGATACGTTTCTTGTTTTCTCATTAATCAGCTTCATCTTTTGATGAAGTATCTAAAAACAATAAAAAGAACTACAGTCGAACCTCGATAAGTCGAAGTCGAAGGGACAGCAAAAATAATTCGTCATATCAAAAACTCGAGTTACCAAAAGAAGTTCAGTTAAATACTTCCGTATATATATATCATTCAGTTTTTATAGAAAATAACCAAAATTGATCTACAATCATTAACATTATTTATTTTTATTAAGACCCCAAAAAAATATGGTTATTTACATATTATGTACTGTTAAATTGAAAGTAATCTAAAATTGTCTTTTGCTTCATTGCTCCAGAAAGTTGCGTTTCTACAAATTTTTCCAGTGATCTTACCGATAATAATATATCTGTAGGAACATCTTCTTGAGCACATAGGAATAGAGAAATAGTATCTATTGCATTGTAAACTTGAGTTGTTGAAGGGATGTTTACTGTAACATCTGTATCACTTTCATATTCACTTTCACTTTCACAGTTTTCCTTATTTTCTTCTAGCCCTTTACTTATAATGCTTTCATCGCTATGAATTTCAGCAACTTCCAAATCTTTATCAAGGTTGACATTTGTCATTTGTATCTTCAGCAGCTACAATTAGGTCTCTGTTTTTTAAAATGGTTGATAAAGTGTTTGCGGGAATACCAAAATCTTTAGCTATATACTTTTTTCTTTTGAGCCCACGTTCCACTTCTTTTATAAGATTAATTTTCTCCCTTATGGTTAAACTTTTTAATTTTCGTTTACACTCCATGTTAATACGTAAATAATTTTAGAAAAAGTATTAAACTTTTTTAGATTTTCTGTTATACTCTGTTACAAACTATAAAGAACGTAAAACACATTTGTTAGTCTTCGTAGTCGACGAATAACTAGCAAATTGAAAACTAAAATGCAAAAATAGTTTCATTTTTTTGTAAAATAAACGGTAAAACCATCTCAAAAATTTATAACTGTTTATACGGCATTTAAACATAAATTAGTTTTTAAATCCAATTGAAGTGCCGCCGTCAAAACATTCTTGTAGTATAAACCTTTTATTCGTAGTTAACAATAGAGCTTTTAAAGCATCAATAACACCAAACCGAGCCGTCCTTAATCCTCACTCAAGTAGAGAAATTTTTAGAAAAGTTGTAAAATTTAACTTCCGAGTCATCGACCTATTTACTAATGGAAACTTGAATTTAATGAATTGTAAAACGCTTCGACTAATTAAATAATTCGATTTATTAAATTTCGAGTTATTGACATAAAAATATTATCGTTGAGATAGACAAGTCCTAAGGAAACTGGTTCGAGTTCGAGCTATCAAAAATTCGGCTTATCGGCATTCGACTGTATCTAATTCTTACTAATGAATCTCCATCTCCCTATAGAAAAAAAAAGATAACTAATTATTGAATTATGATTATACAGCACCATTGTATAACTTGCAATTTGTTTTAAATGCTGAATTTAAAAGATATCAATTATAGTTATTTTCATAAACAGTTTTCTACTAATTTTTTGGGATAATTTGGTCATGGCTATATCATGAATTGAAATTTAATCACAACTATGCAAAAGGGTCCTTAAGTTTTGATTTTTAAATTGTTTTAATGATCAACAAAAATGTGAACTTTTAATTGTTATCATTCTCATTTTAGTTAGGGCTGGAATAATTTAAAAAACCCACTTTAAAAGTCTCCAAGCAATCAGTTTTGAAAGAGTTTGGAGAATAGCTCAACTAAAAGCTGTTTTTCCACATCAGCCAGCTGATTTTTGTGAGGTTTTGGTATACACGTTTTATTTTAGGTGTGCTTGAACTTATCCAGTAAAACATGTCTATGTGCACGTGAAAAAGTGTCCAGAATGGGATTTTGATATAATTTTGAAGCTATCTTAAGCAACAACAAAGATGCCATTTTTTATAATGGTTTTTTGGGAAGTTTCGAGAGTAAGTTTCACTCAGCATGGAATAATGTTGTAAATATGTCCATTTTTAGAGCTTAGCATGGAAGAAATTTAGAAATTATCTTAATGAAATGGAATATGTAATGTGACTGGGACAATAACAAATCTCTTGACTTGGTTTTTGTATGCTCAAGCCAGATCCAGCAGATAATGTGTGTTTGTATTTAAAAATAACGCGGCCTTGAATTTCGGATAATATTATACTGGTTTTACAACTAATACACTTTAATAGGCCAACTTTTATAACACATTGCCAAAAATTGGCGATCTTCTCCAAAAAAATAATCGTCGAATGGTACAGACTTGCATTCCTTCGTGTAATAAAATTTAATTAACTCCTCAAGCATTTTAATAGGATATTAACATTGCCCTATTTTGGGTTTATCTTTATGTCGTTTATCAAATAAAGAAAAGCATTAAAAATTGTTATCAAAAAATAAACACTCGGCCTTGTTTTTAAAAATAATGGTTTAGTCAAATTATTTAATACAATAATAATATTACGACAGTCGGTTGTTTTATTAAAATTCTAATTAAAAAATTGCTGATTTAATTATTTTGATATCTTACAATGTGTAAATTAATTATTCCCGGATTATTAGTGCAAATTTATTATGTCCTTTTTGGTTTTGGTGAAAGGAACGTCGACCGTGACATAAACAAACATAGTCACCTTTTTAACCCAAATTTATTAAAAAACTATTTTATTTCTAATATTTAGAGTCGACGTTTTTAATTAGGAGACAATAGTTTGTTGACATAATTGTGGTTTTGATTTTAAAATTAAATAAACAAGCAAATCGTGTTAATTGGATGTGCGTACATCAATTTTAATTGCGAAATGGTCAAATGAAGCATTAACATAATTATTTTCGTCGAATGCAAACGACGGCTTTGAAATTGTACATTCGATAATAAATCCCCTTCGTCCGCCGAAAGGGTTAACAAATGCGTATATCGCACGCACCATGTAAACATACGTTTTTAATGAAGAACCGCCGATTCGAAAGCGTCCAATTAAATTTCGAAAGAATTCGGCAACAAAGAAATCGAGGAGACAGTCCCGTAACAAACAGCCGCATTTCCCAAATTCCAAAACAAATAAAATATATATTTCTAAATTATTTATAAAGCGCGTTTTCCTCGCTGAGCGATTATTCAATCCACCCTCCGCGAAGGGTTTGTTTGTGTGGAGCACGTCGGGGGCGAACGAGAAGGGATTTGCTTGCGCGGGAATTTAAAACGAGAGAAAAAAAAATGAAGTGTTTTAGTAATCTGGGGAACTGAGCTATTCATTACTTTCCAACATAAAGAGCTCTCAAAGGCTTGTTCTATTTTTGGGTTTCTGTAATTGGGAAGAGTGGCGTGCGTGCAATTCACGTTCTTCCAAAGTAGCTTTTCGGTCGGGAAAAAAACCTAAAAATGAACCTTGTTGCTGAAAGCTCGCTCCTCGAAACCATAATCAAAATTGACGAACGTGTCAAAGACATAAAAGATTTTCGGATGAGATCATTACCTATTTTGCTTTGGAAAAAAACAACTCTTATGTAACTCCATAAAAACAACATTTAGAAAATTGAAAAAGAAGCACATAAAAATTTAATGCCGGCTTGTTTCTAACGCACTCTGTAACAGTATATAAAACTTCAAAATTACTTATTTAGTGGATTTCTTACACAGATTACTTTAAGTTCCTTTTAATAATTAGAAAAAACAATTTAAAAAACCTTATAGGACTCTACCAAACATGTAATTAATTTCTTTGAATATATGTAGGTAAATGTACTCAATTTCCAATCTTGCAATGCCTTTTTTTGGAATTAATTACTTTATTTTAACAGTTATAGATAAAAGATCAAGTATATAAATTAATAGTATTGAGTTTGTTCGTTGGGCACTTCATTTCAAAAAGTTGAATTATTTTTAACAAAGTCTGTGTTAGCATTTTCATCTAAAATAACCAAGTTTTTAAATTTGCTTGTTTGATTGATTTTTGAAACTCAGATTATTTTAAATGCTTTATTGTAACTAAAAAAAGTAATTAAACAATCTAAAGACCCTAAAAGGAGAGGAATTACAAATAATTGAGAGGGTGGATAGAGCTTTCACAACAGACTGTCATATATATTATATTACAGTCTGATGTTAAAGCTCCATCAAAGAAATATCAATTTTTCAAAATTGCTTATCTGGTTATTTTTTTTGTACACAAATTATTTTAAATACTGGGAAAAATAATTAAATAAATTTAGATACTTTAATAGGGGTGTAATCACAATTTTTCAATACACTTGAATACATTCAATTATCAATTTTGTAATGCATGTTTTTGGCTATAACTATTAAGTTTTAAACATTGTAAACAAAATCCCACGTATATAACGTTATAATATTGAATTGCAAAGGCTTAGTTGGTTTGTTGTGCCCTTTGTTTCAAAAAACTTACCCCTTTCTAATGAAGCCAATGATGAAACTTCCTTCTAAAATAATCAATTTTTAAAACTTGGTTATTGGGTTATTTTATTTACAAAATTTATTTTATATGCTTTTTACTAATTGTGAAAAATAATGTAAAAAATACAGCTATCCTATTAGGGCCCTAATTAGAAATTTTTTGTATATACATAATACATGTTGTTTGGTATAATTATTAAGTATTGAAAGTTATAAATAAAATCTTTCGTGTATAACTTTGTAATATTGAATTATAAACACTCAGTTTGTTTGTTGTGCCCTTTGAATCAAAAAACTGACTTGTTTCTAATAAAGTCAAAGATGAAACTTCCTTCTAAGATAATAAATTTTTAAAACTTGGTTATTGGGTTATTTTATTTACAGAAATTGTTTTAAATACTTTGTACTAATTGTGAAAAATAGTTTAAAAAATACAGCTATCCTATTGGGGCCCTAATCAGAAATTTTTTGTATAGATGTATGCATACAGTGTTATATGTACATAATACATGTTGTTTGGTATAATTATTAAGTATTGAAAGTTATAAATAAAATCTTTTGTGTATAACTTTATAAAATTGAATTCTAAACACTCGGTTTGTTTGCTGTGCCCTTTGAATCAAAAAACTGACTTGTTTCTAATAAAGTCAATGATGAAACTTCCTTCAGAAATAACCAATTTTTAAAAACTACTTATCTGTCTAATGTTTTTACACAAATTGTTTTAAACGGTTTATAATAACTGAAAAAAATAATTAAAAAAATTCAGCTATGTTGTGAAGGGCATAATCATAAATTTTGTATATTCCTGAATGCACTCAATATTCAATTTTGTAATACATGTTTTTGGATATAACTATTAAGTTTTAAACATTGTAAACAAAATCTCACGTATATAACTTTACAATATTGGATTGCAAAGGCTTAGTTTGTTTATTGTGCCCTTTGTTGTAAAAATCTGACCTGTTTCTAATATAGCCAATTATGAAACTTTCTTCTAAAATATCCAATTTTTAAAAATTGCTTGTCTGGTTCATTATTTTTACACAAAATAGTTTAAAAGCTTTATAACACTGAGAAAATAATTTAGAAAAATTAATTATCCTATCAGGGTCGTAATCACAAATTTTTTAATACATCTGGAGGCAGTCGGTATTCAATTTTTGGACATAACTATTTAGTTCTAAAAGTCAAACCCAAAACTTCATGTATATAAATTAATTATTATAAGTTGTAATAACTGAATTTGTTTTTTGGGCTTTTTATTTCACAAAACTCACTTGTGTCTAATAAAGCCTGCGTAGAAACCACTCTCTAAAGTAATTAATTGTTTAAAATTATTTAGCTTGTTTAAATTATTTTAAATCCTTCATGATAAGTAAGAAATACAATTTAAAAACCCATGGGACCTTAACAGTAGAAAAACCCATGAATCACCAAAGATCTTTTAATTATAATCGAAGTGCTCATTGCAAGTTGTAAATTTCCAAAGCAAATCTCTTCGCTAACCCAAAAACCATTACATTTTGAAATAATTTAACTCTGTGTCTTTGTAGGTTCTGTAAAATCTAATGGCATATATGGGGCTACATGGAAAACTGTGACAGAAGGAATATTTTTAAAAGGATCGAGCTTAGGGGCCGAATGGAAACAAAGGCCTTTTAAAATAAATCGAGCCATTTACAGCAAATATTAGAAACGATATCAATTTTGAATGCCTAGTGCATTTAAAACGATTAACAATGCACGCTGCAACGAGTCCGCCTGATCCAATTGCGGAGCAAAAAGTGAGATTAATGAGATTTCCGATTAAGCGAATAATCGAAGCGAGTTTTTTTTTTAAATTATCGGCATTCATGACGGTAGTAGTTGCCCCCACGGTTTTAAGCCAAATTATCAAAGATTGATTGCTTCCCTCTCGAAATTTTTCATTTCGCCGAAAACTTGATATCGGAATTAAAAATTGCTGCAGCACTTGGACACTTAAAAGGGAAGCAATCAATTCTAATTATTTCGGCAAGGACTACCTGACGCGATCATTCTTTTTTTCGCAGTAATTAAGTGGATCGAGATATTCTTTAAACGAAAAATTGGTTTTTTATGAAGAATGATTATGCGTACTTCGGAAGGGTTGCTATAGGCTGAAGGGTTGCCCGCTGAGATAAGTAAAGATGAAGTATGTATTTTGCATCCGGTATATAATTAAAGTGGGTTGGATTCTCTTCTTGTTAGGGCGAAGGGTGACTTTCTAACTGCGTACTAGGTGCTTACGTACATACGCCGCATTTATTTAGAATTTTTTAAAAAGTTTCAGTTACAGTGGAAACTCGATTATCCGGACCAAATAATGTTGCAGCTCATTCGGATAATTGAAAAAAACAATTTTACCTTGTTAGGTATTTATTTACAAAAAAAAAAACGAAACAAATAAGTATTAATTATAAAATCAACAGTAAAAAATACCAAATAGAATTATAAAATGTTTAGGTGAAATTAATAGTAAATTGATCATTGTTAATCGTGGTGAAAAGCAGAGTGTGCACATTCGAGCTCAAAGTGGCACATTCCGATCTCGGGAAAATGAAGCGCGCCGCTCCGCGTCGCGCTTCATTTGCCTCCCTCGCTCGGAAATGTGCCACTTTTCGCTCGAATGCGCACATCTTTGTATTAATTGCATTTTTCTACATTTCCCATCTCTCTTTGAAATCAAAAATTTAAATTTTCCTTAGTAAATATCGATTATATGTTCGAAAAAGGTATTTTACCATAGCATGGAGTGGGAGCGAGCGAAAAGATAGGACAAACTCATAAGTAGGAGCGAGAGGGAACGATAAAAATTATTTATTAATTTTTTTGGGGCCAAAATGATTGCAAATCGGGTTTAAAACCGAATGCGCACATTCGAGCTCAAAGTGGCACATTCCGATCTCGGGAAAATGAAGCGCGCCGCTCCGCGTCGCGCTTCATTTGCCTCCCTCGCTCGGAAATGTGCCACTTTTCGCTCGAATGCGCACATCTTCGTGTTAATTGGATGCGACTATATTTAATGACAAATCCTTCAAATCCGGATTTTCTATTCGGAAAAAGTTTTCGCTTGAAAGTGCACATACTCCTTAATAATTGAATCTGCTTATCTTATTCTTCTCTCTTACAAATAATAATAATTAAATCGAACCGAACTAAATGTACCACTTCTCGCTTTTCTTTTAATTAAAAATTACAGTAGGGTAATTTTATCAAAAACCACGTTACTAATTTAGTAGGGTAGGTGTACCAGTCCCAAACCAGGTACCAGTAGTTGACCACTCGCATGTTCAATTGAATAAATTAAGAAATGGCGGGCGTTTTTGAAGAATTCAACTGTTTTGTTACATTGCCTAGACTGTTAACAACCTTCCAAACATATTTTTTACGAGAGTGGACTAATAATATCGCTACTTTGCACTTTTTGTCAGACCAGTGTCTCGTTCACGTGCCCTCTAGCCGCCAATACAGTTAGAAGTGCACGTTGACATGCTAAGTTAAATCTTTTAAAATCACCTATTAATTCCTAATTATTGTCATAAACTTGTATTATTTGAAAAATTTAGTGTTTATTTAAGAGCTATGAGCTGCTATTTTTAATAATTAATGACATTATCAAGTATTTTTAAAGGTGGTCAATTACTGGAACACACTTTGTACTGAGTTTCTATTGTTGACCAACTGGCTTACTATTGGTACACAGTAGTAGAAAAAATGTTTCTATGGTTGACCAGATTAGAGTTTTAACTTTGTTTCTCGTGGTTCTATATTGAAGAAGCCCCCCAAAAAGATATTTTTTAATAATGTTTAATGTTTAATGGTCAAACATGTTTGACGCATGTAGAATTTATTAGTTTGGATGGTTAAAATCCGTTTTGTGTTGTTAAGTTGCTTGATAAAGTTTCAATAAAGAAACGAAACGTTGCAAATTTAACAATTGTTGTTTTATTGAGTGTCCAATTCCAGTGAACATTAAACATTATTAAAATATATTGGACGTGAACATTATGATTACATTTTTTAATTATACAGAGGAAAATTTGTTGAAGTACTTCGACGAAATTAGTAAAGACGCTAAAATAAGGCCAACATTTAAAAATTGGTTGTAAGTCAAGAGAAACTTTCAGTCAATACATGAAAGTCAATTTGTCTAACAAAATAGTGTTTTACTTTCAATTAGCTACCTTTTCTTCATTAGTTTTTTAGTGGTCAACTATAGGTGCAAAAGTGGTTATTTATTGGAGCGCAGTGGTCAACCTTAGGTGCATTCCCGTTTTTGGTATTGTTCACGAAATCTATAAAAAACTGAAATATTTGAATTCAAATAATTCATCAATATTGCAATGTTAGTAAACAATAAACAATTTTATATATACATTTCTACGTTACAACTACATAATACCAGTTCAGAGCAGTTCAAAGTCAAAATTTGTCCTTAACTGGTTTGGGACTGGTACACTCACCCTATCTAACCTTTTTCAAACAAAAAATACATCTAATTTATTCGACTTTAAATTTTTTGGATTGAAGAATAAAATAATAATATAGGCAAACCCGATAAATACGAGGATGTGCGCGTTCGAGCGAAAAGTGGCACATTTCCGAGCGAGGGAGGCAAATGAAGCGCGACGCGGAGCGGCGCGCTTCATTTTCCCGAGATCGGAATGTGCCACTTTGAGCTCGAATGCGCACACTCGGTTTTAAGCACGATTACGAAGCGTCCCGTTTTAACGGGGAAAAACGAACGCGGTTGACAATCCGGATAATCGCGAATCCGTATAACTGAGGTCCGGATAATCGAGGTTTTACTGTAGTTACTTTTAGCGCAGCTCGATTGATATTTAATAGAAAAATCTTTTAGTATGTTTTCTTAAATGTACTCACATATGTAATTAATTATTTATTGTGCTTCGGTATATATTTTATCAATGCACTTTAACAAAATAGAATTATTATTTAAATGCGTTTTTAGTTTCATATTAACTTGTGTGAAACTAACTGAATAGATCATAATTTTAAGCTCTCTCAAGCCGTGTTGAATGAAATCAAACAGACAATAAAATGCTGATGTAAACAATTATATTTCATCTTTTGTGGGCAAAAATTTAAAATTCTAACCGTAATGGAATTCAAAAGCGTTCCTAGCATTGGATGAGTTATTGAACACCGAGCCATATATTTAAAGAAATAGCGGTGGTAGATTTACAGCAATCTCCTATTTTTAAACAACAACAACAACAAAGCTAATATATAATGGCGAACAAATATAAATCAGTTTTTGAAGTATAAAAGCACGTAGAGGCAAACACATTTTTCTGCAATCCCTGTTTTCATTTTCTAATCCTGCCATTTTTCGAGCGTGCATGTATTATACGTACATTTGATACATAGTAGGTCTTATACATAAAAAAGATTTGATTAAAAACCTATTTCGTCGAATTTCTAAAATAAGCGAATGATGTATGACAATAAAACCAGAAAATTCAGTGAAGCGCAAGAAGATATCAACTTTGCGAATGGGTCAAAGTTTTTCTGCTTTTGTGTACGTTTAGCTTTTTTATATTACGTGGGGGACGATTTCCTAGGGGACACACATATACATATCCACCCTCGATTATTCATCTTAGATGCGCACACACGCGAATGTAGCTCGCTCGAAACCGTGTTAGAAGTTCAAAAAAGAGGGCTTTCGACGATATGCAACAGGCGTAGGATGTGCTTCGTAAGGGTCTCAAAATATTACGTAACTTATCCAGTTACTTCGTTACCGTCACACATTCTCTTCCTTCGGATTACCCTTCGCAAATTTCGAAATAAAATAAAGCGACGCGAAATAAAATATTATCTTGCTTTATTTTTCGAGCGGAGTTCTTTGTGCGCAGATGATCTCATTTCTTACGGGTTTCGAAACCTTTCAAATTTAGTTATTAATTGGAAGGAGACGCGAGCGAGCTTTTGAGGGGGACAAATAAGGTCCTCGAGGATCGAAAAAAATGTATTTGACTTAAATTTCGGTTTCGAAGTCGATCGATTCGAATGAGAGCTATTGTCCCACGGGAACGTCGCCTTGATTTTGGTTTTTGGGATGCAAACGTGTAGTTAAACACTAGTTAATGTAAGATTTGAAGTTGGTGGAACGCAGCTGCGATTTACAGCATAATAACCAACTGTTTAATGCCGAAGTTATCAAAGCTTAAGGACTTCAGCTCACTTCATGCTCCTTTGGACATTTTAGCAGACAGGATGCAAAATTATTCTCGTTTCCGTTTAGTTTATCAATCCACTTTCTTTGTTTTTGATCTAATTTTATTATTACTTACTAATTTCTTTTAAAAAAGTTCCTTTAAATATAATTATTTAGTAGAATACACTTCGTTTATTATTTTTTTCTTTTTAAGATACAGTCGAACCTTTTTTTAAAGTAAATTGATAATTGTGAATGGTGCTTAAAACCGAGTGTGCACATTCGAGCTCAAAGTGGCACATTCCGATCTCGGGAAAATGAAGCGCGCCGCTCCGCGTCGCGCTTCATTTGCCTCCCTCGCTCGGAAATGTGCCACTTTTCGCTCGAATGCGCACATCCTCGTATTTATCGGATTTGCCTATATTATTATTTCATTCGTCATATTCAAAAATTAAAAGTCGACATGTTTGCGAATATGTTTGCGAATATGTTTGCGAATATGATCGCGAATATGTTCGCGAACATGTTCGCGAATATGTTCGCGAATATGTTTGAGAATATGATCGCGAACATGCGAACATGTTCGCGAATATGTTCGCGAACATGTTTGCGAATATGTAAGCGAATATGTTCGCGAACATGTTTGCGAATATGTTTGCGAATATGATCGCGAACATGTTCGCGAACATGTTTGCGAATATGTTTGCGAATATGTTTGCGAACATGTTTGGGATTATGTTCGCGAACATGTTTGCGAATATGTTTGCGAATATGATCGCGAATATGTTCGCGAACATGTTCGCGCATATGTTCGCGAATATGTTTAAGAATATGATCGCGAACATGCGAACATGTTCGCGAATATGTTCGCGAATATGTAAGCGAATATGTTCGCGAACATGTTTGCGAATATGTTTGCGAATATGTTTGCGAATATGTTCGCGAACATGTTTGCGAATATGTTTGCGAATATGATCGCGAACATGTTTGCGAACATGTTTGCGAATATGTTTGCAAATATGTTTGCGAATATGTTTGCGAACATGTTTGGGATTATGTTCGCGAACATGTTTGCGAATATGATCGCGAACATGTTTGCGAATGTGTTCGCGAATATGTTCGCGAATATGTTTGCGAATATGTTTGCGAACATATTCGCGAACATGTTCGCGAACATATTCGCAAACATATTCACGAATCCTTATAACTGAGGTTTCACTGTACATATAATTGTTTAGTAGAGTACACTTCCTTTACTATTTTTTTCTTTTTAAGATAGTTGTAATATTACAATTAGTATGTTTTATAACACAACCACAATTCTTTAATTATTTAGTTGGAAGTACAACCCTTATATGCTGCAAATTATATATAATTTTTATAATATTTCAGCCAAAAATAACCAATTGACAGATATCCCAAGAATGAGTCATAAGTTTTTCTAAGCCTTCACATTTTGAAGAAAATCCCGAACAATTTCAGCTCTTTGTTTTGAAATATTTAAAAATAACAACAAATGATTAATTAACGAAAGCCAGATGTATTTTTTCACAAAGGACCTCAGCTGTTAATAGTGATTAGCGAAATTTTATTAATACTAACTCTTGAGTGATTCACTGCTTGCATTTTTTCAGTTTGTGTCGGTGTATTTTTGGGATACTTGGAAGTTCGGCCTTAGAAATTACGACGTTCTTTATTATTCTTAAGCGGCAATAAAATGATCGAAATCGAATCTCTTCTAATTCGTGAAAAATCGCGTGTCGAAGGGCCTCGGAGATAATTTATCATCTAACCTCGACGAGTTATTAAAATCGAAGCCGATACAATTTCCTAAAAGCTCAAACAATTTAAAATAGTGGAACGCTTTGAATGGGACGATAAATAATCGCGAGCTGCCCAGTCGGACGTTCTCCTAATTGAAAAATATCGCAATATTCTCGCAAAGTATACGTTTTTAATTGAAGTGATGAATTTCTACGCAGCCCCTTTAATCACAGGATGTTCGTTTAGGCAAACAATAAAAGGATGGTCCGAAAATCTAAAAGCTGCTCCTAATTACCGTAATTGGAGTGAGCTGTTTCGCCGGTCAATTTTTATCAGAAATAGACATACACACTGATATCGGGAAAGTTGGATAATTCGGCACGCATAACATCCCTTGCGAGGGGAAAAACTAAATCACATATTGCGGGAGAGGGTGAAACAGAGAGGGATTAAAATGGCTTAAAAGAACACTCGGTGGGAGTCCCCGTTACTGCGTCACAAGAAGGCCCTCCGCAAGGGGGAAAACGAGGGGTGGCGGAAAACTAGGGCACTAGGTGGGTTAGGGTGGATGCAACAGGGGTGAGAGTTACATTTTAATGAATACACTACTACGCAAAATAACCTTTTTAATAATTGTCAACTGCGAGAGATGAGATTGTTTGCTTAAGCCTGTTTTGCTGTTGTTTAAAAAATTCGTTTTCGATTAGATTTATTTTTCTTTCTTTGCATTTTGAAGACAAAACAAATAATTTACAATATATGTCACAGATATAAAAAATATGCATAAATATTTTCGTCGATAACTGGTTCGCCTCTTTTGATAGCGAATTCTTATTTATGGCAATACTTTTTCGAGATATCGAGCCAGCGAAAAATTAAACAATTAATTAATTTCATTTTACACATTTAGAATTAATCAAGTTTGTTGTTATTTAACAAAAATGCCCTCTGGCTTTATTGAGTTTTTCTTTTTATTAGGTACAGAAAGACCTCGTTTAACGCTGCTTCGCTTAAACTCACTGGAACGTATATTTCGCGTTAAGCGGGGTCTTACTGTATTTATATAATCAAAGGTGACTCATAACTTATACTTAAAACTCCCTTAAAGTAAATCGATGGGATTATCATAGAGCTTTGAATTACAATCATGGACATATATGTAAGCATGGGCGTTACTAGGGGGCAAACTCATTGCTCCCCTTCGAAAAACTCCCTAGCTGCGCCCATGTACATATGTATGTAACTAGTAAAATTACAATTCAATGAAAAATTCAATCTCAGACACAATTATGAAAAAAGAAATACACTGGAAACTCGGTTATCCGGACTAATTAATGTTGCAGCTCATTCGGATAAAAGAAAATCCGGATAATTGAGAAAAAAACAATTTTGCCTTGATTTATTTACAAAAAAAACGAAACAAAGAATTATTAATTATAAAATCAACAGTAAAAAATACCAAAAAGAATCATAAAATGTTTAGGTGAAATTAATAGTAAATTGATCATTGTTAATCGTGGTGAAAAGCAGAGTGTGCACATTCGAGCTCAAAGTGGCACATTCCGATCTCGGGAAAATGAAGCGCGCCGCTCCGCGTCGCGCTTCATTTGCCTCCCTCGCTCGGAAATGTGCCACTTTTCGCTCGAATGCGCACATCTTTGTATTAATTGCATTCTTCTACATTTCCCATCTCTCTTTGAAATCAAAAATTTAAATTATCCTTAGTAAATATCGGTTATATGTTCGAAAAAGGTATTTTACCATAGCATGGAGTGGGAGCGAGCGAAAAGATACGACAAACTCATAAGTAGGAGCGAGAGGGAACGATAAAAATGATTTACTAATTTTTTTGGGGCCAAAATGATTGCAAATCGGGTTTAAAACCGAATGCGCGCATTCGAGCTCAAAGTGGCACATTCCGATCTCGGGAAAATGAAGCGCGCCGCTCCGCGTCGCGCTTCATTTGCCTCCCTCGCTCGGAAATGTGCCACTTTTCGCTCGACTGCGCACATCTTTGTATTAATTGCATTCATCTACATTTCCCATCTCCCTTTGAAATCAAAAATTTAAATTTTTCTTAGTAAATATCGATTATATGTTCGAAAAAGGTATTTTGCCATAGCATGGAGTGGGAGCGAGCGAAAAGATAGGACAAACTCATAAGTAGGAGCGAGAGGGAACGATAAAAATGATTTACTAATTTTTTTGGGGCCAAAATGATTGCAAATCGGGTTCAAAAACCGAATGCGCGCATTCGAGCTCAAAGTGGCACATTCCGATCTCGGGAAAATGAAGCGCGCCGCTCCGCGTCGCGCTTCATTTGCCTCCCTCGCTCGGAAATGTGCCACTTTTCGCTCGAATGCGCACATCTTCGTGTTAATTGGATTCGACTATATTTAATGACAAATTCTTCAAATCCGGATTTTCTATTCGGAAAAAGTTTTCGTTTGAAAGTGCACATACTCCTTAATAATTGAATTTGCCTAACTTATTCTTCTCTCTTACAAATAATATTAATTAAATCAAACTGAACTAAATGTACCACTTTTCGCTTTTCTTTTAATTGACAATTACAGTAGGGTATTTTTACGAAAAACCACATTTCTAATTCAGTACTTTTAAGCTAGACTAGATGGGAGACTTCATCGTACATGAAAAAAAATACTTTAACTCTTTATGAATTTTGACTCTTATTTTTCCACCTTTTTTTTAACATTCGGCTTATCGGCGTTCGACTTATGGAAGTTCGACTGTATCTAACCTTTTTCAAACAAAAAATAGATCTAATTTATTCGACTTTAAATTTTTTCAATTAAAGAATAAAATAATAATATAGGCAAATCCGATGAATACGAGGATGTGCGCATTCGAGCGAAAAGTGGCACATTTCCGAGCGAGGGAAGCAAATGAAGCGCGACGCGGAGCGGCGCGCTTCATTTTCCCGAGATCGGAAATGTGCCACTTTGAGCTCGAATGCGCACACTCGATTTTAAGCACGATTACGAAGCGTCCCGTTTTAACGGGAAAAAACGAACGCGGTCGACAATCCGGATAATCGCGAATCCGTATAACTGAGGTCCGGATAATCGAGGTTTTACTGTAGTAACTAATAGCTGAAAAATTAGCATATGTAGGTTTCTTCATTGTAACAATAAATGAGTCTACGTTTGTGAATTATGAAGACGTAGTACATGTGAGCGAAAGATACGGCGCCGATGTCCAAAATAAGTTCGCATTTGCTTAGAACCCTGAAATCGTTCGCCTTAAATTTATTTTTGAGACGTTTAAATTGCTCCTTACTTCCATATAAAGAAAATCTAAACAAATTACGTTCACGTATCGACCTTCGCGTTCGAAAAAAAAGCCCCGTTTGTCTGAAGTCGAATTATTTACTTATTCCTTCTAAATAACTACTTTGTTCGCTTTTTATCTGTTAACAATTTTGTTTTCGCTGCAATTTAGATTAGATATCTCGTAATTCTCGAATCCAATTCGAGGTAGTGCTTGAAGAAAATGTCGACTTTATGGTCTTATTTCGAACGATGGCACCGAAATCTTAGTTCGTAGCAAAAATTTAAAAATTGATAGATTCGACTTTCGAAATTCATTTTCCTGGTTTTATTTATTTAGGTATTGATTAATAGCAAGTTTGGAGCGAAACAATAAAATGATTTATATCGGAATTTAAAATACAACCGTCGACGTTTTAATTAGATTTAGAAGTTGATTACTGATTACATACAAAAAGTGTTACAGCGATTTTAATCTTAGGTGAATGTCCTCCATTACAGCCTTTTATTATTTAATTCGACACTTGATCGAATGCATTTTGAGATAATTATTTTTTAATATTGACAAAACATTTCTTTGTTAACTTTCCGCTATGATTTTTAATAATTACTTCTGTAATCTTGCATGGCGAAAAATTTTTTTTTACAAAATTAAATTAGTACTTCTCATTTTATTGCGGTGTTTATTTTTTCTTCGCTATAAATAGATTGTTTTTTATTTTTTGTGTGCTATCTCAAAATTATATTTGCACAAATTAGATGTGTGTTCAGAATATTTGACGGGTTTTATCTAAAAAAATATGTGCGTTTTTTATATGAAAACAATACGTAAGAGCCGCTCAAGATACGCTCTTTTAAGATTTATTTGTTTATTATTTTAGGTGACCCTTTGAAATTATCGGAGCCCCCGTATTTAAATCGGGACAATTATTTTGTTGTTGAGTTTTAAAACAAAAAGGAGCTTTTTGTTAACATTTTTAATCCGAAAATACCTATACGGTGAAGAAATTTTCAACTTGTTTACTAGTTTTAAATTCTTTAAAGATTCAAAATCTTGAGATATTTTAACTTAGCGTTTTCCAAACTGGGAGGGCCGGACTTTTCTAATTCGTTTTTCTTGATAATTTCAAATGGTGCGCCAATGGTTTTTTAACACTATCCGAAGCCAAAGAGTCTATAACTATAGCCGGTGTCATTTCCCGGCGCTCTCGCTCTAAAATAAAAATTTTCGACAAAACTAAATAAATAATCAAACGGACCCCTTGATTCACAAAAAAAATCGTAACGCCCTTATTTTCGATCCAATCATTACAAACGACACGGATTCGGAATCCTGAGGCTTTTTTACATAAGATACATGTAAAATATGTATAGGGTGCGACGTTAATTTTTCGATTATTAAAAATTGCGATTTTTCGCGCTCATTTTGGGTAAATTTTGAACTTTAAAAAAATTGTAGCGCCGTTATTTATGGACGGATCTTTAAAAACTATTCAGATTCCGATTTGGCAGCCGTTTTAGCTTCGGATAGGCCCAAGAAACCATAGGCGTGCTATTCCAGAGCTTTGGGAAAACGTTGTGAAAAATCAAAATCGATGGGTTTTAACCCATGTATTTTGGCATTAAAATGAAAAAAATAGAATTGCTTTATATTGCACGGGGACGTTCCTACGTACCCCCCGTAACTATAACCGGTGTCATTTCCCCGCGCTTCCCCTCTAAAATAAAAGTTTTTGATACAAACTAAATAAGAAATAAAACGGACCCCTCGATTTACAAAAAAAATCGTAGCGCCCTTATTTTCGATCCAATCATTACAAACGACACGGATTCGGAATCCTGAGGCGGTTTTACATAAGATACATGTAAAATATGTATAGGGTGCGACGTTAATTTTTTGATTATTAAAAATTGCGATTTTTGGCGCTCATTTTGGGTGAATTTTGAACTTTAAAAAAATTGTAGCGCCGTTATTTATGGACGGATCTTTAAAAACTATTCAGATTCCGATTTGGCAGCCGTTTTAGCTTCGGATAGGCCCAAGAAACCATAGGCGTGCTATTCCAGAGCTTTGGGAAAACGTTTTGAAAAATCAAAATCGATGGGTTTTAACCCATGTATTTTGGCATTAAAATGAAAAAAATAGAATTGCTTTATATTGCACGGGGACGTTCCTACGTACCCCCCGTAACTATAACCAGTGTCATTTCCCCGCGCTTCCCCTCTAAAATAAAAGTTTTTGATACAAACTAAATAAGTAATAAAACGGACCCCTTGATTTACAAAAAAAATCGTAGCGCCCTTATTTTCGATCCAATCATTACAAACGACACGGATTCGGAATCCTGAGGCGGTTTTACATAAGATACATGTAAAATATGTATAGGGTGCGACGTTAATTTTTCGATTATTAAAAATTGCGATTTTTTGCGCTCATTTTGGGTGAATTTTGAACTTTAAAAAAATTGTAGCGCCGTTATTTATGGACGGATTTTTAAAAACTATTCAGATTCCGATTTGGCAGCCGTTTTAGCTTCGGATAGGCCCAAGAAACCATAGGCGTGCTATTCCAGAGCTTTGGGAAAACGTTTTGAAAAATCAAAATCGATGGGTTTTAACCCATGTATTTTGGCTATAAAATGAAAAAAATAGAATTGCTTTATATTGCACGGGGACGTTCCTACGTACCCCCCGTAACTATAACCAGTGTCATTTCCCCGCGCTTCCCCTCTAAAATAAATGTTTTTGATACAAACTAAATAAGTAATAAAACGGACCCCTTGATTTACAAAAAAAATCGTAGCGCCCTTATTTTCGATCCAATCATTACAAACGACACGGATTCGGAATCCTGAGGCTATTTTACATAAGATACATGTAAAATATGTATAGGGTGCGACGTTAATTTTTCGATTATTAAAATTGCGATTTTTGCGCTCATTTTGGGTGAATTTTGAACTTTAAAAAATTGTAGCGCCGTTATTTATGGACGGATCTTTAAAACTATTCAGATTCCGATTTGGCAGCCGTTTTAGCTTCGGATAGGCCCAAGAAACCATAGGCGTGCTATTCCAGAGCTTTGGGAAAACGTTTTGAAAAATCAAAATCGATGGGTTTTAACCCATGTATTTTGGCATTAAAATGAAAAAATAGAATTGCTTTATATTGCACGGGGACGTTCCTACGTACCCCCGTAACTATAACCGGTGTCATTTCCCGCGCTTCCCTCTAAAATAAAATTTTTGATACAAACTAAATAAGTAATAAAACGGACCCTTGATTTACAAAAAATCGT
This sequence comes from Sinopyrophorus schimmeli, assembly GCA_036325965.1. Taxonomy (NCBI): domain Eukaryota; kingdom Metazoa; phylum Arthropoda; class Insecta; order Coleoptera; family Elateridae; genus Sinopyrophorus; species Sinopyrophorus schimmeli. The sequence continues at coordinate 432,293 of JARFIZ010000403.1, forward strand.
AGCGCCCTTATTTTCGATCCAATCATTACAAACGACACGGATTCGGAATCCTGAGGCGGTTTTACATAAGATACATGTAAAATATGTATAGGGTGCGACGTTAATTTTTCGATTATTAAAATTGCGATTTTTGCGCTCATTTTGGGTGAATTTTGAACTTTAAAAAATTGTAGCGCCGTTATTTATGGACGGATCTTTAAAACTATTCAGATTCCGATTTGGCAGCCGTTTTAGCTTCGGATAGGCCCAAGAAACCATAGGCGTGCTATTCCAGAGCTTTGGGAAAACGTTTTGAAAAATCAAAATCGATGGGTTTTAACCCATGTATTTTGGCATTAAAATGAAAAAATAGAATTGCTTTATATTGCACGGGACGTTCCTACGTACCCCGTAACTATAACCGGTGTCATTTCCCGCGCTTCCTCTAAAATAAAAATTTTGATACAAACTAAATAAGTAATAAAACGGACCCTTGATTTACAAAAAATCGTAGCGCCCTTATTTTCGATCCAATCATTACAAACGACACGGATTCGGAATCCTGAGGCTTTTTACATAAGATACATGTAAAATATGTATAGGGTGCGACGTTAATTTTTTGATTATTAAAATTGCGATTTTTGCGCTCATTTTGGGTGAATTTTGAACTTTAAAAAATTGTAGCGCCGTTATTTGTGGACGGATCTTTAAAACTATTCAGATTCCGATTTGGCAGCCGTTTTAGCTTCGGATAGGCCCAAGAAACCATAGGCGTGCTATTCCAGAGCTTTGGGAAAACGTTTTGAAAAATCAAAATCGATGGGTTTTAACCCATGTATTTTGGCATTAAAATGAAAAAATAGAATTGCTTTATATTGCACGGGACGTTCCTACGTACCCCGTAACTATAACCGGTGTCATTTCCCGCGCTTCCTCTAAAATAAAAATTTTTGATACAAACTAAATAAGTAATAAAACGGACCCCTTGATTTACAAAAAAATCGTAGCGCCCTTATTTTCGATCCAATCATTACAAACGACACGGATTCGGAATCCTGAGGCGTTTTACATAAGATACATGTAAAATATGTATAGGGTGCGACGTTAATTTTCGATTATTAAAATTGCGATTTTTGCGCTCATTTTGGGTGAATTTTGAACTTTAAAAAATTGTAGCGCCGTTATTTGTGGACGGATCTTTAAAACTATTCAGATTCCGATTTGGCAGCCGTTTTAGCTTCGGATAGGCCCAAGAAACCATAGGCGTGCTATTCCAGAGCTTTGGGAAAACGTTTTGAAAAATCAAAATCGATGGGTTTTAACCCATGTATTTTGGCATTAAAATGAAAAAATAGAATTGCTTTATATTGCACGGGGACGTTCCTACGTACCCCGTAACTATAACCGGTGTCATTTCCCGCGCTTCCTCTAAAATAAAAATTTTTGATACAAACTAAATAAGTAATAAAACGGACCCTTGATTTACAAAAAATCGTAGCGCCCTTATTTTCGATCCAATCATTACAAACGACACGGATTCGGAATCCTGAGGCTTTTTACATAAGATACATGTAAAATATGTATAGGGTGCGACGTTAATTTTTCGATTATTAAAATTGCGATTTTTGCGCTCATTTTGGGTGAATTTTGAACTTTAAAAAATTGTAGCGCCGTTATTTGTGGACGGATCTTTAAAACTATTCAGATTCCGATTTGGCAGCCGTTTTAGCTTCGGATAGGCCCAAGAAACCATAGGCGTGCTATTCCAGAGCTTTGGGAAAACGTTTTGAAAAATCAAAATCGATGGGTTTTAACCCATGTATTTTGGCATTAAAATGAAAAAATAGAATTGCTTTATATTGCACGGGGACGTTCCTACGTACCCCGTAACTATAACCGGTGTCATTTCCCGCGCTTCCTCTAAAATAAAATTTTGATACAAACTAAATAAGTAATAAAACGGACCCCCTTTATTTACAAAAAATCGTAGCGCCCTTATTTTCGATCCAATCATTACAAACGACACGGATTCGGAATCCTGAGGCGGTTTTACATAAGATACATGTAAAATATGTATAGGGTGCGACGTTAATTTTTCGATTATTAAAATTGCGATTTTTGCGCTCATTTTGGGTGAATTTTGAACTTTAAAAAATTGTAGCGCCGTTATTTATGGACGGATCTTTAAAACTATTCAGATTCCGATTTGGCAGCCGTTTTAGCTTCGGATAGGCCCAAGAAACCATAGGCGTGCTATTCCAGAGCTTTGGGAAAACGTTTTGAAAAATCAAAATCGATGGGTTTTAACCCATGTATTTTGGCATTAAAATGAAAAAATAGAATTGCTTTATATTGCACGGGGACGTTCCTACGTACCCCGTAACTATAACCGGTGTCATTTCCCGCGCTTCCTCTAAAATAAAAATTTTTGATACAAACTAAATAAGTAATAAAACGGACCCCTTGATTTACAAAAAATCGTAGCGCCCTTATTTTCGATCCAATCATTACAAACGACACGGATTCGGAATCCTGAGGCGGTTTTACATAAGATACATGTAAAATATGTATAGGGTGCGACGTTAATTTTTCGATTATTAAAATTGCGATTTTTGCGCTCATTTTGGGTGAATTTTGAACTTTAAAAAATTGTAGCGCCGTTATTTATGGACGGATCTTTAAAACTATTCAGATTCCGATTTGGCAGCCGTTTTAGCTTCGGATAGGCCCAAGAAACCATAGGCGTGCTATTCCAGAGCTTTGGGAAAACGTTTTGAAAAATCAAAATCGATGGGTTTTAACCCATGTATTTTGGCATTAAAATGAAAAAAATAGAATTGCTTTATATTGCACGGGGACGTTCCTACGTACCCCCGTAACTATAACCGGTGTCATTTCCCGCGCTTCCTCTAAAATAAAAATTTTTGATACAAACTAAATAAGTAATAAAACGGACCCCTTGATTTACAAAAAAAATCGTAGCGCCCTTATTTTCGATCCAATCATTACAAACGACACGGATTCGGAATCCTGAGGCGGTTTTACATAAGATACATGTAAAATATGTATAGGGTGCGACGTTAATTTTTCGATTATTAAAATTGCGATTTTTGCGCTCATTTTGGGTGAATTTTGAACTTTAAAAAATTGTAGCGCCGTTATTTATGGACGGATCTTTAAAACTATTCAGATTCCGATTTGGCAGCCGTTTTAGCTTCGGATAGGCCCAAGAAACCATAGGCGTGCTATTCCAGAGCTTTGGGAAAACGTTTTGAAAAATCAAAATCGATGGGTTTTAACCCATGTATTTTGGCATTAAAATGAAAAAATAGAATTGCTTTATATTGCACGGGGACGTTCCTACGTACCCCCGTAACTATAACCGGTGTCATTTCCCGCGCTTCCCTCTAAAATAAAAGTTTTTGATACAAACTAAATAAGTAATAAAACGGACCCCTTGATTTACAAAAAAAATCGTAGCGCCCTTATTTTCGATCCAATCATTACAAACGACACGGATTCGGAATCCTGAGGCGGTTTTACATAAGATACATGTAAAATATGTATAGGGTGCGACGTTAATTTTTCGATTATTAAAAATTGCGATTTTTTGCGCTCATTTTGGGTGAATTTTGAACTTTAAAAAAATTGTAGCGCCGTTATTTATGGACGGATTTTTAAAAACTATTCAGATTCCGATTTGGCAGCCGTTTTAGCTTCGGATAGGCCCAAGAAACCATAGGCGTGCTATTCCAGAGCTTTGGGAAAACGTTTTGAAAAATCAAAATCGATGGGTTTTAACCCATGTATTTTGGCATTAAAATGAAAAAAATAGAATTGCTTTATATTGCACGGGGACGTTCCTACGTACCCCCCGTAACTATAACCGGTGTCATTTCCCCGCGCTTCCCCTCTAAAATAAAAGTTTTTGATACAAACTAAATAAGTAATAAAACGGACCCCTTGATTTACAAAAAAAATCGTAGCGCCCTTATTTTCGATCCAATCATTACAAACGACACGGATTCGGAATCCTGAGGCGGTTTTACATAAGATACATGTAAAATATGTATAGGGTGCGACGTTAATTTTTCGATTATTAAAATTGCGATTTTTGCGCTCATTTTGGGTGAATTTTGAACTTTAAAAAATTGTAGCGCCGTTATTTATGGACGGATCTTTAAAACTATTCAGATTCCGATTTGGCAGCCGTTTTAGCTTCGGATAGGCCCAAGAAACCATAGGCGTGCTATTCCAGAGCTTTGGGAAAACGTTTTGAAAAATCAAAATCGATGGGTTTTAACCCATGTATTTTGGCATTAAAATGAAAAAATAGAATTGCTTTATATTGCACGGGGACGTTCCTACGTACCCCCGTAACTATAACCGGTGTCATTTCCCGCGCTTCCCCCTAAAATAAAATTTTTGATACAAACTAAATAAGTAATAAAACGGACCCCTTGATTTACAAAAAATCGTAGCGCCCTTATTTTCGATCCAATCATTACAAACGACACGGATTCGGAATCCTGAGGCGGTTTTACATAAGATACATGTAAAATATGTATAGGGTGCGACGTTAATTTTTCGATTATTAAAATTGCGATTTTTGCGCTCATTTTGGGTGAATTTTGAACTTTAAAAAATTGTAGCGCCGTTATTTATGGACGGATCTTTAAAACTATTCAGATTCCGATTTGGCAGCCGTTTTAGCTTCGGATAGGCCCAAGAAACCATAGGCGTGCTATTCCAGAGCTTTGGGAAAACGTTTTGAAAAATCAAAATCGATGGGTTTTAACCCATGTATTTTGGCATTAAAATGAAAAAATAGAATTGCTTTATATTGCACGGGGACGTTCCTACGTACCCCCGTAACTATAACCGGTGTCATTTCCCGCGCTTCCCTCTAAAATAAAATTTTTGATACAAACTAAATAAGTAATAAAACGGACCCCTTGATTTACAAAAAATCGTAGCGCCCTTATTTTCGATCCAATCATTACAAACGACACGGATTCGGAATCCTGAGGCGTTTTACATAAGATACATGTAAAATATGTATAGGGTGCGACGTTAATTTTTCGATTATTAAAATTGCGATTTTTGCGCTCATTTTGGGTGAATTTTGAACTTTAAAAAATTGTAGCGCCGTTATTTGTGGACGGATCTTTAAAAAATATTCAGATTCCGATTTGGCAGCCGTTTTAGCTTCGGATAGGCCCAAGAAACCATAGGCGTGCTATTCCAGAGCTTTGGGAAAACGTTTTGAAAAATCAAAATCGATGGGTTTTAACCCATGTATTTTGGCATTAAAATGAAAAAAATAGAATTGCTTTATATTGCACGGGGACGTTCCTACGTACCCCCCGTAACTATAACCGGTGTCATTTCCCGCGCTTCCTCTAAAATAAAAATTTTTGATACAAACTAAATAAGTAATAAAACGGACCCCTTGATTTACAAAAAAAATCGTAGCGCCCTTATTTTCGATCCAATCATTACAAACGACACGGATTCGGAATCCTGAGGCGGTTTTACATAAGATACATGTAAAATATGTATAGGGTGCGACGTTAATTTTTCGATTATTAAAATTGCGATTTTTGCGCTCATTTTGGGTGAATTTTGAACTTTAAAAAATTGTAGCGCCGTTATTTGTGGACGGATCTTTAAAACTATTCAGATTCCGATTTGGCAGCCGTTTTAGCTTCGGATAGGCCCAAGAAACCATAGGCGTGCTATTCCAGAGCTTTGGGAAAACGTTTTGAAAAATCAAAATCGATGGGTTTTAACCCATGTATTTTGGCATTAAAATGAAAAAATAGAATTGCTTTATATTGCACGGGACGTTCCTACGTACCCCGTAACTATAACCGGTGTCATTTCCCGCGCTTCCCCCTAAAATAAAAATTTTGATACAAACTAAATAAGTAATAAAACGGACCCCCTTTATTTACAAAAAATCGTAGCGCCCTTATTTTCGATCCAATCATTACAAACGACACGGATTCGGAATCCTGAGGCGGTTTTACATAAGATACATGTAAAATATGTATAGGGTGCGACGTTAATTTTTCGATTATTAAAATTGCGATTTTTGCGCTCATTTTGGGTGAATTTTGAACTTTAAAAAATTGTAGCGCCGTTATTTGTGGACGGATCTTTAAAACTATTCAGATTCCGATTTGGCAGCCGTTTTAGCTTCGGATAGGCCCAAGAAACCATAGGCGTGCTATTCCAGAGCTTTGGGAAAACGTTTTGAAAAATCAAAATCGATGGGTTTTAACCCATGTATTTTGGCATTAAAATGAAAAAATAGAATTGCTTTATATTGCACGGGACTTAAACTACCCCCCCAATTAACCGGTTATTTCCCCCGGTTTCCCAAAAAAAAAGTTTTATCAAACTAAAAAAAGAAAAGGCTTTTGAAATTCAAAAAATGTACCCCCTTTTTTTCATCCCAAATTAAAAAAGGGTTCGGGAAACCAGGCGTTTTCAAAAATACCCGTAAAATAACGGGTGGCTTTAAATTTTTTGTTCTTAAAATTAAAATTTTTTGGGAAATTTTTAGGGGAATTTTTAACTTTAAAAAATTTTAGCGCCTTATTTTGGGCCAATTTAAAACATTCGAATTTCCTGGCGTTTTTAAGTCGTAAAAAATAGGGTGTCGGTTTGAATTTGTTTTAAAATTCATTTTTGGTATTTGGGTAATTTTGAATTTAAAAAATTAGCGTTTTTATGGACGGCTTTAAACTATTATCCGATTTACCGTTATTCCGGTCCCAAAAAAAAGGTTATCAAACTAATAGAAAACGGAACCTATTTCAAATAACAGCCTTATTTTGATCAAATAAAAAAGGATTGGAATCCGGGCGTTCTAAGTACCGTAAAATAGTTAGGTCCGTATTCTCATATAAAATTTTGATTTTCCTAAATTTGGTAATTGAACTTTAAAAAATGTAGCCTTATTTTAGAAGAATCTTTAAAAGCCCGTATTCACATACCTTTTAACATATGAAAATCCAAGGTCAACATAAGTTTCAAATATGAATAAGGTTGGATTAAATGATGATTTTAATTATTTTTGTCTTGGGTAATTTTGAATTTAAAAATTGAGGCCGATTTGACGCTTAAATATCACGATCCATTTGGCGCTTCTTTAACATTATAGAAAAAACAGGCTCTATTCGGATTTTACTAAAAATTTAAAATAATATGGTTTAACCTTTATATTAGAAACGAATATAATCTTTTACTCGGACGTTCCAGTACCCGTAAACTATTAACGTGGTAAAATTTTCGATACTTAAAATAAAAAGTTTTCGATTTTACAAATAAATAAAAAAGGACCCTTTTTACAAAAATTCAACCGATTCCGATCAACTTTTAGATTCGGATTGCGATTACATAAGGTTTTCAATTAAAAATTTTGGCAAATAATTTTGATTTTAAAAAATGCCTTTTTCGATCAATTTTAAAAGAAGTTAATTGACGCCGTTTTCTACGACCTGTAAATATACAGGGTGCATTTGCTTCCTTATTAAAATTCGTTTTGCAAAAATGGGTAATTAGTTTAAAAATTTTGCAAAAATGAAAACGATTTTAACATTTATGCGAATGGAACGAATTGCTTATTGACAAGATTCATCCAACTATACCGGTGTAATTTCCTTAATAAAATAAGTTTTACCATTTTGTGATTTAAATAAAAAAAAAGCCTTATTTGAGGATCTTAACTTCGACCATTGGAGCATTTCCGTGCCTAAAATAAATTTGTAACAAATATGATAAAGCCTATTTTAAAAAAACTGGCCTTATTTTGCAATATTAAAATAACTTGAATTCCGGGCGTTCTAGATCGTAATATAAGGTGTATTTTCTTATAAATTTTTTTCCATTGGTAATTTGACTTTAAAATGTAGCGCCTTATTTTGACGATCTAAAACACAGATTCGACCTTAGCGGTGCCAAGAACATAGTGTATCGGCTGGAATTTGAAATAAAATCGATTTTTACCATGTATTTTAAATAAAAAATGATGCTTAAAACCTTTTCATAAGTGACGTTAAAAGGTATTTTTAAATTTTTTTTGGATTTATTAAAATCTTTGGTTAAATTCTTGCTTTTGGCCAAACGTCTTGGAAATTTAAAAAAAGGTTTACCTTTGTAAAAAAAAATTTTGGGTCCAACGTTCCTCAAAAAATTTAAAAAAAAAGCCTTTAAAAACCTTTTCATAAGTGACGTTTAAAAGGTATTTTTAAATTTTTTTTGGATTTATTAAAATCTTTGGTTTAAAATTCTTGCTTTTGGCCAAACGTCTTGGAAATTTAAAAAAAGGTTTACCTTTGAAAAAAAAATTTTGGTCCCCAACGTTCCCTCAAAAAATTTTAAAAAAAAAGCCCTTTAAAAACCTTTTCATAAGTACGGTTTAAAAGGTATTTTTAAATTTTTTTTGGATTTATTAAAAATCTTTATGGACGGATCTTTAAAACTATTCAGATTCCGATTTGGCAGCCGTTTTAGCTTCGGATAGGCCCAAGAAACCATAGGCGTGCTATTCCAGAGCTTTGGGAAAACGTTTTGAAAAATCAAAATCGATGGGTTTTAACCCATGTATTTTGGCATTAAAATGAAAAAATAGAATTGCTTTATATTGCACGGGACGTTCCTACGTACCCCCGTAACTATAACCGGTGTCATTTCCCGCGCTTCCCTCTAAAATAAAAATTTTTGATACAAACTAAATAAGTAATAAAACGGACCCCTTGATTTACAAAAAATCGTAGCGCCCTTATTTTCGATCCAATCATTACAAACGACACGGATTCGGAATCCTGAGGCTTTTACATAAGATACATGTAAAATATGTATAGGGTGCGACGTTAATTTTTCGATTATTAAAATTGCGATTTTTGCGCTCATTTTGGGTGAATTTTGAACTTTAAAAAATTGTAGCGCCGTTATTTATGGACGGATCTTTAAAACTATTCAGATTCCGATTTGGCAGCCGTTTTAGCTTCGGATAGGCCCAAGAAACCATAGGCGTGCTATTCCAGAGCTTTGGGAAAACGTTTTGAAAAATCAAAATCGATGGGTTTTAACCCATGTATTTTGGCATTAAAATGAAAAAAATAGAATTGCTTTATATTGCACGGGGACGTTCCTACGTACCCCCCGTAACTATAACCGGTGTCATTTCCCGCGCTTCCCCTCTAAAATAAAAATTTTTGATACAAACTAAATAAGTAATAAAACGGACCCCTTGATTTACAAAAAAAATCGTAGCGCCCTTATTTTCGATCCAATCATTACAAACGACACGGATTCGGAATCCTGAGGCTTTTTACATAAGATACATGTAAAATATGTATAGGGTGCGACGTTAATTTTTCGATTATTAAAATTGCGATTTTTGCGCTCATTTTGGGTGAATTTTGAACTTTAAAAAATTGTAGCGCCGTTATTTATGGACGGATCTTTAAAACTATTCAGATTCCGATTTGGCAGCCGTTTTAGCTTCGGATAGGCCCAAGAAACCATAGGCGTGCTATTCCAGAGCTTTGGGAAAACGTTTTGAAAAATCAAAATCGATGGGTTTTAACCCATGTATTTTGGCATAAAATGAAAAAATAGAATTGCTTACAAAAAATCGTAGCGCCCTTATTTTCGATCCAATCATTACAAACGACACGGATTCGGAATCCTGAGGCGGTTTTTACATAAGATACATGTAAAATATGTATAGGGTGCGACGTTAATTTTTCGATTATTAAAATTGCGATTTTTGCGCTCATTTTGGGTGAATTTTGAACTTTAAAAAATTGTAGCGCCGTTATTTTGGACGGATCTTTAAAAACTATTCAGATTCCGATTTGGCAGCCGTTTTAGCTTCGGATAGGCCTAAGAAACCGTAGGCGTGCTATTCCAGAGCTTTGGGAAAACGTTTTGAAAATTCAAAATCGATGGGTTTTAACCCATGTATTTTGGGTAAAAAATGAAAAAAATAGAATTGCTTTATATTGCGAGGGGACGTTCCTACGTACCCCTAGTATATATAACCGGTGTCATTTCCTCGCGCTTCCCCTCTAAAATAAAAATTTTCGATACAAACTAAATGAATAGAAATACGTACCCCTTGATTCACAAAAAAAATCGTAGCGCCGTTATTTTCGATCCAATCATTACAAACGACACGGATTCGGAATCCTGAGGCTTTTTTACATAAGATACATGTATAATATGTATAGGGTGCGACGTTAATTTTTCGAAAATAAAAATTGCGATTTTTAAAGCTCATTTTGAGCCAATTTTGAACTTTCAAAAAATTGTAGCGCCGTTATTTGTGGACGGATCTTTAAAAACTATTCAGATTCCGATTTGGCAGCCGTTTTAGCTTCGGATAGGCCTAAGAAACCGTAGGCGTGCTATTCCAGAGCTTTGGGAAAACGTTTTGAAAATTCAAAATCGATGGGTTTTAGTCCATGTATTTTGGGTAAAAAATGAAAAAAATAGAATTGCTTTATATTGCGAGGAGACGTTCCTACGTACCCCTAGTAACTATAACCGGTGTCATTTTCCCGCGCTTCCCCTCTAAAATAAAAATTTTCGATACAAACTAAATGAATAGAAATACGTACCCTTGATTCACAAAAAAAATCGTAGCGCCGTTATTTTCGATCCAATCATTACAAACGACACGGATTCGGAATCCTGAGGCTTTTTTACATAAGATACATGTATAATATGTATAGGGTGCGACGTTAATTTTTCGAAAATAAAAAATTGCGATTTTTAGCGCTCATTTTGAGCCAATTTTGAACTTTCAAAAAATTGTAGCGCCGTTATTTGTGGACGGATCTTTAAAAACTATTCAGATTCCGATTTGGCAGCCGTTTTAGCTTCGGATAGGCCTAAGAAACCGTAGGCGTGCTATTCCAGAGCTTTGGGAAAACGTTTTGAAAATTCAAAATCGATGGGTTTTAGTCCATGTATTTTGGGTAAAAAATGAAAAAAATAGAATTGCTTTATATTGCGAGGAGACGTTCCTACGTACCCCTAGTAACTATAACCGGTGTCATTTTCCCGCGCTTCCCCTCTAAAATAAAAATTTTCGATACAAACTAAATGAATAGAAATACGTACCCCTTGATTCACAAAAAAAATCGTAGCGCCCTTATTTTCGATCCAATCATTACAAACGACACGGATTCGGAATCCTGAGGCTTTTTTACATAAGATACATGTATAATATGTATAGGGTGCGACATTAATTTTTCGAAAATAAAAAATTGCGATTTTTAGCGCTCATTTTGAGCCAATTTTGAACTTTCAAAAAATTGTAGCGCCGTTATTTGTGGACGGATCTTTAAAAACTATTCAGATTCCGATTTGGCAGCCGTTTTAGCTTCGGATAGGCCTAAGAAACCGTAGGCGTGCTATTCCAGAGCTTTGGGAAAACGTTTTGAAAATTCAAAATCGATGGGTTTTAGTCCATGTATTTTGGCATTAAAATGAAAAAATAGAATTGCTTTATATTGCACGGGGACGTTCCTACGTACCCCCGTAACTATAACCGGTGTCATTTCCCGCGCTTCCCTCTAAAATAAAATTTTTGATACAAACTAAATAAGTAATAAAACGGACCCCTTGATTTACAAAAAATCGTAGCGCCCTTATTTTCGATCCAATCATTACAAACGACACGGATTCGGAATCCTGAGGCTTTTTACATAAGATACATGTAAAATATGTATAGGGTGCGACGTTAATTTTTCGATTATTAAAATTGCGATTTTTGCGCTCATTTTGGGTGAATTTTGAACTTTAAAAAATTGTAGCGCCGTTATTTATGGACGGATCTTTAAAACTATTCAGATTCCGATTTGGCAGCCGTTTTAGCTTCGGATAGGCCCAAGAAACCATAGGCGTGCTATTCCAGAGCTTTGGGAAAACGTTTTGAAAAATCAAAATCGATGGGTTTTAACCCATGTATTTTGGCATAAAATGAAAAAATAGAATTGCTTTATATTGCACGGGGACGTTCCTACGTACCCCCGTAACTATAACCGGTGTCATTTCCCGCGCTTCCCTCTAAAATAAAAATTTTGATACAAACTAAATAAGTAATAAAACGGACCCCCTTTATTTACAAAAAAATCGTAGCGCCCTTATTTTCGATCCAATCATTACAAACGACACGGATTCGGAATCCTGAGGCTTTTACATAAGATACATGTAAAATATGTATAGGGTGCGACGTTAATTTTTTGATTATTAAAATTGCGATTTTTGCGCTCATTTTGGGTGAATTTTGAACTTTAAAAAATTGTAGCGCCGTTATTTATGGACGGATCTTTAAAACTATTCAGATTCCGATTTGGCAGCCGTTTTAGCTTCGGATAGGCCCAAGAAACCATAGGCGTGCTATTCCAGAGCTTTGGGAAAACGTTTTGAAAAATCAAAATCGATGGGTTTTAACCCATGTATTTTGGCATTAAAATGAAAAAATAGAATTGCTTTATATTGCACGGGGACGTTCCTACGTACCCCCGTAACTATAACCGGTGTCATTTCCCGCGCTTCCCCCTAAAATAAAATTTTTGATACAAACTAAATAAGTAATAAAACGGACCCCTTGATTTACAAAAAATCGTAGCGCCCTTATTTTCGATCCAATCATTACAAACGACACGGATTCGGAATCCTGAGGCGGTTTTACATAAGATACATGTAAAATATGTATAGGGTGCGACGTTAATTTTTCGATTATTAAAATTGCGATTTTTGCGCTCATTTTGGGTGAATTTTGAACTTTAAAAAATTGTAGCGCCGTTATTTATGGACGGATCTTTAAAACTATTCAGATTCCGATTTGGCAGCCGTTTTAGCTTCGGATAGGCCCAAGAAACCATAGGCGTGCTATTCCAGAGCTTTGGGAAAACGTTTTGAAAAATCAAAATCGATGGGTTTTAACCCATGTATTTTGGCATTAAAATGAAAAAATAGAATTGCTTTATATTGCACGGGGACGTTCCTACGTACCCCCGTAACTATAACCGGTGTCATTTCCCGCGCTTCCCTCTAAAATAAAATTTTTGATACAAACTAAATAAGTAATAAAACGGACCCCTTGATTTACAAAAAATCGTAGCGCCCTTATTTTCGATCCAATCATTACAAACGACACGGATTCGGAATCCTGAGGCGGTTTTACATAAGATACATGTAAAATATGTATAGGGTGCGACGTTAATTTTTCGATTATTAAAATTGCGATTTTTGCGCTCATTTTGGGTGAATTTTGAACTTTAAAAAATTGTAGCGCCGTTATTTATGGACGGATCTTTAAAACTATACAGATTCCGATTTGGCAGCCGTTTTAGCTTCGGATAGGCCCAAGAAACCATAGGCGTGCTATTCCAGAGCTTTGGGAAAACGTTTTGAAAAATCAAAATCGATGGGTTTTAACCCATGTATTTTGGCTATAAAATGAAAAAAATTGAATTGCTTTATATTGCACGGGGACGTTCCTACGTACCCCCCGTAACTATAACCGGTGTCATTTCCCCGCGCTTCCCCTCTAAAATAAAAGTTTTTGATACAAACTAAATAAGTAATAAAATGGACCCCTTGATTTACAAAAAAAATCGTAGCGCCCTTATTTTTGATCCAATCATTACAAACGACACGGATTCGGAATCCTGAGGCGGTTTTACATAAGATACATGTAAAATATGTATAGGGTGCGACGTTAATTTTTCGATTATTAAAATTGCGATTTTTGCGCTCATTTTGGGTGAATTTTGAACTTTAAAAAATTGTAGCGCCGTTATTTATGGACGGATCTTTAAAAAATATTCAGATTCCGATTTGGCAGCCGTTTTAGCTTCGGATAGGCCCAAGAAACCATAGGCGTGCTATTCCAGAGCTTTGGGAAAACGTTTTGAAAAATCAAAATCGATGGGTTTTAACCCATGTATTTTGGCATTAAAATGAAAAAATAGAATTGCTTTATATTGCACGGGGACGTTCCTACGTACCCCCGTAACTATAACCGGTGTCATTTCCCGCGCTTCCCTCTAAAATAAAATTTTTGATACAAACTAAATAAGTAATAAAACGGACCCTTGATTTACAAAAAATCGTAGCGCCCTTATTTTCGATCCAATCATTACAAACGACACGGATTCGGAATCCTGAGGCGTTTTACATAAGATACATGTAAAATATGTATAGGGTGCGACGTTAATTTTTCGATTATTAAAAATTGCGATTTTTGCGCTCATTTTGGGTGAATTTTGAACTTTAAAAAATTGTAGCGCCGTTATTTATGGACGGATCTTTAAAACTATTCAGATTCCGATTTGGCAGCCGTTTTAGCTTCGGATAGGCCCAAGAAACCATAGGCGTGCTATTCCAGAGCTTTGGGAAAACGTTTTGAAAAATCAAAATCGATGGGTTTTAACCCATGTATTTTGGAAAAATGAAAAAATAGAATTGCTTTATATTGCACGGGGACGTTCCTACGTACCCCGTAACTATAACCGGTGTCATTTCCCGCGCTTCCTCTAAAATAAAATTTTGATACAAACTAAATAAGTAATAAAACGGACCCTTGATTTACAAAAAATCGTAGCGCCCTTATTTTCGATCCAATCATTACAAACGACACGGATTCGGAATCCTGAGGCTTTTTACATAAGATACATGTAAAATATGTATAGGGTGCGACGTTAATTTTTCGATTATTAAAAATTGCGATTTTTTGCGCTCATTTTGAGCCAATTTTGAACTTTAAAAAAATTGTAGCGCCGTTATTTGTGGACGGATCTTTAAAAACTATTCAGATTCCGATTTGGCAGCCGTTTTAGCTTCGGATAGGCCCAAGAAACCATAGGCGTGCTATTCCAGAGCTTTGGGAAAACGTTTTGAAAAATCAAAATCGATGGGTTTTAACCCATGTATTTTTGGGAAAAAATGAAAAAAATAGAATTGCTTTATATTGCACGGGGACGTTCCTACGTACCCCCCGTAACTATAACCGGTGTCATTTCCCCGCGCTTCCCTCTAAAATAAAATTTTTGATACAAACTAAATAAGTAATAAAACGGACCCTTGATTTACAAAAAATCGTAGCGCCCTTATTTTCGATCCAATCATTACAAACGACACGGATTCGGAATCCTGAGGCTTTTTACATAAGATACATGTAAAATATGTATAGGGTGCGACGTTAATTTTTCGATTATTAAAATTGCGATTTTTGCGCTCATTTTGGGCCAATTTTGAACTTTAAAAAATTGTAGCGCCGTTATTTGTGGACGGATCTTTAAAACTATTCAGATTCCGATTTGGCAGCCGTTTTAGCTTCGGATAGGCCCAAGAAACCATAGGCGTGCTATTCCAGAGCTTTGGGAAAACGTTTTGAAAAATCAAAATCGATGGGTTTTAACCCATGTATTTTGGCAAAAATGAAAAAATAGAATTGCTTTATATTGCACGGGGACGTTCCTACGTACCCCCGTAACTATAACCGGTGTCATTTCCCGCGCTTCCTCTAAAATAAAATTTTTGATACAAACTAAATAAGTAATAAAACGGACCCCTTGATTTACAAAAAATCGTAGCGCCCTTATTTTCGATCCAATCATTACAAACGACACGGATTCGGAATCCTGAGGCTTTTTACATAAGATACATGTAAAATATGTATAGGGTGCGACGTTAATTTTTCGATTATTAAAATTGCGATTTTTGCGCTCATTTTGAGCCAATTTTGAACTTTAAAAAATTGTAGCGCCGTTATTTGTGGACGGATCTTTAAAACTATTCAGATTCCGATTTGGCAGCCGTTTTAGCTTCGGATAGGCCCAAGAAACCATAGGCGTGCTATTCCAGAGCTTTGGGAAAACGTTTTGAAAAATCAAAATCGATGGGTTTTAACCCATGTTTTTTTGGGAAAAAATGAAAAAAATAGAATTGCTTTATATTGCACGGGGACGTTCCTACGTACCCCCCGTAACTATAACCGGTGTCATTTCCCCGCGCTTCTCCTCTAAAATAAAAATTTTTGATACAAACTAAATAAATAATAAAACGGACGCCTTGATTTACAAAAAAAATCGTAGCGCCCTTATTTTCGATCCAATCATTACAAACGACACGGATTCGGAATCCTGAGGCGTTTTTACATAAGATACATGTAAAATATGTATAGGGTGCGACGTTAATTTTTCGATTATTAAAAATTGCGATTTTTTGCGCTCATTTTGAGCCAATTTTGAACTTTAAAAAAATTGTAGCGCCGTTATTTGTGGACGGATCTTTAAAAACTATTCAGATTCCGATTTGGCAGCCGTTTTAGCTTCGGATAGGCCCAAGAAATTATAGGCGTGCTATTCCAGAGCTTTGGGAAAACGTTTTGAAAAATCAAAATCGATGGGTTTTAACCCATGTTTTTTTGGGAAAAAATGAAAAAAATAGAATTGCTTTATATTGCACGGGGACGTTCCTACGTACCCCCCGTAACTATAACCGGTGTCATTTCCCCGCGCTTCCCCTCTAAAATAAATTTTTTTGATACAAACTAAATAAATAATAAAACGGACGCCTTGATTTACAAAAAATCGTAGCGCC
This sequence comes from Sinopyrophorus schimmeli, assembly GCA_036325965.1. Taxonomy (NCBI): domain Eukaryota; kingdom Metazoa; phylum Arthropoda; class Insecta; order Coleoptera; family Elateridae; genus Sinopyrophorus; species Sinopyrophorus schimmeli. The sequence continues at coordinate 448,907 of JARFIZ010000403.1, forward strand.
CTTATTTTCGATCCAATCATTACAAACGACACGGATTCGGAATCCTGAGGCGTTTTACATAAGATACATGTAAAATATGTATAGGGTGCGACGTTAATTTTTCGATTATTAAAATTGCGATTTTTGCGCTCATTTTGAGCCAATTTTGAACTTTAAAAAATTGTAGCGCCGTTATTTGTGGACGGATCTTTAAAACTATTCAGATTCCGATTTGGCAGCCGTTTTAGCTTCGGATAGGCCCAAGAAATCATAGGCGTGCTATTCCAGAGCTTTGGGAAAACGTTTTGAAAAATCAAAATCGATGGGTTTTAACCCATGTTTTTTTGGGAAAAAATGAAAAAAATAGAATTGCTTTATATTGCACGGGGACGTTCCTACGTACCCCCCGTAACTATAACCGGTGTCATTTCCCCGCGCTTCTCCTCTAAAATAAAAATTTTTGATACAAACTAAATAAATAATAAAACGGACGCCTTGATTTACAAAAAAAATCGTAGCGCCCTTATTTTCGATCCAATCATTACAAACGACACGGATTCGGAATCCTGAGGCTGTTTTACATAAGATACATGTAAAATATGTATAGGGTGCGACGTTAATTTTTCGATTATTAAAAATTGCGATTTTTTGCGCTCATTTTGAGCCAATTTTGAACTTTAAAAAAATTGTAGCGCCGTTATTTGTGGACGGATCTTTAAAAACTATTCAGATTCCGATTTGGCAGCCGTTTTAGCTTCGGATAGGCCCAAGAAATCATAGGCGTGCTATTCCAGAGCTTTGGGAAAACGTTTTGAAAAATCAAAATCGATGGGTTTTAACCCATGTTTTTTTGGGAAAAAATGAAAAAAATAGAATTGCTTTATATTGCACGGGGACGTTCCTACGTACCCCCCGTAACTATAACCGGTGTCATTTCCCCGCGCTTCCCCTCTAAAATAAATTTTTGATACAAACTAAATAAATAATAAAACGGACGCCTTGATTTACAAAAAATCGTAGCGCCCTTATTTTCGATCCAATCATTACAAACGACACGGATTCGGAATCCTGAGGCTGTTTTACATAAGATACATGTAAAATATGTATAGGGTGCGACGTTAATTTTTCGATTATTAAAAATTGCGATTTTTTGCGCTCATTTTGAGCCAATTTTGAACTTTAAAAAAATTGTAGCGCCGTTATTTGTGGACGGATCTTTAAAACTATTCAGATTCCGATTTGGCAGCCGTTTTAGCTTCGGATAGGCCCAAGAAACCATAGGCGTGCTATTCCAGAGCTTTGGGAAAACGTTTTGAAAAATCAAAATCGATGGGTTTTAACCCATGTATTTTGGGAAAAATGAAAAAATAGAATTGCTTTATATTGCACGGGACGTTCCTACGTACCCCGTAACTATAACCGGTGTCATTTCCCGCGCTTCCTCTAAAATAAAAATTTTGATACAAACTAAATAAGTAATAAAACGGACCCTTGATTTACAAAAAATCGTAGCGCCCTTATTTTCGATCCAATCATTACAAACGACACGGATTCGGAATCCTGAGGCTTTTACATAAGATACATGTAAAATATGTATAGGGTGCGACGTTAATTTTTCGATTATTAAAATTGCGATTTTTGCGCTCATTTTGAGCCAATTTTGAACTTTAAAAAATTGTAGCGCCGTTATTTGTGGACGGATCTTTAAAACTATTCAGATTCCGATTTGGCAGCCGTTTTAGCTTCGGATAGGCCCAAGAAACCATAGGCGTGCTATTCCAGAGCTTTGGGAAAACGTTTTGAAAAATCAAAATCGATGGGTTTTAACCCATGTATTTTGGGAAAAATGAAAAAATAGAATTGCTTTATATTGCACGGGACGTTCCTACGTACCCCGTAACTATAACCGGTGTCATTTCCCGCGCTTCCTCTAAAATAAAAATTTTTGATACAAACTAAATAATAATAAAACGGACCCTTGATTTACAAAAAATCGTAGCGCCCTTATTTTCGATCCAATCATTACAAACGACACGGATTCGGAATCCTGAGGCTTTTTACATAAGATACATGTAAAATATGTATAGGGTGCGACGTTAATTTTTCGATTATTAAAAATTGCGATTTTTGCGCTCATTTTGAGCCAATTTTGAACTTTAAAAAATTGTAGCGCCGTTATTTGTGGACGGATCTTTAAAACTATTCAGATTCCGATTTGGCAGCCGTTTTAGCTTCGGATAGGCCCAAGAAACCATAGGCGTGCTATTCCAGAGCTTTGGGAAAACGTTTTGAAAAATCAAAATCGATGGGTTTTAACCCATGTATTTTGGCTAAAAATGAAAAAATAGAATTGCTTTATATTGCACGGGACGTTCCTACGTACCCCGTAACTATAACCGGTGTCATTTCCCGCGCTTCCCTCTAAAATAAAAATTTTGATACAAACTAAATAATAATAAAACGGACCCCTTGATTTACAAAAAAAATCGTAGCGCCCTTATTTTCGGTCCAATCATTACAAACGACACGGATTCGGAATCCTGAGGCTTTTTTACATAAAATACATGTATAATATGTATAGGGTGCGACGTTAATTTTTCGATTATTAAAAATTGCGATTTTTAGCGCTCATTTTGAGCCAATTTTGAACTTTCAAAAAATTGTAGCGCCGTTATTTATGGACGGATCTTTAAAAACTATTCAGATTCCGATTTGGCAGCCGTTTTAGCTTCGGATAGGCCCAAGAAAACATAGGCGTGCTATTCCAGAGCTTTGGGAAAACGTTTTGAAAAATCAAAATCGATGGGTTTTAACCCATGTATTTTGGTAAAAATGAAAAAATAGAATTGCTTTATATTGCAGGGGACGTTCCTACGTACCCCAGTAACTATAACCGGTGTCATTTCCCCCCGCTTCCCTCTAAAATAAAAATTTTGATACAAACTAAATAATAATAAAACGGACCCCTTGATTTACAAAAAATCGTAGCGCCCTTATTTTCGATCCAATCATTACAAACGACACGGATTCGGAATCCTGAGGCTTTTTTACATAAGATACATGTAAAATATGTATAGGGTGCGACGTTAATTTTTCGAAAATAAAAAATTGCGATTTTTAGCGCTCATTTTGAGCCAATTTTGAACTTTCAAAAATTGTAGCGCCGTTATTTGTGGACGGATCTTTAAAAACTATTCAGATTCCGATTTGGCAGCCGTTTTAGCTTCGGATAGGCCCAAGAAACCATAGGCGTGCTATTCCAGAGCTTTGGGAAAACGTTTTGAAAATTCAAAATCGATGGGTTTTAACCCATGTATTTTGGAAAAATGAAAAAATAGAATTGCTTTATATTGCATGGGGACGTTCCTACGTACCCCTAGTAACTATAACCGGTGTCATTTCCCGCGCTTCCCTCTAAAATAAAAATTTTGATACAAACTAAATAAGTAATAAAACGGACCCTTGATTTACAAAAAATCGTAGCGCCCTTATTTTCGATCCAATCATTACAAACGACACGGATTCGGAATCCTGAGGCTTTTTACATAAGATACATGTATAATATGTATAGGGTGCGACGTTAATTTTTCGAAAATTAAAATTGCGATTTTTTGCGCTCATTTTGAGCCAATTTTGAACTTTAAAAAATTGTAGCGCCGTTATTTGTGGACGGATCTTTAAAAAATATTCAGATTCCGATTTGGCAGCCGTTTTAGCTTCGGATAGGCCTAAGAAACCATAGGCGTGCTATTCCAGAGCTTTGGGAAAACGTTTTGAAAATTCAAAATCGATGGGTTTTAACCCATGTATTTTGGCATTAAAATGAAAAAATAGAATTGCTTTATATTGCACGGGACGTTCCTACGTACCCCCGTAACTATAACCGGTGTCATTTCCCCGCGCTTCCTCTAAAATAAAAATTTTTGATACAAACTAAATAAGTAATAAAACGGACCCTTGATTTACAAAAAATCGTAGCGCCCTTATTTTCGATCCAATCATTACAAACGACACGGATTCGGAATCCTGAGGCTTTTACATAAGATACATGTAAAATATGTATAGGGTGCGACGTTAATTTTTCGATTATTAAAATTGCGATTTTTGCGCTCATTTTGGGTGAATTTTGAACTTTAAAAAATTGTAGCGCCGTTATTTGTGGACGGATCTTTAAAACTATTCAGATTCCGATTTGGCAGCCGTTTTAGCTTCGGATAGGCCCAAGAAACCATAGGCGTGCTATTCCAGAGCTTTGGGAAAACGTTTTGAAAAATCAAAATCGATGGGTTTTAACCCATGTATTTTGGCATTAAAATGAAAAAATAGAATTGCTTTATATTGCACGGGGACGTTCCTACGTACCCCCCGTAACTATAACCGGTGTCATTTCCCCGCGCTTCCCCTCTAAAATAAAATTTTTTGATACAAACTAAATAAGTAATAAAACGGACCCCTTGATTTACAAAAAAAATCGTAGCGCCCTTATTTTCGATCCAATCATTACAAACGACACGGATTCGGAATCCTGAGGCTTTTACATAAGATACATGTAAAATATGTATAGGGTGCGACGTTAATTTTTCGATTATTAAAAAATTGCGATTTTTAGCGCTCATTTTGAGCCAATTTTGAACTTTCAAAAAATTGTAGCGCCGTTATTTGTGGACGGATCTTTAAAAACTATTCAGATTCCGATTTGGCAGCCGTTTTAGCTTCGGATAGGCCCAAGAAACCATAGGCGTGCTATTCCAGAGCTTTGGGAAAACGTTTTGAAAAATCAAAATCGATGGGTTTTAACCCATGTATTTTGGCATTAAAATGAAAAAAATAGAATTGCTTTATATTGCACGGGGACGTTCCTACGTACCCCCCGTAACTATAACCGGTGTAATTTCCCCGCGCTTCCCCTCTAAAATAAAATTTTTTGATACAAACTAAATAAGTAAAAAAACGGACCCCTTGATTCACAAAAAAAATCGTAGCGCCCTTATTTTCGATCCAATCATTACAAACGACACGGATTCGGAATCCTGAGGCGGTTTTACATAAGATACATGTAAAATATGTATAGGGTGCGACGTTAATTTTTTGATTATTAAAAATTGCGATTTTTGGCGCTCATTTTGGGTGAATTTTGAACTTTAAAAAATTGTAGCGCCGTTATTTATGGACGGATCTTTAAAACTATTCAGATTCCGATTTGGCAGCCGTTTTAGCTTCGGATAGGCCCAAGAAACCATAGGCGTGCTATTCCAGAGCTTTGGGAAAACGTTTTGAAAAATCAAAATCGATGGGTTTTAACCCATGTATTTTGGCATTAAAATGAAAAAATAGAATTGCTTTATATTGCACGGGGACGTTCCTACGTACCCCCGTAACTATAACCGGTGTCATTTCCCGCGCTTCCTCTAAAATAAAATTTTGATACAAACTAAATAAGTAATAAAACGGACCCCTTGATTTACAAAAAAAATCGTAGCGCCCTTATTTTCGATCCAATCATTACAAACGACACGGATTCGGAATCCTGAGGCGGTTTTACATAAGATACATGTAAAATATGTATAGGGTGCGACGTTAATTTTTCGATTACTAAAAATTGCGATTTTTTGCGCTCATTTTGGGTGAATTTTGAACTTTAAAAAAATTGTAGCGCCGTTATTTGTGGACGGATCTTTAAAAACTATTCAGATTCCGATTTGGCAGCCGTTTTAGCTTCGGATAGGCCCAAGAAACCATAGGCGTGCTATTCCAGAGCTTTGGGAAAACGTTTTGAAAAATCAAAATCGATGGGTTTTAACCCATGTATTTTGGCATTAAAATGAAAAAAATAGAATTGCTTTATATTGCACGGGGACGTTCCTACGTACCCCCCGTAACTATAACCGGTGTAATTTCCCCGCGCTTCCCCTCTAAAATAAAATTTTTTGATACAAACTAAATAAGTAAAAAAACGGACCCCTTGATTCACAAAAAAAATCGTAGCGCCCTTATTTTCGATCCAATCATTACAAACGACACGGATTCGGAATCCTGAGGCTTTTTTACATAAGATACATGTATAATAAGTATAGAGCGGAACGTAAATTTTTATTTTATTTTATTCGAAGCGTTGAATTGTCTATTTTTAATTTAAAAAAATGGTTATCTCCGTACAACTTTGTAACGTGTTTAATGATTAAACAAAAGGGCCAATCCTTTCTCTAGAAAATTTATTATATTTAAGTATTTTTTAAGTATAAATCTAATTGAACAAAACGCGTTGCTTTTAAAAATTTATTGCTGCTATTCATCTTTAACACTTCATTATTTTATTGTATTTGTTTTGTATATTAATAACTGGGAAGACACGGAGTGATTTATTGGGATGTTTTTTTGGAAAGTATACGTTTCGGCGCCTTTTCGTGTGTAAATATTTTTGTTGCGGTAATCCATACAAAATTTCTTTGTCAAAATTTAAAAACACAAAAATATTACCTTTTTATTTAATTTGTATATGCTTAAGCTCCAATTAGAAACAATTTCAAAGCCGAACAATTTAAAAATTGAAATCATTCGTGATTTAAATTAGAAATAATTGTTATTGTAGGATTATTTGTATTAGTTGACATTATGTTTTTTGAGAAAATTGTTTTTGATTACCATTTATGATTCCATTCAACAAACAGACGAAACTTATGCAATACATTGCCATTTTTGTAAACCACAACCGAAACCAAATAAGGAACTCGTTAATTGTTTTATTTATATTTATATTTCTATTTTTATAAAGCACAATTTACATTCGACGAATTTAATTATGTTAATTTTATATACGATGTATGTACGAAGTTTTCAAAAATAAATCCCAAGAAACCAAACAAGGTTTCAGTTCTAAATTAGTAAATTCAAGTAAAAAGTGGTGTACCAAATGCCATTTCATTTGGGAAAGCATCGGCAGTGCACACAAAGCGAAAACATTTCAATTTACGAAATGGTGGTCATCCCTCTTTACGCGTTTGCAATAAAATTTCGCCCTATTGAAATATGCACGTCGTCCACTTCACGATTACGACTTTTGGGCCGAATATTAATACGGTGGCCATCAAACTCTATAAAACCAAATTCCCATCCGAACTTAATCGATAAATGTTTGCGAAACATTGTGTTATATTTTTGCAACCCCCTTTTCCGAATGACCTCATCAGTTTGTAACCCGTTGCTCTGATTGAAGTGCATGAATCAACTCTCATTGTTGATGGCTGGCACGTGATTGGTGGACTCCCGTGCAACCCTCGGGAACCCCTAGTTGCCAAGAGCGGCCATTTTATTATCGGTGTTAAACATAACGCAAATTTCGTTTCGCCCAACTCTTGCGCTAAAATAGAATTTAATAAATTAAATTACGCTTTATTTGACCTTTACCTCTTTTTTTTTTCGTGGATCGTTTCATTGTGCCGCATCCCATACACTAAATAAAAGGTGGATTTAGATTAAAATTGGTACGTTTGCAATTGCACTTGAATAGCTTGGCTATTGTTGATATTAAATTCTGAGTTCCTTTTTTAAAACTCGTTTTAGATGCTTTGATGTTATAAGCCTCTGAATCAAGGACTTAAAGAAGGGAGGACCAGTTACTTCTGAACCAAAAACAAAAGTTTCACTATAATCCAAATTCTGGTTTTTATTAGATATTGTACAGTACATAATGTAAAGGTTCGTTTCATTTAAATACACTTTAATATTTGGTAATGATTCAGGAGGATTGAAGCCACTATAGAAATACAGTAAGCCCTCGTTTAGCGCTGAGAATGAGTTCCTACGCGACAGAGCGCGAAACAAAACGGCGCCAAACGAAGTTATATGGAAATAACGCAATAAGTTGAATTAACGTAAATTTTGAGTTGTTTTGAAACTTTGAGCGGGCCCCATAATATTGAATCAGTGTTAATCGAGGACTTACTGTAGTTAAAAACACATTTTACAAAATTAAATATCCAATTTGTCAAGAAAAGAAAAGTGTTAGTTTATTAAATAAGTGGAAACCCTTTGATTTCTTCCCCTGTTATTTTTTCTAAAATTTAGTATTGAAATGCTATAAAATTTTTTGATTTTATCTTATGTGGGGCGCCTGTAATTTGTGAATCCGGCTCGCTTTTGGCATTGTTTTAAGAACTAACAGATAATTTCTTGATGAGAAGTTTTTGAATTTGTTTTTATCACAAAATACAAGAATTATTTACAACGTAATTTTAAAAATAATCAGTTAATAGAAAACTAATCTTTGAAAACTTGGATCAAAGATAAATATCCGGTGAAAATATTAATTGTCAATATTTGCACTGATTATGTTAACAGAAATGCCATTACTGTAATATTTGTTTACTTAAGCACTTAATATCTGTATATTTCAAAAAAATTAACCTCCAATTTGTTTTCTAAAAACTCTCAACTTAATCCGAACTCAAAAAATCCAATCTTACAAAAAGGCTTTGTATTAGTAAATTATTTGTTTTTTTTAATCGATGTCTAAAACACACGAAATCCGCTTTTAGAAAAAAACAAACCAATTCGGCTTTCGAATTAATATTCCTTCTGCGATTCGAAAACAAGCCAAAAAGAGAGAAAAATCGTTTGAACCTAACTTAAAAAAAAAACCACTAAAGCTCCAGACATGTTATAATATTAAAACCCAAAAAAGAACAAATTCAAATTCAAATCTTCTCCTCAAGTTTAAACAAAAACTTTTTATTATTAATCCGCTCGCATTTCTTGCGCAAATAAATAACATCCCTAAAGCTCCACCCCTGCTTTATTACCCAGATAATACGATTATAATTACAAATATCTAAATTTATAGTTAATGTTGAGAATTTCTTTGGCGCAATATTAATCTGCTAAAGTACATAAAGCAGAGGATTTTCGGGCGTTTTTTTTTCAATTTTGAAACATGAAACTTTTCCGGAGTTCGCGTGTCCCGCAACCATTAAAAGTTGGACGTTCGTGATGAAAGCGAAAGGGTTGTCAGACCATCATAAACAGGCCGTAATGTTTGTTTTGATGCGAGTTGCAAGTTCTTTTTTTACGAATCTCTAAAATCGCAACGTCTAAGGGATCGTTTGCTTAATTCACACTTCTTTGTTTGACGGGAAATTAAAACGAGAATATTTACAGTAAAACCTCGATTATCCGGACCTCAGTTATACGGATTCGCGATTATCCGGATTGCCGACCGCGTTCGTTTTTTCCTATTAAAACGGGGCACTTCGCTTAAAACCGACTGTGTGCATTCGACTTTATACTCGATTTGCAATCATTTTGGCCCCAAAAAAATGAGTAAATAATTTTTATCGTTCCCTCTCGCTCCTAATTATGGGTTTGTCCTATCTTTTCGCTCGCTCCCACTCCATGCTATGGTAAAATACCTTTCTCGAACATATAATCGATATTTACTAAGGAAAATTTAAATTTTTGATTTCAAAGAGAGATGGGAAATGTGGAAAAATGCAATAAGCACGAAGATGTGCGCATTCGAGCGAAAAGTGGCACATTTCCGAGCGAGGGAGGCAAATGAAGCGCGACGCGGAGCGGCGCGCTTCATTTTCCCGAGATCGGAATGTGCCACTTTGAGCTCGAATGTGCGCATTCGGCTTTAAACCCGATTTGCAATCATTTTGGCCCCAAAAAAATTAGTAAATAATTTTTATCGTTCCCTCTCGCTCCTACTTATGGGTTTGTCCTATCTTTTCGCTCGCTCCCACTCCATGCTATGGTAAAATACCTTTCTCGAACATATAATCGATATTTACTAAGGAAAATTTAAATTTTTGATTTCGAAGAGAGATGGGAAATGTGGAAAAATGCAATTAGCACGAAGATGTGCGCATTCGAGCGAAAAGTGGCACATTTCCGAGCGAGGGAGGCAAATGAAGCGCGACGCGGAGCGGCGCGCTTCATTTTCCCGAGATCGGAATGTGCCACTTTGAGCTCGAATGTGCACACTCCGCTTTTCGCCACGATTAACAATGATCAATTTACTTTTAATTTTATTTAAACATTTTATGGTTCTATTTGGTATTTTTTACTGTTGATTTTATAATTAATACTTATTTGTTTCGTTTTTTTTGTAAATAAATACCTAACAAGGTAAAAAATTTTTCTATTATCCGGATGAGCTGCAACATTAATTAGTCCGGATAACCGAGTTCCACTGTACTTCAATAAAGAAACAACACGATGGCACTTTTAAGAAGTCGCTTTCGTGCAAAAAAATCAAATAATCAACTTTATGTTTTGGAAATATGATTTTGTCTACGTTTGTTTCGACTGCCACAAATCACAATTAAAAAACAAACAAGAACCTGCCTTTAAAAGAAATTACGAGGGTGTTAAAATGCGCGACTTGAACAAAACCGACAGGAAATGAAAGAGAACATAAAACTTATCGGCACTAATAAAAATAAAAACTAAAATTAAACACCACAAAAGGGATTGGCGATAATTTATGTGCTGCGTTCCTTTTTTTGGCAATAAAGTCGCTTAATTGTCGGCTTTCGTAATTCAATATTTAAATTTTTATTTATTACGAACGTGACAAATCGGCAAACATTTGGCGGATTTTTTTGCCTCCTCGTTTTCTTCAAATGTAAATAAAAACGTAAAGTCAACATCACAATTTAAAAGCCACATCTGTGGAATTAGAAATACAGAGAACGTGTTTATTCTCATATCTGGTTGCGCAAATAAAAAATTGCAAAAACAACTTCCAAGGACATATTTTCGTGCAGCATAATCGCAAGGTTAAGATCGTTTAAATTTAGGCACCGGAATATGTTAAATCTCTTATTATAGTTGTTGCGTCCCAGTTGCACAATTTGTGTTTGGGCAAAACGGTGTTTGACCTTAGGTACACACCAAATTAAAGCTAACTTTGCCTTCTGCCACAAATTTTGATTGTCCGATAAAAATTCTAATATGTGCACACAGTAAATAAAAATAATATTATCAATCTTGTGAAAACTATTTTTGGTTGCTTATTCTATGGGGTTATTGAACCGCAATGTGAATATACAAATTAACTGTTGTATCTAATTATAAGTACCACTCTTATTGAGCTTTTTTATAAAAATTGAAGAGCAGATAGTACTATGTTATAATTTGTTATAAAAAATCTCGATAAATAATTACCTCCAGGATCAAAACATGAGATTCGAGATTAAAATACAATGTTGGCTTTGTCCGGATTGAATTTTGTAAAAAAAATCCTCGCTTTTTTCTCACTATGCAATCCTATCAATTTAATTGTTCTGACCTTTTGATAGTTTATTAATAAAAGTTTTAAGTTAAGGTTATCGAGTATTCAAAAAAAATCGTATGAACAAATAACAGCAAAACATTTACTCACTACTAATTTATATGATTCTAAATAAATTCTACTTTGTTGCAGATATAAACAATTATTTATATTCAACTTATAATGTTGACGTTAGGCAACACAACTTACACTTTTCTATCTTGGGCAAAAATATCTAACAGTTTTATTCTATGGTTGAAGCATTCCATTCTATTCAGGTATTTAAATAGTATTTAACTATTAGTACCAGAATTTTGTGTCTTTTTGCCATCTATTCATTTGAATGCAAATAATTGGAAATACTTGTTGTAGTCTTCGTACAAGTGTTTTAAACAAGATGTTTCATGTTTTATTTAGTACATACTGCAATTTGCTAGTACATACAGTCGAACTTCGATAAGTCGAAGTCGAAGGGACAGCAAAAATAATTCGTCATATCAAAAACTCGAGTTACCAAAAGAAGTTCAGTAAAATACTTCCGTGTATATATATCATTCATTTTTTATAGAAAATAACCAAAATTGATCTACAATCATTAATATTATTTATTTTTATTAAGACCCTGAAAAATATAGTTATTTACATATTATTTACTGTTAAATTGAAAGTTTTCTAAAATTGTCTTTTGCTTCATTGCTCCAAAATGTTACGTTTTTACAAATTTTTCCAATGATCTTACCGATAATAATATGTTAGTAGGAACATCTTCTTGAGCACATAGGAATAGAGAAATAGTATCTATTGCATTGTAAACTTGAGTTGTTGAAGGGATGTTTACTGCAACATCTGTATCACTTTAATATTCACTTTCACTTTCACAGTTTTTCTTATTTTCTTCTAGCACTTTACTTATAATGCTTTCATCGCTAGGAATGTCAGCAACTTCCAAATCTTTATCAACGTTGACATTTGTCATTTGTATCTTCAGCAGCTACAATTAGGTCTCTGTTTTTTAAAATGGTTGATAAAGTGTTTGCGGGAATACCAAAATCTTTAGCTATATCCTTTTTTCTTTTGAGCCCACGTTTCACTTCTTTTATAAAATTAATTTTCGCCCTTATGGTTAAACTTTTTAATTTTCGTTTACACTCCATGTTAATACGTAAATAATTTTAGAAAAAGTATTAAACTTTTTTAGATTTTCGGTTATACTCTGTTACAAACTATAAAGAACTTAAAACACATTTCTTAGTCTTCGTAGTCGACGAATAACTAGCAAATTGAAAACTAAAATGCAAAAATAGTTTCTTTTTTTGTAAAATAAACGGTAAAACCATCTCAAAAATTTATAACTGGTCATAAGGCATTTAAACATAAATTAGTTTTTAAATCCAATTGAAGTGCCGTCGTCAAAACATTCTTGTAGTATAAACCTTTTATTCGTAGTTAACAATAGAGCTTTTAAAGCATCAATAACACCAAACCAAGCCGTCGTTAATCCTCTCTCAGGTAGAAAATTTTTTAGAAAAGTTGTAAAATTTAACTTCGAGTCATCGACCTATTTACTAATAGAAACTTGAATTTAATGAATTGTAAAACGCTTCGACTAATTAAATAATTCGATTTATTAAATTTCGAGTTATTCACATAAAAATATTAACGTTGAGATAGGCAAGTCCTAGGGAAACTGGTTCGAGTTCGAGCTATCAAAAATTCGGCTTATCGGCGTTCGACTTATGGAAGTTCGACTGTATTAATTTATTCACTTACACGAAGAATTTTACGATTCACTTCATATTCGTATAAGTGAAGTTTCACTGTATTTTATTAATTTAACAAATTTCCACTCTTCAAATAAAATAACAATTCAATCTAATAATTTTGAGAATTTTCAAAAAGTGTCTTTTCAAAGTCTTCACTAGCAATGCGTAATAGATAAAGTCTTTATAAAGCAAGCAAAATTTACTTAATGCGTATTACACGTGGGATTCTTTATAAATCGGTACTCTAATGTTAAATAAATTGCTTTGTTTTTCGTAACAAAAAAAGAGTAGTTAATGCGAAGAAAGTCCCCATCATCGGCGGTTGTTAATTAATTTTTTTAGCTCTCGAGATGTTTGAAAGCGTCGAAGGGGGCTTTATTACGCGACCGTGGCAGTACGGGCATTCGAAATAATTTTCCCTCGTAATTTGAATGGCACAATGGCATCACCTTCGAGGATGAAGGATCGAGTTTACGTATGGAAAGCGCCCTCGATATTATTTCCTGTTATACGCCCAGGAATTCTAATGCATGAATGCAAATTACTTATGCAGGATTAGTTTTACTTCTAGTTTAAAGAGAGAAGAGGGAGCGTTATTTTGTATGAATGCCTTGCTCCATATGGGCGATAAGCTGCGGGCGCAAAGATCTATTCAATCAAAGCTGGATGTTATTTGAGGTGTGTGCGAACTGGTAGGCGGCTTTGTTGCGAAAGCTCGTAAAGTTTAAGAGGTCATCAAACACGGCGTTGTTGGTAATCTCGAAAAAGCTTGTAATAAAATCAAAATACTTGTTCGGGATTATTGTGAGCGTTAATAACCTTTGGTTTTCTTTTGGGGACTGCGTCATAAAGTCGTTGCGCTAAATCGAACACAAAGTTATAGGCAAGTTGTCGCGAAACGATAAGGAGAGTATTGTTATGGGTCGGTTTAAGTAACAACCCCATGTTATTTTTCAATTTATTGGATATAAAATCGAATGGAACTGGTAACTGCGACCATGCATGCTCGTTATCGATAACTTCCCAATGTGTTCCGAGTCGTAAAGAACTATTTTCGTTTTATATCTAAAGGAAATAACCTATGCAGAAATTCCATCTTTCGAATTACTATCGCAAGCCATCTTTTTGATGGCTTCACGTTAAACGCGCGCACGAATAAGGACCACCACTGAATTCGTGTCGAGAAAGATAAACAAATTCATTTTTTGTGTATTAAAAGTGTTACGTACAGTAAGACCTCGTTTAAGAGGAAGCAGGAGTCGATTGCTCCATAAGAAAAACAATGTTAACGCGGCCCCTGTTTTCGCCTAAACTATAAGGAATAATTAATTTTTTTTCACACACACATAATCTTATGACCATTTTCTAGAGATGTCAGGAATTACTTTTTTGAATTAATCTTTTTGAATTAGATTTTTTTGATGATAAAGATGGAACTATTAAAAATAGGCCGATTTTCAAAATTCTAATTATTGACATCCCTGCAAACTTGTCATAAGATTCAATTCCAAAAAAAAACAATTCGAATATCTTTATAAACAAAGGCGGAAACAGGGGCGAACTGAAAAATTTTATATGATGGCGATTTATTCAGATACTTGTATTGGGGGTACCCAGCTAGAAAGTCATTCAAACGTGTTCAATGTTATTCCAACTCGGGTAATCTCCGTTAACAAAAGCCTTTTCAATGTTACTTTTTCCAGTCGTTTCTAAAATAATTTTGTTTATTTTGACAATTTAAGAATAGATATAAGACTATAATCTGAAGAATAAACATAATTTTATGAAAAAATTTAAAAAATAATTAAAAAGTATATTAGAAATAATATTAAACAAATATTGGTAATTAGGGTGGGTGTACCAGTCCCAAACCAGGTACCAGTAGTTGACCACTCGCATGTTCAATTGAATAAATTAAGAAATGGCGGGCATTTTTGAAGAATTCAACTATTTTGTTACATTGCCTAGACTGTTAACAACCTTCCAAACATATTTTTTACGAGAGTGGACTAATAATATCGCTATTTTGCACTTTTTGTCAGACCAGGGTCTCGTTCACGTGCCCTCTAGCCGCCAATACAGTTAGAAGTGCACGTTGACATGGTAAGTTAAATCTTTTAAAATCACCTATTAATTCCTAATTATTGTCATAAACTTGTATTATTTGAAAAATTTAGTGTTTATTTAAGAGCTATGAGCTGCTATTTTTATTAATTAATGACATTATCAAGTATTTTTAAAGGTGGTTAATTACTGGAACACACTTTGTACTGAGTTCCTATTGTTGACCAACTGGTTTACTATTGGTACACAGTAGTAGAAAAAGTGTTTCTATGGTTGAACAGATTAGAGTTTTAACTTTGTTTCTCGCGGTTCTATATTGAAGAAGCCCCCCAAAAAGATATTTTTTAATAATGTTTAATGTTTAATGGTCAAACATGTTTGACGCATGTAGAATTTTTGAGTTTTGATGGTTAAAATCCTTTTTGTGTTGTTAAGTTGCTTGATAAGATTTCAATAAAGAAACGAAACGTTGCAAATTTAACAATTATTGTTTTATTGAGTGTCCAATTCCAGTGAACATTAAACATTATTAAAATATATTGGACGTGAACATTATGATTACATTTTTTAATTATACAGAGGAAAATTTGTTGAAGTACTTCGACGAAATTAGTAAAGACGCTTAAATAAGGCCAACATTTAAAAATTGGTTGTAAGTCAAGAGAAACTTTCAGTCAATACATGAAAGACAATTTGTCTAACGAAATAGTGTTTTACTTTCAATTAGCTACCTTTCCTTCATTAGTTTTTTAGTGGTCAACTATAGGTGCAAAAATGGTTATTTATTGGAGCGCAGTGGTCAACCTTAGGTGCATTCCCGTTTTTGGTATTGTTCACGAAATCTATAAAAAACTGAAATATTTGGATTCAAATAATTCATCAATATTGCAATGTTAGTAAACAATAAACAATTTTATATATACATTTCTACGTTAAAACTACATAATACCAGTTCAGAGCAAATTTCAAAGTCAAAATTTGTCCTTAACTGATTTGGGACTGGTACACTCACCCTATCTAACCTTTTTCAAACAAAAAATAGATCTAATTTAATTTAATTTAAATTTTTGAATTGAAGAATAAAATAATAATATAGGCAAATCCGATAAATACGAGGATGTGCGCGTTCGAGCGAAAAGTGGCACATTTCCGAGCGAGGGAGGCAAATGAAGCGCGACGCGGAGCGGCGCGCTTCATTTTCCCGAGATCGGAATGTGCCACTTTGAGCTCGAATGCGCACACTCGGTTTTAAGCGCGATTACAAAGCGTCTCGTTTTAACGGAGAAAAACGAATCCGTATAACTGAGGTCCGGATAATCGAGCTTTTACTGTAGTTACTTTTAGCGGAACTCGATTAATATTTAATAGAAAAATCTTTTAGTATGTTTTTTTAAATGTACTCACATATGCAATTAATTATTTATTATGCTTCGGTTTATAATTTTTAAATGCGTTTTAATAAAACAGAATTATTATTTAAACGAGTCTTTAGTTCCATATTAATATTAATATTACTCTCACCCTATCACAATTTAAATAATTGACAGCCCCGTTGTGAATCTACCCGAAAAGGAGAATCCAATATAGTGGTCCGTCAAAGTGAGAAAAGTTTTAGCCTTAATCCGCTCGGCTAAAAATTTTAACTCCTGCCTCCTCTTAAACTCATTAGAACGCATCCTCCTCGTTAAACGAGGTCTCACTGTACATACACACATATGCGCACATCACAAGAGACGAGGATGTGCTTTAAGGACTTTATTTTAGAAAAAAGACGTGCTCTCTCTGTTATCTCGGGACTTAACGTCAAGATTGGAAGTTGAATGAAAAAATGAAGTCAATTATATCGAGTTGCTTTCAGATCCTTCTGGCAATCAGTCGAACATAATTAGAGATCAACTAACAACGGCCCTGTCCAGCGAATCGGGGATAATAATTGATGTATCTGCCTGGCAACGGTCACCTGCAGCCGAGGATCAAAGGTCCATAAGCACAATACAATCAACAGAGGGGGAACTTCGTCCTGAACCCTTGGTTCGCGAAGAAATTGAGATTTCCAATCGACAGCAATAACACATCAAAGCCCGCAGCCTCGGATTCTCCCAACAGATTTATTACGGGCATATTTCGCGCGCCTTTGACAGATATCCGCCTCTGCATTGTGCGAATTAGATGCACGAGTTAATCGAGGGAATTTTTATATAAGCCAGAATATTTAATCCGTTTCTCGAATTGTCGGGAAAATGCTTTGTGAGTGTTCGGCTCCGAAAAAAAGGAAAAAAACGCGCAGAAGATCGTTTGATATCAACCCGCACTCAAAAATTACATTGAGGGAGATGTATTTACTGGGACTCGTTCATGAAGTACTTGTTTATTTATTTTTTTTGGATTGGGGACGCCTATGGGCCTTTGTTCGGCGTCGTTTTTGGACGGCGGGCGTCGATGTCAAGTTGCGCCCAGAGATCTTTATGGGTTTTTTTTATTTATATAGTAAAATTGTAAAGCCGGAGATTTAATGGCGTTCTACACGGCGGGGGATGCATGTAGTGAAATTAATGCGAACATAAATATAAATAGGGAGTACGCATTTAATTGCAGATAGCGACACGTCAGTGGTGCTTTACTGTTACTGCAGCTAGTCGTAAACTGTTTACGTTAGCCGTAAACTGTTGTGGATGAAGCACTAACACCTGCTACACACCAGAACAATAATCCTTCGAATTTAATTTAATATGCGTTCGAAATCATGGCAAAATTGCCCGATTTTTGAAAATAGCTTCTGGGGTGCAGCCGATGGCCGAAATTAGTTTATGGTAACTTATTAAAAGCCAGGCAAATTATTGAAAAATTCGGGCATAAGTAGAAAAGTTTAGATTTAGATTTTTGAATGGAACAAATCTCTTTTAGAGTGTTTCTAAATTTGAAGGTTTATTTTTTCATTATCTTTTAAGGCAATATTTTTTTTGGTTAATTATAGTTTATTATTCCTTTGTAGCTAATAACTATAAAACAATATCGTTCTTTTTAAGAATTATGTTCAATATGATTAGTATGTGTCTTTGCAATATCCAAAATACTTGATTTCTAGAAATCGGTTATAGGGCCCTTCTGATGCGTAAAATTAGTTTATAATAACTTACTAACAGCCAAGCAAATTATTAAAAAATTCGGGCATAAGTAGAAAAGTTTTGATTCTTATTTTTGAATGGAACAAATCTCTTTTGGAGTGTTTCTAAATTTGAAGATTAATTTTTTCATTATCTTTTAAGACAGTATTTTTTTGGTTAATTATAGTTTATTATTCTTTGGTAGCTAATAACTATAAAACAGTATCGTTCTTTTTAAGAATTATGTTCAATATGATTAGTAGTATGTGTCTTCGCTATATCCAAAATACTTGATTTGTAGAAATCGGTTCTAGGGCCCTTCTGGTGCTTAAAATTAGTTTATAATAACTTACTAGAAGCCAAACAAATTTTTAAAAAATTCGGGCATAAGTAGAAAAGTATAGATTCTTATTTTTGAATGGGACAAATCTTTTTTGGAGTGTTTCTAAATTTAAAGATTTATTTTTTCATAAACTTTTAAGGCTGTATTGTTTTTTGGTTAATTATAGTTTATTATTCTTTTGTAGCTAATAACTATAAAACAGTATCGTTCTTTTTAAGAATTATGTTCAATATGATTAGTGGTATGTGTCTTCGCTATATCCAAAATACTTGATTTGTAGAAATCGGTTCTAGGGCCCTTCTGATGCTTAAAATTAGTTTATAATAATTTACTAAAAGCCGAGCAAATTATTAAAAAATTGGGGCATAACTAGTTTTGATTCTTATTTTTGAATGGAACAAGTCTCTTTTGGAGTGTTTCTGAATTTGAAGATATATTTTTTCATACTCTTTCAATGCTGTATTTTTTTTTGTTAATTATAGTTTATTATACTTTTGTAACTAATAACTATAAAACAATATTGTTTGATTTAAGAACTTTGTTCAGTATGATTAGTATGTGTGTTCACTATATCCAAAATACTTGATTTGTAGAAATTGGTTATAGGGCCTATCTGATGCTTAAAATTAATTTATAATAACTTACTAAAAGTCAAACAAATTATTAAAAAATTCGGGCATAACTAGAAAAGTTTTGATTCTTATTTTTGAATGGAACAAACTTCTTTTGGGGTGTTTCTAAAATTGAAGATATCTTTTTTCATATTCCTTTAATGCTGTATTTTTTTGTTAATTATAGTTTATTAGACTTTTGTAACTAATAACTATAAAACGATATTGTTTGATTTAAGAACTTTTGTTCAATATGATTAGTATGTGTGTTCACTATATTCAAAATACTTGATTTGTAAAAATCGGTTAATAGAGCCCTTCTGATGTTTACAATTAGTTTATAATAACTTACTAAAAGCCAAGCAAATTATTAAAAAAATTGGGCATAACTACAAAAGTTTTGATTCTTATTTTGAATGGACCAAACCTCTTTTGGTGTTTTTCTAAATTTAAAGATATATTTTTTCATACTCCTTTAATGCTGTATTTATTTTTGTTAATTATAGTTTATTATACTTTTGTAACTAATAACTATAAAACAATATTGTTTGATTTAAGAAATTTGTTCAATATGATTAGAATGTGTGTTCACTATATCCAAAATTCTTGATTTGTAGAAATCGGTTATAGGGCCCTTCGGATGCTTAAAATTAGTTTATAATAACTTATTATAAACCAGAAAAATAGTAAGCAAATTTGTGGTTAGCTGTAAAAGTTTATAAACATAATTTTTCAAATCAGAAATCTTTAGTACTTTGTCTCATAATTTGTAGATGTTCACTTTTAGAAACTAGTCACCCCCTAATACTTTAACTTGATTTGGGTTATTACAGTTTGATACGTTCCTTTCTAACTAATAATTATAAAACAATATTCTTTAATTTAAGAGGTTTGTTCCGTATGATTATGATAGTTGTGTTCAAATTTCTTGCTACCAAGAAAGGTTTTTGAAAATTGCTTTCATGTATATTTGATGCTATACACAAGTTTGTAATAAGTTATTATAAAATAGAATAAGTGACCAAAAATTCGGGCTTACTGTAAAGTTTTTATCGCCCACTTTGCAATATGACAACTTTTTATCAATGTATTTCTCAATTTGAAGATATATTTTCTTATAAACGCTTCATCCCTTAATTCATCAATTGTAGCTGTAATTTGCTTTTGGCTAACAGCAATTTATTATAGTAAAGTAATACACCTTTGTTTAAGAGACATTTTCAATTGGATTAATGTAGGTGTACCTGTTCAAAAATATTAATTTTTTAAAATCGCTTTAAGGGCATGTTTAATGCTACAAATTAGTTTATAGTAAGTCACTATAAGCCAGAAAAAATCGGGCTATAATTAAACACACAAGGTTCGCAGTGCTTTCAAATTGCTTTTGGGCCCTATCCCATAAAAATAAAGTAAAATCTTTTAAATATAATACTCCTTGTAATGTTTGCATGTCTAATACATTTCGTTTCACCCCAATCGTAAGGCGTCGAATTAAATTAGTTCGAGAAGGAGTTTTTTTAAAGGAAAACCGCAAGTAGTAGGAACAGGCAATCACACAATGCTAAATCTCAATAAGATTCTGGTTTATTAATTAGTGCGGCAAGTTTCGATTAATTCCCCGTTTAATTAAAAGCGCTGCCATCACTCATAGTCCTGAAGATATAACCAAAGCGTGGTAAAGATAGGGGCTGCTCTTCCATTGTGTCGCTGATAAAGCAATCTTTTAATAAGTACGACAGGAATGCGAAGAATGCGATTGAAAACGAAAATAGCGTCGAGCTTTATTAGACACTTCTTTCGTTCTCATTGATACCTTCTTAATAACGTTTTACTCTTAGCTCGCGTATTTACACTTATGCATCCAGAAAAAAGGGCACCTTCGGCGTTCGGCGCACCACAAAGCTTTCCAATAAAGCAATAGGTTCGCATTTTAGTGGAAAGCTCACAGCTTGGCATTTACCGCTACAAATTTTCACTTTCTGGTCGTTTCTCATGAAGGCCATAAAATTTCCATATTTCACTTAGCGCACACTTTATTACGGCATTACAATCGGAGACCGTTGTGTACGGAAGGCACGTGGACCAAGTCGAACGGGAAGAGTAATAATCTTGTTAGTCCTCACAGAAGCGCCATTTCCATCCGCAGAAAGCCGTAAAAAAATAATATTTTTAAGGGCATTAAAACAGTTTAACGATACAAGGGACTCGCCATATGAAAAATTCAAGATAACTCGCCTCGTAAACTGCGAAATGTTTATAAACGAGCCCTTCGTCGAATTCGTTTGCGTTTTTAACGTTGAGATAACTGTTATTGGGGTGAAACGTTTAGTGAATGACCGATTTGTTGCATCGCGAGCTGTTTTGCTACAATAAAATTGTAAACAAATTAATAAACTTAAAGCAATTGTCAAATTAACTATAAAGAGTAGAAAATAATGAGTGCAGTAAATGACCAGGCGGGTATAGTCTAGTGAATGACCGATTCACTTATTAATCCCTTGACATACAATGACGTCTGGAAGACGTCAAGAACTGTATTCAATTTTATGTTCCGAAAAAGGTTTGTTTTCAACAATAATTTTGTTAAAAGGCACAAAATTGGCGATTTGGGAATTTTGTTATTGATATAATTCTGTAATATTTAATTGCGAATTGTCAGAGAGCAAATTAATTCTTGTAAAGTGTGCTTAAAGCCGAGTGTGCGCGTTCGAGCGAAAAGTGGCACATTTCCGATCTCGGGAAAATGAAGCGCGCCGCTCCGCGTCGCGCTTCATTTGCTTCCTCGCTCGAAAATGTGCCACTTTTCGCTCAACGCGCACATCTTCGTATTTATTCAATTTGTTTAAATTACTTTTGGATTTAAAAGGAAATAGCAATGTATTCAAATAAAACGACATATGCGCAGTAACATATAGTTTGATAACCACTGGTCTAGCTATACACAAGCGCAACATAGCGCGTTGTTATATTTAATTTAGTCGCGCCAAAGAAGTATTACTTCTAACGTGCGTACATAAGTACATGCACCGGTTTTTTTACATAGAATGAAATTCAGTTTTAAAATTTAGCAAAATTATTAAAGTAAACTTAAGAATAAATTATTTTAAGTTTTGGACAACTCAAATTAAATAAATTAATAACTTGGAAAATTTTTAAAATATATTTAAGAACTTTAGAAATTTTTAATTATCAATTTTTTGTATAACACAAATTGAATAAAACAAAACTTTATTCGGTAAATTTAAAAGGAAATTTTGATGAAAAATTATTATGTATTTTCAGAAAACTCAAATAGAATAAATACAGAATTTGTGGTTTTTCAAAAAACTTTGAAGATCATTAATTTACGCAAATAAAATTAATATTGGAGAAAACTCAATAAATAAATTATCTTAATTGTTCAGAAATATTAAATTTATAAAATTAAATACAGTCAAACCTCGATAGGCCGAATTTGAAGAGAAACTAAAAATAATTCGCGTTATCAAAAATTCGAGCTATCGATAGAAAAATATTTTTTAGTTTATGTTTTTAAAATTTACTTATTGTTTCTTTTTCTTAATAATTTTCTAGTGATTTCTTGCTAAAACCTAAATCTTGTGTCTTGAACAAGTTCTAATTAGGCTTCATTTATGAAATAATTCAATTTTTAAATATAAAAAAATATTTATATGTTATATATTATATGCATCAAAATTTTAGAATGGCTTAGGTGGGGAATGTTAAAAAAAGATTGGGAAACACTGCTCTACATATTTCAAAATATTTTAAAACTATTAATTAATTATTTATTTTATGTTATTTGTGTATGCTCATAACAGTTAAGTTAATAGTTTTTTTCGGACTTATCAAATTCGGTTTTTTTTGTATCTCAAGGGGTTAAAAACGACTAATTCATAAGATTTTGAATTATTTATTTTAAACACTACTCTTAACTGTACCTTCGTGTAGTTTTTTTTTATCAAAGTTCCTTTTGTTATTCTATATATCACAGGCTTTGTTGGCGGTTAGGGGGTTACACCAACTTTTTTAATTGTGTCTTTCAAAGCTTTACCATTGTATTTAAATCTTGCAAAATGCAATATAAATTTAATTATTTTAGCTATACACTTCTTTTTTTTGCACTTAAGTGAAAAAACAAACACACAACATTGCACAAAGAAATAAATTATGAATATAAAATATTTTTTTTTAATTGCTATAGATATTATTGCTCGTAAGAGTCATTCATTGGCAGGGGGTCACAGACTGGACGGTTCACCCTACGACGAAACACAAAGATCCAAACTTTAGTACATTTAATCCTGTTTTATTACTTTAATTTTACAAACGCTTTACTATCGCGACATTTATATCTTCTATAAAACTGTCTTTGCAGGAAGTCGACTCGCTATAGCGTTAGAAGGATTTTTTTTAGGAAACGGGAAAGGGAGGACTTAAAGGTGTACTTAATGTTGCCATCAAGCAAAAGTGCGAGTGTGTGTTTCGAAGGTTTATTCGAGTTTCTCTTCGGTCGTAACTGAGCTTTAAGATTGCTCCGAACAGGCCACGTAATTTCCTTAAGTGGTAATGTAGTTATTTTAGATTAATAAGCACTGCGTTAACAACGCGAAGGGTTGAAGCAACCCTAAATTTCCGAGTACGAACGCATTTATAAAACGCTCCCGATTTTAAGAGCAAACGCGCGAGCTTTCGCTTTTCGACAAAGAGCTTTACGTCGAACCTTCCACCGTTCGATTCTAAAACGGTATTTTTTTAGTCGAACCAACCCCTTCTAAATTAAAAAAAAAATCACTCCCAACAAAACGGCTCCGAGCGCTAATCCAAAACAAAACGGTCCCATTCTTTCTAATTAAGTCCTCAAAGCGAAGCTACAAATCATGCGAAAATTAAATGGCGACGTAGTATTTTTTGCGTTGACATGTAAAAGTGTGGGTTTCCGCATCGCAATGGACGACTGCCCCACTGAACAGCTTAGCGCTCGTGCCCTAATGAGCACCCTCTTCCTCTCGGCGAGGGAGATCGCATCTAAAGCCCCCTCGTGTCGTTCTTTCATATCGGACATTGTTTCAGATATATTATTTGTCGCCCCAGCTTTTGCAAAAAGCGCCCTTAATTGTTCGTCGACGTTTTCAACATGCCGCCCAAGATTTATGTGGAATTTTTTCGTATTAAAACGTTGGCCATTATTCCAAAGGTGAAAAGCTGCTAACAAATACAGTAATCCCTCAACATTCGCGAGGGTTACGTTCCTCGCGAATGTCGAATTCGCGAATGTCGGGGGTTTACTGTATTCAGTTTTGAGGATCGGTGCAAGTCAATCAATATCAAAGTTTCCCCTCTTCTTCCTGTTTGCCGATTCCAATAAACTTTAATTATTTCCCATAATGGGATGCGGATTTTGATATTTAATCTTCGGGGACGGGAGTTCTTGCGGAATTAACAGATAAATATTTTTAACGGGTCCTTTTGGTTAGCAAAAAAAAACGATTAAACGTATAAACGAGCTTTGCAAATTAAATTTCTTTTGTTGTTTCCGAAAGCAACTTTTACATTTGGAATTCTCAAAGTGGATCGTCGCGACGTCACTGAAAATAAATATAATACAAATTGCTAAATCGGATTTGCAAGGTTCGATGTCAAACGGATCGAGCTTATTTCAAAATCCATTTGCTTTTGTGCATAATAAATTAAGGAATCGATGCCATAAATAACAATATCGCATTTGTTCGCGACAGTGGAGACATTTTTCATTTTAAATTGCGACCTGAAGGGGAAAATCGAGACGTTTTGACCATAAGGGAAGCGCAAGAGAATTTTTTCGAGTGTACTACACGTTGTTCCCTAAAATAAACATAATACTCGAGGAAGGCGTTCTCAGTTCTTCCCCTGTGTATTATCAATGTTTTCCGGACGAGTGGGCCCCCCGAAGGCCCCCAGCAACCGACGTATTGCGAATAAACAATAAGATTACGTTTCCAAAGGCTCTCTCTGCAGGTGGACAACGAATTTAATCAGGTCCTGACAAATGCACTATTTTCCCTTTCTTCTATGCCTCTCTGTGCTTCTGATGGCTTCGATAAACATTGGTCATTCAATTGAAAAGGACGACCATTCGAAATAATTGTCGCGAGAATAACGCGAAAGAGAGATAAAACGCCTTTTCCCAAAAAACAAGTTCTACTTCGTTTAAAGTTGCACGAACTTGGGCTAAACTTTAAAAAAAAAAGGAAATGAGTGGGAGCTCGCGACATAATAAAATTACGAGAAAAATGAACCCTTTTATCTCTTCCCCCATTCGGATTAAATCCTTG
Organism: Sinopyrophorus schimmeli; assembly: GCA_036325965.1. NCBI lineage: Eukaryota > Metazoa > Arthropoda > Insecta > Coleoptera > Elateridae > Sinopyrophorus > Sinopyrophorus schimmeli. The sequence continues at coordinate 474,357 of JARFIZ010000403.1, forward strand.
TTTAATTCCCGTCGGAGGAATAAATGCCGGAGGATTTGCAAAAACGCCATATTTTGCTGTTATCAAGGTCATTATCGAAATTACAAAATCTGTACTGGCGGGCTCAAGGCGTAATCCTCTCAAATTAGCGGCCTCGTATTTTTTGGACGTTATACTTCTTTTGGCGCGCGCCGAGAGTGTGAAATTTTAGCGGGCAACGGCAATTGCGCGCGCTCAGCTAACGAAAATTGGACAATATGAAGTTAGTCGTCGAAGAAAGCAAATGAATGATTGTGAATGGTGCTTAAAACCGAGTGCGCGCGTTCGAGCTCAAAGTGGCACATTCCGATCTCGGGAAAATGAAGCGCGCCGCTCCGCGTCGCGCTTCATTTGCCTCCCTCGCTCGGAAATGTGCCACTTTTCGCTCGAATGCGCACATCTTCGTATTTATTCAATTTGTTTATTTTATTCAACGCTCATTCGATCATAAATTTCAATTTAGTTTAGTAAATAGCGATTTTATATTTATTGGAGTGCCGTAAGACGTAAATATGGCAAAAGCTCGGAATCCAAGGCATTTGATTGAATTTTAGTAAAACCTTTTTGATTGCATTGCTAAAAGGTGAAATAAAAAAGTTAAAGAATAAAAATTGGGCGATCTCGATTACAACAATTAAATGAAGAATGACAGGGATATGAAAAAAAATGTTTACAGTAAAGATCTCAATTTTATACACAATAAATGCTATTTGTATAGTAACTTTAATGTTAATTTATAATTATAGTCGAACCTCGATAAGTCGAAATCGAAGGCAAAATAAAAATAATTCGAGGTATTAAAGAAAGTCGAGTTTAATACTTTTCTGTGTATAGTATATCGTCAAATAAATTTAACTTTTAAAATCGCGAAAAAACGTTTGAACAACGACTGCAATAAATTTCACAGTGGCGCACCAAAATGCGAAACACCTTGTATATAAATTTTTTTATGATCTCTAAACAAAACCCCAATAATTTGCTTTAATTTTACAAAGTAAGCGTCAATTCCAAATTAATTACGTGCAAACGCAAATTCCATTATAAAGGGTGTTTCGAATTAAAGCAGAAAATATTAAGATTTTCAAAAATTGCCAAAAAACGATCGTTACGAGGCTTTGTAATTATTTATAAGAGATTATTATTACAAACCGATAAACACGTGTGCTTATTTAAAAACTCAAATGCACGATTCCGGAAAGCGCGATAACGTTAACTTGCGAATGGCCGAAAGCGCTACGTTGAACAAAGGAAAATTAATTTTGGGCCTCGCAACTAACACTTTGGAAAGTCATTACGACCAAAAAAGCCGAGATTTTTGAGAAAGGTGGCGTAAAGATTTTAAAGTATTATTTGTGACTTAACAAAAATGACAAAACATAGAATATTCAAAAATAAGCTTACAATTCAGATTTATATACAGGGTGTACTTCGGAGAGTTCCAAAACCCTTTAGTAAACACTATTCTGTTCCACACAAACACTGATTAGTCAAAATCAAAATTTTCTAGAACGTTCTTAACAGTTCAATCTGCGATTTACAACTGGGGTGCGGGGGGAAACGATGTATGCAGTTTGCAACATTATCCGTTTATTTCAATTTTGGTATATGTTAAATACAATTAAGAAACTTTCTAAAAACGGCCGTACCGATGTTTTATAATTATTTATAAGTTTGTACACACCAAAAACAAATAATGTAACTAATTTAAATCAACTCGTGCGAGCCATCTACGGTACACGCACTAGTTTAAATTGATTTATAAGAATTCAAATAAATAATACAATTAAACAAATATTTGCATTTTCAATTTTTAAGTAATGTATTACAGTCGTTTAAAAAAAATGTTTTAACGACTGATATAATTTAAATGTCCCAATTATTCTTTGAAGCACATATGTTACATTCAAAGCACGTTGTATTCAAGCTGCCTATCTATAAGTTATGGAAAATTTGGGTTAAGTAAAGGGGCAGAGTTTATGTATTGATTTTTCACGAAGCCATTCACGAAGCACTTCGTATTGAAGCTTCGTACAAGTTAAGGCACATTTGCGCAGTAAAGGGGCGGAATTTATGTATTGATTTTTCACAAAGCCTACAAAGTATTGATTTTTAGATATGCCAAACAGGTAGCGACATCGCCAAAAGTTTCGAGTGCTTACGTTATGTTTAAGGCCACTGACCTGTGCGTTGCTCGTAAACAAACCTGCATTCGTCGCTCGCTGCCGCGCAAAACGGCACAAATTAGTGTTTTAACTGTGTTTAATTAGTGTTTTAATTGGTCACGAGTGCGAAAGAGTGTCGGAATCGGTTTAGAATGAAAGTTCGCACAAAGTCCCAAATTCGAGACGGTCGCCGAAGTGCCGGCATTCGCCCGACCACTGCGCAAGGGTGCCTTAGTGCGATCGCAGCATCGGCTTACGGGCTTCCAGCCAAGCGAAAGATTCAGTTTGCGGTTCGTCTACTTTGCGTGGGTCAAACGACCGAGTAAGGTGATATTTATATATACAGGGTGTTCCAAATTGAGTAGGCTAACATTCGTATCTTTCCCATTAGGGGAGATAAAAGTTTGGTTAAATAGACAATGTTTTGCAGTTTTAGGTGCTGATTCAGATTCCATTAACATTTAACATTTTTGCATTTAAACCATTAAAGTTTATTTAACTAATTTTTCGTCTAATTTATTGGTCCAAATTGTTGTGAATCGCGCTTAAAACCGAGTGCGCGCATTCGAGCTCAAAGTGGCACATTCCGATCTCGGGAAAATAAAGCGCGCCGCTCCGCGTCGCGCTTCATTTGTCTCCCTCGCTCGGCAATGTGCCACTTTTCGCTCGAATGCGCACATCCTCGTACTTATACTAATTAAAACACGTGGTTGTATTTAATTTAGTCACGCCAAAGAAGTACAACTTCTAACACGCCTAAATTAGTACATGCCCCGCTTTTTTTTTAATTATAAAAGCTCTCCCTTTGTCCGTTTCGCTCCCAAGCCCTTTTTCGGGGGCGGAGGGTAATGAGAAAGTATTAATTTCAAAATTTTCGTACGAAACAGGATATTATTGTGTATCGGGCAAGCAGTCTCTCTGCAACTGAGTGACGTGCATCAGAAACGAATTTCCTGCTGTCCGAAACAGCGATTCGCTGCAGGGCCCCCAGCAAGAAGACCGGTCCATATCTCGACAAGCTATTATGTTATCCTGAAGCTTCTCAAATGTAAACATTTATTGCTTTTCCAAAGAGCCCCTTCAGTTAAATTCTTTTTGCGTTTTTGCTGCGACGTCAACCCTCTCCCGTCTCTTCCGCAGCCCCTATTTCGAGCCCGGGCGATGGTGCGACGTGCAGCACGCCGAAACGTTGAGATCTTCCACAATTTCCGAACTTCGATAGCTCTCGTTGTTAATGCAGATAAACTTATTTTCTTATTTATTCGTTCATTATGTTCGGAAAAGTGGTCCTGACATATTTCGTTGCGGATATTCGAAGTGGCTCTTTCTGGCTGGGAAATGGGATACATTTTTAGGAGACCCGACACACACAAAAAAAAAAGGTTGGATATCGTGCGGGGAATTGGTTCCGTGATAGAATTATAGGTAGTTATCTCTCCCTCTGCGCATTTTAAATTTTTGAATGGCGTTGCATTATACACCGATTGTTAGCAATCCTCGTTTAGCATGCGATCCTCGCGTTTCAGATTATCCAAATATTCAATACGAATCGTTATGAATATTTGATTTCGAGTTAGTTGTATTCTTTATGTTATGCAGAACTCATATTCCGTGTCAGGAATTGACTTAGGGGGTGTGCATTGTGCGGTGTGTATTCTTTCAATTTGCTCTTTTCGAGAAATTTTATTTTACATCAATTTAACAAGGTTTTCTTGCTTTATTTCATTTAAAAAATAAATCAGAATTTAAATTTTACAATAGAAGGGTAGAAAAATTCCATTAATAGCAATTGAAGTGGTCCGCTATTTAATAGCAGAAGTGTATAATGGGTTGCATACGAAATTGTTTATAACTAAAATCCAGTTGTAACAACAATTGTATAAGTTAATTATACAAACTTCGATTTAATCGTTCTTTTTATTTTAGCAATAAAAAACCAATTAAGCACTTCATCCGAAAAAGTTTTATTAATTATAATAAAATCAAATAATCACGACGTAATTAAAAATCATTTATTTTCAAAATCGATAATGTGTTTTCGGGAATTTCGTATAAAAGCCCGACTTATTACTAACATTTCCAATGCAACTTCATGAATCTTTCAAGTACGATTTTCATTCGGGTCATGAACTAATGCTAACGCGAAGATAAGATTAAAACGTCTCGATTTGGCATTAATCACTTCAATTCAATTTGATTTGACAATGTTAAGCCTTGTGTTAGTGCTTTGTGTAAGTGTTGTTCTCGTAGAAAGTGAAAATAAAACCGTAGAAGATGTCAAAACGAGTAAGTTTCAAAGTAAACCTGTGATCAAGGTACTAAACGATGTTATTTGTAGAATTTGCGACACCATGCTTGACGCCCAATTTGGAAGCTGGAGCATGCTTGGAAATCCAAAAGTGTCAACCTTTTATCGACTCGATCCAGTCGAAAAGGACCGATAATTATGCGTTCATCAGGGCCTCCAGATGTGGGCCCGAAAATGAAGACCTGAGCAAGCCCAAAGTTTGTTGTGGAAACGAAGTACAATTCGTTCTAAATGGTAGATTATTTTATTTTTGATGTCTACATTAATAGCAATTTTCGAAATCTTTCAAAAGCCAACCAAACTCTTAATAATAATTTTAATTCCAATGACGTCACTGTTTTCGAATTAGTTGTATGATGTATTTTTCACAAGTTGATTTTCTAGTGAAAAGATTAAAGGTTGTTTATTTCAAAATAACACCGAGAGGAAACCTGTTGAAGAAAAAAGTATAAGAAAAACCATTGCTTTTTATCAATAGTTTTTAATTAAAAATTGAACTTCTTCGAATTAATTAAAATCGTCGATTTTAACGTAATCTCATAAATATTTACAGTTTGGGTTTTTTAAATATTAAAATAGAGAAACATTTGTTGTTTGATATTAATTTATCATATTGTGTAATTAATTCGAAATCTTTTGTAGCAAAAAACGCGACACAGGCTGCAAAGCCGAAAGACTTGAATCCTTTTCCGGAGTCTTGCGGAAATCAAACTTTTCCAACGATCGAAAGGATTTACGGGGGCACCGATTCGATATTGGGCGAATTTCCGTGGATGGTAAGATTAAGACATCGACGAGAACAAAATCAATTTGCTTACGGCTGTAGTGGCTTTTTAATATCTAAATTTTTTGTCTTAACTGCAGCTCATTGTGTTGTGTCCGAAGCGTTACAGCCTTTGGGACCTATGTGAGTGTTTTCTTTTAGCTTGCCGCATCGACGAAGCGAATTTAATTTTTAAAAATTAGTTTTCAAGTGCAATTGGGAGAATTCAATACGGAAACAGATCTCGATTGCCTTCAAGTTTCCTCGAAGCAGGTCTGCGCCGACCCACCGCAACTGATAAGGACCGCAAGGCCCAAGGTGCATCCGGAATATAGAGATAGTGCACAGCAGCACAATGATATCGCCATTATACCTTTGAAAAAGGCGGCCGAATTTAATGGTTAGCATTTAATTGCGTTTTTGAATTGATCGAATCATTTTCAGCGGTCTTCGAGCGCACAAGTTTGTTTTGGCTTGACTTGGTGCCATTTTTTAGATGTTAATTTCTTTGGAACTTTCTCTATTTTTAATTTTTATAAACAATTAATTTACGGTTTCGAATATCGAAGATATTGAATTATTTTAGGAACGTTAACATTATGATTACAGTAAAGCCTCGATTATCCGGACCTGTTGATTTTAAGATAATGTGCGACTGTTTTATTTAGTGATTAATATTTGTTGGGTTTTTTTGTAAACGTATAACTAACAATTTGACTAAGTTTTTTCCTATTAAAACGGGACGCTTTGTAATCGTGCTTAAAACCGAGTGTGCGCATTCGAGCTCAAAGTGGCACATTTCCGATCTCGGGAAAATGAAGCGCGCCGCTCCGCGTCGCGCTTCATTTGCCTCCCTCGCTCGGTAATGTGCCACTTTTCGCTCGAACGCGCACATCTTTGTATTAATTGCATTCTTCTACATTTCCCATCTCTCTTTGAAATCAAAAATTTTAATTTTCCTTAGTAAATATCGATTATATGTTCGAAAAAGGTATTTTACCATAGCATGGAGTGGGAGCGAGCGAAAAGATAGGACAAACTCATAAGTAGGAGCGAGAGGGATCGACAAAAATTATTTACTAATTTTTTTCGGGGCCAAAATGATTGCAAATCGGGTTGAAAACCGAATGCGCACATTCGAGCTCAAAGTGGCACATTCCGATCTTGGAAAAATGAAAAATACTTTAACTTTTTCCGAATTTTGACTCTTATTTCCCAACCTTTTTTTTTAACGTACCCCACCCAAGTCATTCTAAAATTTTGATTCGCCCCTTATGTAACGTATAAATATTTTTTTATATTTAAAAATTAAATTAATCCATATACATTCAATTAACCGAATTTTCGATTATCCGAATAAGCTGCAACAATAATTATTCCGGATAACCGAGTGTCTACTGTATTTTAAAAACGTTCTTAACACAAACTTTTTGTTCTGTGGTTTTAATCGTATCATTTTAAAGTCGTTTTAAAAGAGTCATTTGGGGTTTTTTCCACCTTTCAATTTTGATAAATAATTATATTAGGGTTTAAAATAATAGAAAAAAAATTTTTAAGAGTTCCCAGCTTATAATTTTTTTTGGGCAGCCTCACCCTTTTAAAAAGAAAAATACTTTAATGCTGGGTTTAGTTTCTTTAAAGACTTTACTTACTTTTTAATTATTTAGATATAAACAATCAATTAAGGGTTTTAAATAAAAGATTAAAATATTTTAATGAGATCTTCTAACACAAAAAAATATTTGTTCAGTAGCTTTAACCATTTTAAACTCAATTTTTATATATTTTTAGGATATTAATTTATTTGGGAGCTCTTCCACCTTTTAATTTTGATAAATAATGAAAAAGTAACTTCTGTAATAGTTCCTAGCTTACAAATATATTTTAAGTAGTCCCCCTTTTTTTTATAAATACTTTAATGCACTTTACTCAGCTTTAAATTATTATAAATAATTCAATTCAGGATTAATGAGATTTGTGGGCTCTTAACGTACACTGTTTACTTAACAATTTTGAAAAATTGTTAATTTCTCACTGTAACCTCGACACAAATTCACTCAATCCCAGGAACTTAATCAAAACGCCCCAGTTTTAAGTTTTATACACATTCACCTTGACTCAATTTATTATTAATCAAACTGTAAATTTTCTTAAGGTAATCCGAATGGAATTTCTTATTTATTTCACAACCTTTCACAAAATTATTCAAACATAGTTAATAGAATCTTGCTCAGAGTTGAACTTATTGGAAATTTGACGGAATTTCCAATCACACTTAATGATTGATCTTTGGATTTTTGTGTGGCCACTTAAAAAGAAGAAATCTTTTTCATTTGCAGATTTTGTATATCCAATTTGTCTGCCAGCCGAGTCCTCTAACGAAGAAGACATGTGGATCACGGGCTGGGGAAAAACAGAAACTGGTGGGTTATTTACACCAGACGCAATAATTATTTTTCTCGTTAAATCGTTTTATTTTAGCGACGAGCAGCAGGACGAAAATGAAAGTATTGGTTCGCAGATCCGACATATCGAAATGCATCGAAAGATATAAAAGAGTTAACGTAGTCATATCGCCTGCTTATCAGATATGCGCGGGGGGCGAGGCCGGTGTCGATTCCTGCGTGGGGGACTCCGGGGGTCCTTTGATGATACAAAGAAATTCGGACCCTTGGATGGCGGAAGGAATCGTCAGTTTCGGATTCGGTTGTGGCGTCGAAGGGTGGCCCGGCGTTTATACCAATATTCCTCATTACATCCCTTGGATAAGAAAGGTCACGACCAAGTACTTAAAGAACCATGCAGATGAGTTATAATTAAATAAAACGTATTTTCCCATTGTATAGAAATTTATTTTTAGGGCCTAAGACATATTTATGTACATAGATTGTTAATTTTTTATTAATAAAAAATTAATCAAAGCCCAGTGAGGCTTTTGCTACGAGAAAAGCTTACGATTGTTTTAAACTTTTTAGGGAAGCCGAAAGATGGAATTTAGAGGCACCTGTAAAACTATTGCCTTTGTATAAATTGGAGGTTTTTTGATTTACATATAGATCTCCATGATTTATACAAAAAAAATTAACTGAAGAACTGTGCTTTAAGTAATTGTTAAAAAAACAATTATAAAAATTAATACACATTTTTCCTTTTAGTATTTTGGATCTGTTACAGTAATATTTGGATTTCTTTCTGCGTGTGGAAATTTAAACACTAAATGCTGGGTAATCATTAATTTTCCATTTCGGCTACTATATGCAAAACGTTTCTTATCAAAAGATAGATGTACAATAAACTGAATTTACATAAACGCTGTATTTACAAAACGATAGCCTTTTAATACATCTAATTTTCCAAAATTGTAGGCTTCTACAGAGCAATAGCGGATATCCTTTTAAGGATCCTCGCAAATTACAAGTTTTGAGGCGTCTCAAATTTTTTATTCAATTCAAAATTGGGTTAGCAACAAAATTATAGTTGTCTCACTTTATTTAATTCAAAATGCGTTTCGAAATCTTCACATACCGATTTCGATCTTCGATAGACAGGTTTTCCCCAACGAGCCAATATAAAATAAATACAAACAGTAGCTATAAATTAACCACAGATAGAATTCATTAAAAAGCACTAATTGGATTAAATAGCTTTTTGCATCTGTAATTTTTTTTTATTACATAAAAAGCTAGCTTCCTGTTAACAGATGATCACTGATTTACCAATGAAGCGTACGATTTAAATTTTGAGTAACATCACATAATCCTCCTTTTAATTGAATAAATTTTAGATTAAAATTCTCCGAAAAAAATGTTTGGTCTAAACAAAATGAATCACCCATTAAAATTTTTAAAAGCAATTAAATAAGGTGCTAAAGGTCATTTAACTCTACTCAAGTTCCATATTAGAAAAGGACCTTAATTAATTTGTTAATGTAAATGGAAGTTAAAATATATATGCACAAAGGTAAATAATTGTTTATTCGTTTGTTTTGCTTTCAAAGGTAAACCAGGTCCACCAAATAATTAATATTGATGAAAAAGTCATACTGTTAAGAATGTCCATCGAGTACTTTTACAGAAGAAAACCCCCGGGAAGCACGTGGTTCTGCGAATCGACTTACTTCTTGTATTTTAGCGCTTTTTTACAGCAAAGTACGTTAACCACACGATTAATTATTTTTAGAGCAAACCCAATTGCGGTGTGTGGATGCGAAGCCGATTATTATATTATGGGAAACTTTTTCTTTTTCGACTTCCTTCCATGTCCAGCAAAAAACGTAAACTATTCTAATCTTCCACACCAATTCCTACAAGAACTGAGACCAGCAAAACCACAAACTTCCATAAATTTGATTTTATTAAGACCAGATAAACAATTAAAAAAATTAACGTATTAAGTTTTTAAATTAGAGACAAAAGGAGTATTATTTTAAGACTTATTTGAGTACAATTATCTCCAGAAATAGAAAGGTAGAAACGAAAAGCAAAAAATAAGTCCATTAATAATTTATTTCTTTTGTATAGCGCTCTGTATGGGAACTGTTCTTGCAAAGTTAATGTTGCTTCTTTACAAAGGGTTAAAATTCCCAGGTGATCGACCCCGTAGATTGTATTATTTTTTTTTAAAGCCGGACGAATGTCTTTTAAAGTTCATATGAAGATCGTTGGGTTCGGTTTCATTAATCAAATATATATTAAAAAAGAAACCAATCTAATACAGTAAAACCTCGATTATACGGATTCGTGATTATCGGGATTGTTGTTGTGAAAATTAAACCTCGGCATTTCTTATTAAATATTATATTATTTTATTTTGTATTTCGCACTAAACAGTGTTTTTTTTTGCTTTATTGATTTTAAGATAATGTGCGCCTGTTTTATTTAGTGATTAATATTTGTTGGGTTTTTTGTAAACGTATACCTAACAATTTGACTAAGTTTTTTCCTATTAAAACGGGACGCTTTGTAATCGTGCTTAAAACCGAGTGTGCACATTCGAGCTCAAAGTGGCACATTTCCGATCTCGGGAAAATGAAGCGCGCCGCTCCGCGTCGCGCTTCATTTGCCTCCCTCGCTCGGAAATGTGCCACTTTTCGCTCGAATGCGCACATCTTCGTGTTAATTGGATTCGACTATATTTAATGACAAATCCTTCAAATCCAGATTTTCTATTCGAAAAAAGTTTTCGCTTGAAAGTGCACATACTCCTTAATAAATTGAATTTGCCTATCTTATTCTTCTCTCTTAAAAATAATATTAATTAAATCAAACTGAACTAAATGCACGACTTCTCGCTTTTCTTTTAATTAAAATTCTGTTTATTCAATTAACGTAGAACCGAAAATCTGAGTTTTTTTCCAAAGAATTAGTTTTAAAATTATTGATAACCAGTACACATTCATCAGCTCAAAGAAGTCAATAACAAATTTAAATTAAGTGATAGCGAGATTAGCTCAAAAACGAATAAAAACAAGATGATAATATGTGGAAAATGTTTTGCACTCCATTCTGTGCGCGTTTTTGAAAAAATCGAAACGTGACGAGCACTTTGGAAATTCCTAGAAAGACATTATAAAATCGTCGACGCTTCCGACCATTGTTCCTTCGAACTTTTGGAAGAACAACTTAGCTTCCTCTTACCTTGATCTAAATGCCAAAAGCGAACTTGTGGATAATTACATTTCGCTTTAGAGCTGCAAGTAAGTAGTAATAGACGGTGACGCGAAATTCGTTCGAATTTTCCAGTATTGGTCAATTTATTTATAAACCGCAACAAGATATCAAGTTTGTGGATTGTGACCATCGGTTTCATATATATGTAAGTTCTCAAGGAAGACCGGCTTGAGTGCTAATCGCGTTATCGTCGAGCTAAAACACGGAGAGAATGTACTATTTTAAGTGTGGCTTGTGTTCGCTCCTTTTTGCATTGCTGGTCTGCGGAAAACCTGTCAATGGAGGTGAGTAAATAGTAAAAAACGTTTAGATCTTATTCAAATATTTCATTGTCCAAGAACAACATAAAACCTTTAGAAATAACTATCTCCTTATCAATTGCAGCAATTACGTCGCAACTTTGGTTCTGTTTTCTTACAAAAATCTAAATTAGTTTAGTACCAAATATTTTTTTAGATATTTCTTCTCATTTCAATGAGGTATTTTAAAAAAGACACTTATAATAAAATTTTATAGAGCCCTGCTTACATCATATAACACCAATTAGGTTTTTAGGTAAACCATACCGATTAGGGAATTTTTGGGTACGTTTTCTAAAACCCAATAAGATATTTGTATAACGTGTTTAACTATACGGACCTAAGCATTTTTGTATTTTTAATAAAATCAAAACATTAAGTTATTAAAACATAAATCATATTTAAAAGGAATGAATTTAATTTATATCTTTGCTTAGGTTCGAAATTAACTTATTTTTGAGAAATCTTTGTAAGCAATATTCTGAGAGTTTTGTTTTGACTAATAAAAACCAACGTATTTGGAAAACATTTAATTTTTGGTAATAAGAGATCAGAAACTGGTCGAGATCATTTAATACTAACTATAAAAAAAGTTTCTTGAAGTCAACTGAATCAATCATCAATGTTTTGAGAAGGTCAAAAACGTGAAAGATTTTTTTTGATAATCGTCTTGTGGCAGACGAAATCACGATGGGATCAATACCCTAATCTTAAGCTATTTAAATGGAATAGTAACTGCTTGTTAGATTCCATCGATTGTATTGTTGATCGTCCAGAAATGAATCGATGCAATTTTAAATGGAACTTGTTTATAGACCTTGAATGTAATTTAAATTATTTGATGGTTTATTGTTGAAATCAACTTTTCTTGTGCTTCTGCATAAATTATCATGCTTAATATTCGATTCTCAATTTTGGATTTTATAAACGCGTTGTTTTGGTTGATTACGACCGGTTTTTCTGTAGAAAATTAGGGTTTGCTGGAAAATGGTAAATGTTTATTATTTGTAATGGGAATGGCTATTAAGCGAAATGCAAATATTACGAGCCATTTAATTATTCTTGTAATATGTGTATTAGTAATGACGTAATTGATGAACTTAGGGGAATTGATTTCTTTATAAACAATACTCGTGACCTTACGAATTGTTACAAGCAACACGTAATAATTGTTGTTTGTATGTTAACATTATCCTAATTATCTGTAATGACTTAAAAATTTAATAATTACATGCTTTTCATCTTACTAAAAATATAAAATAAACAATTCGGAAGAGTTTGGCCGAAAAAAACTCTCAAATATTATTACATTTGTAAATTTTATTTCTTCTTCAAATTTAAAAACAATTAAAATGAGCTGTTCCTGATCTGATTTTTGTTTATTAGAAATTGACTTCAAGAAACGGTTTAATTCAACACTTCGCCTTGGTATCATATTTTATCTAACCGCATCATTGTACTATGTGAACGACCAAATTTTTATGATGCACAGATTTCTTTTTTCCAGACTCCTGCAAAACACCAAACGGAGAAAACGCACAGTGCGTTTCGATCTACAATTGTCCCATTCTTTATGCGGCTTTAACAGATCGAAATCCACAGACGGTTCGCTTTTTGCGACAATCGCAATGTGGGTACGACAACGGTCCCCTCGTCTGCTGCGGTTCGGCTGCAAATTTCCAAAATGCAACTCCCCGGCCCCAAAGGCCCACCAACAGTGGCCTTCCCAACAATAGCATTCTTCCTACTCGTGCCACTTGTGGTTTTCAGGTAGATCTACTTTTTTTCCCAATTATCATTATAAATCAATATTAAATCTTTTGTAGGAAGGTGTACGAGTTTTGGGGGGCACGAAAACTGACTATAACGAGTTCCCTTGGATGGTACTTTTGCAATATAGGAAAAATAGTGGAGGGATGACCTTTTCGTGTGGCGGAGCCATTATCAGCGATAAATATATTTTGACAGCGGCCCATTGTGTCACAGGACAAATCTTAAGCAAAGTAGGAACTTTGTAAGTAAATAACAAACTTTGAAAACTGAATGGTTAAACATTGCTATAATTTCAGGAGCAGCGTGAGATTTGGGGAATGGGATACCACCACAGACAAGGATTGTGTAACAGTGAAGGGCTTCGAATTGTGCAACGATGAACCGGTTGATATTGGAGTTGATAAAACTATACCTCATCCTGATTACAATGACAATTCCATCAGTAGATATCACGACATTGCTCTTGTCAGACTGAAGAGAAGAATAACGTACACTCGTAAGTATCCCAAATGACATGGTCGCTCGTTCCCGAAATCACTAATGTTTTTTTAGCCTTTATTCAACCTATTTGTTTGCCTTCTTCCAACGAGCATGCCGGTCTAGGCGAAAAGCTATGGGTTTCTGGTTGGGGTAGAACCGAGTACGCAAATTTCAGCCCAGTGAAACTAAAAGTTGGGGTACCAATTGTATCAAACAACCAGTGCGCCAAAACATTTAAAAGTGCAGGTGTTGACCTTGCCGCCTCTCAACTTTGTGCTGGAGGAGAGAAGAACAAAGACTCTTGTAACGGAGATAGTGGAGGTCCTCTTATGAATACGACACCCAATGATACGGCACAATGGTACGTCGAAGGTGTTGTGTCTTTTGGCACTCGATGCGGTACCCAAAATTGGCCAGGTATTTACACGAGGGTGTCCGACTATTTACCTTGGATTTACGACAACGTTAAACCTTAATTTATGTGCCATAGTTTTGAATGTAATTGCCATTAGTTTTAAGTAATAATAATTTATTTTTGTAGATTTTTTTATTGTAAATTTGTATTATTTTTAGTAAATCGATTTGATTTTTTTGTTTGTGGGTTGCTGGCCATTAAGGAACCTGGCTTTTAATCAACTTTTATTATTTATTAATCATATATTTATGTTGCTTTGAAGGAATACGCTTGGTGTTATTAAAAAATTAACTTATTTAAAAATGAACAATTTTTAATTAACAATAAATTCAATTTAAACGTAGGTTTCTAAAATCGAGAAATTAAAAATCGGATTTTAATAATTACAATATTAAAAAAATTGTTATTGGACTATTTTTTAAAATAGGTACTTGTATTTTTATAAACTATTCGAAAAATAATTACTTTTAATCAAATTAAAACGGTTTTTAAATTTTGCTATTGATTCCAAATAAATTAATTATTTTCACGAAGTAAAAGTTAATACTTTTACTTCAACATACTTAATAAATTCATAATTGCAGTAAAAATAAGAGCCAAATCAAAATATTGCTTTTACAAAAATCTAATAAAAACGAAATTTGAGTGCAATAAAAAAATTGTTCACTTACTACTATATTTTTCAAATTGGGCTAACAATTTCATTCAGTTTTCTACAACAAATTCTCAATATTATTTAAAATAAAAACAAAGTTATTTTTCTAACAACATCAAGTGTTATCGAGGTTGTTTTATTAATGTAGCAACTCAAATAGATAATTTCAGAATTAATTGGCCTTGTGACCTGAGCGATTCATGCCCTCAATACTATTCTTCCCTATTCAACTAAATTAAGAGCAATGTTTAATATTTTAATCTTAGGATTTATTTGTTTAGCAAACGTTGCTTTCTGCGATAAATTTAGCTTTCCGAATGTGGCTTGCGGCTTCGATAAAATGTGCATCCCCTTATCCGAGTGCAGCGAGGTAACTCTTATGGTTAACAAAGACAATTTGTTGGAAAACGCCAGAAATCTGGTCTGCGGCTATTTCCACCAGCCCTTAGTCTGCTGCGCGCGTAAGTATTATCAAAAAATATAAAACAAACAGTTTTTGGGGCTACATAAATCTAATCTTAGATCCAAATTCTTAGGAGACTGCTCAACTCCGAACAGCAATTACGGAAAGAGCGTAATTCTCCACGATTGCCCACACTTGAAAGTGAACGAAGAGAGTACCGATGTTAACAAAAGGAAATTCTTACGTGATTCTTATATTAATACAAGCCACGTCTGCTGCAACGTAAACGAAGACACGTATAAAGCAATACCGGCAGCGCCTCTTCGTAAGTTCTTGAAAGAAACCAAAAAACGTTGTGCTTTCAATTTTTTTTCAAGCAACCTCCAGCTTCGCCCCTTTGAACAGAAGATGTACCACACCAAATGGGCAAATTGCAAATTGTACGCACATAGACGAGTGCGAGGCGTACAAAAAAGCAGCCATCGAACCGGATGACTATTTTAGTTTCGTCAACGACTCCTTCTGCGGATATTGGAGAAGCCCCATGATCTGCTGTGGCAAAGAATCGTATTACACGGAGAGCTACACCACACGTTTGCCCGATGATAACAAATGCGGACTTTGGGACGAAGAAGGAATTCCACCTTGGGTCGTTTTGATTAGCTCGTCGTCTTTTACTGACTTTTGCGCGGGGGTCTTAATCAATGATGAATATGTCTTGGGGACCGTCAGTTGTATCGGAGAAGAACCTAAAAAAATGTTGGTAACCGCTTGAATTAATGAGATACTATAAATTAATAATTTTGGGTGTTTTAGGAGTGTGAAAGTTGCTGAATGTATTAATAAGCTTGAGAGAGACGACTGCATTTATTCAGTTAAGGAGATCAAGCTGTTTCCTTTATACAAATATTTGGAATCTGAAGATGTCGGATTGGTTTTGTTGAAATTAAACAACAAAATAGCAAGAGGTACAATTTTAAATTAATTTGAAGAGCTTCTGAACGAATAAAATGATTTTAAGCTTAGAAATACTGAAGACCTTTATACTTACCATTTTTCTTGTAGGTATAACGCCCATTTGTCTGCCAGATTCTGAATTAGCAATTGACGAAGACGTCGAATTGACGGGGATCGAAAATGTTAAATCGCAATGGTCTTCAAAAATCATATCAACATTTACAATTGATAACAGCGATTGCAATTTCGGCAACCATTTAAGATTAATTTGTATCAAAAACAGTGAGATTTGTAATGTATCCAAAAATCCGTTGTTCCACTATTTCCTTTTGAAGAACAACGACGACCGATGGGCCTTAGAAGGATTATTTAATCGAAAGCGCTGCTACGGCCCCAATAACAATTTTTTGAATGCTATTTTTGTTTATAAATTTTTACCTTGGATTAAAAGCAACATTTTGTAGTGTATTAATTTTGATTTAATTTTTTTCTTGAAGTTGTTCGATGTATAATAAATATTTACAAAGAGGACCCTTTGTACTTTGATCAAAAGCAATTGAGATAAGAGTCTTAGACAAACAAATTTAGTTTTGGTCCATTCTATAATAATAAAATGTTGTGTTTGCTTTTAATTTTTTTACTTCGAGTAACCGAAGGTAGATTATTTTAAATTTGTGTTTCGGATGTTCTCATTTGATTAATTTTCTAGCTTACACTAACGATCATGGATTACAAATAAGCCATTGTGGTCAACAATCAATTTATAGGATTTTTAATGGGGAATACACAGCAATAGATGAATTCCCTTGGACAGCTTTGCTCCAATACAAGGATCAAAACGGAAGCGTTACAAGATTTGGATGTTCAGGAATATTGATTACAAATCGACACGTTCTAACGACAGCTCATTGTATCAAAGAAGTTGAGAAAAGAGGGTTAGAGATGTATGAATTTTCTTTATTATTGTTCCCAAAATGATTTAAATTTTTTTTTAGACATAGTGTACGACTGGGGGAGTACGACACGAGCACAGAAATCGATTGCGTTGAAATGGACGAATTTAAGGATTGTGCCGATCCACCCCAAAATATTTTGGCAGCAAATTGGAGCGTTCATCCCGATTATAACAATCACATAAACGATATTGCTTTAATTAAACTAAAAGAAAACGCTATAATTACGGGTAACCTCCGATTACTTGTTATTTTACTAATTTGCCTTAGGATGAGCATCTTTTTTTAGATTTTGTCCGGCCAATCTGTCTGCCTTTTGCAAACCAGACGGAAGAAGTTGGAAAATGCTAATAGCAGCCGGTTGGGGGCGAACCGAAAACGGTGAAGTCATCAAATAAATGCTCGTGCCTTTCGTAAAGATTAAATAAGTGAATTTTAGGGACGACGAGTCCGATTAAATTAAAAGTCAGCGTCCCCATTGTGACCTTTAGCGATTGCTTCGAAAAATACAAAACGACCAACACTTTCGTCGATTTTTTGCAACATATTTGTGCTGGAAGTGTGTTGGGGAAGGATGCTTGTACTGGAGATTCGGGAGGTCCTCTTATGACCGTAAGAAGAGAGGATGTTAGATGGGTGTTGATTGGAATCATTTCGACTGGAAATAGTTGTGGGTTGCATGGATGGCCGGGGATTTATATTCGTGTTTCGCATTATACAAAGTGGATTTATCAGCAGATAGTGGAACTATAATTTTGCTTTGAAGATTTACAAAAAGCCTAAAAGCGTTAACAAGTTACAATTAAATTCATTTTCTAATTAAATTAAATTGATGTTGCTATTTACTTCGAGCAATACATGTGTTTTTTCTATTCCATTTCTTTTAATTATCTTTTTTAATTTTTAGATCCCAAATTATGGATAGAGATATAACTAGCACTCCTAATTTGTGACAAAAATATATGCAGTTAGGAGAAATAATATAACTAAGAGTTTTATTATTTGTTTATTGATGCTGTTCCAGTCCCATATTTGAAGAACAAGCAACTGTAACCAAAGGGTTGAATCAACAATAACACAATTAAAAAGTTGAGTAAGAACACTTCTACTTATGTTTTTTTACTCATATATTAGTTCAAATATTTTTCCTTCTATTTTCGGTTAGGGTTTTTAAAAGACTCTTTATGTTTTATTTGATTTTTCAAGAACCGTTTAATAAGCTTATTAATATTTAAAATACGTTTAAAAGGAATTTTAAATGTTTGTTTAGCAGGTAAAATTTCTTATCAGACATTAGAAAGTTATAACAGACTTAATCATTGCTTTTAGTTTCATTGTGGCTTTGGTCGAAAGTAGACCGATATTGTTGTTACAAATTAAATATTTAATGAGTGTTATATCCTAAATCAAATAATCGTTTATTATTAATTAGAATGGGCGTGCTTCGGAAAGAGTTTATTTGAAGACTACGTGTAATGTGAGTTTGTTTTTCATATTATTTTTGGTGGCGGTATTGTTTCTGTTTTAAATTATTTTCTATTAATTAACTAAAGTTTAATTTTACGAAATTCGATCATTGATTGGGTGTTTAGAGTTTCTCAATCAAGTGTTCTTTTAATAGCCAAAAACAATTAGAAGTATTTACACTAATTAGAACGACTTAAAATAATCGTTTTTTTAATCATGGTCTTTGTGACTACATATATAGCATTATGTAACAAATCGTTTCGATACCTTTACATTTAAATACATTCCTAACTTTTTATGTAATTTATTAAGATCCATTATAAGAGAAGAAAAATAACTGTTGTTGTAGGTAAATCCGATCGTCTTATAGTAATTTTCTTTTGGGACATTGTTTGTGTATTTCAGGTTTAGCAATTATTAAAAATCGTGTAGGTACCCTAGCGTTTAAATACGGTCCTGAATATTTACTATGGTAATAATTGGGCTTTATTTTACTTGGAAAAAAATCAAGATAATTGTCACTTATCCAGAACATCCTAGAATAATTGTATTTCGGGACTCTGTTTGTGTTCGGGAAAGCCCTTTAAATACGGTCTTAAATTTTGAATTTATTTTGATAGAAAAAAATTAGAATAATTGTCATTAAATCAGAACGTGATAAAACAGTACTTGGGGTAGATAGTATTTATGCTTGCATTTATTAATTATTAATAATTCTATTATATCCTAATTTTTGAATCTATTCATAAGAAGAATTTAATTTAGTAGAAAAAATGTCATGATTAAAGGGATACTATTGTATTATACTATAAAATATTTTAAAAAATTGAGAATGAAACCCCCTGTTACATAATGTGTACACATCTATATTTTAATTAATAGAAAATAATTTTAAACCCTTTGTGTTCGGAAGGACTTTTCAAAAGGCACTTACATTTTTATTCAATTTAAAAATTATATAATATGCTTACTAATACGGGAATTATATTGGAAAGTAGATTTTAAAGCCTTTCGAGCGCAGGTAGTATTTTTATCAGTGGGTCGAGAGATAAAACGTTGGCTTACTCAGCCCAACCATTTCCATTCGGGCTTTGGTCAAATGTAGACCTACGTTGTTGTTAGAAATTAAACATTCAATTAGTGTTAAATTCTAAATAAAATAATCGTTTATTAATAATTAAAGTGTGAGTGCCTTTTGGAGAACCCTTCCGAAGAAAACATTAAACGTGAGTGACTTCCTCGTTTTCTTTTTTTGGGTAAAATGTGTCTATTTTTAATTCATCCTTTATTAATGACTTACATATTGGCGTTATTACATTTATCGTTAATTTTGCGTATACAAAAGAAGCTAACGGTTCGAACAAAGAATACAAGTTTATTACATAAACAAGGTAATCGATCGGCGACTTCGAAAGCCTTAGTCATTTTTATTTCAACTCGAAATTTTTATAAAACACCAACGTTTAGATAAAGATTGATTCATTTGAAAATCGCACAAAATTCCAATAAAGATTACAGCGGAAATAAATACAGGAAAATAATTATGAATGATTAGTTACTTTTATTCAAACGAGATTTACCAGTTTTTACAATATAAACATTGTTTCATTAAAATTTAAATGTTACAAAATTCTTTAAGGGTAACTTGGGGCCTTTAAAATCACTTACTACATTAATACTAAATTGGGGTCTATATTAATATTAAATTCTAAAAATCATATAAACATTCAGTCTTACATTTGTCATATACATTACACTTAAAAATTAAATTAAGCTATCATTTTCTAACTTAAAAGTCGGACATAGTATTTAAAATCCAACTCATATAATTCGACACCCGCGTATATACCCCTGGAAAATCTTGTCCACAACCGACACCCCACGACGTGATGGCTTCTTGATACCAAATCTCTTTACTATCAGAAATTTTAATTTTTCCCAACAAAGGCCCACCGGAATCGCCCTGACAAGCATCTTTTCCTTTTCCACCGTTTGCGCAAATGTGATTCTTGTTAATTACAGCCCTTCTTTTCACCACTGATATACAATAAGCATCCGATACAATGGGAACTTCCAATTTTAATTTGTAATCGGATAGAGAACCTGAAACAATTTTCAATTAAACTCATTTGAAAGGCTTGCCTATTTTATCTTTTGTGATTTGCACTAATCATAACTATTTAAATGGCTTTACAAAAAGAAATCAACTTATGAATTGTACAATTTGTGTTTGCCATAACAAACGCAATTGCTAAATCATACGTTGTTTCCGTTCTTTATTTAGTAATTTTTTTGTTCGAATTGGAAGGCTCACCATTTTCCGTCCTTCCCCATCCTGAAATTACAAGGGTGTCCCCAACTTTCGGTTTGGGCGAATTGAAGAAAGGCAAACAAATTGGTTTAATATAATCTGCAAAAGAAAATTATTAATTTTTTCCTTTCGGGAGTCGGAATTAAATTTTTTATTACCGCTGTATCTGATATTTCTCTCCAAACGGAGGAGACCGATGTCGTTATCGCTGGTTTTCCTGCTGTAATAAGGATGAGCAATTTTCTGTTCGATTTGTAAGTCTAAAACGGGGTCAGCACATTCCTTGTCGAAGAGAGCTTCATCGCAGTCCTCTTCGGACGAAATTTTCCATTCGCCCAAGCGAACCACCTCTCTAAACGATTGCGATTAACTTTTTTACAATTAACAAGACCGACGTAACTACAACCTACAATGATAATCCACTTTCGGGCTTAATTCTGATGCAATGAGCTGCTGTTAGAACGTATCGGTTGTTGATCAGGCTTCCTCCACACATAAATTGAATCGATAAGCGTGCTTCAGTTTGGTATCCCAATAAAGCCATCCAAGGAAACTCACTTAGGTCCGTTATAATGCCACCATGAATTCTGTTGTCACTCGTTTCCGACCCACAAATTGTTTGATCCGGCAAAAATTTTGAATAGGGTGGCTTCACATTCTCAATTGGGGATGCCGTAGATCCGCAACAGAATAAAGACTCATAGGCGTGCCCACAAAACGACTGCTTAGCAAAATTTAAAGAATCCTCATTGCATTTATCGAACACTTGATTTAAAAAACTGGTACAGTTGCTCAGGGTTGTGCACGTCCCTTTTTCCCCGTTTTGTGTAACGCAGGGAGCATTTATTCCTGAAAGAAAATCATCGTTAATTAAAAGCTTAAAATTGAAAGTCGCAAAAGTGATTAAGTGACTTGGGGAAATCCAAATAATACAAAACAACTCACCAAGGCACGACACTGAAACGACCATTATGGAAGCACTAATTGCAATCGAAAGAATTAATTTCATAACGAGATTAATGTAGATTCGAACAGAAGTATTAAAAGTGATGGTGTTACATTTTATTTATACACTTCCCACTTGAAGACGTTAGTAGAAAATGCTAGGAATCCCGTGGTACTTTCTTTAATCCGAACCTCGTCGTTTTAACGCTACGCCAACACTAAAATCTTAAGGACTAAACGATCGCTTATAATTAATCCGGTTTGGTAATTCAATTATGCATGCTTAAAGTTTATCGATGTCTTATTTAGAATTGACACATAAACAAATCTTTTTTAAAAGTTATTCAACACTTTGCTGAATTCTTCGAACTTGACGATTGGTTTTTCAAAATTCTAATTTGTGGTAAGATGTCTTATTGTTGTTTATTAATTCCTAAGAATAACAAAAGTAATATATTTATACGCGTTTATCGTTTTTGCTCGATTCATATGAAATGTGATTAAAAGATAAAACACATTTTGGAATGAAATTAATTTTATTTGCAACATGATTATTTTTATCCATTTCTTAATGGTCTTAATTAAAGGAACTAAAGGAACAATAAGAGATCTAACTAAGACCCTTTGGTTTTGTTAAATAAGCATAGTTTTATAATTTTTGTAGCAAATTAAAATTTATATCGATAATTTGATTAATAACATGGTTCCATATAAAGATATTTTTCTAAATATTTTGTTACTTTTCTACATAAAGTACATTTTGAGAACAGTTAAAAAGGCACATCCAGATTAATTTTTTGGAATTAAATATTAAAAAATTCATAACTCATGATATGTGAAGATACAGTCGAACCTCGATAAGTCGAAGTCGAAGGGACACCAAAATTAATTCGAATTATCAATAAATCGAGTTATTAAAAAAGCTTAAAAATTAAATATATATTTGTGTATGTATATATCATTTATGTGAAATGGTATTTTATATAACGTAATTAGAACTGTAAGTGGTTTAAACCATACTTTAAAAATCCCGCTTTAAATAAGTCACTGTGATTGGCTCATTTTTGATACACCATTATGGCCGTTAGCTAATTGACCAATCAGAAAGGTTAATCACTTCGTAACCATAGTTATATTAGAATAGTTTCAATTCTACCTTTTTGAAATAGGCATTTTGTCGAGAAACACTTTCCAACTTGAGTTATCAAAGAATTCGAGTTGTGGAGTTATTAAAGTTAACTGTACATAAAATTTATTAAAGTGGTTAAGCTGAAAATTTTCATATTATTTACAACAATTATTAAATGATAAAGAAAGGTGCGTGTACTTATGCACGCCCGTGAGAAGTTATACTTCTTGGCATAACTAAATTAAATGTAATCATAAGTGTAAATAAATACCAGGATGTGCACATTCGAGCGAAAAGTGGCACATTTCCGAGCGAGGAAGCAAATGAAGCGCGACGCGGAGCGGCGCGCTTCATTCCCCAGATCGGAATGTGCCACTGAGCTCGAATGTCACACTCGATTTTAAGCACCATTCACAAAATTTAGGCTAATAAATTATTCAAAAAATTTAAAAAAATAATTTAATCGTTTTCTCTCACTCGCATCTACTAAATTCTCGTATCTTTTCGCCCACTTCCACTCATTACTATGGCAAATACGTTTCTTGAGCATAAAATTCATATTTACTTTTAATTTTTTGATTTGAAAGTGAAAAGATTAATTAAGGCAAATCAATAAATACGATGATGTGCACGTTCGAGCGAAAAGTGGCACATTTCCGAGCGAGGGAAGCAAATGAAGCGCGACGCGGAGCGGCGCGCTTCATTTTCCCGAGATCGGAATGTGCCACTTTGAGCTCGAATGTGCACACTTCATATTAAGCACGATTCACAATACTTAACTTATTTTCTAAAAAAATTATAGTATAAAACCTTTTCATAGAATAGACCTTTTAAGCAGCAATAACACCGAACCGCACCCGTCCTTAATCCTCTCCCAGGTAGCGTAATTTTTAGAAAAGTTGTAAAATTTAACTTCGAGTCATCGACCTATTTACTAATGGATACTTGAATTTAAAAATTGTAAAACGCTTCGACTTATTAAATAATTCGATTTATTGACATAAAAATATTAACGTTGAGATAGGCAAATCTTAGAGAAACTGGTTTCTTGTTCGAGCTATCAAAAATTCGTCTTATCGGCGTTCGACTTATGGAAGTTCGACTGTATCTTTAAAAATTCATAAGTTCCAAATCATATTGAACTAAAACAACTTGCAAACAGTAAAACGGTATTTTTTCGAAAATTAACGAAACAACAAAAATTATAAGAGCATTCACAGAGATGAAGTCACACTGGTGGGCTTAGTCTTACAATTAATTTTCTAAATTAACTTCTGCAAATCATTGTTATCGATTTAATAATAAATCAGTTTTGGTCTAAAACATATTATTAGTCGGTCCGTGGTACACACAAACTAATGCTTATCTAAGAAAAGAACTTAAACAATTGTCGAGTTACTCTTCTAAATTTTCGAAAATCCAATTTAAATAACGCGTCACCCTCGTATAAGCAGCGGGCACGTTGGCTTTCGCGCACCCAACACCCCAAGCGATGACTCCTTCCTGATACCACTGTTTGATCGGAGTATTTTCATATTCGTGTCTCCCCATTAAAGGTCCTCCAGAATCGCCTTGACAGGAGTCCCTCCCAGCCTCACCTCCAGCACAAATCTGATTTAGGGATATTTCCCCACGGCCCTTAAGTATCTTCGCGCACTCTTCCAAAGGCATCACTGGGACTTCCAATTTCAG
Source organism: Sinopyrophorus schimmeli (assembly GCA_036325965.1). Lineage (NCBI taxonomy): Eukaryota > Metazoa > Arthropoda > Insecta > Coleoptera > Elateridae > Sinopyrophorus > Sinopyrophorus schimmeli. Next base: position 498,756 of record JARFIZ010000403.1, read on the forward strand.
TTTGTAATCAGAACTCGAACCTAATTTTGAAAGACTTTATTTTAATTTTTTCTCTTCTTAACATTTGCTTACCCTTCTCCGTGCTTCCCCAGCCCGCCACTATTAACCGAGTTCGATTCTCGGGGTAAGGTGTGTTGAACAAAGGCAAACAAATCGGGATTATGTAAGCTGAAAGAATAAACATTTTTGGAAGCGGCAAACGCGGTGAATAACAGTAAATTACCCAACCTGAGAGTTCGGCATCTTCAGCTAAACGCAGAAGCCCGATGTCGTTGTTCCCGGATTTCCTGTTGTACTGGGGATGGGGGATCTTCTTCTCTATTTTGTAATCTCTCTCCGTATTTACGCATTCGACGAGGGAGTGCATCGAACTGCAATCGGGTTTTCTGAAATTTGCCATTCGCCCAGTCGCACGACGTCCCTGAAAAAGCGTCCCGTTTACGCAATCGAAAGCCGTTTTTGGGCACTTACAGTGTGAGACCGCTATCGGGACTGATATTGATGCAGTGGGCAGCTGTTAGGACGTATCTCTTATTGATTAGGGTCCCCCCGCATTTAAACCCAACCGTAGGTGTGAAACTGCTACTGTAACCCAATAAAGCCATCCAAGGAAATTCGTGCGGCTCTGTGAGGTTTCCCCCGAAAACCCTATCGTTTTCCGATTCGATTCCGCAGAAGCTCCTGTTTGGCAATAAACCATTTTCTGGTAGATCGGAGTTGGTAATAAACTTGGTATTAGAACCGCAGCATACTAAACGATCCTTGGGATCTCCACATTGGGAAGTTTTGGTAAATTCAATCGAGGCATCGTCACCTGTTAAAATTGATTGTAGTAGTGCGCTGCAAGCGTGCAATTTTGTGCATTTTCCTATTTCTCCATTGGGTGTTACGCATGAATCTCCTTCTCCTATAATTATTTATTATTTATAGTCACTATTTTTAGTTAATTACATTACGATTAGATCGAGACTTTTAATTGGAAGTAATCAATTTTTAAACATAACAAAACTTATCTGTTTTGGTTTTTTGCTTACTGGGGCTTTCGTGCATTCAAAAAAACGGGATTCGAACTCACCTAAACCGAGCACATTTGGAGCAAAATTAATGACACACAAAATCAAATATGCTGACCGTAACATCGTCGTGAATAGAGTATTCTAACTAGAGGATGTTCGAAACACATTTAAATAAAATGGAAAATACGTCACGCTAAGGTCAGCGTATATAATACACACAAATCTTGTTTAAATGTGTGTACGTACGTATCGGGAAAATTCTTTTTCAAAGTACACAATTGGTATGAGACAATCCGGTTCTCAGCAATCTCCGAAGAAGGTTACCGGTATAGATGCTGTTTTGCAAAATCTCTTCGAGAACTGCCTTAAAAAAATAATTACTTCTATTTTATTTCTCGCATAATAATTTTGAAACCTTGATTTTAAGCTAATGCTAAATTAATTGTTTTAATAGTTCTTATTCATATTTAATATAAAAATGTGGGTCGCAGGAAAAAGCAATTTATTAATACAATAAAAATTATTTTTTTGGAATCAGTAAAATTAAAAAATAAAGTAGGACCCCATAAAAATTGTAAGTACTTAGAGACAGATTTATCCATATTTATTCATTTTATTTCACAATAAAAAATATAAAACTTAATATTTATATAAAATAAGTTACATCCTTGCTCTAAATAATTTTCATTAATAAGGCTAAGCGATTACTTTATATCACACTTTCTATATTTTTTAAATCAGTTCTCTTTATTAATTTTTTTACATTTATTACTAATTATCAAACGTTTTGGCACACACTTCTACACGCATGCAATTCAAACAAAGTCTTAAGGTTTAATCGTATCTATAATCCAAGGGACGAATTTCGAGACTTTGGTGTAAATGGCAGGAAAACCAGATATTCCACATCCCACCCCCCAAGAAACGATGCCTTCTTGGAACCATTGTTGTCTGCTATTTATTAAATCGGGATATTGGCCCATTAAGGGTCCGCCCGAATCTCCTTGACAAGAATCCTTCCCATCCACTCCTCCTGCACAGATTTGATCTTCAGTAATTTCACCTCTTTGTTTAATTTTTGCGGAACACTGTGTTCGGCCGACGATTGGTATTTGGGCTTTTAATTTAACATCACTGCTTGTATCTGAAATTATTTTTTTTAGTTAGCAATACTTTAGTGCACACACACACACAAACAGACCATTTTCAGTAGTTCCCCATCCAGCAATGTACATCGAGGTGTTGGGCTCGGGATCGGGGTCATCAAAAGCTGGCAAACAGATGGGCCGAATCCATTCTAACAAAAAAATGATTTAACCAAAATTAATAATGGTTGTGCAGTCTTACCAGTAAATTCTATGTCTCTTTCCAACCGCAGAAGGGCGATATCATTTCGCCCATTTCGCCTATTATATTGCTCATAAGGGATTGTTTTTTCTATATTTAAATCCACCACAGGATCTGAACATTCTTGATTAACCAAATCCTTTTCACAATCCTTAACTGTTGATATTCGCCATTCTCCTAGGCGTACCATATCCCTACAAAGACCCGATTATTTTAATGGCACAAATCTTATTAATTACTTACAAATTAAAACCAAAATTAGTATTTAAAATAACACAATGAGCGGCCGTTAAAACGTATCTACGATTTACAACGGTTCCTCCACATTTAAATCCGGCATCTCTTCCATCGGTATATTTGTACCTCAACAGCGCCATCCAAGGGAACTCTCCAATTTCGGTAATTTCCCCGTAAAGGACTCGGTGGTCGTCCTTCTCAAATCCGCAAGTTGTTCGGTCAGGAATTAAAGGGGATGGTAGTTCGGTGTTTTTGGATGGGTAAATCGATGATCCACAACATATGAGAGGCTCATTCTTGTACCCGCATTGGGATTGTTTGGCAAATTGTATTGCTCGGACGTCCTTTTGCCTTATGGCCGTCACGAAATGTTGGCAGGTGCTTAAACGCTGACATTTTGCGTTTTCTCCATTCGGTGTCGTGCAATCAGAGTCGAAGAGCTCGCTTTATAAAACGGTAATTTTATTAAATTTTATTAAAAATTACATCGGTACAAACTTACATTTCTTGAAAGCTATGGAGCCACAGCACACCAAGGGTTCTTTGTCGTAACCACATTGGGAGTCCCTTGCAAATTGGACGATCGTAATGTTTTTAGTCACAATGGCATCCTTTAGTATCGTGCACGATTTGATCGGAATACAAAGCGCTCGTTCGCCGTTCGGTGTTTTGCACGATGATCCTTTTCCTGAAGATTCAAAATTAAATACTTTATAATGGTAGATGGAAGAAAATACTTATTCATTTTTTACTTACAAACTTAATTAGTTTCAAGTTGATCTAAAAACTGAATTAGATTAATTCGGAGAAGAGATAGATCATTTTATAAGTTTACAATTGGGAAATTCGACCGGACTTTCCACTTGTGTTATAAATTACAACATTGTTGTTTCTGTGTGCTCGATAGTTTTTAGAATTTGCGTTCTTAATACTTGTAAAAAGTTCCATTTTAAATGAGGAAAAAGCAAAAATTGGCGTTCGATATTCTGTGGGTAAAATCGAGGTGTTTTAATTTTCTTGACATTTTAGCGAAGCGTCTTTTGTAATTCGAACAGCCTGACCTTGCTAAAGAACGGGCTGACCCTGCTTTTTCAATTTGCGAGTTTATCGGAGTAGCAGAGTATTTAAAACTGTTTACTGGAAATGTTTATTTGTTGTTTTGAACTTTGCTTTTAGAAATACAATCGAAACTTGTTTTTAATGGGTTCGAAATAGAACAAAATCGGTGTATCACAACTTACCTAAAGAGAATACAAGTCCGGGAAGGCTTACTGTTAAAATCAGAACCACTTTCATAAGCATCTTAACTGATACTATTTGTATGATTTTGCTAGTTGTTTACCGGCACCATCGACTGCTGGAAGTCGGTCTGTCGTGGTGTAATGGTAGGGATTACTACAGATATAACTGTTTTGTATTTCATTTTGCATGTATTTTTCTTAATTGGGTACTACGCATCCGTTTGAAGTGCACAGATTTTATGAAATGAGGATGTGGAACTCTATAAGTATAACATTTTTAATATCTCTTCGGGGTCAGGTTCTTAGCCATTGATTTAGGATCGTATTGAAATTTCAAAACAAATATTATTTGTTACTTAAAATTCGTAAAGTAAAATATTACAATTTTATTACTTAACTTTTAACTACTTTTTATTACTGAGCCTTTATTAAATACTTCAAAAAGGAACACTTACAAATAGGATTTGGGGACATTAATTTACAATTAATAGTATTTTGAGTTTACAAAATGACTATAAGTCTTTAAGCCAAAGTTCTAAACATATTACTCATCATATAACTGAGACTCAGCAGAAACTATTTTTTTATAAATTAATAAATAAATCTTATCTAGTATTTAATTTCCTAAAAGTCGACTTAATTTAATGGCCAAGGATTGTAAGCCCATTTTCAAGAGCAAAATGAATACAAAAAAGTGTTTTTTTCAAATGCACTTTACACTACACTACAACTACGCCTTCTACGTTTTAACAATTCATTGCTGCGTCAATTCTAAATCATAAGACATCTTAATCGTAATTAATAAAGCGTTTCCTAGAAATCGGACATGTTATCCACGATCCATTTCGAATACCTCGACATTCTGGTATAAACCCCCGGAATGCCCTTAATCCCGCACCCCAAACCCCACGAAATAATGCCCTCCTGAATCCACTGATACTGCGAAAGCGATGCGACCTCCAGTATCTGCATTATGGGACCGCCGGAATCGCCCTGGCAGGAGTCCTTCTGGTGCAGACCGCCGGCACAGAGCTGGTTCTCCGAGATGTGACCGCGCTTCCCCAATTTTTTGATGCATTCGGTCGGAGAGACGAGTGGCACTTTAACTTTTAATTTTACATCGGAATTCGAGCCTGAAATCAATTTAATTTGTGATTCGATCGCTTGCGAAGCCAATTACCGTTATTACTGTTTTCGGTGGAGCCCCAGCCGGCGAGCACTAGTTGGCTCCCAATTTTCGGTAGAGGTGCTTCGGGCTTTGGCAAGCAGATCGGTCGGACGAAATCTGAAAAGATCGACGTTTAAAGAGAAATCTTATATGTAGTACAGTGGAAACTCGATTGTTAATTGCATTTTTCTACATTTCCCATCTCTCTTTGAAATCAAAAATTTAAATTTTCCTTAGTAAATATCGATTATATGTTCGAAAAAGGTATTTTACCATAGCATGGAGTGGGAGCGAGCGAAAAGATAGGACAAACTCATAAGTATGAGCTAGAGGGAACGATAAAAATTATTTACTAATTTTTTTGGGGCCAAAATGATTGCAAATGGGGTTTAAAACCGAGTGTGCACATTTGAGCTCAAAGTGGCACATTCCGATCTCGGGAAAATGAAGCGCGCCGCTCCGCGTCGCGCTTCATTTGCCTCCCTCGCTCGGAAATGTGCCACTTTTCGCTCGAACGCGCACATCTTTGCATTAATTGCATTTTCTACATTTCCCATCTCTCTTTGAAATCAAAAATTTAAATTTTCCTTAGTAAATATCGATTATATGTTCGAAAAAGGTATTTTACCATAGCATGGAGTGGGAGCGAGCGAAAAGATAGGACAAACTCATAAGTATGAGCTAGAGGGAACGATAAAAATTATTTACTAATTTTTTTGGGGCCAAAATGATTGCAAATGGGGTTTAAAACCGAGTGTGCACATTCGAGCTCAAAGTGGCACATTCCGATCTCGGGAAAATGAAGCGCGCCGCTCCGCGTCGCGCTTCATTTGCCTCCCTCGCTCGGAAATGTGCCACTTTTCGCTCGAATGCGCACATCTTCGTGTTAATTGGATTCGACTATATTAATAACAAATTCTTCAAATCCAGATTTTCTATTTGGAAAAAGTTTTCGCTTGAAAGTGCACATACTCCTTAATAAATTGAATTTGCCTATCTCATTCTTCTCTTTTACAAATAATATTAATTAAGTCAAACTGAACTAAATGTACCACTTCTCGCTTTTCTTTCAATTAAAATTCTGCTTATTCAATTAACGTAAAACTAAAATCCTGAGTTTTTTTTCCAAAGAATTAGTTTTAAAATTCTTGATAACCAGTACACGTACACATTCATCAGCTAAAAGAAGTCAATAACAAATCTTTTTTTTAACATACCCCACCCAAGTCATTTTAAAATTTTGATGCACCCCCTATGTAACATATAAATATAGAAAATGACTTGGTTTTAAGGATTTTGAAGGTATGTTGCCAATTTTTTGATGTCATTCACATTATGCACTATTGATTTCCCAACAACAACAAAAAAATTAATACCCAACTTAAAATTCAGTGCAAAAAGGAAATTAACTAAAATCAATGTAACAAAGTCTATAAAACTGTTCAATAATCATTTTCTATTTTTTCAATTTGCAATAAATTGATGTAGGATTAACAATTGGCAATAGCCCGTTGTTTTTTACCGATTCTTTTAAAATTTAATTTTTTTTTTGAATTTTGACAACAAAAGTTTAATTCTAGTTAGTAAATTTTCAAATTTGGCTGTTTTGATAGGATGTGTTTCCATCCACATCACCGTTAAAGTTTTCAAAATCGTTCATAGTTTCGAAAACTGATCACAAAAATGTGTTGCATTTATATATTTGTGCGTTAGTTCCAGTCAGATTGAGCAAGTGGAAAAAAATACATAATGGTCATTTTTTGGTTCTTTAAAATAATAAATGGTTTTATAAAACTGATCAATAGTGTGCCCCTCGCCCCCCAACCCGTTAGAAATGTATCTAATACATCATATTTTAAAATAAATGTCATTTCAAAAATAATAACATTATTACTCGCGCGGTGCTTTTCAGGCACCAAAGCCACAACAGTTCAAACTTCGACAAATAAAACACTTTTATAATGTCCAAATTAATAATTTCAGGTGCCTATCGCACACTAGAAAGACTAAACAAAGGTCACATGTGGGTGTACAGGCTCGCAAAAATTTATACATTTAGTAATTACAAAAACTGTAGCGCTGGTGCCTGAAAAGCATCCACGCGCGTAACTAAGGGTGAAGCACGATCACGAAGCGTCCCGTTTTAACGGGAAAAAACGAACGCGCTTGACAATCCGGATAATCGCGAATCCGTATAACTGAGGTCCGGATAATCGAGGTTTTACTGTATTTCGTTACGAACCTGTGAATTGCACGTTTCTTTCTAATCGGATTATTGCAATGTCGTGGTCGCGAGTTTTCCGGCTGTAATAAGGATGTGCTGTTGATTTTTCAATTCCTAAATCAAGTGGAGGATCTGAGCACTCCTCGAGCCCTTTTTGACCTAAACAATCGCGCTGCGTGGACAGTCTCCATTCTCCCAAGCGCACACCGATCCTTAAAACAATCTCCATTAACTTTGACGAAATTGCATTTTTCTTCGTCTTAAGAAAATTCACCATGAATAGTACTCACAAAGAAATGCCAGTATTTGCGTTCAGCAAAACGCAATGCGCTGCAGTGACGACGTATCGTTCGTTAATTAAGGTGCCTCCACATTTGAACTCGAAGTCGTCGGCAGGGTCTTTGTACCTTAATAAAGCGGTCCACGGGAATTCGTCTATGTCGGTGGTTTCGCCCCCGAAAATGCGGTCGTCGTGTTTTTCCAAGCCGCACACGTTTGATTCCGGCAAATATTTATGCTTGAAGACCAACGTGGAGCCGGGATAGCCTGTGCTGCCACAACAGACCAAGGGATCCGTGTCGTAGCCGCATTGAGACTGTTTGGCGAAGTTAAGTGCTACGGCATTTCTTGTCGCTACGGCGTTTTTAATTGGTGTGCATTGCTTGACGGGTCTGCAGATTGCCCGTTCGTTGTTTGGCGTCATGCATGGCGTATTTCGATCTGGAATCATCAAAAAATGGATATTTTGTAAAATCCATTACAAGTGCTGGGTTATTTTTTAAACTATCGCGGTGGATCGACAAAATTAGAACTTACAGACCATTCATTATATGAATCGTTTGCGAACACTTTAGTTATTGAAAGAACTATTGTAATGTGTTAGGGTGGGTGTACCAGTCCCAAACCAGGTACCAGGAGTTGACCACTCGCATGTTCAATTGAATAAATTAAGAAATGGCGAGCGTGTTTGAAGAATTCAAATGTTTTGTTACATTGCCTAGACTGTTCACAGCCAAAATGATTGCAAATCGGGTTTAAAACCGAGTGTGCACATTCGAGCTCAAAGTGGCACATTCCGATCTCGGGAAAATGAAGCGCGCCGCTCCGCGTCGCGCTTCATTTGCCTCCCTCGCTCGGAAATGTGCCACTTTTCGCTCGAATGCGCACATCTTCGTGTTAATTGGATTCGACTATATTAATAATAAATCCTTCAAATCCAGATTTTCTATTCGGAAAAAGTTTTCGCTAGAAAGTGCACATACTCCTTAATAATTGAATCCGCCTATCTTATTCTTCTCTCTTACAAATAATATTAATTAAATCAAACTGAACTAAATGTGCCACTTCTCGCTTTTCTTTTAATTAAAAATTACAGTAGGGTAATTTTATCAAAAACCACGTTACTAATTTAGTAGGGTAGGTGTACTAGTCCCAAACCAGGTACCAGTAGTTGACCACTCGCATGTTCAATTGAATAAATTAAGAAATGGCGGGCGTTTTTGAAGAATTCAACTGTTTTGTTACATTGCCTAGACTGTTAACAACCTTCCAAACATATTTTTTACGAGGGTGGATTAATAATATCGCTACTTTGCATTTTTTGTCAGACCAGTGTCTCGTTCACGTGCCCTATAGCCGCCAATACAGTTAGAAGTGCACGTTGACATGGTTAAGTTAAATCTTTTAATATCACCTATTAATTCCTAATTATTGTCATAAACTTGTATTATTTGAAAAATTTAGTGTTTATTTAAGAGCTATGACTGCTATTTTTAATAATTAATGACATTATCAAGTATTTTTAAAGGTGGTTAATTACTGGAAAACACTTTGTACTGAGTTCCTATTGTTGACCAACTGGCTTACTATTGGTACACAGTAGTAGAAAAAATGTTTCTATGGTTGACCAGATTAGAGTTTTAACTTTGTTTCTCGTGGTTCTATATTGAAGAAGCCCCCCAAAAAGATATTTTTTAATAATGTTTAATGGTCAAACATGTTTGACGCATGTAGAATTCTTGAGTTTTGATGGTTAAAATCCTTTTTGTGTTGTTAAGTTGCTTGATAAAGTTTCAATAAAGAAACGAAACGTTGCAAATTTAACAATTGTTGTTTTATTGAGTGTCCAATTCCAGTGAACATTAAACATTATTAAAATATATTGGATGTGAACATTATGATTACATTTTTTAATTATACAGAGGAAAATTTGTTGAAGTACCTCGACGAAATTAGCGAAGACGCTAAAATAAGGCCAACATTTAAAAATTGGTTGTAAGTCAAGAGAAACTTTCGGTCAATACATGAAAGACAATTTGTCTAACGAAATAGTGTTTTACTTTCAATTAGCTACCTTTCCTTCATTAGTTTTTTAGTGGTCAACTATAGGTGCAAAAGTGGTTATTTATTGGAGCGCAGTGGTCAACCTTAGGTGCATTCCCGTTTTGGGTATTGTTCACGAAATCCATAAAAAACTGAAATATTTGGATTCAAATAATTCATCAATATTGCAATGTTAGTAAACAATAAACAATTTTATATATACATTTCTACGTTAAAACTACATAATACCAGTTCAGAGCATTTCAAATTCAAAATTTGTCCTTAACTGGTTTGGGACTGGTACACTCACCCTATTTAAAAAAAAAATTAACTGGGTTATTTGTGCAGGTCTACGTAATTGCTTTGCAAATGTGAAACCCTTGAAGATTTCTGCATAAAATTAGATCAAAAGTTATACCAATATTATAAAATAATGGTATTTTAAGGAAGGAGACAGTTATTTTTCTAAATTAATTTTTTAAGTTTTAACTTGTTTGGTTTGGAACTATTGATAAAAACTTAAGAAATTTGGAACATTCGGAATTTTTTTGTATGGGGTGGGCCGTTTCCAAGCCATTTTAACCACACTACCATTAACCGTGATCACATTAAACGGCGTCTACTGTATTCAAAAATTTGGAAAAAGAGAGCGAAGAGTTTTCGAAATTTATTCGACTTTTGAACTTTGTAAATTCCAAATATAGCTCCTTATGATTTATGAGTTTTTGAGTTTATTAAAATTTTATATATCTTCAAAAGGTGAATATAAAAAATAGATTAGCATAGTTCTGCGTTAAAAAATTTTGCGATTCTAAAACGTGAGATTTTTAATTGCTGACTAGCGGGATTCTTTTTTTGTAATTTGTTACTATTTAGTTTTTTCAAATTGATCTCTCGAGGTGAAAGTCTTCGAAGTAGTTTCATTTTTAGCAACATTTAAATCATATTTCTAAATCAAATATTAAAGATTTTTATTAATATGATGCACTCAAAAAAATAAAAATAAAAAAGCAATTGTAAACGAACTACGGATTTAAAAGAAAACAAATTTTTATGTTTACATATTTCTTATCAATTAAGTAATTAATAAAATGATGAACCTTTGGAAATTTATTTTCTTTCTACAAACACTAACAATGAGATAAATATTTATTCCTTGAATGTTCCAATAAATGTTTATTGTCCTACTTCCAACAATTAACAGAAAAAGTTAAGTACCACTGACCTGCACAATTAACCAAAACGATGGAGACCACGCAAATCACAAGCACGGTTTTCAAAAACATGCTGAGCAGTACTAAAAGTCGATCGCCGAATTTTCTTATTCAGTTAATGGCATTCGACTCATCGGTTCGACAAAATATCGAAATTTATATATCCGGGAAATTACGAAATTTACATTATCATATCCAGTGGATTAGCAAGGATTTACCACTTCTGTCGACGACACTTTGCTTCGGAAATACAACGCACACTATTCTAATAACACCTTAAAAAATAATGGGGACTGGTTTGGCACCTTTAATGCTTTTCGAATTTAGGTATAAATAACGACATACTAATTGAGAATAATTTAGATTATCTTAAGTACTTGCTTTAGTTTGTTAGTCTTATTGTTAACAGTGAAAGAGAAAAACCTTGAAAACTATTTTATCTTTTCTTCATTTTTTTTTAACAAGTTTGTAGGGAATGATTGGTTCTGATTTCCCAAAATTCTGTTGAAAAAATTTGGGAAATGTGAGATCGAAAATTTCCAAGATTTTTTCCCTCAAAATTGAATATTAAAAAATTAAGAGCTCATCTGTTAGTAGAAGGTACCTTTACCTTTAACAATAACATCGGTTCTGGTTTTTCAGATTTTATTTCGTAAATTTATTGGTTTCAATATATCTACCGATTCAAAATAAATTTTGGTCTTAATTGAGCTAACAATGTTTTTTTCTTTATTTTACACAAGTCAATGTGCATGAAAAAGTGTCCTGCATTACTTCACACCACCTTCAACCCTCGTTCCGAGATCTATTTAAGAAATATCCGATGTAAGTATGAAAATCTTAATTTTCTTTGAGTTTAAAGCCAGTCGATCTTTGTGGTTTTTAAAATGAATGATGAGCTTTTTTATTGCAATTTTTTTCTATGTAATGATTAATCAGATTTTAAGTTAATTATTTTTGTAACAGAAGTTAATAAAAATTTAATGAATGCTTTAATTATTTAGCCACCAGATTGGTTTTAGGTCTTTCGTACATTTTAATAATTTTACAAAAAACTTATGTGTTAGGCGAAACTGAATTTTACCGTGGATAGCTGAAAGGATATTCCCGGCGCGTCAAGCAGATGTGTCGGCCAGAGTTACCACTTTTGCGGTCGGACTTCCTTCTGGCGCATCGTCGGACAATCTTCACTAGCAGTTTATAGAAGCCAAAGGTGGGTTCAGGCTAGTTGGGTTTTTAATATCTTTGTTCTTTTGTGATTGATTCTATCTAACGTTTTTTTTATAACATCGATGGAACTTCTTTACGAAGAATCTTCTAAATTTTTCAATAATTTATTAAAACTTTCAACGGCAACATTAATTATGGATTTAAACGCAAGAAACTGTGTATTTTAACGCATACTTTACTTGTTTTCGTTGATAATTGCTGTATTGAAATTATAATAAGTTATTATTAAGGTTTCACTTTAAAAAAGAAAAAAATCATTCAAAAAAAAAACGTAGCGCCCTTATTTTCGATGCAATCATTACAAGCGAGGCGGATTCGGAGTTCTGGGACTTTTCTACATAAGATACATGTAAAATAAGTACAGGGCGCAACGTAAATTTTTCGAATAATAAAAATTGCAATTTTTGGGCCCCATTTTGAACTTTAAAAAAATTGTAGCGCCGTTATTTGTGTACGGATCTTTAAAAATTTAACAAAGCTTTATATGTACATATAGCTAAAAGTCCATATTTTTTGGCATTTTAAACCGCGTTATTATAGCTTTGTTATTAACAAAGTAAAATAAAAATTTTCAATAAAACTAAATAAATCAAAAAAAATACCCCTTCATTAAAAAAAAAATCGTAGCGCCGTTATTTTCGATGCAATCATTAAAAGCGAGACGGATTCGGAATTCTGGGACTTTTTTACATAAGATACATGTAAAATAAATACAGGGCGCAACGTAAATTTTTCGAAGATTAAAAATCGCAATTTTTCGTCCTCATTTTGGCACGATTTTGAACTTTAAAAAAATTGTAGCGCCGTTATTTGTGGACGGATCTTTAAAAACTATTCAGATTCGGATTTGGCAGCCGTTTTGGCTTCGGATAGGCCTAAGAAACCATAGGCGTGCTATTCCATAGCTTTGGGAAATCGTTTTGAAAATTCAAAATCGATGGGTTTTAACCCATGTATTTTGGCAATAAAATGAAAAAAATAGAATTGCTTTATATTGCGAGGGGACGTTCCTACGTACCCCTAGTGACTATAGCCGGTGTCATTTCGTGCCGCCCTCGCTCTAATAATAATTTAGAACAGGTAGAAAAGTTATTAATTTTCTCTGGGTTTATTAGTGGAGTTGCAACAAATTGATGTATATATAAAATGCTCCCGAAAGTCCCAATTAAACAGCCCTGGCATTAGTTTTATTATATTCCAAAAAATATTTTTTGGCTTTTTTAATAATGACTTAGAACAGATAGAAAAACTATTAATTTCTTCTGGGCTTATTAGTGAAGTTACAATAAATTGATGTATAGATAAAATGCTCCCGAAAGTCCCAATTAAACAGTCCTTGCGTTAGATTTAAATAATTTAGAAAAAAAATTTTGATTGCAATTTTTGGGGCTGATTTTAGCTTAATTTTAAACTTTAAAAAAATTGTAGCGCCTTTATTTGTGGACGGATCTTTAAAAACTATTCAGAATCGGATTTGGCAGCCTTTTTGGCTTCGGATAGGCCTAAGAAACCGTAGCCGTGCTATTCCAGAGCTTTGGGAAATCGTTTAGAAAATTCAAAATCGATGGGTTTTAAGTCCATGTTTTTTAGGCAAAAAATGAAAAAAATAGAATTGCTTTATATTGCGAGGGGACGTTCCTACGTACCCCTAGTGACTATAACCGGTGTCATTTCCCCGCGTATCCCCTCTAAAATAAAAATTTTCGATACAAACTAAATGATTAATAATACGTACCCCTTGATTCACAAAAAAAATCGTAGCGCCCTTATTTTCTATCCAATCATTACAAACGACACGGATTCGGAATCCTGAGGCTTTTTTACATAAGATACATGTATAATATGTATAGGGTGCGACGTTAATTTTTCGATTATTAAAAATTGCGATTTTTTGCGCTCATTTTGGGTGAATTTTGAACTTTAAAAAAATTGTAGCGCCGTTATTTGTTGACGGATCTTTAAAAACTATTCAGATTCCGATTTGGCAGCCGTTTTGGCTTCGGATAGGCCTAAGAAACCGTAGGCGTGCTAATCCAGAGCTTTGGGAAATCGTTTTGAAAATTCAAAATCGATGGGTTTTAGTCCATGTTTTTTAGGCAAAAAATGAAAAAAATAGAATTGCTTTATATTGCGAGGGGACGTTCCTACGTACCCCTAGTGACTATAACCGGTGTCATTTCCCCGCGTATCCCCTCTAAAATAAAAATTTTCGATACAAACTAAATGATTAATAATACGTACCCCTTGATTCACAAAAAAAATCGTAGCGCCCTTATTTTCTATCCAATCATTACAAACGACACGGATTCGGAATCCTGAGGCTTTTTTACATAAGATACATGTATAATATGTATAGGGTGCGACGTTAATTTTCGATTATTAAAATTGCGATTTTTGCGCTCATTTTGGGTGAATTTTGAACTTTAAAAATTGTAGCGCCGTTATTTGTTGACGGATCTTTAAAACTATTCAGATTCCGATTTGGCAGCCTTTTGGCTTCGGATAGGCCTAAGAAACCGTAGCCGTGCTATTCCAGAGCTTTGGGAAATCGTTTTGAAAATTCAAAATCGATGGGTTTTAGTCCATGTTTTTAGGCAAAAATGAAAAAATAGAATTGCTTTATATTGCGAGGGACGTTCCTACTACTAGTGACTATAACCGTGTCATTTCGCTTCTCTAAAATAAAATTTTCGATACAAACTAAATGATTAATAATACGTACCTTGATTCACAAAAAATCGTAGCGCCCCTTTTTTTCTATCCAATCATTACAAACGACACGGATTCGAATCCTGAGGCTTTTTACATAAGATACATGTATAATATGTATAGGGTGCGACGTTAATTTTCGAATTATTAAAATTGACGATTTTTGCGCTCATTTTGAGGCAATTTTGAACTTTAAAAATTGTAGCGCCGTTATTTGTGACGATCTTTAAAAACTATTCAGAATCGATTTGGCAGCCTTTTTGGCTTGATGCTAAGAAACCGTAGCGTGCTATTAGAGCTTTAAACGTTTGAAAATTCAAAATCGATGGGTTTTAATCCATGTTTTTAGGCAAATGAAAAAATTGACATTTGCGTTATTTAAGGCTATTGGAAAAAAGTTTATTACATATAGCTAAGTTACATTTCCTTTTGTTTGATTAAAGTATACTATGTTTCATTTCGCATTATCTAAAATAGACATGTTTCTTTGATATTTTAAACTAAGTTGCAAATTTTAAAAAAGCTTATATGATATGCTAAAAGTCCATATTTTTTGGCATTTTAAACCGCGTTATTATAGCTTTGTTATTAACAAAGTTATTAGCATTTTAATATGCAGTAAAAATTACATTTTCGCATTTGATCTAAAAATAGACCATGTTTCTTTGATTATTTTAAAGGCTTAATTGTTGCAAATTTAATAAAGCTTTATATGTACATGATAGCTAAAAGTCCATATTTTTTGGCATTTTAAACCGCGTTATTATAGCTTTGTTATTAACAAAGTTATTAGCATTTTAATATGCAGTAAAAATTACATTTTCGCATTTGATCTAAAATAGACCATGTTTCTTTGATTATTTTAAAGGCTTAATTGTTGCAAATTTAATAAAGCTTTATATGTACATGATAGCTAAAAGTCCATATTTTTTGGCATTTTAAACCGCGTTATTATAGCTTTGTTATTAACAAAGTTATTAGCATTTTAATATGCAGTAAAAATTACATTTTCGCATTTGATCTAAAAATAGACCATGTTTCTTTGATTATTTTAAAGGCTTAATTGTTGCAAATTTAATAAAGCTTTATATGTACATGATAGCTAAAAGTCCATATTTTTTGGCATTTTAAACCGCGTTATTATAGCTTTGTTATTAACAAAGTTATTAGCATTTTAATATGCAGTAAAAATTACATTTTCGCATTTGATCTAAAATAGACCATGTTTCTTTGATTATTTTAAAGGCTTAATTGTTGCAAATTTAATAAAGCTTTATATGTACATGATAGCTAAAAGTCCATATTTTTTGGCATTTTAAACCGCGTTATTATAGCTTTGTTATTAACAAAGTTATTAGCATTTTAATATGCAGTAAAAATTACATTTTCGCATTTGATCTAAAAAAAGACCATGTTTCTTTTATTATTTTAAAGGCTTAATTGTTGCAAATTTAATAAAGCTTTATATGTACATGATAGCTAAAAGTCCATATTTTTTGGCATTTTAAACCGCGTTATTATAGCTTTGTTATTAACAAAGTTATTAGCATTTTAATATGCAGTAAAAATTACATTTTCGCATTTGATCTAAAAATAGACCATGTTTCTTTGATTATTTTAAAGGCTTAATTGTTGCAAATTTAATAAAGCTTTATATGTACATGATAGCTAAAAGTCCATATTTTTTGGCATTTTAAACCGCGTTATTATAGCTTTGTTATTAACAAAGTTATTAGCATTTTAATATGCAGTAAAAATTACATTTTCGCATTTGATCTAAAATAGACCATGTTTCTTTGATTATTTTAAAGGCTTAATTGTTGCAAATTTAATAAAGCTTTATATGTACATGATAGCTAAAAGTCCATATTTTTTGGCATTTTAAACCGCGTTATTTTAGCTTTGTTATTAACAAAGTTATTAGCATTTTAATATGCAGTAAAAATTACATTTTCGCATTTGATCTAAAAATAGACCATGTTTCTTTGATTATTTTAAAGGCTTAATTGTTGCAAATTTAATAAAGCTTTATATGTACATGATAGCTAAAAGTCCATATTTTTTGGCATTTTAAACCGCGTTATTATAGCTTTGTTATTAACAAAGTTATTAGCATTTTAATATGCAGTAAAATTACATTTTCGCATTTGATCTAAAAATAGACCATGTTTCTTTGATTATTTTAAAGGCTTAATTGTTGCAAATTTAATAAAGCTTTATATGTACATGATAGCTAAAAGTCCATATTTTTTGGCATTTTAAACCGCGTTACTATAGCTTTGTTATTAACAAAGTTATTCGCATTTTAATATGCAGTAAAAATTTAATTTTTGCATTTGATCTAAAAATAGACCATGTTTCTTTGAGTTTTTTAAAGGCTTAATTGTTGCAAATTTATTAAAACTTTTAATGCACATAATAGCTAAAAGTCCATATTTTTGGCATTTTAAACCGCGTTATTATAGCTTTGTTATTAACAAAGTAAAATAAAAATTTTCAATAAAACTAAATAAATAAAAATTACCCATTATTAAAAAAATAGCCATGTTTTTTCGATGTCATTAAAAAGGTTCAATTTGGGACTTTAATAATACATATAGATACATGTAAAAGTATAATTTTACAGGGCGCTTACTAAATTTTTGAATTAAAAATCGCAATTTTTCGTACATTTTGACATTTTGAATTTATCAAAAATTGTAGCGCCGTTATTTGTGGACGGATCTTTAAAACTATTCAGATTCGGATTTGGCAGCCTTTTGGCTTCGGATAGGCCTAAGAAACCATAGGCGTGCTATTCCAGAGCTTTGGGAAAACGTTTTGAAAAATAAATCGATGGGTTTAACCCATTATTTTGGCAATAAAATGAAAAAATAAAATTGCTTTATATTGCAGGGATGTTCCTACGTACCTAGCGACTATAACCGTGTCATTTCTGCCGCCCTTCGCTCTAATAAATAATTATAGAACAGTCAAGAAATAAGATTAATTAATTTTTCTGGCTTATTTGGAGTTGACAAAAATTATGTTTATGCCCGTTATTTGTCGCACATTAAACAGCCTTTGGATTAGTTTTATTATATTCCAAAAATATTTTTGGCTTTTTAATAATGTTTAGAACAGTAGAAAAACTATTAATTTCTTCTGTGGCTTATTAGTGAAGTTACAATAAATTGATGTATATGATAAATGCTCCGAAAGTCCCAGATTAAACGTCTTTCTTGCGTTAGATTTAAATAATTTAGAAAAAAATATTATTGCAATTTTTGGGGCTTATTATATTGCTTAATTTGTAAATATAAAAATTGAAAGCCCAATTAATAGTGGAGTTTTAATATACTATTCCAAAAATATTTGGCCCTTTTTTGGCTTCGAATCAGGTAAGAAACTACGTGTATTCCGAGCTTTGGGACAATAAATTGATGATAGATTAAAATCGAAAGTTTTAAACACCTGTTAGATTTAATAAAATTGAAAAAAAATTTGATTTATATGGGCTGATTTAGCTAATTTTAAACTCTAAAAATTGTAGCGCCTTTATTTGTGGACGGATCTTTAAAAACTATTCAGAATCGGATTTGGCAGCCTTTTTGGCTTCGGATAGGCCTAAGAAACCGTAGCCGTGCTATTCCAGAGCTTTGGGAAATCGTTTTGAAAATTCAAAATCGATGGGTTTTAACCCATTTATTTTGGCAATAAAATGAAAAAAATAGAATTGCTTTATAATGCGAGGGGACGTTCCTACGTACCCCTAGTGACTATAACCGCTGTCATTTCCCCGCGTTTCCCCTCTAAAATAAAAATTTTCGAAACCAACTAAATGATTAATAATACGTACCCCTTGATTCACAAAAAAAATCGTAGCGCCCTTATTTTCTATCCAATCATTACAAACGACACGGATTCGGAATCCTGAGGCTTTTTTACATAAGATACATGTATAATATGTATAGGGTGCGACGTTAATTTTTGGAAAATAAAAAATATCGAATTTTAGCGCTCATTTTGAGCCAATTTTGAACTTTCAAAAAATTGTAGCGCCGTTATTTGTGGACGGATCTTTAAAAACTATTCAGAATCGGATTTGGCAGCCTTTTTGGCTTCGGATAGGCCTAAGAAACCGTAGGCGTGCTATTCCAGAGCTTTGGGAAATCGTTTTGAAAATTCAAAATCGATGGGTTTTAACCCATGTATTTTGGCAATAAAATGAAAAAAATAGAATTGCTTTATATTGCGAGGGCACGTTCCTACGTACCCCTAGTGACTATAACCGGTGTCATTTCCTGGCGCTCTCGCTCTAAAATAAAAATTTTCGATAAATATTACTGGCCAATCTTTATTTTATTAATAATAGTTAAAAGTTTAAACTTATATTTTATCCTTTAATAATATTCTTTAATTTTTTATAGGTCTCCACCCCCATCTTATTAACAATGAATCGGCAAACAGGCGTCTTAGAAAATACTTTCGTAAGGAAATTATTCTTGGTTCGTCTGCAAAGACTTCTATCCAGGAGCCTTTGGGTAATCTGATCTGGCAGCAGCAACAGGATCATCGATGGAAGATGCATGGAAGACTTGTTATATTAAAGACATTAATTTATTTAATATTATACGGAATTTTTGTATGCAGAATTGTTGAGAAGAGTTTTTCAAAAGTAATTTTTTTTTTGATAACGATTATAACAAGATCATTTAATTTTTACAAAAAAAAATTAATAATATAGTAGCACGGTATACAAATAGGACCGTGGTATGTTCTTAGGTGTTGTTTCTTCTTAGCTGAAGACAGTCGTGGCTATCTGTGCTGTGCACGGGGGCCCCACTGTTTGACCCATTGTATTAGGGTAGTTTATAAGTTTATTACACACTACACTCTTAAAATCCTTTTGATAATTTTGGTTTTAATTTATTTTTATAAATTGTTTTCTTTCGATTGGAAATTGACTTTCAGTAAGCTTTTGAAATTAATATTTTATATTCAGCTTAGAACTTATTAAAAAAAATCTTATTATTAAAAAAGTACAATCAAATTTCAAATTAAAGGCAATACACATCGCAGAGGGAGGGGAAAGAATTATGCTATTTGTAATTAGAAAATGTAAAAATAAAGAGGGGTTGTCTCAATTTAATTTAAGTAATAAGAAACAACATCTAAGAACTATTATGACACACAAAGGAATAATGCGCCCTCAAATATGGGGTAAGGATCGAAGATCCACTAATGGTAAGATGAAATCCACATGTTCTTTCCCCACAAACGCACATACACATTTTATAAATTAGAGTAACGCGTGTACTTTTCAGACACACTTTAAATTTCATTTTTGGGTGGCTTTCACCCTTCGTTAGTCACCTCAAATATCGTCCCATGTTAAGTCAATGGTGGTGGTCTACAATCGTAGACCAGGTGACTAACGAAGGGTTAATCATTTTAAGATTTCTTAAAGAAAACGTTCGGTTTAAGAAAAGTAATTACAAATTTCAGTTGTATTCAAAATTGTTTTCAATTGTTTATTTTAAGTGTTACAGTAACAATGTTTCTTCTAAAGTTACGCTCTCTTTATAATTCTAATTTTCTATTATTAATATTTTTAATATTTCACTTCTTTATTTTTTAAATACTTACCTTCTTTGTTGTCTTCCCTTGATTTGAAGAGCACTTAACTTTTACTTATTATTACTTTTATAAAATAACGCCACTCCACCCACATATTATTATTTTATCTTTTCACACACACTTAAAACACCTTCCTTTTCCCTTTTATTTATAGTATGTAATTGTAATGTAATGTAATGTAATTGTAAAAAAAGTTGCAATCCCAAGATTGACGTGCAAATCACTCTTAGTTTACACATTACCCATAAGGTTTCTTCTTAATTCATTACAATAAAAACAATTGTAAGGGTTGCAACTTTTTATTATATTAAAACTTGGTTATTTTAATTAATTAATTAGTTAATGTATTTATTAAATTAAGATAAAAAAATTAATTATACTAATAATGTATAATTTAACACATAAGAAGTTTGAATTAAATATTTCTGAAGCCGCGGACTTCAAAAATGTGTGATTCAAACTTCTTAACTGTTAAATTTAAACTCTGTAAAA
Organism: Sinopyrophorus schimmeli; assembly: GCA_036325965.1. Taxonomy (NCBI): domain Eukaryota; kingdom Metazoa; phylum Arthropoda; class Insecta; order Coleoptera; family Elateridae; genus Sinopyrophorus; species Sinopyrophorus schimmeli. Next base: position 519,575 of record JARFIZ010000403.1, read on the forward strand.
AAAACTTGTAAAAATTATTATAGAAAATAAAGTCTTTATTTTTACCCGAATTTTAATAATTATTAATTGGAAGAGCAAGAGCAAGAGCAAGAGCAAGAGCAAGACCAAGAGTCAGGTGGGCTTTTACATCTAAAAATACTTGAGCATTCAGAAATAATTTTTAAAATAATAGTTATAAACATACTCATTTAAACGATTTAAAATACAGACTTTTAAAAGACCGTGGTAGCTCAGTGGGGAGCAAGGTCGATGTTTGATCCAATGGTCTATGGTTCGATGGATTCGATTCCCAGACAAGGTAAGATTTTTAAAAAATAATTTGTTTGTAAGAAATAAATTTTAAATTAATATTATAGGAACATGTACTTTATAAGGTTCAAAACACATAATTGACATAAGAACGCCATAGCTCAGTTGGCTAGCGATTGGTTGTTTGTTCAAATGGTCTCGAGTTCGATTCCCATGCCGGTCAGAAATTTTTAAAAATTTCTAAGAAAAATCCAACGAGCAACGAGCCGAACGAGACGAATGACGAATGACGAATGACCGTAGGATACTCGTGATTTGAAAAATATTTTTAAAAATCTCTAAGATAAACCCTCGGCCGACTCGGCCGACTCGGCCGACCGTAAAAAGCGATTTGTGAAATTATATGTTTGCAAATTTTCTTTTATGCCCCTGTTACGAGTTGACATATTACTCTTACATTTTTATTGAGAAAAGAAACAACAGTAATTTATTTTTATTTATCATTGGAAGAACAACTAAGTACTTTACATTAATAGTATAGGAAAGTGTACGATTTATAGAATTTTAAACACAGATATTTACAACACCTTGGTAGCTCAGTGGGAAAAGCTCGGTTATTTGTTCGAATGGTCTGTGGTTCGATCCCCACGACGGTCAGAAATTTTTAAAAATTTCTAAGAAAAATCCAACGAGCAACGAGCCGAACGAGACGAATGACGAATGACGAATGACCGTAGGATACTCCTGATTTGAAAAATATTTTTAAAAATCTCTAAGATAAACCCTCGGCCGACTCGGCCGACTCGGCCGACCGTAAAAAGCGATTTGTGAAATTATATTTTTGCAAATTTTCTTTTATGCCACTGTTACGAATTGACATATTCCTCTTACATTTATATTTATTTTAATGTAACCATTTGCGTTAAACTGCAGAAGAGAATTAAAAAAGAAACAAGAGATAAGTTATAATTTTATTTATTTCCCAGTCCCCCTTTACATCCCAATGGACTTAAGGCCCTTTACAACTAAGACTAAGTCTACGTTAACAGGTCGAAGGCGCGGACATTCGCATTTGAATGTGCGCGGTCTTGAGCCACCCCCTTTCCTAACACTTTTACAAAGGCATGTTTTAAGGCCGCACAGCCTTACAACACCCTGTCATTTACTAAACGTTATGTGTTCCGATGTGAAGGGTAAGATATGGTTAAAACTAAGAAAGGCAAAAATGCTAATCGAAAACATAAGCCCTTCGCATTGGAGACACATAACGGTGTCTTACAATATCTGTAAAAGATCTATAATTTCTTACAAAGTTAAAAGTCCAATTCCTGTTAACAAAAATTAATGTTAAAAGATATTGGACTTGAACATTATGATTATTATTAATATAATAGAGACTTAGATTTACTAAATAATATATACAAGTTAATACAAAGTTGAAGAATTAAAATTAATGACAAAACTACAATCTCTTTTATAATTATAAATAATTAAACACTATAATAAATAGAAGGGAATAAGAGGAAAGTGTTTTAAGTGTGGCCGAAAATCTATAACAATAACTGATGTTTTTTAATAATAATTAAAAACTAAGTGTTTTATGAAACAACAACAGAAGCAAAAGGGAAGAAGAAAGGTAAGAAGGTATTTAAAATACAGAAATGAACGAAAAGATAAATAATTGACAGTTCAATAATTATATGAAGGTAGGGTGGCTTTCATATTTTTAAGAATAACTAAATGCTTACAAGTGTACATAAATGAAAGCGCAGAATAATGATATGTATTTTTCAAACAAAGCATTTTAAGCTTAAAAATATTTAAAGCCCCCCGAATATTAAAATTGGAACGGGTAAAAAAAGTACAAGAAATTTAAACTGTTGGAGGACACGAGTAACCCTAACTTTTCCAAAAGTGTCTGTATAAAAAGAATTGTGTTTCATTGAATCCTATTGTTAGCAGACCTTCTTTCGCCCAATATTTAGCCCCTTGTGTTAATAAATGTATTATCAAAAGATCTTTTAACAGAGTTTTAAAATACCATCAAGTCAATTCCATATCCGACCAAAATTAAATTTGTTAACATTAATATTAACAGCGCACCATTTGTTGCATAGCGATCAGGCGCTATAATTTACAAAATAAATTATGAAACGATGTGGCACTAATATGTCTTTAAAAAAAATAATTAACTTAAAAACCAAACAATTATTCAATTTCCTACAATAAAATACACGTGTTCACTAACCGATGTCCGAATAGAACTAAAAAGTCGATGTCTAATATCTTTACCCTTCGTAGACATCAATATTTTGAGTAATAAGGGACAAATAAACCTAATGTAAAATTTAAACAACTTGAAAGAATAAATACAAGTGGAAGAATTAATTCTTAAATGAAGGGGAGGGTGGCTTTCATATTTTTAAGATTAACTAAATATATAGATTAAAACTGAGATGGGTGTCAGAACAGCCCTAACCCGTGAAGCGAAGAAGATATTGTTAAAATAAATTTTAAATGAAGATGAGAATAATTCAATTCCAAGTATATAAATATCTCAACAATTAAAATAAAAATTAAGCTAGTAAAATATTTAAGCTAAATCAGGGTGCCACTTGATTATTGCTAAATATAATTTAGAAGAATAGTTAGCAGTAATAAAACTTAAACACGAATTAAACATTAATAAACCGATATTTATAGAATGTGTATGTGTTGTGAGTGCGTGGAAAGGAAATATGTGTAGTTCATTTTACGATACCTTTGCTGTTTTCTTCTTCTTCTTCGCATTTTTGAACAAACGGTTCCCTTGTGTGTGAAAAAGAAAACTTTGGTATTTCTTAGACATTATATCTTAAAACTTATTATAAAGCAAAACAACCCCTTAATTAATTTTTTTCTCTTTATACACATTTGAATACTTTTCCCACCTTGTGTAATTATGTGGGTTGTGTGCCTTTGTTTAATTTGAATTTTTATTTTATTAACTTCCATAAATTAAGATATTTAAAGAAATGTTTATTAAAAACTAAATTCTAAATATTCGAAAAGAATATATTACCTATTCAATTTTTAATTTAAAAAAGTAATTTAAATGCAATTATTAATTGAATATTATTTGTTTGATTTAAAAAGTAAAATTTGAACATGTAAAGCTAATTTATAACATATCCATTTACCGCAAAGATAATTAAAAATCAATAAGAAATAAGAAAGTGAAGCCAAAAATGTGTGTAGGTACGTGTGTATGTGTAAACTTAACAATTATCCTAATACAAGAGATCAAACAGCAAGGACTTGTGCACAGCACAAGTGACCTTTGCTGTTATCAACTAACTTAACATCTACGAAGAAATAATGTCTAGGAAAATAGCAAAATCCATTTTCAAAACCGCGTTAGAGTACTATTTGTTTACTCAAAATAAAATACGCCCGCTTCAATAAGTTTTTGCAAGGGGTCGATTGCCCTTTTAAATTAAAAAGCCAAATATACATTTAATTAGAAAATTAAACGGCCACTTCAATGACGAAGAGGTGTTTAAGGCTTTCTTTGGATTAAAGCCTCTGGAGAGAAACGCGTAATATCATATCTCGATGACACACAAAGGAACCAACAAATAAACAAAAAATTCTTACAAGCTAACAAAAGATACAACAATTAAATGCACTAAATTATTTAAAACTATCTTCATATAATAAAAAAAAACAACAATAAAGATGAGACGATTTCTTCAGTTTGTGTTTATTGCACGAAGTCGATGTGTCCTCAACTTGTGGTCTTTGAGAGCGACGAATAAGTTCTGGAAATTGCAGCAATTCACACACGAAAAGATCTTCGGAAGAATGGACCCAAAGTGCCACCTGTTAAATTGAAAACACTGTAATTAATAAAAATATAAGTCTAAATAAATTCTTATAATAATTAAAAAAGATTGAGAACACGGATTAATTTGGTACCAAAATAATTAAATGAGTTTTAAAAGGAACTTACTTCAAAATGCACCGAGTTTTTTAATTATTTATATAGGACAATTGATTAATAAATTTAATAGTAACACAATAAATATAGGATGGTGCAGTAGTGTCTTAATTTGTTTCTGTGAATACGATTGTTTTAAAGTAATTAATTAATTAAATACTTTTATTATAACACTCACATGTGAATAAAAAGCTTTTGTTGTTGTTGTTGTTGGCGCCTTTTATACCTGTATCAGGTTTAGGCGTTTTCCCCGCTTGAAACTTTGTTGTGAATGTTGTAGTAAAAAGCTTTTTAATCTGTTTAAATTAATAGGAAGTAATTTGGTCTTCATGGAACTTTACTACTTTCAACACAAAGCGATTGAAAAGAGATTATTACTTACTTCAAAACAAACATATTTCTAACCGAAATAAAACTGAAGAACTGCTTATTCTGTTGGTGTATAATAAGCTTTGATTTTGACTTATAAAGAAATGCTTACACGTAACACAAAAATTACAAACTTACCAACGGAATTCATCCCAAAGTAGAAGCTGCGTTTCGTCAATTTCTGACGAACCCCAATTGCTAATGGAATAGTCTCTGCCATCACACGAATGTCCTACTCTGCATACAAAGAAGTTTTGGGTTACTGACAATTATCCCGATTTGTTCCCTGTTAAAATAAAGTACAATTAATAACATACTAAAAATTCAAGACCGTAATTAAAGAAGATTTTGAGAAAATTGCTATATGTAGACATAAAAACAACGTACAGAAAGAAATTTATTTCAAGAAGATCTAGTTGAGTGACCATTATCCTGAATTTCTTTCTGTTAAACTAAAGTCCAATTAATAACATACTAAAATTTCAGGACCATATTTAAAGACAAAGGTGGCTACCCGATTTTTAGAAAATTGCTACATATGGACCTAAAAACAACGTCCGGAAAATTTTTTTAATATGTTCTGAGTTACTGACAATTATCTTGAATTTTTTCCTGTTAAAGTAAAGTCCAATTAATAACATACAAAAAATTCAGGACCGTATTTAGAGAGGAAGGTACCTACGCGATTTTTAGAAAATTGCTCTATGCAAACATAAAAACAACGTCTCGAAAAAAATTTATTTCAAGAAGTTCTGGGTTAGTGACAACCATCCTGAATTTTTTCCTGTTAAATGAAAGTCCATTTAATAACATACTAAAAATTCAGGACTGTATTTAGAGACGAAGGTACTTACGCGATTTTTAGAAAATTTCTATACACAGATAAAAATATAACGTCCCGAAAAAAAATTATTTCAAGAAGTTCTGGGTTAGTGACAACCATCCTGAATTTTTTCCTGTTAAATAAAAGTCCATTTAATAACATACTAAAAATTCAGAACAGTATTTAAAAACGAAGGTATCTACGAGATATTTACAAAATTCCTATAAACAACGTTCCGAAAGAAATTTATTTCAAAAAGTTCTAGGTTATTGACAACCATCCTGAATTTTTTCCTGTTAAATAAAAGTCCAGTTTATAACATACTAAAATTTCAGGACCGTATTTAAAGACGAAGGTGACTACCCGATTTTTAGAAAATTGCTCTATGCAGACATAAAAACAACGTCCGGAAAAAAATTATTTTAAGATGTTCTGGGTTACTGACAATTATCTTGAATTTTTCCTGTTAAAGTAAAGTCCAATTAATAACATACAAAAATTCAGGACCGTATTTAGAGAGGAAGGTACCTACGCGATATTTACAAAATTGCTCTATGCAAACATAAACAACGTCTCGAAAAAATTTATTTCAAAAGTTCTGGGTTAGTGACAACCATCCTGAATTTTTTCCTGTTAAATGAAAGTCCATTTAATAACATACTAAAAATTCAGGACCGTATTTAGAGACAAAGGTACCTATGCGATTTTTACAAAATTACTCTATGGAGACATAAAAACAACGTCCCGAAAAAAATTATTTCAAGAAGTTCGGGGTTAGTGACAACCATCCTGAATTTTTTCTGTTAAATAAAAGTCCCGTTAATAACATACTAAAATTTCAGGACCGTATTTAAAGACGAAGGTGGCTACCCGATTTTTAGAAAATTGCTCCATGCAGACATAAAAACAACGTCCCGAAAAAAATAATATTTTAATATGTTCTGGGCTACTGACAATTATCTTGAATTTTTTCCTGGTAAAGTAAAGTCCAATTAATAACATACAAAAAATTCAGGACCGTATTTAAAGACGAAGGTACCTACGAGATATTTACAAAATTGCTCTATACAGATATAAACAACGTCCCAAAAAATTTATTTCAAAAGTTCTAGGTTAGTGATAACCATCCTGAATTTTTCCTGTTAAATAAAGTCCATTTAATAACATACTAAAATTTCAGGACCGTATTTAGAGACGAAGGTATCTACACGATTTTTAAAAATTCCTATAAACAACGTCCGAAAGAAATTTATTTCAAGAAGTTCTAGGTTATTGACAACCATCCTGAATTTTTCCTGTTAAATAAAAGTCCAGTTTATAACATACTAAAATTTCAGGACCGTATTTAAAGACGAAGGTGACTACCCGATTTTTAGAAAATTGCTCTATGCAGACATAAAAACAACGTCCGGAAAAAATATTTTAAGATGTTCTGGGTTACTGACAATTATCTTGAATTTTTCCTGTTAAAGTAAAGTCCAATTAATAACATACAAAAATTCAGGACCGTATTTAGAGACGAAGGTACCTACGCGATTTTTAGAAAATTGCCTATGCAATAAAAACAACGTCCCGAAAAAATTATTTCAAGAAGTTCTGGGTTATGACAACCCTCCTGAATTTTTTCCTGTTAAATAAAAGTCCATTTAATAACATACTAAAATTTCAGGACCGTATTTAGAGACGAAGGTACTACGCGATTTTTAAAAATTCTCTATACATAAACAACGTCCGAAAAAATTTATTTCAAGAAGTTCTAGGTTATTGACAACCATCCTGAATTTTTCCTGTTAAATAAAAGTCCAGTTAATAACATACTAAAATTTCAGGACCGTATTTAAAGACGAAGGTGACTACCCGATTTTTAGAAAATTGCTCTATGCAGACATAAAAACAACGTCCGAAAAAAATATTTTAAGATGTTCTGGGTTACTGACAATTATCTTGAATTTTTCCTGTTAAAGTAAAGTCCAATTAATAACATACAAAAATTCAGGACCGTATTTAGAGACGAAGGTACCTACGCGATTTTTAGAAAATTGCTCTATACAGATAAAAACAACGTCCCGAAAAAATTATTTCAAGAAGTTCTGGGTTAGTGACAACCATCCTGAATTTTTCCTGTTAAATAAAGTCCATTTAATAACATACTAAAATTTCAGGGAAACCCTATTTAAAGACGAAGGTATCTACGCGATTTTTAAAAATTCCATAGACATAAACAACGTCCGAAAAAATTTATTTCAAGAAGTTCTGGGTTATTGACAACCATCCTGAATTTTTTTCTGTTAAATAAAAGTCCCGTTTAATAACATACTAAAATTTCAGGACCGTATTTAAAGACGAAGGTGACTACCCGATTTTTAGAAAATTGCTCTATGCAGACATAAAAACAACGTCCGGAAAAAAATTATTTTAAGATGTTCTGGGTTACTGACAATTATCTTAAATTTTTTCCTGTTAAAGTAAAGTCCAATTAATAACTTACAAAAAATTCAGGACCGTATTTAAAGACGAAGGTACCTACGCGATTTTTAGAAAATTGCTCTATACAGATATAAAAACAACGTCCCAAAAAAAAATTATTTCAAGAAGTTCGGAGTTAGTGATAACCATTCTGAATTTTTTCCTGTTAAATAAAGGACCATTTAATAACATACTAAAATTTCAGGACCGTATTTAGAGACGAAGGTATCTACGCGATTTTTAAAAAATTCCTATAAACAACGTCCCGAAAGAAATTTATTTCAAGAAGTTCTAGGTTATTGACAACCATCCTGAATTTTTTCCTGTTAAATAAAAGTCCAGTTTATAACATACTAAAATTTCAGGACCGTATTTAAAGACGAAGGTGACTACCCGATTTTTAGAAAATTGCTCTATGCAGACATAAAAACCACGTACGGAAAAAAAATATTTTAAGATGTTCTGGGTTACTGACAATTATCTTGAATTTTTTCCTGTTAAAGTAAAGTCCAATTAATAACATACAAAAAATTCAGGACCGTATTTAGAGACGAAGGTACCTACGCGATTTTTAGAAAATTGCTATACGCAGATATAAATACAACGTCCCGAAAAAAAATTCTTTCAAGAAGTTCTGGGTTAATGACAAACATCCTGAATTTTTTTCTGTTAAATAAAAGTCCATTTAATAACATACTAAAATTTCAGGACCGTATTTAGAGACGAAGGTATCTACGCGATTTTTAAAAAATTCCTATAAACAACGTCCCGAAAGAAATTTATTTCAAGAAGTTCTAGGTTATTGACAACCATCCTGAATTTTTTCCTGTTAAATAAAAGTCCAGTTTATAACATACTAAAATTTCAGGACCGTATTTAAAGACGAAGGTGACTACCCGATTTTTAGAAAATTGCTCTATGCAGACATAAAAACAACGTCCGGAAAAAAATTATTTTAAGATGTTCTGGGTTACTGACAATTATCTTGAATTTTTTCCTGTTAAAGTAAAGTCCAATTAATAACATACAAAAAATTCAGGACCGTATTTAGAGACGAAGGTACCTACGCGATTTTTAGAAAATTGCTATACGCAGATATAAATACAACGTCCCGAAAAAAAATTCTTTCAAGAAGTTCTGGGTTAATGACAAACATCCTGAATTTTTTCCTGTTAAATAAAAGTCCATTTAATAACATACTAAAATTTCAGAACCGTATTTAAAAACGAAGGTATCTACACGATTTTTAAAAAATTCCTATAAAAAACGTCCGAAAAAAATATTTTAAGAAGTTCTGGGTTAGAGACAACCATCCTGAATTTTTTCCTGTTAAAGTAAAGTTCATTTAATAATATACAAAAAATTCAGGACCGTATTTAATTATTAATTTAATCTACACGACTTTTTATATATTGTTATATGCAATACAAAAACACGCATAGAAAGAAATTTTTTTAAGACGTTCTGGGTTACTCACAATTATGTTGAATTTTTTCCAATTAAAATAATGTATAATGGATACCATAATAAAATATCAGGACCGTATTTCACGGATGCTACACGATTTTTATATGTTGCTATATACAAATAGCAAACGGTGTCACCAAGAAAATTATTTAATAAACGGTTATATGATTTAGAATACAACACTAATTAAATATTAATTTTTAAACAACATAGGTACGTCTACACTGTACAAAAGCCCAATACTAAATAAAAGTAAGTTAAGCTGGTTTATTATCTGTTTGCCACCAGATAACTACATATGCTGCTTATCGAACATATCATGTAAAAATTACTTTCTAATGTGTTTTGAGTTTTAATAAGCTTATCCCATTGTTTATAAATTTAAAAAAAGGCCTTTTTAACTTGAGCACAACAATTAAAAACGTTTCATCTAATTATGTACATATTCATACAGGTAATAAATTTTTCCATCATCGAAGCTTGCAACAACCCAAACATTATACCTATACATGTTTTATTTTTATAAATAAAATCAACGACCTTTCAGCTTACATTTATTAATTCTGGTTTCTGGTTGACCTAACACTATCCAGTCGTTAATCCAAGATGCTTCATTACCTTTGTGTTTTTGCAATTATTCTAACTGAGTCCCTATCTGTAACAGGTAAGAGTTACAAAACCAATTTGTCAAATTAAAAAATGTTATGTATAGGAATAAATGCATCATGTACAACTCCAAACGGCGAATTAGCAACTTGCCTACCCCTAGACTCTTGTACCATAATCAAACAAGCTCTACTCACGGGAAACTCAGCCGCAGCTGCATTTTACAAGCAATCGCAGTGTGGAGTTCAAGATGTTCCCTACGTTTGCTGCGGCTCCACAGCTTTTCCAGTAGACGACAATGACCTGTACCATTTCTTAAACCAAAAAGTGTGCGGTATCCAGAAAGAGTTGGACAGAGTGTTTGGGGGAGAAGTAACCGAACCTGGAGAGTTTCCATGGGCAGTACTGTTAGGGTACAGAGAAGAAGGCGAAGAAGAGATCAAATTCGCTTGTGGCGGTACCTTAATTAGTCACCGATATGTTTTATCGGCTGCTCACTGTGCGAGACCTAGACGCAGTTTAGGATTAAACTTGTAAGTTGATTATGAATAAATACACATGTACAGTGAAACTAAGAAGTAATCAACACCCTAGAAACAGACCTACAGTAAACGTACTATTCCAAGAGACCTTTAGTTCTAGGTACTAAAATTACAAAGATCAATGTTAATTGTTTTTTAACCATACAGCGTCAGATTTTGTCTCTTTACTGTCTCGTTTACTGTAGGTCTGTTTCTAGGGTGTTTATTACTTCTTAGTTTGACTGTAAATACTTCTAATTGATAATTATCAGAATCAAAGTACGATTGGGCGAATGGAACACCGAGACAGAGGAAGATTGCATTGATGATTCAGGTGTTGAGGAATGTGCCGATCCTGTTGTCGACGTCGATATCGAAAATATCATTGCTCATCAGAATTACAGTCGGAGAACTGGGAACAACGATATTGCTTTAATTCGTCTTGCAAAATATGTTCGATTTACAGGTACGCATTAAAAAATTTTTGATAAAAATACACTGCTATATTACAATTAATTCAAGAGTATATTCAACCGATTTGTTTGCCAACTCAAGATTCTTCCACGCCCGATGTCGGAACTAAACTAACAGTTGCTGGATGGGGAAATACAGAGAATGGTGTGTGAAAATCTTCAAGGATTATTTTCAAAATATTTTCTGTGTTTAAAATTCAAGGATCTCAGTCGATTGTGAAGTTAAAGGTCTCCGTGCCGATCGTTGCCAATGAATTCTGCGCGCAAAAAGTTCGAATCAATGGCGAAGTAACGGAGAACCAGATATGTGCAGGTGGAGAAGATTTGAAGGATGCTTGCAAAGGAGACTCTGGCGGTCCTTTGATGCGAGTCGCCGAAAATCGCGATTTAGATAAGCAGCAATGGTTTCAGGAAGGAGTGGTGTCGTGGGGAGTCGGATGCGGAAGAGTTAACGTTCCCGCTGTGTACACCAAAGTCTCCAAGTACACCGATTGGATTGTTGAAAATATATCTAATTAGATTACGAAACGTTCATGCTTTCATGTTTTTCTGTAGCAATAAGCAGAACTTGCTGGGCGCGAAGACTTGCTTTTATTGTTAACTAGATCAAGATATCACTATGAAAGATATAGAAATATTTTTCTACACCTTTCTAAAAGTTGAACAGTCAGCCTAAGAAGTAATCAACACCCTAGAGCAGCACCTACAGTGATCGTGCTATTTTTAAACAATTAAGAGAAAAAATTATTTGTTGTACTTATAAAAGCCGTCATAAATCTCCTTAAACACTATTGTTAACTAAAACCTGTCCCTTGCAATAGCTCGATTACGGTAAGTACTGTTTTTAGGGTGTTGACTACTTCTTAGGCTGACTGTACAAAAAGAAAGTAAGCAAAGACCCGTCCTAAAGTTTGTTGATTTGCGCATTTTATGATTAAATATTTTTACAACAGAGTTTGCTAAAGCATTACAATTGCCCAACGATTTGCTTTCCACATCAAAAGTTGACCCGCCTGAAAAGGCGAATCCAATACAGTAGTCCGGCAAAGTAAGAAAAGTTTTATAGGTACTAACCCAGAATGGTAAAAATTTGTTAACTCCTGCCCTACTCGTAAAGAAACCAAGCGAGAAAATTTTTCCTGTGCTAGTCCTGCAATCTCTCTTGGACCATGATGTGTACAATGTCCTAAGGGACATTGAATGAGTTTGCAAACATCAAAATCCCAAAATAGAAGTGCTTTCGTCTTGGGCAATTTGGGTACGTTTCACCTCGGCAACACCGGAGTTATCCAATAGCTAAAACCGAGTGTCGAGTTCACATGAAAAAAAAAATACAAACTAATAAATGGTGATGTAAAACTGGTATATAATAAAAGACGTCAGCGCAAATAGTGAGCACGGACAGTTAACTCGGAGATAGCCTTATAGAAATCTGGCTTTTAACATTTTAAGACCTTCAAACACTCGCTTGCGATCGGAATGGAATGTGATTTAATATTTTACCAAAGATACTCCGAACAAGTATGACAACTCTACATGTGACTGTTATTTTAACAATTCTAGTTTCACTTGCTGAGTCTGCAGGTAAGCTTTGCTTATTTATTATTTTTAATGTACGAATTCAGCTGTGAAAAAATTGCTTGGTCAAATTACGGGATGCGCAGTTTGCTCAATTTGGCAACTGTGGCTAAATGTTTATTCCAGATAACATTCTTAATCGCAATTGTTATTCCTCTTACTCAATTTAAAAAAAAACATTACTAGGAAATTTCTAATTACAACACTTTTAATTATTATTGATAAAATTTCAGGCTTATGATAGCGAGTTATTTTTAATCAAATTTCAAAAATTAAGAGAATTATTGTCATTGGAATTTCCTCAAAGTATCCTAATTATTTTGGTTTTTAATTGCTGTAAAAATAAATAGATTCGAAATAAAAAAACCTTATCTGAAACTTAGCAATGGTAAAAAATTAAATCAAACCCATCCACTTGCTCAAACTCCCAAGCTAATTTTCAACCTTTGTATTTATGAAAAGCAGATTCTATTAATTAATTGTTTCAGAATTAATTGAACTTTATTCCAGAAAGAGGAACGCCATGCACGACCCCAAACGACGAAAAGGCTGTATGCACCCCAATAACAAAGTGCGACGTGCTAAAAAATGCAGCAAACAGCGGAGACGCGGCCACAGTCAAATTCGCCATCGATTCCCAATGCGGATACGACATCGAGCCCTTGGTCTGCTGCGGGACCTTGTCTAAAGCAAAAGATCCAGCTTACTTCTCCCTGTTCACTAAAGCACCCCCTACGCAGAAGTCGACGCGAAGAAAAGCCGTTGGTCTCGACGAAGTGTCCGGCATTACGTTGCCCGATCGGAAAAAATGTGGATTAGAACGAGAAACGTTTCGCCTGATAGGAGCTGAGGTGACGAACATTGACGAATTCCCTTGGATGGCCCTCATCCATTATCGTTTCGACAATGGGCAAAGCGCCGGCTTCAAATGTGGGGGGACTCTTATTAATAATAGATTCGTGCTGACGGCTGCCCATTGCCTCTTCACCGATCCCGAGCCCTACCATGCGTAAGTCTTCCGCATATGAGATCATTTAAATAACTTTATTAAATATTCTTAGGGATTCCGTTCGTCTGGGCGAGTGGCAAATATCGTCGGAAATGGACTGCGAAAGAACTGTGGCCGTAGATGATTGTGCAGATCCCGTTGTGGATATTGCAATTAAAGAAGAGATTTCCCACCCCTACTTCAGTAAAAGAAATGGAAATAATGACATAGCACTTTTGAGATTAGCCAAAGATATTCCTTATACAGGTACTAGAAATAGAGCTTGTCATTCCGTACTGATAGCTAATTTTCGTAGAATTCATTCGTCCTATTTGTTTACCACCACCGGACATCCCGCCACCACCAGAAGGATCCCTAATGACTGTATGCGGTTGGGGAGCCACAGAAAATGGTAATTGATTAGACAAAAATTGTGATCTGAATTAATTGCGTATGATTTAGGGTCCCAATCCGACTTAAAACGTAAAATTGAGGTTCCTTTGGTTTCGAATGAGATATGTGCAAAAGGAGTTTCGAGCTACACCAAGTTTTCACCAAATCAGGTGTGTGCCGGAGGCATCCAAGGTAAAGATGCTTGCCAAGGGGATTCGGGAGGTCCTCTGATGAGGACGTACCAAGACGACACGTCGCAGTGGTACCAAGAAGGGGTTGTTTCGAGGGGACGACAATGTGGCTTAAAAAATTTCGCTGGCATTTATACAAGAGTGTCGAGATACGTGAATTGGATAATAAATAACATTGCAGACTACGAAGAAGAAGGAGTTCGATGATTGGTGTTGCATCTTATTTTCTAGGATTGAATATTTGTGATTATTATGATTATTTTATTAGAAATGCACTAGTGAAATGTTACACTGAAAATTTTGAGTACCACAGAAATAATAAACAGGTCTGTCGTACCATTTTAATAAACTAGCTATAATTTTGTTGATTTAATTTTAGAGGCAAGTAGTCAATTTGTGGAATTAAGTTCTTTTACGGCATATTTAATTTGTTTGCCGAACGGAAAACCCATACGAAAGACCATTGCTCTAAACCACTAAAGCACTCCCTTAAAAAGAGTGATTTAATTCTAATCGAGTCAGAAAGCAACATGTTTTTGAAAGTGGTGGTTGTGTGTTCTTTGCTCGTCTTCGGTTCTTTGGCCCAGAGTAAGTCGTAGGTTAATTTGTTTATAATTAATAGCTTCAGGTTTAATTTTTTGTGCCTATTGCTTATTTTTAACTCTGAGTCGATAGAAACACGTTTGAAAATATCCAAGATACATTTCAGAAGCAAATGAAACACAGAATTCATCTGAAATTTACAAAATCAATTCACCCGACGCCCATTCAAAAAGTGTGTTGGTATTAATGTTGCAATATTGCTGTTATAGAACAATTATCAATTTATTTAAATGAATTGTTCAGAGGAATTATTCTTAACACTTTTGAAAGTGTTAAATTATACTCATCACATCAGACCTTGAGGTAAACCCAATGGCTTTGATAGTTTTTATTTATTTAATCGTTTTCATTTACGATATTAATTTTTACTGTTTAATTATCAAGGAAACAAATTTTTGAGAGGCACTGCTCTATGTAAAAATTTGCATGAACTAATTTGCACTTAAAAACAATTTAAGCAAATGTTAAATAATTCTTCTGAACTGTTTTGCATAGGTTTGGAAGTCGTTTAACTAAATTGATCTACAAATTTTCTTTTTTGAGAACGTAATAAGTGTTTATTTAATCTTTTTCAATAAATTATCTGCTTAATTATCAAGGGCTGATATTTTCACTATTTATATTAATTTAAATTCGTTTTTCATTTAAATAAAATAAAATTCTAATAAACAAGACTTCTGCGTTTAGAAAAACTATTAGCAAAATGGTTTCTGATGAGATCCTTGTTTTTTAATTTTATTTTATCCTAAAAAAATTATAATTGGTTTGCAAAGGTAATTTAACAACTAAAAGCCATGAAAATATTACAACACGGATCCTGAATAAACACAAACAAAATATTTCAAAGAGCATTTTAAAAAGATTAAATTAGTATGTAGAAATGAAAATAATTTTCTGTTTACGAAAATATCCTTGAAACCTCTGTTATTATAAAACGCTCTTAAAAAAAATCAATGAATAAATTCAGAGTACGCAAACCAAATAGAAAATTTCGATTAATATTTTGTAAATTGCAGAACGAGGAGAGAAATGCGTAAATCGCAACAACGACACGGCCACATGCACAGAAATCCACAATTGCAAGGCCGCCATCGACGCCCTAACAAAGTACGAAGGTTCGAAAATTTATGCTAACGGCACCTTTTGTGCAAACTCCCAGGACCTAGTCTGTTGCCAAACTCCCGAAGACGTCAAATTACCAGCACAAGCAAAAAACAATTCAGACATAGACATCTACTTCAATTTAACTCTTCTGATGACCCCCATCAAATTCCCAGTCACCCAACAAATTATCAACAGTTCAGAATCCACAACGGCATCCTTAAAGGAAATAATCTCGAAAAGTTCTTCGGACCAGTTATCTCCCGAGGTACTCCTGGACATATTTACCAGTCCACCACTGCACAAACCAATGCAATACGATTCCAGATTGGCTACAGATAATTCTGAAAGCAACCGGGCAAAGGTTCCAATTATTTCAAATTTAGATTCGGAGCCAAAAGTTCTTCCTTTAGATACCAATATCACTTCAGTAAATGAAAACACGTTGATTTTGTTGACAACACCCGAGTTGGAAAAAGATGTAACGACGGTCAGCAGCTTGCTAATGGCCGATTCGCAAGTTTTGACCACGGATTACCAGAATTCAGTCAAAAAAGTCTTACCGGATAGACACATCTGTGGGGTCAATAACAATAGGAGCAGGTTGGCGAAAGCGCCGATCGCGACGATCGACGAATATCCTTGGCTCGCCTTGCTAAAATACATCAACAAATATGGGAACGATTTGGGCTTCAAATGCTCGGGGGCTTTAATCAGCGATCAGTTCGTAATAACAGCCGGGCACTGTGTCCAAGTAGATAAAGATTTGCTAAGCGTGTAAGTCTCTCTTTGCCTTTATTTGTTGCATTTAACATTGACGAATTTTTGTTACATTTAGAGATAGCGTGCGATTGGGAGAATGGGTGTTTTCAACAACTAAAGATTGTGTGTTCGATTATTATGGCGAGGAATGCTCACCAAAGCCCTACGATATTAAAATTGCAAAGACAACAGTTCATCCCAATTACAACGCTAAAAACCGCCAAAATAACATTGCCTTGCTCAAGTTGGTCGACAAAGTCCAATATACAAGTAATAAAAAACAAGTTTTGTTTATCTAAGTTCTTTAATGAATGTTTTTTTTAAGTTTTTGTCCGTCCCATCTGTCTCCCAGTGAAAGATTTGCCTAAACCATCTTTGGAGACCGTTTTAATTTCATCTGGCTGGGGAAGTGTGGAGCAAGGTGAGTAATTTTCGGTCCCTCTTGGATACTCGTACTTAAAATTGTTTTTTAAGGGTACACTCTCGATATCAAATCAAAGTTCTACGTGCCCATTTTGCCGAGCAAAGAGTGCACGACCACCGATTTTGCGGCGAAGGTCTTAAGCGAAGAACAGATCTGTGTGGGAAAAACTGGCTTCTGCACGGCCGATTCTGGAGGTCCATTAATGCTAACCGAAAATGACGACCATCAACATTGGTTTTTAGAAGGAGTAATGTCTTCAGGTTATGGATGTTCCACAGAAAATTATCCAGGGGTTTATACAAGAGTTACGCAGTATATCGAATGGATTCTGGATATTTTGGTTGAGAAAACTCCATAATTGTCTAAGGTCCATCTTTGTAAATTGCGCATTTTGAAGAGCTTTAAGAAAAAAAATTGTTTTTATATGTGCGATTTAATTCAATTTTAATCCTTTTTTGTATAAGAGAAAAAATTAAATAAAATTTGTGTGGTTAACCTCTGCAGGTATTTTTCCAAAGGTGGATGAAAGTGATTTGTTCATCAAGAGTCCCGATGGCTTTGGCGAAGGTTAAACGATAGTTTTATTGTAATTATGGTAATATTGTTATTCGGTTTCCCATTGATTGTATCTTTGCTATTTTTGCATAAAACCAATCAGAAAAAAAATAAACGTTTAAATGGTTATAGGTATTGGAAACTATATTCAATTATTAATGACTTCTTATTGGTATTATTAAAAATTTTAAAGTTTTTATTATGTTTAAATGATTAGTAATTAAATCTGGGACAAAGCTGACAAAAATAAAAAAAGACACGTTCAATTATATTTTTTGAATAATTTCTTTTGTGCATTATATTCTACAATTGATCATTCTAAGTTAAAATAAGTTAAATAAGTAATAACTAATAATAAAATAATTAATAATAAGTTAAAATATTAAATGACAAGTTTTGTGATTAAAATACATTCAACATATTATTAATAAAATTCGCAATTAAATTCCCTGATATTTCCATGATAATTCCAGATATGCCCCGGTTTGTCGCCACCCTGTACATACACTGATAAAAAAAACGACAAACGTACTTTCTTTAAAATATATAATAAATTTATTTATTATTTATTATTATTAAAATTTATTAAAATCGCAAAGCGATATTGTCTTGCAGAATTCGCGAAGCGCATTTTGCTAGTTAATGATTTTAAAATGATAATTTTAAAAAGACCGTTTAAAAATTATGTAAACAATAATTATTTAAGAAAAACTGTTTGTAGATTATAAATATGTACAGCTAAACAAACGTTGTAAAATGTATAACTGTGTAGGAATGATTGGGTCATAAATTAAGCAAAAGGATTTCTAATTCAATGTCCTGAAATGATTTAATTTTAAAACAACAAAATATTTGTTTGGTTAATATCTAAGGATCTACATTTCCTTATTGCATTGGCAAGGATAACAGGAACGCTTAAGATGGCCAAAAAAACCATTACATTTCTAAGATATCTTGTTTTAAAACCAAATTAATTATAGAAAATTAGTAATTCAATTGCTTGTAAAGATAACTTTGAACACTTTACAAATTTTGATTTCTTCGATTTTTTTATGTATGTACATAAGTAAAAACTTAACAGTTAATGAAGGAAAAATTTTGAAAATGATAAATACAGTTTTTATATTTTCATAGAAAACAATGTTATTTGGAATTTAAACTATTTAAACTATGTAAGTCAATATAATTATTCATTAAGTAATGAAATAAAGAAAATTTTAACACAAAGTCCTCAAATTATTTAATTTTAGAACAAGAAAATATTTATTTGATTAATATTTAGGTTTCTACTTTTGTTATGGCAAGATTAACATTAGGGAACAACAGTGAAAAAATACTACCACATTACTGTGATTTCTCTTTTTCTAAATTAAATTAATTATGAAAAATTTGTAATTCTGTTGCTTGTAAAATACAGTCGAACCTCGATAAGTCGAAGTCGAAGGGACACCAAAATTAATTCGAATTATCAATAAATCGAGTTATTAAAAAAGCTTAAAAATTAAATATATATTTGTGTATGTATATATCTTTTATGTGAAATGGTATTTTATATAACGTAATTAGAACTGTAAGTGGTTTAAAGCATACTTTAAAAATCCCGCTTTAAA
Source organism: Sinopyrophorus schimmeli (assembly GCA_036325965.1). Lineage (NCBI taxonomy): Eukaryota > Metazoa > Arthropoda > Insecta > Coleoptera > Elateridae > Sinopyrophorus > Sinopyrophorus schimmeli. The sequence goes on from JARFIZ010000403.1 coordinate 538,733, forward strand.
TAAGTCACTGTGATTGGCTCATTTTTGATACACCATTATGGCCGTTAGCTAATTGACCAATCAGAAAGGTTAATCACTTCGTAACCATAGTTATATTAGAATAGTTTCAATTCTACCTTTTTGAAATAGGCATTTTGTCGAGAAACACTTTCCAACTTGAGTTATCAAAGAATTCGAGTTGTGGAGTTATTAAAGTTAACTGTACATAAAATTTATTAAAGTGGTTAAGCTGAAAATTTTCATATTATTTACAACAATTATTAAATGATAAAGAAAGGTGCGTGTACTTATGCATGCCCGTGAGAAGTTATACTTCTTGGCATAACTAAATTAAATGTAATCATAAATGTAAATAAATACCAGGATGTGCACATTCGAGCGAAAAGTGGCACATTTCCGAGATCGGAATGTGCCACTTTGAGCTCGAATGTGCACACTTCATATTAAGCACGATTCACAATACTTAACTTATTTTCTAAAAAAAATATAGTATAAAACCTTTTCATAGAATAGACCTTTTAAGCAGCAATAACACCGAACCGCACCCGTCCTTAATCCTCTCCCAGGTAGCGTAATTTTTAAAAAGTTGTAAAATTTAACTTCGAGTCATCGAACTATTTACTAATGGATACTTCAATTTAATGAATTGTAAAACGCTTCGACTAATTAAATAATTCGATTTATTAAATTTCGAGTTATTGACATAAAAATATTAACGTTGAGATAGGCAAGTCCTAGGGAAACTGGTTCGAGTTCGAACTATCAAAAATTCGTCTTATCGGCGTTCGACTTATGGAAGTTCGACTGTATCTTTAAGAACTTTACCAAACCAGATTCATCGGCCTGTTTTATTTAAGTACAGTGATAACTCGGTTATCAGGACGAATTTTACTTATTTATAAAAAAGGAAACAAATATTAATCATAAAATCAAAAAAAATACTCTTTAGAACAGTTGTAAATTTACTTAAAAACAACAAAGTACGAAATACCTAATAAAGTAATAAAATAATTTAAAAAAAATACAGAGGTCTAATATTTGCAACGAGCCCGAGTACAGCTGTCAATCCGGATAATCGCGAATTCGTATAACTGAAGTCCGGATAATCGAGTCTTTACTGTAAACCATCCAAGAATAAAAATTTAGAAAAAATAATATAATTTCCAATACAATAACCTTTAAAAGTACTCATCTGCTTGTTTTTCGAAAAATCGTTAAAATTCGTTCAATTTTAGCTTTAAATAAAGATCAAAAAAGTTACTGAACAAAAAGAAATAATAGAAATAATTTTAAATAAAACAATTTAAAATTCAACTGCATAAAATTAAAATCCCAATTTACATCGCATTAAAACTCTTAATGGGTGATATCCGACATGAATCATCCTTTCACAAACAATAATGGGCCCGCAATGAATGACCGAGAATCCCAAAAGCAAACCGTTTTAACAATTCAACCGTGCCGAGCCATACAGATTATTTGCAATACTCGAATAAGAGCCAAGAAAACTACGTCATTGGAAAAGACCGGTTTAACTTTATCAGTGGTTAGAATACTACAGCGCCTCGATTGAGAAAGGTTTCACAAACAACACAGCACGAAAGTTACAGTAAATTCTTTAATGTTGTTAACTAAAGACAAGTTTTAAACAAACCGCTCGTTTCTAATATGTATTTAATTATAAGTGCTTTGTCGCTATTAGCAGCAGTGCGTGGCCAAGGTAAGAAATAATCGAAGACGTTTTCAAACTTAACTTTAACAAAATAAATCAGTTGCAGAATTGGGCACCTCGTGCGTAACGCCCAACGGCGAAAACGCCACCTGCATTTCGATAAACAACTGTAGGGTAATCCAAGTGGCGATCTCGTACCTGGACAAAGAAGCCATAGATTTTGCCAGAAAATCGCAATGCGGCACGACGGCAGTACACCGTTAGTTTGTTGTGGAACCATTGGCCATTTAACAACGCAAGCACCACCGAAACCCACAACCGTCAAACCATCACGTCCTGCCGCAACGACCCCTCCAGCACCGCTCGATAGCGTCTTCCTACCGGACAACAGCTTATGTGGCATTCAAGAGAACCAAAAGCAAGACCGAATATTCGGTGGCGCGGTCACCGATATCACCGAGTTCCCTTGGATGGTCGCTTTGAAATATGAAAGGCCCGATGGCACCGACGGCGGGTACAGATGTGGAGGAACACTAATTAACAGAGAGTTCGTCTTAACGGCCGCCCAGTGCCTCCACATCAAAGGCTTCACTCTGTAAGGCTCTCGCCCCCCGAAAGAAACTAACCCTAAACCTCTCCCTTTTAGAACAGGAGCTCGCCTGGGCGAATGGAAATTTTCTACGGTGGAAGATTGCAGCGTGGACACCGACTACAATGAACTCTGTGCCGATCCAGTGGTCGACCTGAAGGTCGCACAGAAAATTCCCCATCCCTATTACAGTCGCCGAAGTGGCAACAATGACATTGCTCTCCTTCGCTTGGAGAGAAAAGTCCAATACACAGGTACCCAAAGTTTAAAATTTGAAAACCCATATCTCAGACGTTCAATTTTAGCTTACATACGGCCCATTTGTTTGCCGCCCACGGAACTCCTAGAGCCAGCACCAGGAACGCTGATGGACATTGCCGGATGGGGCATTACTGAAACTGGTACAATTTCGGTTTTCCCAAAAGCTCATTTTGTAAATTTTATCAATTGTAGGTGACGAATCCGACGTCAAGTTGAAAGTACAAATCCCAATGTTGGCAAATGAGAAGTGCAGGAGTATTTTTACGAATTACACGCATGTGAATCCGAACCAGGCGTGTGCCGGAGGAGAGGAAGGGAAGGACGCTTGCCATGGGGATGCTGGTGGTCCTTTGATGACCACTTACATAAAAAAGAGTATCAAAGAAGACGATCAGTGGTACCAAGAAGGGATTATTTATCGAGGAATCGGTTGTGGACGTGCCGGAGTTCCGAGTCTTTATACCAGAGTTTCTCGATACACAATTTGGATTTTAAACAACATTCAATAATGGCTAAAGTAACAACTAATTTAAATCTGTGTTAATTTTATTAATAATAAAGTCGTCGTCAATTAGAAGGATTACTATTGAAAAACCTTGAAGTTGATTGGGTTAAGGACTAAGATTTAAGACTTAGGCTCCATATTGTTTTTAATGCGTGCAGATGGGTTTCAATTCCAAAAAGATATCGCGAAATCGTTATTTATATTTTTCTATAGAAGAAGGTTTTGAGGTCATCCGATATCAACTTATATAGATGGATTTTCCGTTTCTTGTAAACAAGTTGGTGGATAAGTGGCGATAGAACGCGCAATACGTAGAAGTAAGCAGCTAAGTTTCAAAAGAATTATTGGCTTGTGCAGTGACCTTAACGATAATAATGTGGCAAATACACAACTGGTTTTAAAACGTGTGTCCTACAGTGCTATAGTTATCTGAAGAAGAGTGTTGGTAGTTCTTACAATGAGTGCCCGACTGATTTGTGTGATATCTTTGATAGTTTTACATGTAACTTTGGGAAAAGGTGAAAACGCCATTTTTCTTTAAACCTACTAAACGTTCAATTTGATGATTACTTTCAATTTTGATAATGACACAGAGAAACAAATAACTTAATTTGTAGTTTTGAGTAAACTTAAGATGGAAGCTTATATATTTTTTTTCAAAACTTAAAATAGCCTACGACCAATTCTTTTTGTGGTTGGGTTAATTAATAACTAAAAAAAATTAAACAAAATACTAAGAAAATATTTAACGCTTTAGGGCTATTAACGTCACGTTTAAATTTGTTTCAAATTAATTAATATATTTTTAAGCTGCCAGTTCTATGTGCGTTTGTGTTTATGGAAATACCTGATCGTCTGGATTTCAAAATTTTAATTTAACCACTTTACAGTAAAAAAGGAACAAAACCAAAACCAGTATTATCCAGATTAGTATTTTTAGATTTGAACATTTGTTAAAAAATTTTAACAGTGTGAATGAGCAGGACCGGCTTTAAAATCGAGACGATCAGTTTTGTGTAAAATCCCTTTGCAAATTTTAATGAATAGGAAACATAAATATTTATCTGCATAATATTATAAATAACTAAGATTACCTTCGAATTAAAAAAATATAAAAACATACACTATGAAATAACATCACTATTTTTGCATTTGGTTAGTAGCAGACTTGTATTTAATTAAAGATGTATATTCTAAAGTTTCAAAACTGCTATTTCTAGGGTGTGGTTTTTGTGTAATTTATAACTTATAAACTGCAGTTTAAATAAATTCAAAGAATAATTCTCATTACAGAAAGAGGAGAATCATGTCTCACGCCCAACAATGAACAAGCAACATGCAAACCCATAGGCGAGTGCTCAGTGATATTAAACGCAATTAAATCACAAGACAAGTCAGCATTAGACTTTGCCCAAAAATCGCAATGCGGCTACGACACATCCCCATTAGTCTGCTGTGGAACCAAAGCATTTCTCAATGCTGAACCTGATTACTTCTCGCTATTTACAAAGGCGCCAGTCGTTAGTCCAAAACCAACCCCAAGACCTACACCCGCTCCTCAAGCGCTAGACCAAAATATAATATTGGCCAATTTCGAAACGGGTGCCCTTCCCGACAGAACAGTTTGCGGATTGGAAAAAGAGGCGCAAAGAGTGGTCGGGGGCGACGTTACCGAACTGGACGAATTTCCCTGGATGGCCGCTTTAGAATACAAATCGAAGTTCACGAAGCAAAACGCCGGAATCAGATGTGGGGGCTCGGTTATCAACAACCGATTCATCTTGACCGCGGCTCATTGTATTATCGATAAGGAATTCGAACTGTAAGTTGATTTCCAAAAATCACCACTATTGATGAGCAAAACAAGAACAAGACCAAGTCTTGCTAGCATAAAGACAGTCTTGGCCTTGCAAAAATGCAAGACCAAGGCCAATACTGCAAGAACAAGACCAATTTTGCTCATCACTAATCACCACCGTTATATCTCAAATTTTTTTCTCAGGATCGGTGTTTGGTTGGGCGAATGGAAAATATCGTCCGATCCCGATTGCCAAGAATTCGTCGCCAATACTGAATGTGCTGACGCCGTTGTAAAGCTACAAATAAAAGAACAAATTCCTCATCCTTACTACAGTAAGAAGACCGGTAACAACGACATTGGCCTTTTGCGCTTGGACAAAGATATCACTTACAGCGGTAAGTAATTCTTATAAAAAGTAAAAGCCATCAAAACTGGAAAGCTTATTTTTAATAGATTACATCCGTCCCATTTGTTTGCCGCCTGCAAATCTTCCAAACCCACCGGTTTATACCGAAATGACAGTAGCTGGATGGGGAGCAACCGAAAATGGTACTTTTTCTATTATCTCTAAGTTTGTTAATTAAATCTTCTTATTTAAAGGCACTTCTTCTGATGTTAAGATGAAGGTGGGAGTACCCCTTCTAACAAATGACGTTTGTAATGCTAAATTGAGCAAGAGTAAACCGATCACCCCAAATCAATTGTGTGCTGGTGGTGAAAAAGGCAAAGATTCGTGCCAAGGAGATTCGGGCGGTCCTCTTATGAGAACATATCAAGACGCACAGACGTCTCAAGTGCAATGGTATCAAGAAGGGGTTGTTTCGTGGGGCGTAGGTTGTGCAAGAGCGGGATATCCGGCTATCTACACGCGCGTTTCTAGATATATAAGTTGGATTATAAACAATATTTCTGAAGAAGAATAAAGGTATTAATTTTAGATGACATTTAAACTATTCTGACCAATTTATCAATGTGCCATCAACTTGATTTTGTAAAAACGTAAGAAATAAGAATTAATTTTGAAAAAGTGACAAACTGGTCGTTTTCGTTTAAAGACAGAAATAATTGTATTTTTTTAAAAGTAGTTTTAATACAAACGTTGACTGTGACTTATATTTTATTTTTTTGCATATTAATATTGTAAACCCATAATTTTCCACAAAATCCTCTATTTTAAACTTTTTTCCCCTAATAAACACAGTAGAGTCCCCATTATTAGAGCTAATGTGAACTGAAAACAGCTCGAATAACGGAAGCTTCAGTGACATGGAGACTCGGATAATCGAGCCACTACTGTAAATATTACGCTATTTGGATTTGAATCATTTTTCTAGCAAATTCTTGGGGAAAAATCCCAACCATCTTTCCAATGCGTTTTATTTGCACGCATCACTGGATTTTTAACGAACGCAATTACATATGTAATATAATTTTGAAGATAACATAAGAGATCCTCTTTCAAGTTCTGAGAATTGCATAAGTTCTAATAATTACAAATGATTTTGAGCCGAGATCAAAACCCCAACTATTGCTTAAGTAAATTTGTAATTGCGTTGCTAATTATGATCCTTAATTAAAAACCCATGATCTGGGTACGAATTTTTAGGAATGAGAGTGTTTTTAATTGCTCGATCACGAAATAACTATTGTAATGATGAGAATTATACGGCCATTAAAATATATGAATTAATACATCGTCATTGAGAAAATCCTGTTTAACGTCGACTGAGAACGTTTCACTCGGAGTCAGTAAATGGTCAAAAAACGTCTGACCAAAATAACGTACTATGCAGAATAATAGAGATCTTAGAAATTGACGTATACCCAGTTAGAAAAATAAAGTGTATTTGTGCCCTTACACTGTATTTTATTTTCAAATTTCCATATAACATAAACACTTGGTCCCTTGAGTTTCGTTATAGAAAGTTTAGACAGTATTTGATCTTGTAAAAAATGCATCTATTTCTATTCTGCTATATTCTTAAATTATTTAATATTTTAATATATCTTGTAATACTACTACTGTATGTTAAAAGTTTCAACGATTCTCAAATTGCATAATATTTAATGAGATTTCTACAAATAACCGAATCGTCAATTTATAAATGTACATGTTTGAATCTTACACGGAGAAAAAAATATCCTTAATCCTTAATATAACTATCTAACGTATACCCAATTGACGTATTGTTCTGACAAGGATTCGAATGTCTAATTTAACGATATTTATAAGTCAATTTGACAATTCATAGTATGATCAAAACAGCTCTACATAGTATACTTATAATAAGGATTCATTTATTTGATTCAAGCGTTCAAACGAAAAGCTCTCGTGTACGTGTGCAGTATCCGTCGTGTAGGTAACTGGATAGTTAATTTGAGGATTTGAATAGCTATAATAAGGATACGTATGGTTATTATAACGATATTTTTTTCTCCCTGTAGCAATACCTTAATAATTTTTAACTTACTTTTTAGAGTAGGAGTAAGATTGGGAGAATGGAATTTTACATCAAAAATGAATTGCCTTGAAACTCCGGACAAGATATGCGCCACATAAAAGGATTTTAAAACGTGTGTCCTACAGTGCTATAGTTCTCCGAAGAAGAGTGTTGGTAGTTCTTACAATGAGTGCCCGACTGATTTGTGTGATATGTTTGATAGTTTTCCAAGTAACTTTGGGAAAAGGTGAAAACGCCATTTTTCTTTAAACCTACTAAACGTTCAATTTGATGATTACTTTCAATTTTGATAATGACACAGAGAAACAAATAACTTAATTTGTAGTTTTGAGTAAACTTAAGATGGAAGCTTATATTTTTTTTTTCAAAACTTAAAATAGCCTACGACCAATTCTTTTTGTGGTTGGGTTAATAACTAAAAAAAAAAAATTAAACAAAATGCTAAGAAAATATTTAACGCTTTAGGGCTAATAACGTCACGTTTAAATTTGTTTCAAATTAATTAAAAAAATTTTAAGGTGCCAGTTCTATGTGCGTTTGTGTTTATGGCAATACCTGATCGTCTGGATTTCAAAATTTTAATTTAACAACTTTACAGTAAAAAAAAGAACAAAACCAAAACCAGTATTATCCAGATTTACATTTTTAGATTTGAACATTTGTTCAAAATTTTAATAGTTTGAATGATCAGGACCGACTTTACAATCGAGACGATCAGTTTTGTGGAAAATCCCTTTGCAAATTTCGATGAATAGGAAACATGAATATTTATCAGCATAATATTATAAATAACTAAGATTACCTTCGAATTAAAAAAAAATAAAAACATACACTATGAGATAACATCACTATTTTTGCATTTGGTTAATAGCAGCCTTGTATTTAATTAAAGAGGTATATTCTAAAGTTTCAAAACTACTATTTCTAAGGTGTGGTTTTTGTGTAATTTGTAACTTATAAACTGCAGTTTAAATAAATTCAAAGAATAATTCTCATTACAGAAAGAGGAGAATCATGTCTCACGCCCAACAATGAACAAGCAACATGCAAACCCATAGACGAGTGCTCAGTGATATCAAACGCAATTAAATCACAAGACAAGTCAGCATTAGACTTTGCCCAAAAATCGCAATGCGGATACGATACATCCACATTAGTCTGTTGTGGAACCAAAGCATTTCTAAATGCTGAACCTACACCCGCTCCTCAAGCCATAGATCAAAATGCAATATTAGCCAATTTCGAAACGGGCGCCCTTCCCGACAGAACAGTTTGCGGATTGGAAAAAAAGGCACAAAGAGTGGTCGGGGGCGCCGTTACCGAACTGGACGAATTTCCCTGGATGGCTGCTTTAGAATACACATCAAAAATCACGAAGCAAAACGCCGGAATCAGATGTGGGGGCTCAGTGATTAACAACCGATTCATCTTAACTGCGGCTCATTGTATTATCGATGAGGAATTCGAACTGTAAGTTGATTTCCAAAAATCACCACCGTTATATCTCAAATTTTTTACTCAGGATCGGTGTTTGGTTGGGCGAATGGAACATATCGTCCGATCCTGATTGCCAAGACTTCGTCGCCAATACTAAATGTGCTGACGCCGTTGTAAAGTTACAAATAAAAGAACAAATTCCTCATCTTTACTACAGTAAAAAGAATGGTAATAACGACATTGGCCTTTTGCGCTTAGAAAAAGATATAACTTACAGCGGTAAGTAATTGTTTTAAAAAGTAAAGGCCATCAAAACTGGAAAGCTTATTTTTAATAGATTACATCCGTCCTATTTGTTTGCCGCCTGCAAATCTTCCAAACCCACCGGTTAATACCGAAATGACCGTCGCTGGATGGGGAGCAACCGAAAATGGTAGTTTTTCTATTATCGCTAAGTTTGTTAATTAAATCTCTTATTTAAAGGCACTTCTTCTGATGTTAAGATGAAGGTGGCAGTACCCCTTCTATCAAATGACGTTTGTAATGCTAAATTGAGTAAGAGTAAACCGCTCACCCCCAATCAATTGTGTGCTGGTGGTGAAGAAGGCAAAGATTCGTGCCAAGGAGATTCAGGAGGTCCTCTTATGAGAACATATCAAGACGCACAGATGTCTCAAGTACAATGGTATCAAGAAGGGGTTATTTCGCGGGGTGTAGGTTGTGCAGGAGCAGGATATCCGGCTATCTACACACGCGTTTCTAGATATATAAGTTGGATTATAAACAATATTTCTGAAGACGAATAAAGGTATTAATTTTAGATGACACTTAAACTATTCTGATCAATTTATCAGTGTGTCATCAATTTGATTTTGTAAAAACGTAAGACATAAGAATTAATTTTGAAAAAGTGACAAACTGGTCGTTTTCGTTTAAAGACAGAAATAATTGTATTTTTTTTAAAGTAGTTTTAATACAAACGTTCACTGTGAATTATATTTTATTTTTTTGCATATTAATATCGTAACCCATAATTTTCCACAAGAATCCTCTATTTTAAACTTTTTTCCCCTAATAAATACAGTAGAGTCCCCATTATTAGAGCTAATGTGAACCGAAAACAGCTCGGATAAAGGAAGCTTCAGTGACATGGAGGCTTGGATAATCGAGCCACTACTGTAAATTTTACGCTATTTGGATTTGAATAATTTTTTTAGCAAATTCTTGGGGAAAAATCCCAACCATCTTTCCAAGGCGTTTTATTTGCACGCATCACAGGATTTTAACGAACGCAATTACATATGTAATATAATTTTGAAGATAACATAAGAGATCCTCTTTCAAGTTCTGAGAATTGCATAAGTTCTAATAATTACAAATGATTTTGAGCCGAGATCAAAACCCCAACTATTGCTTAAGTAAATTCGTAATTGCGTTACTAATTAAGATCCTTAATTAAAAACCCAGGATCTGGGTACGAATTTTTAGGAATAAGAGTGTTTTTAATTGCTCGCTCACGAAATAACTATTGTAATGATGAGAATTATGCGGCCATTAAAATATATGAAGTAATACATCGTCATTGGGAAAATCCTGTTTAACTTCGACTGAGAACGTTTCACTCGGAGTCAGTAAATGGTCAACCTTCAAGGCGATTACAAAGTGCGTAGTAGAGTCATGTATATCAATGTTTGTGTCTTAACGGTGCTATTTACAAGTCTATACGCTCAAGGTAAGTGCTCTCGAATATTTAATAACTGAACCATTTCTAGTTAAACTGATTTTAGAATCGGGAAGCCCCTGTGTGACACCGAATGGAGAGAAAGCCAAATGCATCCCGATAGATTCGTGTGATGTTATTAAACGGTCCATCACGTACCTCGATAGCGATGCAATTGAATTCGCAAGACAATCTCACTGTGGCTCGGAGAAAAATACGCATTTTGTGTGCTGTGGAACTGTGGCCAAACATATTCTAACTACAACGCAGGGTACTGCTCCTCATAAGACCAGTGAAGAAGTTTTTATTTCAAACCCCCAGTCGTTTCCCAACTCTGTGGATAATTATTTGTTGCCCGACAAAACATTATGTGGGCTTCAATCCGCTGAGAATAAGAAAGAGGGCGCCTATGTTACCGAAATTACCGAATTCCCTTGGCTGGTTGCTTTAAAATATGAAAATGAAGAAAACTATCGAAGAAGCTTTCGGTGCAGTGGTTCCTTAATTAATGACCGATATGTTCTCACTACAGCTGCTTGTCTCGATTTGAATGGTTTCCAATTGTAAGTTAAATAGAATTTAAAAAGGACAGGGTCTTGGTTAAAATTGTATTAAAGGTGTTGAGGAACAATGAAACCTAATTTTAAAATTTAAGTAGTTTGTTTTATAAGGTAACTGTAACTACAAATTGCAAAAACTAAACAAGTTCTTATATCATTTAAGATGTTTCTAATTTATTTTTGATCGTCTAGTTTTGTTTATTTTTATATCTTAAACTTGAAAACCTTGCAAAATTTCGTAAAATATAAATTAAAGTCGAATTATTTTTACTTGAGGAAAAAGATACAAAATAGTTGTAGTTCAACTTCATTAGCATTACGAAATATTACGAGTTTTAAAAAATATTCCAAAGCTAAGCAAATTAAATGCTTCAGACGCGTTTTATGTTTACTAACTAACATCTTTATTTATAGTTTTGATAACAAATGTATAAGTTATACTGTTATCAACAATTAATAATTTAAACGTCAACTTTTTTAAAGAAATTAAATTGGAATCTTTCTGTTTAATAATCATAACATTTTGCAATAATTTCTTGTATGTATTTTTAATTTTATTTAATGCAAGAAAGTCTAAAGAACTGGGATTAATGTAATTTCAATTTGATCTATTTTATTCCCAAAATTTTTATACGTTTTGCATTGTTTGTTTTAAATTTTCAAAAATTGTACCCTGCTCTTTTTTAATTTAACTTTATAGCTACCAGTTTCATGATTCTAAATAGAAAATTTATTTACAATTATTTTAACAAAGACCCAGTTGTATTTGTTAAATAGCAAAGTCCTACAGAAAGTTAATTGTATTAATTTTGTCAACTGCAATTTTTTAAATTCTTTTTGAGTACTTATTATAGTACTGTTTAGATTCTGACCGAAAGTTTAGAGTTATTTAATTTTTGTATGTGCTAATTTCTTAAAAATGACTGCTATAATTTATTAAATCTTTAGCAATTTGTTCATTTCAGTTATAACTTTGTACAAACCAAAGAACTACTTTTTTAAACTTATATGTAGAAAAGTTTGAGAATTCTGAATCTATAATACTTTTAATTATATCTTTATAAATAACCAATTTCAGACCTTTATAATACAGTTTAAACTCTTTATAATGAACTCCTTTATAATGAAAATTATGTGTTGGCAAAAAGGTTTCTTTGATCGTGCAAGTATTTATTATTTTACGAAGACGACCCATTGCATCTCAAGCCATGAATAAAATCTATAAAAAAATACAAAACCAAGAATTGGCTTACTTAGTAAAAAACATCAGGGCAAAATAACGTACTATGCAGAATAATAGAGATCTTAGAAATTGTCGTATATCCAGTTAGAAAAATAAAGTGTATTTGTGCCCTTACACTGTATTTTTTTTCAAATTTCCATATAACATAAACGCTTGGTCCCTTGAGTTTCGTTATAGAAAGTTTACACTGTATTTGATCTTCTAAAAACTACATCTATTTCTATTCTGCTATATTCTTAAATTATTTAATATTTGAATATCTTGTATTACTACTGTATGTTAGAAGTTTCAAGGATTCTCAAATTGCATAATATTTAATGATATTTCTACAAATAACCGAATCGTCAATTTATAAATGAACACATTTGAATCTAAGCAATACCTTAATAATTTATAATTTTCTTTTTAGAGTAGGAGTAAGATTGGGAGAATGGAATTTTACATCAAAAATGGATTGCGTTGAAACCCCGGACAAGATATGCGCCACATACCAGGATTTCGATATTGAGGAAGTAACCCCTCATCGATATTTTAATAGAAAAAATCTGGATAATAATATAGCTTTAATTCGCCTAAATAAACCAGTTGTTTACTCAGGTAACGGTTTCAAAAATGCGGAAGCCTATATTTCATTAATTATTGAACATTTTAAATGCAGATCACATTCGAGCTATTTGTTTGCCACCCAGTGACAACCCAGCACCCACGTCCAGCACAATAATGGACGTCTCCAGTTGGGAATTGCAAAACTACGGTAAAACTCGATCTTCATTCTAATTAGAGCGGCTTGTATTATACAAATATTTGTAATTTCAGGCGAATTGGGAGGATTAAAAGTCAAAATGCGAGTCCCTATGATTTCAGCCGAAGATTGCATGAAAATCTACTCAAATTACATGATAAATATGAATAATGGTTGTATTGGAAAATCCAGAAAACATAAAACTTCCTGCCATATTAATTTAGGAGGTCCTTTAATGAGGAAGTATTATAAAACCGACTCTACAGACGAAGAACAATTCTATTTGGAAGGACTAGTTTCGAAATCGCCATCCGATGCTCATTATCAACCAGGAATCTATGTGAGAGTCTCGAAATACACCAATTGGATCATACAAAATTTGCGACAATAACTTTAAGACTTATATAATTCATAAAACTAAGAAAACATAATATTTTTGTGATTGTATATAGGTGCAAGAATCCTATTATGCTAGTTTCTAGTCTCTTATTTGTATTTCGATTTTATGTCATTTCGATAAGGTAAATTTTAAGAATAAAATGTACTTTGGGTGCAACGTAATTTTTACAAAAGATAAATTAAATTTATACAAATTTGTTGTACTTAAATTAAGTGAAATAGTAAAAAATATTGATTGGTTTTTGTATCAACTATTGTATTGGTTGGGGCCACTTCCTATTTCTTTAAAAACCCAACTTAATTAATTATTTAAACTACGAAAAAGGCACGTTGAATACAATAGCCAAAAATTTCAAAGACCTGATATGTGTAATTTTTCATAATATTTCAAAATAAATGGTTGAACTTAGCAAAAGTAATTTTATATGACTCGATGTCTCCTCTTTCATTTCTTTTAAGATATTTTATTAATTCCTAAGTGTCTTTTCGTTCTATGGCATCTATACGAGTTAGGTATTGCCAAACTGCTTCGTCTACCTAAATTTTTATTAATAAATAATTTATGGCCGATTAAACTTGAAAGAATAGCAAGAGCATAATTGAGGTAAGGTATCCTTACTTAATGTCAAGGTTAATTTAATTTTAAAACATGCTAAATTTATGAAGCTAATTATTTTCATTAACAATCGTTTTTGTAACAAAGTTTTGTACAAAAATAATTACAATCGCCCAAAAAAAGCCTCATTAAATAATTAATCTAATCTATCTACGTACGTGCCCGTCAATAAAAAAGAAGAATATTATTCAAATTCGTGTGTTGACTTCCAATAAACAATTTTGACCGAGTACTATAGTTCACCGACTATCCAAAAATATAGTAGAATTCATGTTTCATCTCGAGTAAAACTAATAAACAAGTTTCTGTTTCTGAATCACTCACATTAATTGGTAGCATAAAATTAAATAAGCTCTTGACGCGTTTTTAAAAAAAATAATATAGCAACAAATCTTCTGTAATATAACACAATCTTTTATTCAAATGTCGGTTCATGAATCAGAGAGAGACAGGTTTAGCTACTCGATTTTCATAAATATTTTAAAGGAATCCCCGTGAAGGAAGGTCAATGTACATTCTTTTCAGAAGATAATTTCTTAAGCTATCGATGGAGGGGTGTGTTATTTATTTTTTTGAGATCCCACGCTTTTTTAGAACCGAACAATTTCTATAATTAATAATGTAAAATAGAGAAAAAAATAAATTCCAAAGATGAGATTAATAAGAAAATTGTTCTAACAGAAAATTTAGGTTTTCCACTGGAAAAACACTCGAAACGCGTAATTTGCAATATCCCCGATAATTGATGTGGCCTTAACACAGTTAATAAACTCAAAATCGTAAACCGCAAAATTGACAAATCTTTAACAAAAAATACTAGCAACAACACCAGAAAAAAATGCAGGATTCCTTTTACAAATCTAGATGAATAATTTTCTTTGAACCGTTTGAATCACAATTTTGACTCTGTTAAAAAGTACATAGGGATAAGTTGTAAATAAATCAAAATTTATTAGCACTTTACGGATAGAAATTATTCAATCGGACTAAAAGAGTAATTCCCTCACAATTTTTTTTTGTGGCTAATGCCACATAGTTTTCCTTTGAATTTTCGTAATTTCTAACGCGGTTTCTGGAAATTTATTTTTTACTCTATTGTAATTCTAAATAATTTTGGTAATAATTGGGTACGATTGTTAGAAATTGTCTTTTCCGTGTTTGTGTTTGGTTTTTTTTTTAGTTTAAAGATCACAACTAAATTGAGAAAAGTACAATTTACTTTTTACTGCACAAAAGCCTTCCAGTTCAAAAATTCCTTAAAGATTTATGTTTTTCGGTCATTTCAAAAATGTTTACTTAAATATAAGGTAAAAGACCAGAAAACAAATATGTTTCACAATTTTGTATAACATTTCGATCCAATTCAATTGTATTTATTGATTAATTTAATATTCTACAAAAAATAAGTAAAACGGTATCGATATCTCAATCTTCAGATGTGGATGATTAATACTTGAAAAAATTTAGAAGAACTTTTTGGTGTCGTAATATTGAATCAATCTTTAAAATAAAGTTTACTTAAAATGACGCAAGTTAGCAAATAATAATTAATTTATAATTTTTTTATGTTTTCAATTTTTTATTGAAAAAAGGGTTTTCCGGCAATTTTACAATACATCTGTCGATTAAAACGCCAAAAAAAATGAGTTTTTCCACAAAAGACGCTTTCCTAAATTACACAATTCCAATTTAAATCAATTTTTTTTTTGGGCAATAATCGAAATCGTTCAAGTGCATTTGTAATAAAAGTTAATAAAAAAAACCTTCGGCGTTTCGAGGGTGGGGATTTTTAAACGAGTCACGTGCCGCTTAACAATAAACAAGACATTTTCTTATATAAAAGAGGAGACACGTGAGGCTGTTCCATCAAATCTTTGCAATCTAGCGAGTTATCGAAATCAAAAAGCAAAATGTTTTCTTTCGGATTATTAATTGTGTTTTTATTCGGTGAGTATATCGATTGGAAATTACCAATTGCGTTCGTCTTAATGGACTCGATAATTGTTTGTTGTAGCAAATTTTGTCGATCCTACAATTAGTGTGGACGTCGATTTTGAATGTACGCCTCTTCGTGAGTGCTCCGAGTTATACAATCTGTTGAAAGAAAACCCGTCGTCGGCGAAAGTCATTAGGTTGCTGAAAAATGCGCAATGTGGCTTCGAAAATAACAAACCGAAAGTCTGGTGTGCTCGACTTAGTTCAGGATGCAAAACACCTGCAGGAAATACAGGTAAGCAAACCTCTCGAAAGAAGTAAAAATAAGTATGCATTAATACTAATTACAGCAATAAATAAAATTATGCACATAATAAATCGTGAGATAAAAACATCTTCTTTGTTAGGTGCCAAAAATTTTGTAATTTGTCAGAACTGTACTGGAGCACATTTCTTTTGACCTTCCGTGTACTAGGTGGGGTATAACTGATGTGAACAATTTTTTTGTTAAATTAAACTTTCTTTACCATCGAAAAATTCAATTTATTTCAGTAAATATTGCTTATATGTTCGAAAAACGTATTTTTACCATAGCAATGAGTGAGAGAGAGCGAAAAGATATAACAAACTCATAAGTACGAGTGAGAGGAAACGATAAAAATTATGTACCACTTTTTCGTTAGCAAAATTATTGTGAATTGTGCCTAAAATCGAGTGTGCACATTCGAGCTCAAAGTGGCACATTCCGATCTCGGGAAAATGAAGCGCGCCGCTCCGCGTCGCGCTTCATTTGCCTCCCTCGCTCGGAAATGTGCCACTTTTCGCTCGAATGCGCACATCCTCGTGTTTATTATATTAGTATAATTTACCGTGCGCTCCTTCAAATCAAAAATTTTAATTTAATTTAGTAAATATCGATTTTATATTCGAAAAACGTATTTACCATAGCAACGAGTGGAACGGAGCGAGAAAATACAATAATCTTGTCAGTGCAAGTGAGAGGGAACGATTAAAATTATTCAATTAATTTTTCGTGCTATTTATTGGTCTAAATTATAAAGTACAATTTTGTGGATTTTATTTCATTTTATTTTCGGGGTATGGCAAACCCACCCCACCTAGTAGGGCATGTGCCATTTAGTCACCTAGTATGCGGAGAGTTAAGATTAAATTTTCGAAGGAAGGTTCTGTTTACTTAGAACGAATGAAAAAAACGCGTAATTGAATGAGAAAGTTTAAATCCCCGACTCATTTTCAATTCTGCGGCTTCCTTCTGCATTTTTACATCGGATTGAAACCGCAACAATAACTGAAAGTGTATAACTAATTTCAACGGACGTCAAAATCGAGTTGAAAGGTCGTTTATCACGAAAAAAACTATAACCGGTCTTCAGTGAAAATAGAACTTTTGCTTCCTATTCGAGAGGCTTCCACCTTGAATTTTTATGGATAAAATAATATTTATAAATTGCATGGAAAGAGTAAGGATAAGAAATAAATCCTTTTTCATTGGTCTCAAAGGTGAGAATTATTGTGTTTAAAAGTAAGCACAAAATCAACACCTCGGTTTTTTCAAAATCTTCAAATGGTTCAATTTTTTTGAACTCCAAATCGGTGCATTGAATCTATTTGGCTTTCAATTATTTCATGAATTTTGAATTTTTGGGAATAACGAACTTATTTTGATCACACCCACTAAAAATAATTGTTTCAGGAAAATGCATCCCTCTCAAAGAATGCAAACCTTTGTTCGACGTCGTGGTAACCAACACCGAAGTAACCCCGGCAATCAAAAACTTCATCCAACAATTCGAATGTCAACATTCGAAATACATCGAGACGATTACAGTTTGCTGTCCCCAAGAAAAAGAACTTCTAATCGAGGAACCTACGCCGAACCTTTTGCCGAACCCCTCCGAAGAAGAATGCGGGGAGCAGTTGTTGACCAAAATAATCGGTGGCACGGCCACACAGTTGAACGAGTTTCCTTGGACAGCTCTTCTAGAATACGAAGACAAAGCCAAAACTATCACCCCCTGTGCCGGTTCCGTTATCAACAAAAAGTATGTGATAACAGCAGCTCACTGCGTGGACAACGCAGCTCTTCGTTCTGTGGGAAAACTGTAAGTTCCTATATCAAGAAACCAAAACCCCGTTAACATTGTAAAATTTTTAGCAAAAACGTGGTTCTTGGCGAATTCGACAAGGCAACAGATAAAGATTGCGTCAACTTCTTGGGCATCGAAGGCTGTGCTGACCCTTTAATCAAAATTCCGATCGAAGAAATAATTATTCATCCTGAGTGGTACAAAAAGGCCCCAGGCCACATCAATCACGACGTCGCCTTACTCCGTCTTTCCGAATCTATTAATTTCACGTATTACATCCAACCCATCTGTTTGCCACCTTCTGACTTAAAAATCCCCGATAATGAACGCTTAACAGTTGTGGGCTGGGGCAGTACCGAAAAAGGTACCACAACAACATATCTTTCAAAACCTTCAAATTTAATCCTTTGATTTTAGAGGACTCCAGTAATATAAAATTAAAAACAACAGTACCAGTAGCCAACAAAGAAAAATGCGCCAAAAAATACTACGACGACAAAAGATTGGTCGTGGGAGACGGCGAATTTTGTGTCGGGGGCGAAGAGGGAGCCGACAGCTGCACCGGCGATTCCGGAGGTCCTTTGATGATGGCAAGCACTTCCAACGGTCCATCAATTTGGTTTTTGGCCGGAATAGTCTCGTTCGGACCAAATAAACCGTGTGGCCAAAAGGACTACCCCGCTTTATACACTTTCATCCCTCGCTATGTCGAATGGATTCGTAAAACAGTTAAACCCTGAACGATTCCATCCAAAAGACATTGCAAAAATGTCTTAGTGCTTGAAAAAATATTTTTGTGACATCTGTCCATGTGCGGAAAGATGCATTTGAGGGTTTTGATCGATTGAAAATCGAATTGGCATAGATTTAAGAAGCTGCTTTTATTAAAATAATTAATTGTTGTAAATAATTATTAGATAATTATATTCTTTGAGACACGTCCACACGTTATTGATTAATAGCCATTGTTGTGACTTCTTTGGGCTCTAAAATTAGCTGCGGTGACTCGAGCCGCGTTATTCATTGCACGTGCCATTTGGCCCCTCGTTATCTGGCCGAGAGTTGACGGTATGTCAGTTCTCCTCACGAGAGCTGCTTCCCCAGCCTTCATCCCATCCAAAAAGTCCATGATCGCAGGTCCTTCTTGCCGAAAAGAAGCATTCCGCTCTTCTTCTCGACGGTGCTTAGAGTAAACAGCAAATTTGCGATCGTCTTGTGGTTTCAAAACGCCATTCTTCTTCAGAGAGAAATAAACATGCTCCACCATGCTGTAGCTGCGAATCAAAAAATCTCTTTGGGCCAATCGTTCGAGCCTTTCCTTTTCGTCAGTCTCCATAATCAATTGTGGCTGGAAAGAGCATCTTAGGGCGAAGGGAATTGGAGGCAAGCTTTGTTTGCTCGCTGTGACCGAACGTATATCAAGTTTGGACTTAAGAGGTATTGGTTTGATGGGTACCACTCTTTTGGCCGCTTCTAATTTGGCTTTGAGGATTATTTCCTCACGGAGCGCTTGTTGGGCAGTTTCTCGGGCTTTGCTGCAAACGGTCTCGCAGTACAAAGAACCTTGGCCTTGATTGAAAAATTTCCCGTAGAGATGGTCGGTGTGGGATGTGGGGTAAACTAGGCGAAAGTTGCCCCGATGATGCATCTCGTACTTTTCGTACTCTTTAAAGCAACGAGGTTCCGTGGGGGTTTCTCTGGCGGGGCCGTGGACCAGGCGCTCCCGGACCCGTTGGCGATCTTCTCTGATGATCTTTCTCTTGTCGCACTGCTGAAGGTTGAGCATCGCGAACATGTCCTCGAGCATGGCTTCTTTGACGTCGCAATCGAGGCCCGTGTCCGTGTGGAAGCTCGGGGAGTGGTTGATTTCGAGGACTTGGGGGTTGAGGCGCTTGTCTAGGAGAATGTCGGTCCCCAATAACTCGCAGCAAGCTGGAACGACGTCGTGATTGGGAAAACAAGCTATGTAACTGTGTTTGAGAACGGGCCACGCTGAGAGTATGGTTTTTATTATGACGTCATCAATTCTATGCCAGAGTTTTTCCACGTCGTATCCTAAGCCCTTGAGGTAGATGCTCAGCCACGATAACTTCCTCTTGCTGCCAGCCTCCATGTCGATGTTGTAAGTCCGACTGTGTTTGTTAACGGCATAATTGGTGAGATGCATGAAAATATTGGAGATGTTAACACCCGTGGGCTCTTTGTATCGACTTGTTGCGAAACGTGCCAATCCTTCTTTGTAAACGTAAATCCGCAGAGGGTCGCACGATGTTATGAGGGTGTACACCCTAAGATCAAATTTGTAGCCGTCTATTAAAAAAGGATGGCTGATGTAGACCTGACAAACTAGCCTATCTGTTGGTTTAACATCCTTAAGATTTTTGGTGATAAAAATCCCACGACCCTGACTTCCAGCGTCTGGCTTCATGATAAAGGTTTTATTTTTGCGCAGGCGACTGTAGCTGAGAGCCTCTCCGAGATCCGCCGGTAAGCACCACGTCTTAGGAAAAAAATTGTAATCCTTGGGAAATAAGCGCTGCATCCGGTTCAGATTACGAGCAAGCAGATCCTTCCTACAGATCTCGAGCATGCCAGGAAAATGATTGATGCGTTGAAAGCGCTTCATCTCCTTGCATCGCTCGATGGAAATGGACAGGTCGGTCCAGTATAGATTCCAACCCTCGTTTTCGCCCACTTCTTTGTATCCGAACTTCGAGACCGTTCTTTTGACGACGTCGTATCTGCAGTTCGTTAGGCAAACGGATGTCGTTTTTTTGCGTTTTTTGCGGTTGGGGCTTTGGGTGTTGTCTTCGCTTTGGGTACGGTTGGGCAAAGGACGGCTGACGGCCGCTATGATTTTTATGCCGCATGATTTTGATGATAGGTTTGTGTCGCTGGAGGAATCCGAAGAATGGCTGGCCAGAGCTAGCGGTAAACTGGTGCTTGAATTATCAACCATCACAAATGAGAAAATGGAAACGAAGCGTTTGATTCATTTCAGAATTGTTTTGGGATTGATAAAAATTTATTGGCTAATTTGGGTGGAGTTTTTGACAAAATATCAATCGTAAATTGACAGAATATAGGAATTATTTTGTGCAAGTGTCAGGCAAGACATTAGACCTGCTGTTGCTAGAATTTATATCTTGGCATTTTAGATTTTAATTTAAAAATGTATGAATTCAAGTTCCATCTGTTATCAGTTTCTTTTTCTAATAAAATCCGAGAAGGATTCATGAAATTAGCAATAACAATAAGAGATGTGCCCCCTTCCGTATTTTTAATATTGTAAAAGGTTGAATTTTACACGAAATTGATAATTTAATTTATTCAAATAATTACTTTTAATTGAATCATGAGAGAATTCGATATTTTATAAACTTGACCTTGTTTATCTTTTCTGATATGTTTTTGTGAAGTAAACAAATTCTTATTGAAAGAGTTAATTGTAAATAAATAGATTTTGACTTGTAAGTAGTTTAAAAAAAATTGCTTATAATTAGCTGCTAAAGAGGTAAATATAAAAAACATTATTTGAATATAAAACCATGATCAAAAGCTTCTAATTTATTTTAATTTAAGAGATACCCAGATTCAGAATACTCAGATTTTATTACATAAGTAAAGCTTAATGGAAAATTTATAAGGAAAAGATTAAAGTGTTTTCTTTTGTGCAATTTGATTTTACAAAATTTATAACTTGATTAGTTTTAAAAATATTTGTTAAACTAATTGGATTTATAATTTGCAGACAAAAAGAAATAGAACAGAGAGTGCCAATAATTTTTGAATAAAGAATAAAGAGAACCATCAAAATTAAATAAGACATATTTTAAAAATTAATTTTGGGCATGATTAACAAATTATCTTTATATTGTTGTCTCAAATATTGTGTTTAATATTATTCGAAGTCGATTAGTAATTTTTAAAAGAAATAATAATAAATAGTTCACTACCAATGGTATAAAATACACTCAAACTTCTTTTTACATAATTTAATAATTTATAAAAGAAAAATTAATAATATTATGATTAAAAATATTAAGAATTTGGTAGCTCCCCTACTGTAAAACGTTTTTGAGCAAGGTTTTAATTTTTGGATACCAATAATAATAAAACGAATAATAAAATAAAACTAATAGTTAATAACTACATATTTACATATTATGATTATTACGTTAAGTATATTTTTTTCGATATTAAGAACCAATCTTATAATTTTCCACATGCACTGTGTATATTTTTACACGTATTTTTGAGGAACACAATCGTGTAAAAAGAAGTTTGAAGGTAGTTTACTCTCATATTTCCATAAATCCTTAAAATCAAGAAGAGATCACAAATTACATTATGTTTCTCATTGTCATTTCTTTAAACAGCATTAAATTACTTATTTTTAAAACAACAATAATTTAGAATCCTATGACTCTTACATTTACCGAAAAGGTTAAACAATAAAAGTATTAGAAGTTTAAGAAAATACCATATCAAAATCTAATTTTGAGTTCTTCTAAAGAGAACTGTTCGAGTAATTTTACAAAGGTAAAACCAAAAAAACTTATAATTATTTGTTCTAATGTTTTTTCTAAATAAATAAAATCTGAGCATCTTTATCTGCTTTAAAAATCACAAATCCTTCAACTTCTTAACATCAAATAAAATCAAAACCGTATTAAGTATTTTAATAAGAGATTGATTGGACAATTTTTGAATTTGAACTATCACAAAATAATTCTTTGATCTTCATCCGTAACCTGTTAAATATTTCTTTTTGCAACGAGGTCAACAAAAGGCAACTTTTAACATCTGGTATTGAATCGGCAAGGCAAACAACTCAGAATTCAGTGTTACCTCCTTTGTGGCGATGTTAAGCTCTGCAGTGCTATTATTAACGTCTTGCCTAACAATTGCAATAAATTGCGGTGAGTTATTCTTGGTTTGTTTTCTTTTTTTTAATTATTATAATTCTCAATAATCGTGTCCGCAACAACAATAACAGGAAGTGTAAATTACAGAGATATGTGCGACCCCAAATTCGACCAAAGGACAATGTATCGACATCAACTTGTGTCCATCCCTTCTTGAGCTACAAGAAACTTGGCCCTTAACCACGGAATCTGCGATTTTTCTTCGAAGATCGCAATGCGGATTTACAAACGAAACGTCCAAAGTTTGTTGCGAAATAAATAAGGAGTTCAAAGAGTTCCGATTGCACCAGAAACCGGCTGTGATTCCGTCGCTGGGCGATCGCTTCGACCCCGAAGATGAAGGCGAAGAAGAGCAATGCGGAATACAATACACGGACAATCGAATTTTCGATGGGACCGTGGCGGATCTCAACGAATTTCCTTGGATGGCGCTTTTGGCCTATTTAACACGTAAATTGATTGTTTTTAAAATATTTTTTAGCTTTCAAAGGATGATTTTTAGCCAAGGGTCCCGGTCTGGCTTGCGGGGGTGTCTTAATTAACCATCGCTACGTCTTAACAGCGGCTCATTGTGTGACGGGAAAATCGGTGGAAAGCTTGGGAAAGTTGTAAGTACTTGTAACGACTAAAGATTAATCTAGTGCTAAAATGGTGAACTTTCAGAATTGCGGTACGTTTAGGAGAATACAACACTCAGACTACAAAAGATTGCGACTACGATTCCGTGGACGATTATTGTGCTCCTCCACCTGTGGATGTTTTCATTGAAGCCGTGCACCCTCATCCCGATTATAAGCCAGAGACAAAAAATAGACTTCACGATATCGCCCTTATTAGACTTAATTCAACAGTTACTTACACGCGTAATTGATAAATGGTTAACTTTGCGACGAGGATTAATTTTATTAAATTTTAGAGTTCATACAACCGGTTTGTTTACCACCAAAAGAACAGGCGATGCCTTTTACAACACCTGGAACTCATCTTTTGATTTGTGGATGGGGACAAACCGAAGAATTAGGTATTTTTGAGATTTCGTAATTTAACCGATAAGAACCAAACAGAAGTTTTGATAAAGTAACGATTGAAACTGTTTTTGCTGTTAATTAAGTTATAAAAATTCATAATTTACAGTAGGAAACAGGAATATGAAAAAAAAAGTTTGCTACTTTGTTAATTACGAGGAAATTTTTTAATTGTTCTTTAGGTATTTAGCAATTAATAACAAACAACAATAAAGCATAAGAGTGGCCGTTTTGACAAATTTTAAAAATCACATTTTACAGTTCGAAACTCAGCAAATGGAATATGAAAAAAATATTTCCTGATTCGATAGTTATTAGACAATTTTAAAATTATTTTTTGGATATTTAACTATTTATAATAAATAATTATTAAGTATAAAAACGGCCGTTTTGACAAATTTCGAAAATCAAACATTATACTGTTAGAAATGAATATAAAGTGTTTCCTGATTTGATAGCTATCAGTGATTTTTTAAATTATTTTTGAGGCATTTAACCATTTATAATAAACAATTATTAAGCATGAAAATGGGCGTTTTGGCAACTTTTGAAAAACAGACATTTTAATGTTAATAAGTTAGCGATTCTAATCTGACAAAAACTATTTCTTGTTTTAATAGCTATCAGGAAATTTTTAAATTCTTTTTGGCTATTTAACTATTTATAATAAATAATTATTAAATATAAAAACGGCCGTTTTGTCAAATTTCGAAAATCAAACATTATACTGTTAGAAATTGAACAAATCCAAGGTGACAAAAAGCTTTTCCAACTTTGATAACTACCAGAGAATTTTTCAATTATTTTTGGTATTTAATTATTTATAATATATAATTGTTAAGTCTTAAAACGTCCGTTTTGGTCAATTTTGAAAATAAGATATTTTACTGTTACAAAGTTTACAAATCCAATGAATATAAAGTATTTCCTGATTTGATAGCTATCGGTGACTTTTTAAATTATTTTTGGGGCATTTAACTATTTATAATAAACAATTATTAAGCATGAAAACGGCCGTTTTGGCAAATTTTGAAAAACAGATATTTTACTGTTAATAAGTTAGCAATTCCAATCTGACAAAAACTATTTCTTGTTTTGATACCTATCAGGAAATTTTTTAATTCTATTTTGGCTATTTAGTAATTGATAATAATTAATTATAGAAGATTCCAAGGGCCAATTTGACAAATTTAGGAAATCAAAGGTTTTATTGTATTTAATATGACAAAATATTTCCTACTTTGATAGTTATAAGCGAATTTTTTTAGATAAATTTGGAAAAATTAGCAATTAATAATAAACAGTTACAAGGCATAAATATTTAAATAATCGCTTATTTACAGTTCAAAACTTCTGTTAGTTGTTTGTAGAGATATCTTTAAAAATTACAAATTCAGAGCTTTATTAACATTAAAATTAATAAAAATCAATTAAAGGAATTAAAAAGACGATGAAAAATTGTATTCTTTAACAATATCATAATTAGCATTGATTTAAAATATTTCTTTCTTTCTTTAAAATATTACCAAAATACAAAATTTATACTAACAAATAATTTTGTAAATTTTTTCTTTTAATTATAAAGACTAATTGACATTATTTTTAGAATTTGGAAGTGCCGTTAAGTTAAAAGCAAAAGTTCCTCTGGTCTCCGAAGAAGTGTGCAAGGCTCCTTACGAAAAAAACGGAATACACCTTTCAAAAAGTCAATTGTGTGCAGGAGGCGGCAAAAGAGATTCGTGCAAGGGCGACTCGGGAGGACCCTTAATGTACGAAGACAGAACGGACCCCTCCGAGACGCGATGGTACGCAGTTGGGGTAATTTCGTTCGGATCCAGCCCTTGCGCCAAAATTGGCGTTCCAGCAGTTTATACCAAAATCGAACCGTATTTAGATTGGATTAATTCTGTTACAAAACCGTAAAATAATTAATTCTGAATAATAGACTTGTCATTTATTGGGTTTAAATTGGATGAAGAATTTGCGAACCGCCGAGGAGTATATTTACGAGTCCAAGACATTTTAAAGGGATATAAAGGGTACATAAAGCGAGTCGTAAAGTAGTGACTGGTTTCAGGACGCATATTAAACATTCTCCAGCTTCAATATTTTTACAACCTATAAACTGGAACAGTGACAACGTTACAAAGACGAAACGTGACAAAGCACCTCCATAAAATGTACGGGGAATACAAAAAACTTGCATAACAATCGCCCCAAATGCCATATAAAATTGTGCGGATAGTAATTTTTATGAAGTAGATAGAGATTCTTTTCTGTCCAATTTTTCTCGAGCTTCGTCGCCCGTTTTTATTGGCTCTCCCGATTCGGAAAAGTAAAGACGATTTTTAACTAACACTCAAATTTTTCGAGGATTATTTAAATTTAAATAAAAGAAAAGTCTGAATAATAAATCGCAGATATTGTCCACATCAGCAGAGAAGCGTTATGATTTATGGGAAGCTTTAAAAATATGAATTTCAACAAACATAAATCTCTCCCTGTCAGTTCCTATCGTGTATTCTAATGGCGATTAGTTTATTTTTAGGGGGTGCATAAAATCTAACAAAGTACACCTATCCCACTCTGTTAATTGCAATAATTTGGATTTATGGCAGAATTCGAAGTAGGAAAATGAGAATTGTGTGGGCCACGTTTAATTCTATCAAAGGCGCGGAGAGTTCTCGCTTTATTCATATGGGGGTAAGAAGGGTAAAATATCGCGAACCTTATTTTCTCCCCTAACCGTGGGGGCAGTTTGGTCCAGTAATTTTTGATACTAAACCCCGATCACACGTAACCATGGCAGTTGACGCCTGAAAGAGCCGCATTTGTGGTGTAACATTCTCACAATGGGTTGCCTACATTTATGCTTCCTCATTTTTTGAGTTTAAATTTAGAATATCAATTTTAAAATTGTGAACTAAATTCTTATTTAATAAGAACGAGAAAAAGCTGATAAACACCCAAAATACCACCCCTCATTTTAGGAACAACGTTCCTCGCCCCCATATACGAGCAAAACCGTTCATATTCTTTGTCGAAGACTTAAACAAATTCTAAAACGCAATTAAATTAAACAATAAAAGCGCAAAGACCCAAGCCTGAGCTCAAATATTAATCGACACCAATTTATATAGTGTCTTTTCCTGAAAATACAAAACGTGGACATTCAACCCTTGTGACTCCTTCATTCGTGTTTTTTCAAAAATAAAACATAAGCTGAAAAGTTTGAGAAAATCTAAGCCACCCTCTTCCGCAACCTTAAACTCGACTATTGATTTAAATAATAGATTTTAAATAATGTACAAATCTCGTTTGGGGTTGCGGCAAAAACCATGAGAAAGGTGCCCCAATGCCCAGCTAGCGAGGACATGGGGCGACACAAATATGTAAAACACACAGAAAAATTAACATTGTGCAGGCAGAAGAACATTTAATCAGTCTCGTATTTAATTATGAGCAGTTCTCAATTATGTTAATTAATGAATAATTAAAAAAGTGATAAAGGGTGAGAACTGATTTGTTCAACTGTGCTGCATAAAAAGGTATTGCAACTCAATAAACGCAAAATGCTCTTCTCTCGTGTTTTCGATGTTACACAAAATATACAAGAAGTGAGGGCGAGGGGCAAACGAACCAGAAAAAAAACGACAACATCAAAAACTCGAAGATTCGAGCAAATTCCGTTCGCAAAAGTCTGAGCAATTGATGCTTCTTTTGCGACTTATTGAGCCAATAGAACAATGGGAAAACATCATGGAAATGCAGTCAGAAAAACCGTTCGGTTCGCTCACAAACACTTTCAGTTTGTTTTCCAAAAATAAACGTTGCGCTGGTGTTTTTGGTTTCATCGCAAAAATCTAATTATATTTCCTATAATGTTTTCACCGTTTTTTGAGCAAAATAAAAGTTGAACTGCTTGTGAGACTAACTCTAAAAAAATTCATTAAATAAAATTCCAAATAAGCTGCAACCAATCTTACAAAGTTTTTGGGAAAATTTTAATCTTAATCTGAGCTCTTTAAAATTATTTTCTGAATGCAAAATAAAAGTATTAAAGTTATAAACAATTTGTACTATTGTACTGCTTGTATGAGTAATACTATAAAATTCATTACAAGTTTATCAAATAAAATTTGCAATAAGTTACAATCAAACTTGAAAAACGTCGAAGGAAATTTTAATCTTAATCTGAGCTCTTTCAAATTATTTTTGATAGCACAATAAAAGTATTAAAGTTATTCTCAATTTTTAACAATCTGTTAATTAAATAATTTGGACTATTCTTTCATGCTAGTATTTTTGTTAAGTCGGGCCCTTAACTCAACAAAAATAAAAGAAAGAATAAGCTATTAAGATTTATATATACAAAAATTTAACATGATCTGAAAGAGCAACCAAAGTTTGATTGCAACGTTTAAATAAAGTTAAATTAACAAAAAGTAATAAAATATTTTCAAAGAGAGTAACCAGATTAAAACAATTTGAATTAAAAAAATATTTGTAAACAGTAATAGTGTAATTAAAATTTTTAAGACAATATTAAGAGTCAACTTTGTATTAATTTTCCATTGAAACCAAAGTGTTTAACATTATAGAAATTGAAAAACAATTATCAAGATAATTGAAAATCCGTTTGGAACCTTAAACTTGTAATTCTAATTGTGTGTTTTAATTTAGAATGACTGAATGAACAGCATTTGCAAAACGAAATAATAATAATAAACAATAACATTAAATTTTCGAAAGAATTATAAATGCAATTCACAACAGTCAATAAACAGCTCTAAAAGACTGCATTTATTTCTTCAAAATTACCAATATGTGATTTCGCAAAATATGAATGACATGTGTTAATTCTAAACAACCCTTCCTTCAGAACGACGCAGTTAGGACGCCCCAACGTTATCGGCGTTCGAACCCGTTCAATGTTCTGAAAGCAAACCTAGCTAATTCGCAGGCTAAAATATTTTAAGGCTCCAAATACCAAAAACACCAGCTGCAAGAGAAAAATTAAAGCACTTGCCGGACGCGGTAATTTCGGTCCTCTGCTCCCACGCTGAATGGACCTACCCTTAATTCCATTTAAAGGTGTCTTCACAATGGGGGGTATTGGGCTGTCCCCATTGCTGGGGTATCCTCGTCCTTCTTTCGCCAACAGCTTCACCCGAACAGTCCTGGATATATCATCTGCAAGAAAAGAAAAAAATAATTAGAACATAATGAATAAAAAAGAAAAAAAGATAACGCACTAAAGATACATTAATTAATTAGTAAAACTTACAAGGAGTTTTAAAACTAAATCACAAATTTTGGGAAACACTTAATTGTTGACTCTTCGACGTTACTTGCACTACTAAAAGCAATTGTATAATTTTAAAAAACACATTAATCTACAATGCTTGATAACAACGCAAACGAGCATTACTATCTTTCAATAAAAAGTAGCTTTCAAATGGGGCACAGGTGTTTATCGTATCGAACATATGTACATGTGCATTTGCACAAAAGAAGCTAAACACCAGAAACAGTTTAGAACAAACAATTAGAAAGTTAATTAAGTTATAACTATTTAAATCACAATTCTAAGGAAAACCCTATTGTCGAAAACCAAACAAACAAAGCTGGATCATTGTTAATTAATTATTAATAAATTAAAAAAATTATAGTAACATAAAATAATATTGTTAGTAACAATATTCTGATTGGTATAAGTTCTCATCTATTGTAAGATCATTATACCAATAATTAATATAAATAAAGTCATATAATAAAATTGATTTGTATTACTATTAGTGCATATTAATTATTTGATATTGTACCATGGGATTATACAATACTATTTCCAATTTACAATGTAATTATTTTTATTACATGACTTTTCATTTTATTGTTCTTTTTAATTTGAACAATGCTATTTTTTAGTACTAAGTAAAGATGCCAAATATATCGAAGCTATTATTAGTTTAAAGTTCACATACAAACACCAAATTGCAATTTCCATAAATAACAAGAAAATAACCCACCACCACCACCCAAAGGTAATACAATAGCAATAATAACAATCAAACTCAACTTAAAAATAAAACAACAATAATAAACAGTGGATTAGCACCAAGTCTCGACATAATCCCCGAGAAACAATCTTTGCGACAAGATAATTTTAAATCCAATTAAAGTTTTCTCAAAATTTAATTTGTTTTACTATCCCGAGCATAAATAGTTAGAAAGTTTCTCCTATTTTGCAAAATCCAAAACGTTAATGCTGGCATCTCTAATTAAATGAGAGAGCTTGCTAAAAAAAATAACGCCGATTTTTTCGAATCATAACTTTTGCTGGAAGCAAACGCAAAAATTGCACTTCAAACGTGCGCAGTTGAATTTGTTAATTTTCGGTCTGGAAAGTTTCTTTTAATTTTCAATTAGACGCTTTGCAAGCAAAGATAATAAAACCGAAGGATTTCTTAGGAATTGGTTTTGAATTTCAATCACATGTGCATACACACATGGTCAAGGCGAACAAGAAATCATCGTAGGACCTCTTGAAATTTACAACTTTCAATCGCCATGGCGCCTTTGCTCTATGTGCTTGGCTGTTTCCTCCTTGTGAGCGTGTCTTTAATTATTGGTACTCAAAATAGCACATTAAAAAAATAGTTCTTTAATTTCTTGTGTTAAAGGTGACAATTCCGAAGAATCTAATGTATGTGGACTGGCTGTGGGGGGCGATAGAATTGTTGGGGGGACGGTGGCCGACATCGGGGAGTTCCCTTGGATGGTACTTTTACTGTATGGTAAGTTTTTTGCACATTAATAAAATTTTAAATAAATAACTTTGTTCCAATAGGAGATGGCAGTAAGACAGGATGCGGAGGAGCCGTTATAAGAAAGAAATTCGTTCTAACAGCAGCCCATTGCGTCACAGGTTCTCTTATAAAAAAAATTGGAGAACTGTATTAATGCCCTCCTTTTAAGCATTACTAAATCTATTAAAACTATTAATTCTAGGACCAAAGTAAGACTTGGGGAATATGATTTAACGACCAACCCCGATTGCAATAAGGAGCTCGCGGACGAAATCTGTACGACCGCCTCTGAAACCGCCGTCAAAAAAATACACAGTCACCCTCGCTACGATAGCACCAAACATGGGGTCAACGATATAGCTTTAGTCGAGTTGGATGAACCTATATCATATGAAGGTATAACAAAAATACTCATTAATAACTTTGTAATAATTTAGATTCTTTTCAGAGTTCATAAAGCCCATTTGTTTACCAAACGCTGAAATTGTTAAACAAATCGTTCCACCGCATAATAAATTTTCTGTAGCCGGTTGGGGAAGAACCGACACTAGCGGTTAGTTTTTTTTTACAGTTTACCTTATTAATTTTAATTAATGTATATCGGGTTTTCTGTTTATTAATTTTTATACATAAGATTTCAGTACGATCCTTCGCAAAGCCGAAGTGACATTAAATGTAACGCCCCAATGTGGCAAGGACCACATTTGTGCTGGCGGAAGAATAAATGACACTTGTAATGGGGATTCTGGTGGACCGCTGATGTTTTCCACAATTCCGAAGGGCGAACAATTTCCAAGATGGTATGTAGTCGGAGTCACTTCTTATGGGTCAAGTCTATGTGGAAAATCCGATATTCCACCGGTTTACACAAAAACCACTTATTATTCGGAATGGATCGAATCGATCATAAAGGATTAATTTTTATCGCTTGCGATGAGATGTAAATTTAGAAAAAATCTTGCTTTTGTGAACGCTTTGAAAAATAGAAAATGGATTGGAAAATGCGCATTTTTTTAATTGATTTGCAGCGTTATCAAAGGGAAAGTTCTTGTGAAACTAAGAGGAA
The DNA here is from genome assembly GCA_036325965.1 of Sinopyrophorus schimmeli. Classification (NCBI taxonomy): domain Eukaryota; kingdom Metazoa; phylum Arthropoda; class Insecta; order Coleoptera; family Elateridae; genus Sinopyrophorus; species Sinopyrophorus schimmeli. Next base: position 570,611 of record JARFIZ010000403.1, read on the forward strand.
GTGTTCCACTTCGTGGATGAAGTCGTTAGGAAGTGGCACGTACAAACAACTTGTTCCAAGGTTTTAATAGTTAAGAGTTAGCACCCCAACAGTTGTCAGCAACACGAGCTGCAATTAGCGACAACGTCGAGGACGTCACCGGCACTCACCACTACAAGCAGGACGGGGTAGTTTCGCTTGCGAATTCGAAGATTCTGTCGTTCACACACTTTTACTTCTAATCAGAATTATTATCTCATTGAATAACAATCACTCGAACCGTATCATAATTTCGAACTTAAATACTTGTATGAATATCAACGAGATATGAGATTATATTACCCTTCATCCCTTAAAGTATAATGGGCGGCTTAATAAATACCGAACTTGGAAGTACCGGTTCGTCAAGTCTTCTCGTTCTCCCCTCTCGAGGATTTATTTGATCAGCTCTTTTCAAAAGGTTTACCAAAGATTTTCAACAAATCAAAACTCGAGATGCTTCGAAAGTTGCCTACATAAAACTTCTAATAAGTTTTTATAAATTAAAAAATAAGTTCTTAAAAGCCAAAAGAGATAATTAACTGTTAATTTAAGTAATTCCGAAAAGATTTCTTTAAGTAATAACACTCTATGGTAATGTGAAAAGATTAATTTGAAAGAACTGGTTGTAGCTCAGGTGAGGCACATACTAAAAGGCAATTGACCAAAGAAAATAAAGACAATTTCAATATAAAAGGAAAAACTGCTTTGGGAACTATAATAAGGGTATTAAACGACGCGTAAATCTTTTGTCGGTCGTCATTTACGAGATATGAATTCGAGCATCCGAACTGTAACAGTTTTGCATATAAATACATCTCAAAGGTCTCTCCACAACGGACGTAGTCATGTGTCCTACGAGATATTAACAGCTCACTTATTCAAGATTTCCTTGTTAATTATGAAAATCAACGTACTACTTTCCCTGCTGAGATTAATTTAAAGAGCTTTACAATTTTTTACAAAGCTCACAGTAGACCGAAATACTAATTGGGATATTTAATTAAAAGTTTGCATGCGAGGGTGTAATTCTAAATTGTTCTAAATTAAACAGCTTCACAATTTGGATTACTTTATCCCTTTGAGGGAAACGATATATGTTTTAATATTGCCGTAAGTTATATTCCCTTTGAGCAAAAAGGACCGCTATGTTTTTCCCGGCCTAAAACCATTTTACAAGTTTGGAAACGAATAAAATTTATTTGTTCGATTGATTATACCTCAGGTGATCATTAAATGAGTGGCAAATTCAATTTCTAAATTAAGACATTTCTAATCGATTGCGGCCGTGTCTGTTATGTTCACAAGAAATCTGTTTAAGTGTTTACTCCAAAACAGAGATCATTTTGTGGGCTGGCCATTAAATTAGAACAACACTTTTATGCTACTGACAGGTACACTGTTTTTTTCTAGTAAATTAAGGGTGTATTTACAACCTATTAAAATTTCAGTAACTTATCTATGCTGAAAATCAGTTACTCGAATTCTTGAAGTTTACTGTTCATATTTATGAAATCGATGTTACAAAATAAAAATGCTAAAAGGACTTCTAAGTTACTTCAAAGTACGCTGATTTTTTTTCTAATAAAATAAAGATGTGTTATTATCCTATTAAAATTTCAGGACCGTATTTACACCCACAGACAGTTACCCGAATTTAAATCTTTAGTGTTTATAATTATGTAATCGATGTTTCAGAATATAAATATTAAAATAATTTCTACGCTACTGACAAGTGCCCTGATTTTTTTTCTAATAAAATGAAGACGTGTTAACATCATATTAAAATCTCAGGACCGTATTTAAACCCAAAGACAGTTACACGAATTTTTAATCTTTACTGTTTAAAATTATGTAATCGATGTTTCAGAATACAAATATTAAAATAATTTCTACGCTACTGACAGGTACGCTGATTTTTTTTCTAATAAATTGAAGATGTGTTAACATTATATTAAAATCTCAGGACCGTATTTACACCCAAAGACGGTTACACGAATTTTTAATCTTTACTGTTTAAAATTATGTAATCGATGTTTCAGAATATAAATATTAAAATAATTTCTACGCTACTGACAAGTACGCTGATTTTTTTTCTAATAAAATGAAGATGTGTTAACATCATATTAAAATCTCAGGACCGTATTTAAACCCAAAGACAGTTACACGAATTTTTAATCTTTACTGTTTAAAATTATGTAATCGATGTTTCAGAATATAAATATTAAAATAATTTCTACGCTACTGACAAGTACGCTGATTTTTTTTCTAATAAAATAAAGATGTGTTAACATCATATTAAAATCTCAGAACCGTATTTACACCCAAAGACGGTTACACGAATTTTTAATCTTTACTGTTTAAAATTATGTAATCGATGTTTCAGAATATAAATATTAAAATAATTTCTACGCTACTGACAAGTACGCTGATTTTTTTTCTAATAAAATGAAGATGTGTTAACATCATATTAAAATCTCAGGACCGTATTTAAACCCAAAGACAGTTACACGAATTTTTAATCTTTACTGTTTAAAATTATGTAATCGATGTTTCAGAATACAAATATTAAAATAATTTCTACGCTACTGACAAGTACGCTGATTTTTTTTCTAATGAAATGAAGATGTGTTAACATCATATTAAAATTTCAGGACCGTATTTACACCCGAAAACAGTTTTCACAATTTTTTAGCTTTACTGTTTAAAATTATGAATTCGACAGTTTAAAATAGAAATAGCAAAAAGGCTTCTACGCCTTGTCTAATAAATTAAAGATATATTAACAACCTATTAATTCGCAGGAAGAGTAAAATAACAAAAGGGAGATGTTAAGGTTCATAAAACTTTCGAGAAACTCTGCTTCAGAAAGAAGACAAAAGTAGTGAGTGTTAAGTGTGAAGTGATGTTTGATTGTGTCGGGCGTCGAATGCGGCTCAAGATTTTAGGGCCAGCAAGCGGAACTTAATGGGAAATAGATAAAAAGACAAAATTCGATTAAGTGTGACATATAGTGTAGGAGCGGGCAATTCGATGAAGAAAAGAGGGGTCGGGCAAATGGGAAAGTTGGCAGAAATAATATTTTGTCCGGATTCCTATATCTGGTCCCTAATTCATACGAGTTTCGAAAATCGCAAGACAAATGATCAATTAACGAATAAACGGAAGCAGTAAGGAAAACGGAAGTACCGTCTATTCGTATAAAATCCCGACCAGTCATCGTGTCACCGGGAAATAATAGCTTTTTACAATCTTCCCTTGTATGAATACCAGCTTATAAGTTCTTTTTTGCGGTGGAACATTAATATCCTTGCCTTGCTCGGGATGAGATCTTACAGGACTGACAGAAACAATAAGACAGGTCACATGTCATTCCAGATCTGACTTTTATAACTGCAACTAATGCTCTGGATGACATGTCGAGCATTGTTCTTTGTCCGTCCTGGCCGCTCGCTTCAATCAACTCGGTCCTTCTCCGAGAGAACAATGCGGATAACGATAATTGCGAACTGAAGAGTACTCTCCAGAGTAATGACGCATCTAAAGCTGTTAATGACCGATCCTTGATCCCCGATCGAATTGTCAAACTTGTTTCGTCTATTCTTTTCAGGTGATTTGCGATTTTCAGGGCTCGCCGAAAGCGAACGCCCTTGCGCCCTTTGCCGCCCAAATTATATAATTTTAATTCTTCTGGGGACCGATAGAAGGAGTTGAGCTCTGCGCAAATCCGTCTTGCTCTCGTTTATCTGTCACAGATACTTATTAGATTTTTAAATGGATCCCTTGTTTCGGAGTAAATACAATTACCGGAGGCGAATTTTTCATTAATCACATTGTTAAATCTTCTTTCGCTGTTTTCCTGTTAGCCCTAAGATAACCAAGATACATGATCTTCGAGTTTGATGTACGAAATAAACGTAATTTCCTCGTCATTAATTTTAATACGGTTTCCTGCGAAGTCTGGCGCAAAAATTCTGCCTTTTTATAACTTGTAAAAATCTTTTTGGCATTCTTCGATTATTAAAAACATGATTTATATGAAATTCGAAGGATAAAGTAATAGGGTGATTTAATAATTGTTTTAAAGTTTCTCTTAGGGGTGTTGTTGAGGTTTGCTTTGTGTAAGAGTATAAATATTTTTAAATAATTGTTTTTTTCAAAACTCAGAACATTTAAAAACAAAGATTTAATTTAAAAGCTTTTGCAAATCTAATTTAATATTGTTAGCATATGTATTTTGGGACCCAAAAATCTGAGAATTTTAAATCTGGCCCATTTATAACAATAATTTAAGCCCTTGACATACAAAAAAAACCGAATTTGATGAGTCCGAAAAAAACTATTAATTTGGCTCAACTTAACTGTTATGAGCATACACAAATAACGTAAAATAAATAATTAATAGTTTTTAAATATTTTGAAATATGTAGAGCAGTGTTTCCCAATCTTTTTTTAACATTCCCCACCTAAGTCATTCTAAAATTTTGATGCATATAATATATAACATATAAATATTTTTTTATATTTAAAAATTGAATTATTCTATAAATGAAGCCTAATTACAACTTGTTCAAGCCACAAGATATAGGTTTTAGGAAGAAATCGCTAGGAAATTATTAAGAAAATGAAACAATAAGTAAATTTTTAAAAACATAAACTAAAAAATATTTTTATATCGATAGCTCGAATTTTTGATAACGCGAATTATTTTTATTTTCTCTCTAACTTCGACCTATCGAGGTTTGACTGTATTTAATTTTATAAATTTAATATTGCTGAACAATTAAGATAATTTATTTATTGAGTTTTCTCCAATATTAATTTTATTTGCGTAAATTAATGATCTTCAAAGTTTTTTGAAAAACCACAAATTCTGTATTTACTCTATTTGAGTTTTCTGAAAATACATAATAATTTTTCATCAAAAATTCCTTTTAAATTTACCGAATAAAGTTTTGTTTTATTCAATTTGTGTTATACAAAAAAAATTGATAATTAAAAATTTCTAAAGTTCTTAAATATATTTTAAAATTTTTCCAAGTTATTAATTTATTTAATTTGAGTTGTCTAAAAACTTAAAATAATTTATTCTTCGAGTTTACTTTAATAATTTTGCTAAATGTTTAAAACTGAATTTCATTCTATGTAAAAAAACCGGTGCATGTACTTATGTACGCACGTTAGAAGTAATACTTCTTTGGCGCGACTTAATTAAATATAACAACGCGCTATGTTGCGCTTGTGTATAGCTAGACCAGTGGTTATCAAACTATATGTTACTGCGCATATGTCGTTTTATTTGAATACATTGCTATTTCCTTTTTAAATCCAAAAAATAATTTAAACAAATTGAATAAATACGAAGATGTGCGCGTTCGAGCGAAAAGTGGCACATTTTCGAGCGAGGGAAGCAAATGAAGCGCGACGCGGAGCGGCGCGCTTCATTTTCCCGAGATCGGAAATGTGCCACTTTGAGCTCGAATGCGCACACTCGGCTTTAAGCACACTTTACAAGAATTAATTTACTCTCTGGACAATTCGCAATTAAATATTACAGAATTATATTAATAACAAAATTCCCAAATCGCCAATTTTGTGCCATTTAACAAAAGTATTGTTAAAAACAAACCTTTTTCGGAACATAAAATTGAATACAGTTCTTGACGTCTCCTAGACGTCATTGTATGTCAAGAGGTTAAAGAATAAACCGAATAATAAACTTTTAATAACAATATATCCCATCAATAAATAAAATAATTGGTGCTGTGAAAGAGAAATACATTATAATACATTTTCAGTCAATTTTCTGAAAGTTTTTAAAGATATCTCCACCAATAAGCAACTTATGCTTATATAAATAAGAAAAGTTAATTGTTGAAATGAGATTTACCCAAAAGCTTAAGTATTAAATTCCTAAAAAATTAAATCGGTAAATTTCGATGAAAATAAATTCAATGCCTTTCGATGCGAAATAAAAAATTTACTACTCGTCAATAAGTAATGAAAAGGGTAGTCCGCCCCCGAACCGCAGACCATTGCATTATGTGAATTCGCGAACTTCGAAACTGCTGGAAGCAAAAAACTTTAGAGCTTTCGCTGACCAAGTATTAGGTGTGTGTGTATTCGTACGTCACTCGAAGTGCATTAAACTCCTGACGGAAAGTCTGCACAAGAGACTTCCACTTCGCCAAAATTAACATAAGACTCGAATAGAGTTGTAGGTAAGTAGTTTTAATAGGAGCTCTTCAATATCTATAAATTAATCCGAAGTAGGAGCATTTAACGAGGAAGTTTCTGCAGCCATCCAGGCATGGAAATTCTAATGAAATACTCGAGTTAGCGAGCGCTTAAGAATCCCACGCTACATTTGCTTAAGAAGAACCACCCTGTTTAAGGTGAGTGTGCATGGTTGCTTCTTAGCGTATGCATGCGTGCTTCTCTTTTGTAAAATCGTGGCCGCATTACGCCGTCGAGGGTCTGCAATTTTAGTTACCTTCTTTCCGAACGAGTTCTTTCCGTAATTGATGCGTTTTTCCCTATGCAAAAACTTTTCCCGAACGGTAAACAGACTCATTAAACCGACTTACGAAGGACCGTATTTATGCAAGTTTTAAAAGGAGAACTCCACTTTAATTATCTTTTTAATTCCCCCGAGAATTGCTACGTTTTTAATTTTCTAAGTTCACTTCAAACTTTTATGTTGGCTCTTGCAAGGAAATCTATACCCTTTAGATTTGATCTTAAGAAAATTATATAGCAAATAAATTGTACAGTTCTGGTTATTTTTTTGCTTTGTATTTTATATATGTTATTACTGATTGTTGTACTAATTACCAAAAAAAATAATTCAGGTTTTAAATCCAAAACACCGGGGACGTTCCCGGTTTCCAACCATATTATTCTTTAAACGGGCATAACTCTGTTGTTTCTTAAAATAAATTAAATCTAAAAACACTTTCTTAGGGCACTTTTTCCCGCTCTTTACGATGGCAAAGTTAGATTTTTCACCCGGTCTTTAATAGCGCCGGTGTCGGTACTAACTTCGTTAAATCAAGTAGGCGCTGGATAAATTTTTGCGCTCATTAAAAAGCTTATTCTTTTACGATTCCAACGACACCAAACAGTCTACGGAAATCTTTAAAGGCAACGGAGATATTTAATAAAAACCATTCCTAAATGTAAAAGAGTTTCAACCGAAATTACAACAAAATGGAGGGTTTTTCAACAAAATGGCCGGTTTTTCACGAAGACCCATTTTTGATAACTTTCTTATTAGTAGAGATAAATTCATTCTGCAAAAACTTTTTTCAGGCACTTTTTTGCGTACTTTACGATGGTAAAGTCAAAAATAATTTGGGGCCATTTTTTGGCCCCATTTCGGCACCAACTTTGTTATTTCAAATGGGGACCCTATTTTATTTTTGCAGATATGAAAAGCTTATTTTTTTCCAGTTTCCAAAATGTATACATGTCTAAGAATATTTTGAAAAATAATAAAGTTATTTACAAAAAACCAAAATTATTAATTTTACAAAATTCTATATTTTCTAACTTTCTTATTACTTGAGCTAAATTAAATCTAAAAACACTTTCTTAGGGCACTTTTTCCCGCTCTTTACGATGGCAAAGTTAGATTTTTCACCCGGTCTTTAATAGCGCCGGTGTCGGTACTAACTTCGTTAAATCAAGTAGGCGCTGGATAAATTTTTGCGCTCTTTAAAAAGCTTATTCTTTTACGATTCCAACGACACCAAATAGTCTAGGAAAATTTTAAAAAACAACGGAGATATTTAATAAAAACCATTCCTAAATGTAAAAGAGTTTCAACCGAAATTACAACAAAATGGAGGGTTTTTCAACAAAATGGCCGGTTTTTCACGAAAACCCATTTTTGCTAACTTTCTTATTAGTCGAGATAATTTAATTCTGTAAAAACTTTCTTCGGGCACTTTTTTGCGTACTTTACGATGGCGAAGCCGAAAAAATTTCGGGCCATTATTTGTCCCCGTTTCGGCACCAACTTTGTTATTTCAAATGGGGACCCTATTGTTTTTTCGCAAAAATGAACTGCTTGTCGTTTCCCGATTCTAACGATATATAATTGTTTGGGTCTATTGTAGAAAATAACAAAGTTATTAAAAAAAACCATAATTATTAATTTTACAAATATCAACTTTTGCAAGTTTCTTATTAATCGACATAATTTGATTCTGTAAAAAGTTTCTTAAGGCACTTTTCGACGTACCTCGCGATGGTAAAGCCAAAAAGAATTTTGGGCCATTATTTGTCCCCGTTTCGGCACCAACTTTGTTATTTTAAATAGGGTCCCTATTTGATTACAGCCCAAGATAAGAGCTTATGTTTTTTTCGATTTCAGTAATATATAATTATTAGAAAATATTTCAAAAACATCCAATTTTGAGACTTTTAAAAATCTGGCCATTCGTTTAACAGAGATCTTCGTGCGGTTTAATAAAAGCCCGAGAAAAAGCGATTTTCTTTATCAACAACGAATAAAAAAGAGCAATCCATCCTCCTTTAAACGGAATTGCAATAATTTAAGAACTCGCAAGGACGGCTTTCGATTTAAATAAAAATGCGGGAGAATAAGTGTACGTTTTCAGTCATGTGGCGTCTCATCGACTTCTGCAAAATTTCGGTAAAAACTTATGCGATTTGCACGGCGATGACAGTTCGCTCATCTCAGAAATGTTCAGTTTCAATGGCCCTTTTATTCAAGATCAACTTTTGTTTGGCGAGCTTCCGTTCGCCAGAAATCTGGAAGTTCGTGCATTTTTCCATTTGAATACCTAATACTTCTCGCGGATCTCGGTTCGGAATTTTTGATGGCTTTAAATTTATAATGAAAACTCTAAAAAAGAGGGGCGAGACACAAAGGTGTATTGTATTTTCGTTAACATAACGCGTTATTCGATTCGTTCGCATAAATCTTTACTTAAAAATGAAAATTTCCTGCTACCAAAAGAAATATGGCAGCTCCGGTAATAATGTATTTACAATTCAAATTTGTCGAGTACGATTTTACTATTTAGCCATCCTAGTTTTTCGCCGATAACATTTTAAGGGCCACCAAGCTAAAAGCTGAAGTTATACTTCTTCTGGTGCGATGCGAGTAAAATGTTAGCATGCAATTTGGACAGCACGAAGTTAGCCGTCCAAGAAAGTAAATTAATTAATGTGAATCATGCTTAAAACCGAGTGTGCACATTCGAGCTCAAAGTGGCACATTCCGATCTCGGGAAAATGAAGCGCGCCGCTCCGCGTCGCGCTTCATTTGCCTCCCTCGCTCGGAAATGTGCCACTTTTCGCTCGAACGCGCACATCTTCGTACTTACTAGACTTGTCTACTTTATCCTTAACTCTTCCACATCAAAAAATTCAATTTAGTTTGGTAAATATCGATTTTAAGTTGGAAAAATATATTTACCATAGCAAATGAGTGGAAGGGAGCGAAAAGATACGACAATCGCATCAGTGCGAGCGAGAGAAAACGATTAAAATTATTCAACTGCTTTTTCGTTTAACTTATTGGCCCAAATTATTGTGAATCGTGCTTAAAACCTAGTGTGCGCATTTATTGAATTTAATTGTATTAATTTTTACACGTGCTTACGTTAAATTGCGTTTCGCCAAAGAAGTATAACTTCTACCGCGCGCACAAGAGTTTTATTTTGATTAAAGCGGAAGCGAATCGAATCCAGGAAAAATCAAAGATTTCGTACGTCGTAGAAAGTCAATTAGGGGATGGTATTATAAGGAATTAGGGTAGCGGGTGACCCGGATGCCCTCGAAGGGAGAAAACCCGTACGCACGTCGAATCAAATTTAAGGCCCATATGTGAGGTTTTAAGTCCTTTATGTCCGAACGCCTTTGATGTGCATCATATTACGCGTATATAATATTTTTATCCCGAATTTTGCTGCGTCTTATTATTCCCCCACGTTAGGACAACGCGAATAGAAAATGATCAGGATCGTTACTGTAACAAGTAGACCGCACCAAGTATTTTGAATAACCCTCGATTCGTGATATTCGATACCATATTCATTGTCGTAACAATAAACCCAACAAGCTCGTCACGTAATTGGTCGTTATATCGCGAAATGCTTGTTTACAAACCCAAGTCTTTTTAGCGAAACAGACTCGACGAGGGAATAATACCAATCTTCTTTTTTTACGGGTTTTTTTAGATCCATTCAAAAATCATCAAGTTGTATTTCATCTGTCTAAAGTTTTAAAGTATCGAGTTCTTTACAATAGACCTTTTTTATTATAAGATGTACAGTCATAACACAAACAAATAAAAACTACAAATGATCTATAGGTACTCCCTAAACAAGATAAATTCCATTATGAATACAGGATTTATCATTTTTTCGGAATTAAATAAAATAATACTAAAGCCACACGTTTAAATTTATTTGTGTTGTAAATGGGCTTGAGAAAACCTATTATTTTGTAAAATAAGACTCAAGAGCAGTTTATTTTTAAACATAATTTTACCCTTATATTTTATAACTCAATTACTAGCAGAGATATCTTTAAAAACTTTCTAAATTACAGATCCTTATATTGTTTAATGTAAGATTAAATTGTTAAAAGTATTCAGCGTCACTTTTGAAGAGGAAACGTACTAACAAAGCGTTTTATAAATGAAGAAGAACAAAATTGATAAGTAGGGTGAGCGTACCAGTTCCAAACCAGTTAAGGACAAATTTTGACTTTGAAATGCTCTGAACTGGTATTATGTAGTTTTCACGTAGAAATGTATAAATAAAATTGTTTATTGTTTATTAACATTGCAATATTGATGAATTATTTGAATCCAAATATTTCAGTTTTTTATAGATTTCGTGAACAATACCAAAAACGGGAATGCACCTAAGGTTGACCACTGCGCTCCAATCAATAACCACTTTTGCACCTATAGTTGACCACTAAAAAACTAATGAAGAAAAGGTAGCTAATTGAAAGTAAAACACTATTTTGTTAGACAAATTGACTTTCATGTATTGACTGAAAGTTTCTCTTGAATTACAACCAATTTTTAAATGTTGGCCTTATTTTAGCGTCTTTGCTAATTCGTCGAAGTACTTCAACAAATTTTCCTCTGTATAATTAAAAAATGTAATCATAATGTTCACGTCCAATATATTTTAATAATGTTGAATGTTCGCTGGAATTGGACACTCAATAAAACAACAATTGTTAAATTTGCAACGTTTCGTTTATTTATTGAAACTTTATCAAGCAACTTAACAACACAAAAAGGATTTTAACCATCAAAACTCAAAAATTCTACATGCTTCAAACATGTTTGACCATTAAACATTAAAAATTATTAAAAAATGTGTTTTTGTGGGGCTTCTTCAATATATAACCACGAGAAACAAAGTTAAAACTCTAATCTGGTCAACCATAGAAACACTTTTTTTACTACTGTGTACCAATAGTAAACCAGTTGGTCAACAATAGGAACTCAGTACAAAGTGTGTTCCAGTAATTAACCACCTTTAAAAACACTTGATAATGTCATTAATAATTAAAAATAGCAGCTCATAGCTCTTAAATAAACACTAAATTTTTCAAATAATACAAGTTTATGACAATAATTAGGACGTAATAGGTGATATTAAAAGATTTAACTTAGCATGTCAACGTGCACTTCTAAATGTATTGGCGGTTTGGGACTGGTACACCCACCCTACTTCTGTTTACAAAATCTCGCCTTTAAAAATGAATTAAAAGCGACCCAGATTTAAAAATCGCAGTTCAAATAATCGATATAGGTACATCTTTCTGCAAAGAAATACCCAGCATAATGGTTTTCTTTGTACGACCAGCTCTTTTGCATAAATATTTAAATAAACAATCCGTACAATAAATTAATATTGCAACCAACACATGAAAACCTTCAACCTTCATCAAGAACTTCTACAATACCAGTATCTTCAAGAACTATGCAAAAATCAAAATAAGCAATCAATTTCTCCAACAGCATTATTGCAATTCTTCTATTTGGGTGATGTCATTATATAGAAATCTTTGGACAATCATATAAGTTGCAGCCTTCGTATATTTTAATAAAAGCAAAAATATTGTTTTGCTGCAAAAACCAGTTTCATAAACTTCCACAAATGTGTTCTATGTTGAAGAGTCGCAGATGCACCACAATGGTTAAACGTTCAACACCGTTCCGATTGTTAATTCTCTTCATATTCTGCAATACAGCACGAAGTGAATGTAAGTACCATCACGAATCAACCAATTTCCTTTTTCAAAATGTGATTTACAAAAGTAGCAACAGAATGTACCACCCCGAATGGAGAAAAAGCCGAATGCAAGTCGCTTTTCGCCTGTGAGCAACTACAAAGCGCCATATCAAACCCAAAATCGGCGAAATTCGTGGAGGCCTCCAAATGCGGCGATTTCAAAGTCTGCTGCGGCTCGGACGTCGATTATAAAAACGTGATACCGTCTTTGGCTGCTCAAAAATCGCACAAGCCCACCAGGGACGAATTGGCACAGTCTGAGACACTCCGAAGACAATTTGTTTTAAAAAAATTATTACCCACGACCGACTACTGCGGTTATCAGCATTCCGACGACCATTACATAGACGATAACCAAACAGCTCTCGACGAGTTTCCTTGGCTGGTGCACATGCCCTACGAAGGCAGATTTACAGGTCCACGTTACGCATCCGAATTTAAGTGCTCGGGAGTTTTAATCAGCAACAGATATATCTTGACTTCCATCTATTGCGGTTCTGATGGCTTCTTGTAAGTATTCCAACAGATTAATTATTACCTCAAATTGATTTAATGATGTTTGTAGAGATTCGGTCAGAATTGGACAGTACAACAAAAGGCAAAACGTGACCTGCGAAGAACACCCAGAATTTAAAGAGTGTACGGAACCCGTCATCGAGCGTCTAATCTACAGGAAAACGGACATCCCCAACACACGTCTTCTTCTCCTTGCCATAGAGAAACCCATCGAGTTCTCAGGTACCATTTTAGTTTTTTGTGTACTTTTAATTATTGTGTTTGCGTAGATTACGTAAGGCCAATTTGTTTGCCCTTAAGTGAGAAGCAAAGGGCGAAGGTCGGAGATACTCTTGCGACGTCTGGATGGGGCGAAGAAGATATTCAAGGTAAGCGAATTGTTTTTTTTTATAAATACCGAAGACTAAGAAAATTGCTCGTAGGAAGAAATGTTACAATCAAGAAGAAGCTTGACCACACTTTGTTGAACGCCACTTTTTGTAAAGATGAGGACCCCGTAAAGAATATGTGTCTCAAACCTAAGGAAAATAATACCGGTGCAGTATGTACGGGGGATCAAGGGGGCCCAATAATGTACCAGCACAGGCACCAATGGTTTGCCGCAGGAGTTTTGCATTTTCGTTATGATACAGAGAAATGTAGTAATAACGTTGTTACCAATACTGAAAGGCTAACCCAAGATGCCATCGATGGCATTTTGGATTTTATGTTTTACACCGGCTATAGTTTCGTATAAGTTCTTGCAATGCTTCTGTTTGCATCTAACATTAAAATAATTTTGAATTTAATAACTTTAGTATTTAATTTTGATGATGTCATATCTCATTACAAAACAAACAAATATAGAAAATATCAACCAGTTTTATTGTTAAATGCATTTAAAAGATATCTGGTAGCAGAATATTAAAGTAAATAAATAACATTATTAGAATATTAAAAAGGTTATAGATTAATATACACATCTATAAATAATTAAACCCAAAAATTTAAGATTTAAATAAATTCTAAGGATTTGATTAAAATTTCAAAGAAATAAATTGAAAAAAAACTGGACCAAAAGTACAATTTTTTTTATAACCAAGAGTTGCAGCTCTTTAATATAAATAAATAAATAAAACATTAAAAGAAACAATTTGCCCAAAACTAAAATTAAAAGTCAACTTCCAAAACAGAGTTTTTGCATTGCTTTAGTTATATGATGCTATTATATATATAAGAACTTTTAAATAATTGTTTATATTTATAGCCTTGTTTACAGCCTTCGTATTGTTTAATAATAGCAAAAATATTGATTTGCTTCAAAACCAGTTTTATAAACTTATACAAATCTATTAATGTTGAAGAATCGCAGAAGCAATGAAATGGTTGAACGTTTAACACCATTCATATTCTTAATTATAATCATCTTTAGCGGCAAAGCACACAGTGAACGTAAGTCAATCATAAGTTAATTAAATTTCTTTTTGAAAAAGTGCTTCATAAAATTAGGAACAGTACACCCTTTAGATGACCATAATTCGAAAGAATATGCCACCTACGTACAATTGGGGATGTCCGATACACTTAGAAGAGAATTTGCTTTAAAAAAATTATTACCAACGACCGATTACTGCGGTTATCAGCACTCCGACGACCACTACATCGAAAATAGCCAAACAGCTCTCGACGATTTTCCTTGGCTGGTGCACATCCCTTATCGGAGTAGTTATTTACATCCAACTCCAGGATCTGACTATAAATGCTCCGGATTCTTAATTAGCAATAGAGTTGTCCTAACATCCAGCTCCTGCGCTTCTGATGGTTTTTTGTAGGTAGCTCAAGGTTTTATCAATTTTTTTTAAATTCGCTTAAACCTTTTAGAAACACCGTCAAACTTGGACAGTACCACAAGAAGCAAAATGTAACGTGCGAAGAAAGCTTGAATTTTAAAGAATGCACCGAACCTGCAATTGAACTTCGAGTACTAAGAAAAGACGATATCACCGGTACACATCTTTTACTTCTTGTCTTAGAAAAACCCGTTATATTTTCAGGTATTACTTTTGCCTTTGTGTATTTCTCATATTTGATATATTTTTTTCGTTTTTAGATTATGTAAGACCCATTTGTTTGTCTTTGGAAGAAAAGCAGAGGCCGAAGGTTGGCGATACTGTTGTGACTTCTGGATGGGGCGAAGCAGATGTAAAAGGTAAACGTTTTTCTATATGCGAATTGAGAATTAAAAAAGACTAAATTTAGGTAGAAATGTAACGATCAAAAAGAAGCTCGAGCATACTTTGGTTAACGCTAGTTTTTGTGAGGATGAAGATCCTGTGAAGAGTATGTGTAGCAAGCCTAAGCCAGGCAATTCTGGTGCTGTTTGTAATGGAGACGAAGGGGGTCCAATAATGTACCAATATAAGCATCAATGGTTTGCTGCAGGTATTTTGCATTACCGTTTTAAAAGCGAGAACTGTAGTACCAAAATTGTTGAAAATACTGAGAGACTAACTTCAAATGACATCGATGGCATTTTGGATTTTATGTTTTACACTGTCTACAGATTGCTATAAATTTTTCAAAAGCTGCTTTTGTATCCAATATTGAATAATTTTGAACCTAATAACGTTAGTGTCAGAATCGTAATTAACCCTTGATATACAAAAAAAAACCGAATTTGATGAGTCCGAAAAAAACTATTAATTTGGCTCAACTTAACTGTTATGAGCATACACAAATAACATAAAATAAATAATTAATAGTTTTAAAATATTTTGAAATATATAGAGCAGTGTTTCCCAATCTTTTTTTAACATTCCTCACCTAAGTCATTCGAAAATTTTGATGTATATAATATATAACATATAAATATTTTTTTATATTTAAAAATTGAATTATTCCATAAATGAAGTCTAATTACAACTTGTCCAAGACACAAGATTTAGGTTTTAGCAAGAAATCGCTAGGAAATTATTAAGAAAATGAAACAATAAGTAAATTTTAAAACATGAACTAAAAATATTTTTATATCGATAGCTGAATTTGTGATAACGCGAATTATTTTAGTTTCTCTTCAACTTCGACCTATCGAGGTTTGACTGTATTTAATTTTATAAATTTAATATTTCTGAACAATTAAGATAATTTATTTATTGAGTTTTCTCCCAAAATTAATTTTATTTGCGTAAATTAATGATCTTCAAAGTTTTTGAAAAACCACAAATTCTGTATTTACTCTATTTGAGTTTTCTGAAAATACATAATAATTTTTCATCAAAATTTCCTTTTAAATTTACCGAATAAAGTTTTGTTTTATTCAATTTGTGTTATACAAAAAAAATTGATAATTAAAAATTTCTAAAGTTCTTAAATATATTTTAAAAATTTTCCAAGTTATTAATTTATTTAATTTGAGTTGTCTAAAAACTTAAAATAATTTATTCTTCGAGTTTACTTTAATAATTTTGCTATATGTATAAAACTGAATTTCATTCTATGTAAAAAAAAACCGGTGCATGTATTTATGTGCGCACGTTAGAAGTAATACTTCTTTGGCGCGGCTAATTTAAATATAACAACGTGCTATGTTGCGCTTGTGTATAGCTAGACCAGTGGTTATCAAACTATATGTTACTGCGCATATGTCGTTTTATTTGAATACATTGCTATTTCCTTTTTAAATCCAAAAAGTAATTTAAACAAATTGAATAAATACGAAGATGTGCGCGTTCGAGCGAAAAGTGGCACATTTTCGAGCGAGGAAGCAAATGAAGCGCGACGCGGGCGCGCGCTCATTCCAGATCGGAAATGTGCCACTAACTCGAATGCACACTCGGCTTTAAGCACACTTTACAAGAATTAATTTACTCTCTGACAATTCGCAATTAAATATTAGAGAATTATATTAATAACAAAATTTCCAAATCGCCAATTTTGTGCCTTTTAACAAAATTATTGTTGAAAACAAACCTTTTTCGGAACATAAAATTGAATACCGTTCTTGACGTCTTAGAGACGTCATTGTATGTCAAGGGGTTAAATTAAAACTTAAAATTTTGAATTTTATTATTATATGTTTAATAAATGTGAAAAAAAAAACAAATAGCTTTAATGTAGATATATAAACAATTAAATTGAAAATAAAACAAATATGTATTTTTCTTCAGACTGTGTAAAGTCTCAAAATACCTAAATAATTTAGAAGAAAAACTCAACCAAAGGTGCAACTTGTTTTTATAACAAAGAGTTGTAGCTCTCTTGCATAAATAAATATATAAAACGTTAAAAGGTTAATTTTGCAATGAACCCATGAACACCTTTAACCTTCATCAAGAATTTGTCCACCTAAATTACATTAATTTCATTAATTTAAATTTAATTACTGAAGTTAAATATTTGAAGATGTTGTATTTTGAATATCATAATGTACGAATATTATATACCAAGTTTGGCCAGAATCTATTCATTAGTTTTTGAATTATAACATGTTCCATTTTATTTGGCCAGCAGTGTATGATGCTATTATATAAGAACTTTTAAATAATTGTTTATATTTATAGCCTTGTTTACAGCCTTCGTATTGTTTAATAATAGAAAAAATATTGATTTGCTTCAAAACCAGTTTTATAAACTTATACAAATCTATTAATGTTGAAGAATCTCAGAAGCAATGAAATGGTTGAACGTTTAACACCATTCATATTCTTAATTATAATCATCTTTAGCGGCAAAGTACACAATGAACGTAAGTCAATCATAAGTTAATTAAATTTCTTTTTTAAAAAGTGCTTCATAAAATTAGGAACAGTACACCCTTTAGATGACCATAATTCGAAAGAATATGCCACCTACGTACAATTGGGGATATCCGATACACTTAGAAGAGAATTTGCTTTAAAAAAATTATTACCAACGACCGATTACTGCGGTTATCAGCACTCCGACGACCACTACATCGAAAATAGCCAAACAGCTCTCGACGATTTTCCTTGGCTGGTGCACATCCCTTATCGGAGTAGTTATTTACATCCAACTCCAGGATCTGACTATAAATGCTCCGGATTCTTAATTAGCAATAGAGTTGTCCTAACATCCAGCTCCTGCGCTTCTGATGGTTTTTTGTAGGTAGCTCAAGGTTTTATCAATTTTTTTTAAATTCGCTTAAACCTTTTAGAAACACCGTCAAACTTGGACAGTACCACAAGAAGCAAAATGTAACGTGCGAAGAAAGCTTGAATTTTAAAGAATGCACCGAACCTGCAATTGAACTTCGAGTACTAAGAAAAGACGATATCACCGGTACACATCTTTTACTTCTTGTCTTAGAAAAACCCGTTATATTTTCAGGTATTACTTTTGCCTTTGTGTATTTCTCATATTTGATATATTTTTTTCGTTTTTAGATTATGTAAGACCCATTTGTTTGTCTTTGGAAGACAAGCAGAGGCCGAAGGTTGGCGATACTGTTGTTACTTCTGGATGGGGCGAAGCAGATATAAAAGGTAAACGTTTTTCTATATACGAATTGATAATTAAAAAGACTAAATTTAGGTAGAAATGTAACGATCAAAAAGAAGCTCGAGCATACTTTGGTTAACGCTAGTTTTTGTGAGGATGAAGATCCTGTGAAGAGTATGTGTAGCAAGCCTAAACCAGGCAATTCTGGGGCTGTTTGTAATGGAGACGAAGGGGGTCCAATAATGTACCAATATAAGCATCAATGGTTTGCTGCAGGTATTTTGCATTACCGTTTTAAAAGCGAGAACTGTAGTACCAAAATTGTTGAAAATACTGAGAGACTAACTCCAAATGACATCGATGGCATTTTGGATTTCATGTTTTACACAGTCTACAGATTGCTATAAATTTTTCAAAAGCTGCTTTTGTATCCAATATTGAATAATTTTGAACCTAATAACGTTAGTGTCAGAATCGTAATCAACCCCTTGACATACAAAAAAAACCGAATTTGATGAGTCCGAAAAAAACTATTAATTTGGCTCAACTTAACTGTTATGAGCATACACAAATAACATAAAATAAACAATTAATAGTTTTAAAATATTTTGAAATATGTAGAGCAGTGTTTCCCAATCTTTTTTTAACATTCCCCACCTAAGTCATTCTAAAATTTTGATGCATATAATATATAACATATAAATATTTTTTTATATTTAAAAATTAAATTATTCGATAAATGAAGCCTAATTATAACTTGTTCAAGCCACGAGATTTAGGTTTTAGCAAGAAATCACTAGGAAATTATTAAGAAAAAGAAACAATAAGTAAATTTTAAAAACAAACTAAAAATATTTTTATATCGATAGCTGAATTTTGATAACGCGAATTATTTTAGTTTCTCTTCAACTTCGACCTTTTCGAGGTTTGACTGTATTTAATTTTATAAATTTAATATTTCTGAACAATTAAGATAATTTATTTATTGAGTTTTCTCCAATATTAATTTTATTTGCGTAAATTAATGATCTTCAAAGTTTTTGAAAACCACAAATTCTGTATTTACTCTATTTGAGTTTTCTGAAAATACATAATAATTTTTCATCAAAATTTCCTTTTAAATTTACCGAATAAAGTTTTGTTTTATTCAATTTGTTATACAAAAAAAATTGATAATTAAAAATTTCTAAAGTTCTTAAATATATTTTAAAAATTTTCCAAGTTATTAATTTATTTAATTTGAGTTGTCTAAAACTTAAAATAATTTATTCTTCGAGTTTACTTTAATAATTTTGCTAAATGTTTAAAACTGAATTTCATTCCATGTAAAAAAAACCGGTGCATGTATTTATGTACGCACGTTAGAAGTAATACTTTTTTGGCGCGACTAAATTAAATATAACAACGCGCTATGTTGCGCTTGTGTATAGCTAGACCAGTGGTTATCAAACTATATGTTACTGCGCATATGTCGTTTTATTTGAATACATTGCTATTTCCTTTTTAAATCCAAAAAGTAATTTAAACAAATTGAATAAATACGAAGATGTGCGTGTTCGAGCGAAAAGTGGCACATTTTCGAGCGAGGAAGCAAATGAAGCGCGACGCGGGCGGCGCGCTTCATTCCAGATCGGAAATGTGCCACTTGAGCTCGAATGCACACTCGGCTTTAAGCACACTTTACAAGAATTAATTTACTCTCAGACAATTCGCAATTAAATATTACAGAATTATATTAATATCAAAATTCCCAAATCGCCAATATTGTGCCTTTTAACAAAATTATTGTTGAAAACAAACCTTTTTCGGAACATAAAATTGAATATAGTTCTTGACGTCTTAGAGACGTCATTGTATGTCAAGGGGTTAAATTAAAACTTAAAATTTTGAATTTTATTATTATATGTTTAATAAATGTGAAAAAAAAAACAAATAGCTTTAATGTAGATATATAAACAATTAAATTGAAAATAAAACAAATATGTATTTTCTTCAGACTGTGTAAAGTCTCAAAATACCTAAATAATTTAGAAGAAAAACTCAACCAAAGGTGCAACTTGTTTTTATAACAAAGAGTTGTAGCTCTCTTGCATAAATAAATATATAAAACGTTATAAAGGTTAATTTTGCAATGAACCCATGAACACCTTTAACCTTCATCAAGAATTTGTATAAGAAGGACCGATATTTTATCATCAAGAATTTTGCCAATACCAAAATGGGTAGCCAACGTCCAAACCAGAGTTATTGTATTGCTTTTATTTATCTTTATTTATTTATTTATTTATCTTTAAATAATTGTTTAAATTATAGCCTTGTTTACAGCCTTCGCATCGTTTAATAAAAGCAAAAGTATTGATTGGTTTCAAAACCAGTTCCACAAACTTCAACAAATCTGTTAATGTTGCAGAATCTCAGAGGCACGCAATGGTTCAACATTTCACACCTTTTCTATTTTTAATTATAATCATTGTTTGCGACAAAGTCCACGGTGACGAATGTAAGTTAATCATAAATTAATTAATTTCCTTTTTTAAAAAGTGCTTAATAAAAGTAGCAACAGAATGCACCACCCCGAATGGAGAAAAGGCCGAATGCAAGTCGCTCTTCGCTTGTGAGAAACTACAAAGTGCTATATCAAATCCAAAATCGGCAAAATTCGTGGAGGCCTCCAAATGCGGCGATTTCAAAGTCTGCTGCGGCTCGGACGTCGATTACAAAAATGCAGTACCGTCCTTAGATAATCGTAATTCAAAAGAATTAACCATGCAAGAATTGGCAGAGTCCGATACGCTTAGAAGAGAATATGTTTTAAATAAATTATTACCAACGACCGATTACTGCGGTTATCAGCATTCTGACGATCATTTCATCGAAGGTAGTCAAACAGCTCTCGACGAATTTCCTTGGCTGGTGCACATCCCTTATCAGAGTAGTTATTTACATCCAACGCCAGGATCCGAATTTAAATGCACCGGATTCCTAATTAGCAATAGATTTGTTATAACGTCCACCTTTTGTACTTCCGATGGCTTCTTGTAAGTATCTGACCAATTTATTTATCTTTGGCAATTTACTTGAACCCTTTAGGAACACGGTGAAACTTGGACAGTACCATAAGAAGCAAAACGTGTCCTGCGAAGAAAGCTTGAATTTTAAAGAATGTACTGAACCTGCAATTGAACTTGGAGTAGCAAGAAAAACCGATATCCCCAATACAAATCTTTTCCTCCTTGCCTTAGAAAAACCCATTGTGTTCACAGGTGTTACTTTTGTCTTTGTGTATTTTTTTATTATTAATCGTTTGGTTTCTTAGATTACGTAAGACCGATTTGTTTGCCTTTGAAAGAAAAACAGAGACCAAAGATTGGTGATACTGTTGCGACTTCTGGATGGGGCGAAGAAGACATAAAAGGTAAACGTTTTTCTATAATGTGAATTGTGAATTAAAAAGACTAAATTTAGGTAGAAATGTAACGATCAAAAAGAAGCTCGAGCATACTTTGGTTAACGCTAGTTTTTGTGAGGATGAAGATCCTGTGAAGAGTATGTGCAGCACGCCTAAGCCAGGCAATTCTGGTGCTGTTTGTAATGGAGACGAAGGGGGTCCAATAATGTACCAATATAAGCATCAGTGGTTTGCTGCAGGAATCTTGCATTATCGTTTTAATACAGAGAAATGTAGTACTAAGATTGTTAAAAATACTGAGAGAATAACTCAAAATGTCATCGATGGAATTTTAGATTATATGTTTTACATGGGCTTTACCTTAAAATAAGTTCTAGGGAAGTTTTCTTTTTTATACAAAATCATTTTGAATCTAATAGCTTTAATCCCAGAATCTTAATTAAACTAATATTTGTAAAGCTTTTTGTATCTAACATAAAATAATTTTGAATTTAATAACTTTGGTCCCAAAATCATAAATAAATTAAAACAATAAGTTTTGTATTTAATTTTAATGATATCATATCTAATTATAAAATAAATAAATTTAGAAAACATCAAACAGTTTTATTTATAAAATTTTGTATTTAAATGCAAGGCTATCAAAACAAATAGATTATGTATAAACAATTAAGTCGTAAAATATAATATTTAAATTATCATCCTCAGTATTTAAATAAATCCCAAAAAAACTAGTAACTCAAAATCAAAAACCAATATAGTTAAAAATCAAACAGCATTTTAAATGAGTTTAACTAAGAATTACATCATAAAATTATGAATACCTTTGTTATAATTAAAAATAATTAAATACCTTTCAAGAAATAAATTATTACTTATTGAAAAAATATCCTGGAAGCATTACTTGTGTTTTCATAAACAATCATGTTCAACTTTAAAAAAATAGCTATGCAAATAATATTTCAATAGAATTTATTAAGCATCAATATGATCAACAATCCATTGAAGAACGTCATCAGTAATTGCAGAACCAACAGCAGGGTCATCCTTGGCACAAGGCTTATAATGAGTATCAAACACATTGATAAGAATGCCCTCCAAAACCCAACGGTCATTATCTTTGTACATTATGGGCTACCCTCATCCCCATTGCAAGGCTGACCTTTGCTATCATTCTGCACTTTAACACAAATATCATATTTGTTATTCAGGTCTTTGATCTGCCCCGATTTAAGGCAATCATCTTTGGCAACCACTCCAAGTTTCACCTCCTTCTTGGTCACCGTATTTTTACCTAAAATCAACTAATTACTTCCCAGAGACTAAGAAAAATAATCAACAGTAAACCTTCGACATCTGTCAATCCCCAACCAGAAGTGTAAACATCGGAGGAAGAATCGAGCTCCTTAAAGTTATCGAAAGGCAAACAAATCGGTTTAACTCGATCTATAAAAAAACGCTTTAGAAAAACCAACGATTAAAAACGAATTAGCTGAGAGACCATTAAAATCGATGTCTTTGGCCAACTTAAGAAGGATTATATCTTTGTGTTCGTTGGTTATTCTTTTTTCAACTTCGATCGTCGTGGTGTCTTTAAGATCGGTCGTATCGTAAGCCCCAATCGTGACATTCGTTCTAAAATGAATTTCTCTTCAACTCTTTAGTATTTCAACAATGTTAACTTACAGAACGAATTGCAGACTCGACTTGTTCGTGATTATGAAACGTTTATTGATAATAACGCCGGCACAGCGGACATGGGCATCGGGATTTTCGGTTCTCGTTGCAAGAGGGATGTACACCACCCATGGAAATTTATTTTCGGAAGTCGCACTTGTTTCAACCCCACATTCATCCCTCGCCGGTATTAAGCCGTTTTTAGACTCATATTTCAAGGCGTTCGAACGAGCGAAAACACAAAGGAAGACAAATAAACAGAGACCTCGCATTTTTACCAACGATGGTCGTTCTACAACTGGAAAGGCTAACTGGTTGGAGATGCTTAAATATACATTTTTAAACGGCGATAACGCATGTGACGAAGTCATCATAAATTCAGAAAACTGACGAAGGGTCAATTCTAGTTCTTTGATAATCTTTATCTTCGAGCTAAGAACAACAGCAAATTGTCCGAATAAAAATTTTTGATGTTTCTGTGCCCCTTGGGCTCCTCTCCGAGTTTGATAATTTCAAAAATGTCAGTTACCAAGTCAAAAATGGACAAGGTCAAAATGCAGGTGTAGGTTGCCTTAATTCTTAAGCACACATCTTATTGTTTACTGTTTTACATATGTTGGTTGCAAAAATTAAACAGATTTATCAAAATTAAATATGTACTTAATGAGATTGATCTTACTTGAATAATTAAAAAATATGTTATCTATCGTTTGATTTATGTAAGCGAGCCGAGATAATAAAATGTATAATAATTTTTATTATCGCGTTACTTGCAGTAATCGTTTCTGTTAAAATATAATTCCGACAACAATAACCTGACGTAATAACCAATAAAGGAGCTGATGAAGCGAAATGTCCCCTGTTTCATAACCGATGCTGAACATCGTACACTTATTGTGGTGTTAAGGGTGGATACTCGATTAAGCCAAAGATGAGGAGAAGTTACATAACATTTAAGAGGGCGCATCAATTTATAACCACGTTTTCTGTTTAGTGGCACAAAATTATTTATAGATTGTAATCAGAAGAGGTAATAAGCTTTTATGTTAGGGCTTCCAATCTCGCAGGATAACAATTTTTCCAAGTTCACCCCTTCCCCGTTTAATTCCAAATCAATTATCTTTGGATTAAGATTTTTATCCTTTGAGGGGTTATAGAAATTGAAAAATTGTTTTTAAGAAAATCGACCAAGACCCACAGGCTCAAATTTTGTCCTTTTCGATTACTAAAAGCCTAATTTAATTATTTATTCGAGAGCAATAAACAGATTTTGTTGCAATATGCCAGAGTGACCAATTTTCAGCAGTTTTATGTTTCAGCTTTAATCAGAAAATGAGTATTTTTGATATCGAGAATTACATAATTATTTATATACGATGCTTAAGTCACGTAAGCCCATAGCAAAACATTGCTTCCAACACAAATACACAATTCAAATAATAAAACAATATTAAAAAAGCCATTAAAATAATAACTTATTCGGTTATTAATAAGTTGTACAAGTTTGAATTAATTTGTTGAACTAATAAGTATTAATTTCAGTGGCTCTCTTTCATAAGAAAAAATCATCCTACCTTTATCGATGTTGTTCTTTGTGGGCTGTTGGAGAAGGCCATTCGATCAACACCCTCAAACCCCCGAGTTTAACACTCCCGATATTTTATTTAAATTAATGTTCGATTTTTAAATCGGCAAAAAAAACACATTTTTTATACGAACGAATAAGCTATTATTATAAAGGACAACTCTTTTGTACTGGGAGGGCTTTAATCGGTTTTAAGACTACGGATCAAAAACGCACTACCCGGAAAACGGTTCGAAAAACGAGCACTATTTGAGGGTGAAACCGTTGGCATGGATCCAGATGCAACTAAAGAAAATTGTGTTAAATACGTTGTAAATAATTATTCCAATAATTGCTTCCACAAAGATTAATTAAAAAACAACAGCGCTTGAGACTTTAGATACCTGGTTAAATATAATAAAAAATTTAAAAGACACATACCTATATTAACGTTTTAGTAGTTCTTCCAAAAGCAACCCCTTAGGACTGGTTTACTGCCTTATAAGCATTCCGACTTGGATTCGACATCTGTAAAGACAAAAATCTAATTAATTTTACAATCATAATTGTTCCTATTCAAAATTAGTACATTTTTCTTTGGTTTCATTAAGCTCAATTTTATATTTTTTTTTAATTAATTTTCTAATGAAGAAAATCTTACCATAGCATTAATTGTGCTTCGAGCCCTTTCACAAATTATTTTTTCTATTGAAAAATATTTTAGGTACTTGCATTTGTTGTAATTTAAAACATTTAATAACAAAGCGAACCGTACTGCATTAACGGTAGAAGTGCAATGGCCAAAATTTTAACGGTTTCGAAAATCGTATACTGAACAAGCGTTGCAAAAGTAGTCTTTAAATACAAAGGAAATAGTATTTCGTTTTCTATAAACAATAAAATCGGAAATGTTATCGTAATTTATTCAAAAAGATTAGAACTCGAATTAAAGATAACTTTCGCAAACAGCCTGTTGCAAAAATCAATAAAATTTCAAAACACATTGCCAAGGTGTTATTTAACCCTCCGCATACTAGGTGACTAAATGTCACATGCCATACTAGGTGGGGTTTGCCATACCCCGAAAATAAAATGAAATAAAATCCACGAAATTGTACTTTATGACAGTTCAATGATAAGAAATATATTTTAATAATTAATAATAAATAGATTTAAGTAAAACACATTGTATCTTCTCGCTCCCTTCCACTCATTGCTATGGTAAATACGTTTTTCGAATATAAAATCGATATTTACTAAATTAAATTAAAATTTTTGATTTGAAGGAGTCAAGTAAATTTATATTAATGTAATAAATACGAGGATGTGCGCATTCGAGCGAAAAGTGGCACATTTCCGAGCGAGGGAGGCAAATGAAGCGCGACGCGGAGCGGCGCGCTTCATTTTCCCGAGATCGGAATGTGCCACTTTGAGCTCGAATGTGCACACTCGGTTTTAAGCACGATTCACAATAAAATAGACAAAATATTGGATAACATCGTTCCCTCTCGCTCGTACTTATGAATTTGTCGTATATTTTCGCTCGCTCCCACTCATTGCTATGGTAATTTCGTTTTTCGAACATAAAATCAATTTTTACAATATTAATTTAATTTTTTGATTTGAAAGAGCGAAGGATAAAGTAAACAAATCTAATTAACACGAAGATGTGCGCATTCGAGCGAAAAGTGGCACATTTCCGAGCGAGGGAGGCAAATGAAGCGCGACGCGAGCGGCGCGCTTCATTTTCCCGAGATCGGAATGTGCCACTTTGAGCTCGAATGTGCACACTCGGTTTTAAGCACGATCACCAAGGGTCCCGTTTTAATAAAAAAAATTGGTCACGTTAGTTATACCCCACCTCGTACACGGAAGATTAAAAGGTTTAATAATTATGCTAAGCCTTTTAAGTTAGAATAGAATGTGCCCTAAAGCTGTCTTATAAAATTTGGAAATCTTAGCTCCACGAACATTGTATAAATTTATTTATTTATATCTAATTTAGATTGTTGAGAGACCTTAAAAAATTCCAAAATAAACACTAACATATACAGGCGAACCTCGATAAGTCGAAGTTGAAGGGAAATTAAAAATAATTCGAGTTATCAAAAATTCGATTTATCGATATAAAAATATTAACATTGAAATAGGCAAGTCCTAGGAAAACAGGTTCGAGTTACCAAAAATTCGGCTTATCGAGGTTCGACTGTACATTAAAATTAATCCAAATACAATCGCCATTTCCAAAATATTATAAAATAAATTGTTTGCTACATATAATAATTAATGAAGACAAAGGTCCCCCTACTAACGTTTTTTCCCTAGGTTAATTTAGATTGATTTAGCAAAAACAAAAATTTGATGCAGCATAATGGAAAAACGCAGCAAGGGTTACAAATGAAAATTCGAATAGACAAAGCAGATTATAAATGAAACCAGGCGCGATAATAGGATATTATGTTTTGAAATTAAATTATCGATTGGTCCGTTTATTAATTTTTCATCGGAAAAAATTTACGAGACAAACTCGCAGCAATTACGTTATCAAATACTGTATTATTTTCCAATATTAATCACTTCCGAACAAACCGAAATTAAAATGTATGAATGCAAACTCATTTTAAAAGTAATAAACTTGCGACCCACATCCGCCTATATCGTTATTGAAATTTCTAATGGTCATTTATGCAGATGGAAAGCCAAAAATCGAGCAGAAATATTTGATTTTGCAGCCCGCCTTTCATCCTAAAAATCGACATCCCTTATTTGGGCGCCACCGAAAGCGTCCTTTGTCTTTTCCTCCGATTTGTTTTTCGAAAGGCGAAAAAGCGACGCGTATATTTTTGTGAACCCCCATGTGTGTTCGGTGACACTTATTAATGGTCGTTGGGAGCGCATTTTTGGGCCAGTAATAAAGAGAGCGGAATTAAAAACTCGTAACGAGGCTCGTGGGGGCGCATCCGACCCCTAACTCACTATTAACTTTCCTATCAGGAATGTTGCTATCAGCTTTGCACCGGACGCACGTTGTATTAACTCCAGATTACCCCTCCGGTCCTCGTATAATTTTTATTTTAGAGCCATCCGAAATTTTATTCTGACAATTTGTGGGCGTAAGTCCGTGTTTATCATCTCGACAGAAATAAATTTTTATCTTCCGCTCGAAGTCCGCAATTAAAACAAAAGGAACGGGCATTAGGAAAATAATAAGCTCCAATTAGTGGAGCAATGAAATACAGGCCCTAATCCTACTTTAAAACGACGCCACAAAAACCAGACCAAACTTTTATAATATTTTAAGCTTTAACGTTCTTACATTAAAGGTGCTGCTATATTTTACTTTATTTTTTCAGTTTCTAAAGCCGCACCAACTTTATTATATTGGGGTGTAAATTTTATTTCTTATTAAAGCTTTGCTTTCGCTAATTTTTTATTAAGCTCTCCCCCATCCTAAAACACTGCATAAAGCTTATCTTTAAACACCCACCAAGGAATATTATAAAACGATTTTTGATAAAAGAAGAGCTTATCCATAGTCTGTCTATACGTAAATAGATAGTAGTTTTCTAATAATGGTTCAGATAACTTTGTGTGTAAATACAGCCCTGATATTTTAACAGAGTACTAATATATATTTTCTTTAACTAGAAAAAAATCAAGATGGTTGTAACGAAATTAGAAGTTGTATAAAACAAATTATTTTCCACAGCTCGTTTATATGTCAGTAAACACCAATTCTTTAAAAAATCGGTACACTACCATCGGCTAAAAATAGAGACTTGAATATTTATTATGTTGTTAATATAACACTATTTTAACCAGAAAAAAAAACGGGGTTATTGTGACTAACTCACAACCCTTATAATAAAATTGTTCCCCATGACCCAATTATACATAAATAAAAACTAATATTTAAAATATTGTATAGCTATCTTTGTGTAGAAATACGGCCCTGATATTTTGACAGAGTACTAATACATCTTTTCTTGAACTAGAAAAAAATCAAGGTGGTTGTAACGTAACTAGAAGTTCTATAAAAATACCTCCCGTGGCAAGTATACAATTTTTTATCACACCGGGTTCAAAAGTTCCGTCAAAATTAAAATAATAAAATTTAATATTTCTAAGTTATTTATTTAAATACTACCACTTAATAAAATTATCGGGGGTGTACTGTAGTACGCAAAATTAATCGTATTTTATTGTGTAACGATGCCAATTAATTCAATTTATAGTTTTGGAAAAATTTATTAATCTAAAACTTAAAAAAGTAAGCGGGGGTCTACTGTAGTACACACAATTAAATATATTTCATTTCGTTAGAGCGCCACTTAATTAGTGGTTTTTATTTTTGAGAAATTATTTAATTATTAACACAATAAAATTATCGGGGGTGCACTGTAGTACGCAGAATTAATCGTATTTTATCGTGTAACGATGCCAATTAATTCAATTTTTAGTTTTGGAAGAATTTATTCATCTACCACTTAAAAAAGTAAGCGGGGGTCTACTGTAATACACACAATTAAATATATTTCATTTCGTTAGAGCGCCACTTAATTAGTGGTTTTATTTTGAGAAATTATTTAATTATTAACACTTAAAAAATTATCGGGGTCACTGTAGTACGCAGAATTAATCGTATTTTATCGTGTAAGATGCCAATTAATTCAATTTTTAGTTTTGAGAAAATTTATTATCTAACACTTAAAAAAGTAAGCGGGGTCTACTGTAGTACGCACAATTAAATATATTTCATTTCGTTAGAGCGCCACTTAATTAGTGGTTTTATTTTGAGAAATTATTTAATTATTAACAGTTAATAAAATTATCGGGGGTGCACTGTAGTACGCAGAATTAATCGTATTTTATCGTGTAAGATGCCAATTAATTCAATTTTTAGTTTTGAGAAAATTTATTATCTAACACTTAAAAAGTAAGCGGGGTCTACTGTAGTACACACAATTAAATATATTTCATTTCGTTAGAGCGCCACTTAATTAGTGGTTTTATTTTTGAGAAATTATTTAATTATTAACACTTAATAAAATTATCGGGGTGCACTGTAGTACGCAGAATTAATCGTATTTATTCGTGTAAGATGCCATTAATTAATTTTTATTTTTGGAAAATTTAATTATCTAACACTTAAAAAGTAATCGGGGTCTACTGTAGTACACAGAATTAATCTATTTATTTCGTTAAGAGCCATTAATTATGTTTTATTTTGGAAATATATTTAATTATCTAACACTTAATAAATTATCGGGGTGCTACTGTAGTACAGCAGAATTAAATTATTTTATTGTACAAATTGCATTTCAATGTCACTCATTTATTAGACTTTGCAAGAATTTATTATCTAACTCTTAATAAGGTATTATGAGGAGTCTACTGTAGTACACAAGAATATTGCATGTCGATGCATTAAATTTATGATTTGCACTTTCGAATGTCACTTCTCATATTTAGTTCAACGTAACTTTATAACTTGGAAGTATTAGTGCACATGAGAATTAACATTTATATCAATGTAACTTGGCATGTCCGTCAGATCTAATTATTTAAAACAATACTGTGATTGTGATTTTTAGCAGATTCCTGCTGCCTCAATGATAACACCTTCTCAGGTATTATGAGGTGAACAAGTCCAACCACTCTTGTATAAAATTGAAAGGTCTATTTATGTCGCGATCATTTTTCGCTGACCTCGACTTGTCACTTGAAAATTCATTTTATTAACGCAACGTCAAACTTGGACGACTGCGTTTCAAATAGTCACTATTCTAATTATTTAAAACAATACTGTAGAAAATTGTTGATTTTGTTAAATGAAAGAAATTTATATTTAAGCTGAAGTATTAGTGCAGCATGAGAAGTCTAACATAACTGATCAAATGTACACATTGGCATGTCCGTCAGGGAGGAATACGCACTCAAACACTGACGGACTAGCAGCATTCCTGCTGCCTCAATGATAACACCTTCTCAGGTATTATGAGGTGAACAAGTCCAACCACTCTTGTATAAAATTGAAAGGTCTATTTATGTCGCGATCATTTTTTCGCTGACCTCGACTTGTCACTTGAAAATTCATTTTTATTAACGCAACGTCAAACTTGGACGACTGCGTTTCTAATACGTCACTATTCTAATTATTTAAAACAATACTGTAGAAAAAAAAATTGTTGATTTTGTTAAATGAAAGAAATTTATATTTAAGCTATGAAACCGTATAAGCCGTGGGTGCCTAAAAGTTGACCGAGCGAAGCACTTTTTCTGGGAACTTTCAGTTAGAAGCGCCGGCGAAATTCGAAGGGGACGTTTCTTAAGATATGAAACGATATAAACTGAGGTCGCCTAAAAATTGACCGAACGAAGTACTTTTTCCCGACGCGTTCCGCGATTAAATATTTGAAACCGGGTTCGCCGTAGATCCGTAAAAATTGTTTTTCGCCGTGATTAATATTACTGGTTGGCCCAGGAATGAAAGTAATTGTTGTTAATTTAAATTAAAAAAGAGCGTTTAATAGAATAGGTAAAACAGTACGTCTGCCAATGACTGCAAATGCTTCGAAGTTGAATTAAATACTGTAAAATTTGAGATTTTTGAGAAATGGGCGTATTTATGCTATACAATTATTTATTATTGTTTATTATAACACCGAAAAATGTTAAAAAAATTCCAGGGTGGCTGTCAAAGAAGGAAATAATTATTTCTCTTATTGGAATTGCCAAATTAAATACCTTAAAACTCGAGATCTTTGAAAAATAGCAAAACGGCCGTTTCTTTTTATACAATTATTTATTATTGTTTATTATAACACCAAAAAATGTTAAAAAAATTCCAGGGTGGCTGTCAAAGAAGGAAATAATTATTTTTCTTATTAGAAATGCCAAATTAAATACCTTTAAAGTCGAGATTTTTGAAAAATAGCAAAACGGCCGTTCCTTTTTGATACAATTATTTATTATTGTTTATTATAACCCCGAAAAATGTTAAAAAAATTCCAGGGTAGCTATCAAAGAAGAAAATAATTATTTTTCTTATTAGAAATGCCAAATTAAATACCTTAAAAGTCGAGATGTTTGAAAAATAGCAAAACGGCCGTTCCTTTTTGATACAATTATTTATTATTGTTTATTATAACACCGAAAAATGTTAAAAAAATTCCAGGGTGGCTGTCAAAGAAGGAAATAATTATTTTTCTTATTCGAAATGCCAAATTAAATACCTTAAAACTCGAGATGTTTGAAAAATATTAAAACGGCCGTTTCTTTTTTATACAATTATTTATTATAACACCAAAAAATGTTAAAAAAATTCCAGGGTGGTTGTCAAAGAAGGAAATAATTATTTTTCTTGTTAGAAATGCCAAATTAAATACCTTAAAACTCGAGATGTTTGAAAAATAGCAAAACGGCCGTTCCTTTTTTATACAATTATTTATTATTGTTTATTATAACCTCAATAAATGTTTAAAAAATTCCAGGGTAGCTATCAAAGAAGGAAATATATCTTTTTTCTATAAGATTTGCCAAATTCAATATTGTAAAATTGGAAATTTTCGAAAAATGATTAAACGGCCGTTCTCATGCGATACAATAATTTGTTATTATTTATTAAACCTCCAAAAAATGTTTAAAAAATTGCAGCATAGCTATCAGAGGGAGAAATAATTTTTTACTATTTGAATTGCCAAATTAAATTGTGTAAAACTCAAGATTTTTGAAAAATAGCTAAACGGCCGATCTCACGCGATACAATGGCCGCACGTTACTTAAAAACGACTTATTTCAAAATAATAAAATATTGTGAGTAATATACTATAACAGGGACAGAATGTGGCAAATTTCTTCCCGCAAAATGGGGTCCAAAAGTAAACTTTCGATCCGCGTGTGATAAAAAATTATTTTCCACAGCTCGTTTATATGTCAGTAAACATCAATTCTTTAAAAAATCGGTCTACTACTTTCGGCTAAAAATACGGTCCTGTATTTTTAATATGTTGTTAATATAGCACTATTTTAACCAGAAAAAAATCAACGCAATTGTCATTAAATCCGAAGTCTTACAGAAAAATTATTAAGCCAAATAAAACGCAAAATAATCCGACACCGGCAGTCCATACAAAAGAAAGACAAAAAAAGTTAATAGGAAGAGTTTCACATCAATAATCCAGATATGACTCATCAATAATTATCGCCGCTAAAAGCATTGCCGTTAAATCGGTTTAGTTGCATGCAATATTTATTTTATTCTGCGAGGTCATTCATTGTGACCCTTTCGGCTCCGACCCTAACGACCGGCTCCAGCCGGACAGCAAACTGCGATCCTTGCCGCCCCCGTTCTAATGGCAATGTTCAGCAGGAGCCACTGCACAGTAATGGTGCGAAGTGGGGCCCTCTCTAATTTACAATGAGATTCATGTCCGTAATTAGCTCGCAAGTATTAGTGATGGCCAACGGATAGTCTCTTCTCGCTGAAGTATGTCTACCTTTCACCCTTGACATGGCAAATGCAAATTTTCCGCCGAAATTAACTGCCGCAATCCAATCACGAATCGAGTGCATTTTTCTCTTGGCCCTAGATTTAATCTTTCGCTCAAAAATTAGAAAACGTGTCAGGTTTGCCCGGGGGGACGGATGCTCCGCGTTGCTCTTCGTCACGATCAAATTTTGACCAGGAAGGAAAGTTAAACAAAGGCCAACAGTACGCGAAATCAGATTTTGAATAGAGAATTCAGCGGGATAATCTAAAAGCAATTCGGTGTCGTGTCCAGCTTAGCACCATTTCAATGGCCGAATTAATTACGTCCGATTCTCCAACTTTAATAAGCTTTAAACTATTTGTCGACTAATGAGGGCCATTGTTAAATGGAGTATCTTTAGTAAATCAGTCACGTCATTAGGAAAGGTCCCAAAATATTTCAGATTAAATTTCCCGCTCTCAAAGAGACGGACAAAAGGGAGCTTTGCCGGACGGACAACTAATACTTTCCCTTTCGAAACGCATTTGCATACAATGCTCTCCTAAATTATGGAATCATCGGCTCAATTTGCACGGGCATGATGCCCTTCTGCCCTTCGCTAGCGGCTAATGGCCCGTTTCCTACTTCAAACGTTCGGTTCCCGAAAAAAAAAATAATCAAATTCCGCACTTCGGCGCAACGGTACGAAGAGTAAATTAAACAGCAGTTTTCTTAAATAATGAAATCAGTTCATAAAGTATAATTACTAACCAAGGGACAGAAAAAGTAAATCAAGTTGAAAATCCTATTAAATCTACTTATTTAAACATTTAATTACATTTAAGAGCTGTTCCAGCTCGACGGCGGTTTAAAAGTTATCTCGGAATAAAATTAAAAGTTTACAGGAATATTTCGAGCGTCACCTCCAGTGCTGTTAGCTAAATTTCTGGCTTGGGGGTGCTCCGCACTTGTACGTACATTGTTTATGTGAAAATTAAGTTTGTTCCCATTATTTGTAACTACATATGAAGGCATATGTATATTTTAGTATGATTTTAATGTTTCTGCACAACCCAGTTTATTTCTTTGTTAATATTGAACATAGCTTTCTAATAAAAGGGTATTAATTTCCTGGCGCTCTCTCTATCTCGAATAAAAATTTTCGAGAAAACTAAATAAATTAAAAAAAATAGACTTTCATTCACAAAAACAATCGTAGCGCTCTCGTTTTCGATGCAATCTTTAAAAGAAAGAGGGATTCGGAATCCCGAGACTTTTCTACATAAGATACATATAAAATAAGTACAGGGCGCAACGTAAAATTTTCGAATATTAAAAATTGCAATTTTTGGGCTTCATTTTTGCACAATTTTGAACTTTAAAAAAATTGTAGCGCCGTTATTCGTGGACGGATCTTTAAAAATTTAACAAATCTTTATATGTACATGATAGCTAAAAGTCCATATTTTTTGGCATTTTAAACCGCGTTATTATAGCTTTGTTATTAACAAAGTTATTAGCATTTTAATATGCAATAAAAATTAAATTTTTCATTTGAGCTAAAAATAGACCATGTTTCTTTAATTATTTTAAAGGCTTAATTGTTGCAAATTTAATAAAGCTTTATATGTACATGATAGCTAAAAGTCCATATTTTTTGGCATTTTAAACCGCGTTATTATAGCTTTGTTATTAACAAAGTTATTAGCATTTTAATAAGCAGTAAAAATTACATTTTCGCATTTGATCTAAAAATAGACCATGTTTCTTTAATTATTTTAAAGGCTTAATTGTTGCAAATTTAATAAAGCTTTATATGTACATGATAGCTAAAAGTCCATATTTTTTGGCATTTTAAACCGTGTTATTATAGCTTTGTTATTAACAAAGTTATTAGCATTTTAATAAACAGTAAAAATTACATTTTCGCATTTGATCTAAAAATAGACCATGTTTCTTTAATTATTTTAAAGGCTTAATTGTTGCAAATTTAATAAAGCTTTATATGTACATGATAGCTAAAAGTCCATATTTTTTGGCATTTTAAACCGCGTTATTATAGCTTTGTTATTAACAAAGTTATTAGCATTTTAATAAGCAGTAAAAATTACATTTTCGCATTTGATCTAAAAATAGACCATGTTTCTTTAATTATTTTAAAGGCTTAATTGTTGCAAATTTAATAAAGCTTTATATGTACATGATAGCTAAAAGTCCATATTTTTTGGCATTTTAAACCGCGTTATTATAGCTTTGTTATTAACAAAGTTATTAGCATTTTAATAAGCAGTAAAATTACATTTTCGCATTTGATCTAAAATAGACCATGTTTCTTTAATTATTTTAAAGGCTTAATTGTTGCAAATTTAATAAAGCTTTATATGTACATGATAGCTAAAAGTCCATATTTTTTGGCATTTTAAACCGCGTTATTATAGCTTTGTTATTAACAAAGTTATTAGCATTTTAATAAGCAGTAAAAATTACATTTTCGCATTTGATCTAAAATAGACCATGTTTCTTTAATTATTTTAAAGGCTTAATTGTTGCAAATTTAATAAAGCTTTATATGTACATGATAGCTAAAAGTCCATATTTTTTGGCATTTTAAACCGCGTTATTATAGCTTTGTTATTAACAAAGTTATTAGCATTTTAATAAGCAGTAAAATTACATTTTCGCATTTGATCTAAAAAAAGACCATGTTTCTTTAATTATTTTAAAGGCTTAATTGTTGCAAATTTAATAAAGCTTTATATGTACATGATAGCTAAAAGTCCATATTTTTTGGCATTTTAAACCGCGTTATTATAGCTTTGTTATTAACAAAGTTATTAGCATTTTAATAAGCAGTAAAAATTACATTTTCGCATTTGATCTAAAAATAGACCATGTTTCTTTAATTATTTTAAAGGCTTAATTGTTGCAAATTTAATAAAGCTTTATATGTACATGATAGCTAAAAGTCCATATTTTTTGGCATTTTAAACCGCGTTATTATAGCTTTGTTATTAACAAAGTTATTAGCATTTTAATAAGCAGTAAAAATTACATTTGATCTAAAAATAGACCATGTTTCTTTAATTATTTTAAAGGCTTAATTGTTGCAAATTTAATAAAGCTTTAGATGTACATGATAGCTAAAAGTCCATATTTTTTGGCATTTTAAACCGCGTTATTATAGCTTTGTTATTAACAAAGTTATTAGCATTTTAATAAGCAGTAAAAATTACATTTTCGCATTTGATCTAAAAATAGACCATGTTTCTTTAATTATTTTAAAGGCTTAATTGTTGCAAATTTAATAAAGCTTTATATGTACATGATAGCTAAAAGTCCATATTTTTTGGCATTTTAAACCGCGTTATTATAGCTTTGTTATTAACAAAGTTATTAGCATTTTAATAAACAGTAAAAAATTTCATTTTCGCATTTGATCTAAAAATAGACCATGTTTCTTTAATTATTTTAAAGGCTTAATTGTTGCAAATTTAATAAAGCTTTATATGTACATGATAGCTAAAATTCCATATTTTTTGGCATTTTAAACCGCGTTATTATAGCTTTGTTATTAACAAAGTTATTAGCATTTTAATAAACAGTAAAAATTACATTTTCGCATTTGATCTAAAAATAGACCATGTTTCTTTAATTATTTTAAAGGCTTAATTGTTGCAAATTTAATAAAGCTTTAGATGTACATGATAGCTAAAAGTCCATATTTTTTGGCATTTTAAACCGCGTTATTATAGCTTTGTTATTAACAAAGTTATTAGCATTTTAATAAGCAGTAAAAATTACATTTTCGCATTTGATCTAAAAATAGACCATGTTTCTTTAATTATTTTAAAAGCTTAATTGTTGCAAATTTAATAAAGCTTTATATGCACATGATAGCTAAAAGTCCATATTTTTTGGCATTTTAAACCGCGTTATTATAGCTTTGTTATTAACAAAGTTTAATATAAAATTTCGATAATCTCAGTAAATAAAAAAAATATACCGTGATTCACAAAAAAAATCGTAGCGCCCTTATTTTCGAAGCAATCATTATAAGCGAGACGGATTCGGAATTCTGGGACTTTTCTACATAAGATACATGTAAAATAAGTATAGGGCGCAACGTAAATTTTTCGAAAATTAAAAATCGCAATTTTTCAGCGTGTTTTTGGCACGATTTTGAACTTTAAAAAAATTGTAGCGCCGTTATTCGTGGACGGATCTTTAAAAACTATTCAGATTCGGATTTCGCAGCCGTTTTGGCTTCGGATAGGCCTAAGAAACCATAGGCGTGCTATTCCATAGCTTTGGGAAAACGTTTTGAAAAAAAATCGGTGGGTTTTAGTCCATGTTTTTTAGGCAAAAAATGAAAAAAATAGAATTGCTTTATATTGCAGGGGGATGTTCCTACGTACCCCTAGCGACTATAGCCGGTGTCATTTCGTGCCGCCCTCGCTCTAATAATAATTTAGAACAGGTAGAAAAGTTATTAATTTTTTCTGGGCTTATTAGTGGAGTTGCAACAAATTGATGTATATATAAAATGCTCCCGAAAGTCCCAATTAAACAGCCCTGGCATTAGTTTTATTAAATTCCAAAAAATATTTTTTGGCTTTTTAATAATGATTTAGAACAGGTAGAAAAGTTATTAATTTTTTCTGGGCTTATTAGTGGAGTTACAACAAATTGATGTATAGATAAAATGCTCCCGAAAGTCCCAATTAAACAGTCCTTGCGTTAGATTTAAATAATTTAGAAAAAAAATTTTGATTGCAATTTTTGGGGCTGATTTTAGCTTAATTTTAAACATTAAAAAAATTGTAGCGCCTTTATTTGTGGACGGATCTTTAAAAACTATTCAGATTCGGATTTGGCAGCCGTTTTGGCTTCGGATAGGCCTAAGAAACCATAGGCGTGCTATTCCATAGCTTTGGGAAAACGTTTTGAAAATCAAAATCGATGGGTTTTAACCCATGTATTTTGGCAAAAAATGAAAAAAATAGAATTGCTTTATATTGCAAGGGCACGTTCCTACGTACCCCTAACGACTATAGCCGGTGTCATTTCCTGGCGCTCTCTCTCTAAAATAAAAATTTTAGCTTTTTTCAAAATTAAATTTGGCTTTAAAATGAAACTTTTAAAACGCAATAACTTTTTATTTGTGAGAAGTACGCGGAAAGCGTTTTCCTATTTAACACTAAACCTAACTATCTTTTTTTAATGAATAGTTTATATTATTTTTGAACAAGTTTTCTCTACTGTTAAATAACAGATTATCATTTTATTGACTTGTGGAGTTATTCGGTAATTTAAACCAAAAAGTCATACAAAGCATATTTAGCAGAAGAAGACGTTTAGTAATACTGAGAAGGTAATCGTCATACATATTTCATATCCGAAGCGTTCCAGCGTAGTTAGAAATGCAAATGCCTATTGTGTATCTATGTAGAACTTGCTCTCAGGTAAAAAAGACATTAAAAATTCCATCTCGGAGACTCGAGGGACAATTGTAGAGCACAAAAGACATTCCAAATTACACTGCTCCTGCCTGGTCTTTGATCACCTAATATCGTTACTCTAACTTTCTCGACATATTGAACACACAAAGAGAGAAACATTCTGGCGGCGGTGTTTCGGGCGGAGGAGGTCGAGAAATTAATTCTTTTTATTATATCCGCGCAAATTATGGCGTTCGAAAATAGATGGTGGCCTGTTAAAATTAAATTCGGACGTGATTCATGCTCAAGTTTCATATTTGGATTTATGGGGGCGGAGGGTGGAAACTAAAAGCATCTGCAGTTATTTGTTTAAAGAACGTGAAATGAGACTACGATTGCGGGGAAAGTAAACACGAAATTCGCGCAACCGGAATAAGAAGAGGTGGGTAAATAACGGCGGTCATCGGTTAAGTAATTGGGTCTTCCTTGCCCACCGAACGCCGTCGTCTACGGCGGATTATTAAACTACTACTATTTACTTCTTCTACTTCAACAATTTTCTCGTCTTCCCGAATCTTATTTTTTGTACGCTCCTAAAGCGAAAATTAGATTTAATTTTTTATTTTTAAATGTGCGTAAGAAGTTTTGAACAGGTTTTTTCGTAAAATGTTAATAACAACATATAGGCGAGTATCAATTTCGAGCGTGAACTGTATAGAAATAGGAAAAGGAGCAAAACCAATATAAGCGAAGCTTATTACATAAATTGAGACGTAAAAGTGCCAACCCCGAACGGTAAAGAGAAATACGCGAGGATCAAGCTTGCTCTGCAGTGGAACTGCAATGCTGCTGCAATGACGTAAAACTTCGGATGCTGCATCGGTAGTCCGGGGGTTGAAAAAGAATCGGGGTTGCTGACACCCGCGTTTCTGTATCGTTCTCGGCATTATTCAATCTACGCCTTCTCAATCGTCCCATCTGCATCAGCTTTATGACCACTTTCGCACCCTACAAGTGTTCATTATTGCATCTTCTCGTCTTCATTTTTTTTTCGTTCTTCCGTTGTTGTTTTTCTCGCTCTTTTACATACAGGGGGCGTCGGGCGAATAGGTACCGGGACTTGACCGCGTGGTCCCCGACGCCAATTTAAACAATAAAAGGTTTTGTGCAATATGTGGGCGATTCCATTCTAACTGGGATTTTTTGTGTCCCATACTGTTTGCTCTCACTGGTCATACATTATAAATCGATTAATAAAATTTTTGTATCGATACGATTATCATGAACCTATTTCATCACGTTGCTTGTATAATATACCAGGTTGTTCAATAAGTTTTGTCGTTCGATAAGAGAGGGCGTTGCTACTAGCCCAAATTTTTTTTTGTTTTGTTGCTACACTCTTCATATGAACGTATGTGAAGTTTCATTTCAATCTGTCAATTCATTCTTTGTTTACAAGCCATTTAGTGTCGCCGTGTCACAGTATTTTTTTACAATGGAAAAAATTGAATATCGTTCAGTGATAAAATTCTTATTTTTGGAAGGTGTAGCACCAAAAGAAATTCACGAACGAATGTTAAAAGTGTATAATGATTGTTCACCTACAATTAGAACAGTAGAAAGATGGGTTGCTGAATTTAAACGTGGTCGTACAAGCCTTGAAGACGATCCACGTGAAGGACGTCCAAAAAGCGCATCAATACCAGAAATCATAGCCAAAATACAGGATATGGTTTTGGAAGATCGTCGATTGACAGAGAAATTTAGTAGAGGCTCTACACATCTCATTAGGCAGTGTGAGCCATATTTTAAGTGAAATTTTGGGTTTTAGAAAGCTGTGTGCACAATGGGTGCCGCATTCGCCAACAATGGAACAAAAACACATTCGAATGCGACTTTCTCAGCAACATTTGGAGCGTTTTAAAAAGGATAAAGTGGATTTTGTGCGTCGATTCATCACTATGGATGAGACTTGGGTCTATCACCATGATCCTGAATCAAAACAAGAGGCTAAAGAGTGGTGTGAACCTGGTTGTTCGGCTTCGAAACGAGTTCGTGTCCGGAAATCGACCAAGAAGGTTATGGCATCTGTTTTTTGAGATGCGAAAGGAATTTTGTTTGTGGATTACTTGCAAACTGGTAAAACAATTAATTCTGAATATTATTGCAACCTTTTGGACCAGTTGAAGAAAAAAATTCGTGTAAAAAAATCCTTTTTCATCAGGACAATGCACCGTGTCACAAAAGCATTTTGACAATGGCTAAAATCCATGAATTAAAGTTCGAATTGTTGGAGCATCCACCGTATTCACCAGATTTGGCCCCCAGCGACCTCCATTTGTTTCCAGAACTCAAAAAATTTATGCGTGGCAAGCGTTTTTCATCAAATGAAGAGGTCATAACGGCTGTTGAAGCGTATTTTGCAGACCTTCCGGATTCTCAATTCAGGGATGGGATCCACAGATTGGAGGATCGTTGGAGCAAGTGTATTAATCTTCAGGGAGATTATACTGAATAATAAAGTGTATTTTGAACCATAAAATTGTGTTTTTCTTATCGAACGACAAAACTTATTGAACAGCCTGGTAAGTTGCAATTCAAAGAAACCTTGCAATATCTCACTTAAATGTCACTACCGTGGCATTGGCAAACTTAATTAACCATTAATTTATTTAATCATAAGTAATGAATTTATGTACTTATTACTAGCCTAAATTATAGGGGTAATAGGATATTATCAAATTAATAATCAAAAAAATACAGTTGCTATTTTAATTTAAAATGTCAGTACCGTGTCAAAAAATAATAAAAATGTATTCATTAGAGTGCACCCCCGGAATTTCGTTAGTGTGCACCTTTTCTATTGCTGTCTTTCTTTGGGGTACCCGTTACATTATGTATAATGTTTTAACGAAACCACATCACTTTAAGTAAAAAACATGGAGCGTTAGACATTTTTTTTGAGATGTAGATTTATGTGGGGAATTAAATTAGAACTTAATTAGCCGCTCAGAAAGCGATTAGGAGATTAATCGTTTACATATGTTAAAGGATTTTAATCCTGCACGTTGGAGTTTGAAGCGTCCTCCTCGAACTTGCCGATTGAATTTCGCAACAAAATTAATACTAATGTAAATTTCGTCTGAAATTCGGCGCGCTCTCGACGCTTAATTAAAATACAAGGCGCTCGAGTCGGAAGGTATCGACAATAACGAGTAGGCACTCGTCTCAGGATTACCGTAACCCAAGCAACATCTTAAGATATTAATGCAAGGTAATTATGAAATTGAACAGAAGCGGGTCCGAGCTGGGAGTAACTCGCGGTTCTGTTTTGGTGCGGCTTCTTCGTCCCCGGGGGGCTGCCTGAGGCATTCATTATAACAAACCACTTACTAATCATCGACCCCTTCTTGATGGACTTGTGTAAACACCTTCATCATTTCGTGGTCGTGCCAACAACGGAGATTTCGCTTCTGAACGTTCTTACGTCGTTCGAGAATCGAAAGTTTCCTTCGGTTTGTATTTTTAATTGGGCCTTTTCGTCTTTTTTGCTTAAAATGCACGTGACTTTTTATTATTACAGTTACCTGTAATTTTTTTTATTTACATTTGGATCTTTTGGGGTATTTTACATGAGCTGTATCAAATCTATAGGGTTTTATAGAATACAGTGGACCCTCACTTATACGATGTTCAATTATACAAATCATTCAGTTATCCGAAGGATGTACAGTCGGCCAAAATGGAAATTGCCACCTCAGCAGTAACTTATTTGAAAATGTTTAACTCTTCGCACTCTTAATTATTGTGAATCGTGCTTAAAACCGAGTGTGCACATTCGAGCTCAAAGTGGCACATTCCGATCTCGGGAAAATGAAGCGCGCCGCTCCGCGTCGCGCTTCATTTGCCTCCCTCGCTCGGAAATGTGCCACTTTTCGCTCGAACGCGCACATCCTCGTATTCATTGAATTTTGTAAATTAAACTTTCTTTAGAATCAAAAAATTCAATTTATTTCAGTAAATATTGCTTATATGTTCGAAAAACGTATTTTTACCATAGCAATGAGTGGAAGAGAGCGAAAAGATACAACAAACTCATAAGTATGAGTGAGAGGGAATGATAAAAATTATTAACCACTTTTTCGTTACCAAAATTATTGTCAATCGTGGCTAAAATCGAGCGTGCACATTCGAGCTCAAAGTGGCACATTCCGATCTCGGGAAAATGAAGCGCGCCGCTCCGCGTCGCGCTTCATTTGCCTCCCTCGCTCGGAAATGTGCCACTTTTCGCTCGAATGCGCACATCCTCGTATTTATTGAATTTGCCTATATTAATCTCCTATTCTTCAATTCAAAAAATTAAAAATCATATAAATTTAAATTTATTATTATTTTTTTTTTTTAAAAAGGTTATAGATTTTTTTTTTCATAAGTTGTCATGGTGCTCTTCTGCAGCGATCCCGATAATTTTTTTTTTAGGTGTACTTTGGAATGTTTACTAATTCGCATTTTTGATCAATTAAAATTGTAGCGGAACCTGTTGTACATTGGCCCTTTTTTTACTTGTATTTTTTTTTAAAATGTATATGTAACAATTTGTTGATAAAATTAATTGCATCGTAGTGGGGCACCAATAAGGTATTCATCATAAAATATTTGAAAGCATTACCAACCGTTTACTCAAATTGCTATAAGATTTAAAAATTGGTGGATCTATGGCCTAGGTACAACAGAGGTGATGCACCTTGACTCTATTCCCATTAAGCAAAATAAAACCCATTGTTCTATGAAAACTATATATTTATTTTTGGATTATAAGAACTACTAATGTTCTTCTTTGAGATGACACTAAAATTGTTTCAAAAATTAACAAAACTTTTCTCGTATACTAAAATTTCACATACTTAATGGTTAACATTGCAAAAATTTAAATTTTTCGTTAGACTTGCGAGGCATATTATCTGAAGCAAAATATAAAAAAAATAAGATTTTATAACAAAGGTATATCTAAATTTTTATTTATTGCACGTTGATCTTAAGGCCAAGGTACAACTTATTGACGGTGACCGAGTTACAACACACCGACCCTTGATGTGTAAACTCAATAATAAAATCAATGACTATGCTATGCCAAAATCGGACCACTACTATGCAAACATTAATAAATAATCTTTCTATTACGACGAGTCATTTGTTATTAGGTAATAAAAATCAATAAGATATTTAAGTAAAAAAGAATATAAAAAGACCTACTTTTTTTCGATTAAAAGTTTCAATTGATCTCATACATTAACAAAGTACAATGGCCAGCTGCTGCTAACTTTACGTTAAATATTAAAAAAATAAAATTGCCCTAGGTATAAAGAGACCAAGGTACAACAAGTGCCCCTACTTTGGAGCGTTTAGTAATTTGCATTTTTGATCAATGAGGCATTTAAAAATAAGAGTAACAGATAATTCCAACTTAAAAATAAATGTGTCAAGTTGAATATTTTTTTATCAAGACCTCTTTAACAGTCTTGACGAAGTCTGCTTGCCTAGAAAGCCGGCGTTACTGCTGAGGTGGTGATTTTCAGAAGATTTTCAGAAGAAAGATAGACAATTTGGTAATCTAAATGAATAAGTATAATTCTTAGACTGTTACCATTAAATATAATCAAAAACCGACTGATTTAAAACTAAAAAGAAAAACATCT
The DNA here is from genome assembly GCA_036325965.1 of Sinopyrophorus schimmeli. NCBI lineage: Eukaryota > Metazoa > Arthropoda > Insecta > Coleoptera > Elateridae > Sinopyrophorus > Sinopyrophorus schimmeli. The sequence goes on from JARFIZ010000403.1 coordinate 615,129, forward strand.
GATTTGGATGGTTGATGGGTCGATCCAAAAAGAATTTACACACAAACTAAATGTGCACGTGTTAGTCAACAACGTGAAGAAACCTTTGAATAGCAGCTGACCGGACGTTAAACGAATTTTTATAAACACCTTTTAAATCTTTTTCAAAAAACAAGAGACTAAATTTCCCAAAAAAGTACCCACCGTATCATTCAAATCTGATGGCCCTTACTCGTACATGACATGCAAAAAGAAAAACCGAACTCGATGAATAATTAAATTCGTTCCGACGAAGAAAAAAAAGCAATATTAAATGGAACATAAATAAGTGAGAGGGAAAAAGTCATTGTACTGCCAGCACGAGACCTTCTTCCATTCAATAAAAAACTGTAATTTAAAATAATCTTTGTTCCTATACAAACAAGTTGTAATCCGTAGGAACAGATTTTATTCGCTCCTCGTCAAAAGAAAAGAAATGCGTACCGAAGTGGAGGGATAACTTTTTTGAAATATCAGGACAATAAACGTGCCCGAAGCTCGAGGATAATCAGCCCCTACGTCTCGGCGTAATAAAAAAACTGCCTCCGGTTACCTAATTTGCTTTCTCTCTTCTTTCGCCACGTAAGTTGCAGAAGCTGTGCCCGAATAAAGGAGACTCGGATTAAAAAATATAATTAAAAATTGCGCGCACTTTGGGAACGTTTGTTTTAACGCCGTGCAAGTTTATATTAGCCGTTAGTTCAAGGGTTTGCTATTATTATTGTTTTTTTGCAACTTTAATTAAAAGTTGGAACGTGAATCCAGCATTTGTGCTTTCAAATTCTTTAATATTCCGCAGTAGGAATATGTACAGTCAAACTAAGAAGTAATTAACACGCTGCATGGTTAAAAAACAATTAAAGATTGATCTTTGTAATTTTAGTACCTAGAACTAAAGGTACTAAAATTACAAAAATCAATCTTAATTGTTTTTTAACCATGCAGCGCCAGATTTTGTCTCTTGGAATAGTACGTTTACTGTAGGTCTGTTTCTAGGGTGTTGATTACTTCTTAGTTTGACTGTACACCTAGATATAAAAACGAAACCGAACGAAATGGTTTTACGGTCCCGTCCTCCTTCGGCTCTCATCCCCTAACCGGACTTCTTTAGTCGACGTAAACCAAAAATTAAATAAACACAACTGTATTTTTCGAATACCAATTATTAGTTTGAAATTAGTCTAGCTGAGTTTTGTTGAATTTAAATGCGCCTGTAACTAATTAAGGGAAGGTGGTAGGGGTGCATTTGGGACGTCTGCACCGTTCATAAATTACGATTTTATTTGGTGTAACGTTAATATTCGTAAAGTTCGCTGCGCTAAGCGTTTTATTGGATTTGTTGGGATACAGAAACCGGATTATAAGTGGACTTGATCTTTTTTAGGGGATTTTCTTTGCTGTCTGTATTTATTTTTAAGAACTTTTTATGTTTCCGCACCCAAATCGTCCATAATAATGGCAGCTTTAATTTCAAATACAATTAATAAAATTAATACGTGCAACTTTATCAAAAAGATCCAATTATAAATTTTCTTACACCAAAATGAGTAGATACAGCAAAAGTAGTCAATTTCTTTGAAAAAATCTAAATTAAAAGATGAAGATTTTTGTTTGGATCAAAAGACAAGCCTTGTTTCCCTTCCGAGCTTTGTCATCTCTCCAAATATTAACAAACGTGCTTTTGCGGAAGTGGCTTACAAAAATCCTCTCTTTACACACTCTAGAAGAGAATTACAGTCCCTAATTCGAAATTTCGAGGAGCTTTAGTTAATACATCGGGCTTTATTTATTTTTTACCTTAAATATTTAGTTATTTTAATCAGCTTTAGAAAATTTTCAATTTTCGAGTTTGGGCGGCGCACAAAGGGGGGATTAGGTAAATTAATTTTATTTTCTTGAGGCTCAAGGGATTGTTGTTATGGTAACCGGGGGACCCTAAGTGTGTCTTCGGACAATGCAGCAGCCCCAAGACTACCGTTGATGAGATGAAACAATCTGTAATTGACCAAGCGAGGAGCATTGAAAGCTTTTAAAGCTGTCCGAGCTTTAGATTATTCTTTTTTATTGTCGTGGCTTTTGTTAAAGTTATTACAATTTTACTTTGTGTTGCTCTTTGGGAGCGGAAAAATATTCTTTAATTTGAATGGAGAGCCCCTATTCAATACGGAGCTTTTTATTTCTTTTGCAAGATAGTAATTAAAACGAGATGCTACAAGGAAATAATAATTTGTTTTTTAATTAATTTTGTTTTAAATAATGAAATTAAAATTGGATCTTTTAAGGTTCATGGATGAGCGACTGACTGTTTTCTAAACTTATTAAATCTGTTTGTTTTTACTCGAAGCTATTTTATATGTTTGATGCTAGATATTATTATAAACTAAAAAAAATAATTTACAAAATTATGGTTGACTAGAAGAGATTCGAGGCCTTGTTTTTAATGACCAACTTCAATGTAGATGTTTCTAATATTGAACATGAATGATAGTCTCTCATAAACCTTATATCCCTTGATGCTAAAATTTTTCTTGATTAACTACAGTTTATTAGGTCTATTTGCAGCTAATAATCATAAAACAACCCCACTTGATTTAAGAGATATGCTCAATATGATTGGTAGCAGTAAAACAGAATTTTCAAAAATGGCTTTAGGATCATTTCCGTTGCTACAAACTAGTTTATAATAATTTATTATAAACCAGAATAATAATAAAAAAATCTAATTGGTTAAAAAAGATTTGACATGTTATTTCTAATATGACCAATTTCTATCAATTTGCTGTAAAATTTGAAGACATATTCTCTCCTAAACCTTTCATCCCTTAATGGTATAATTTTTTCCAGATTTATAATAGTTTATTAGGTCCATTTACAGCTAAATATATGGGAATAATGTTCCTTTGTTTAGAAGTAATTTTCAATATGATTAGTATCAGTGTTTTCAAATTTATTAAATAAAACAAAAATTACAAAAACCACTTTGGGGTTATTTCTGTTACTACAAACTAGTTTGTAATAATTTATTGTAGACCAGAAAAATAATAATAAAAATTCTAATTGGTTAATAACAATTTTACATGTTATTTCTAATATGACCAATTTCTATCAATTTGCTGTGAAATTTGAAGACATATTCTCTCCTAAACCTTCTATCTCTTAAAGCTATAATTTTTTTCAGATTTATAATAGTTTATTAGGTCCATTTACAGCTAAATATATGAGAATAATTTCCCTTTGTTTAGAAGTAATTTTCAATATGATTAGTATCAGTGTTTTCAAATTTATTAAATAAAACAAAAATTACAAAAACCACTTTGGGGTTATTTCTGTTACTACAAACTAGTTTGTAATAATTTATTGTAGACCAGAAAAATAATAATAAAAATTCTAATTGGTTAATAACAATTTTACATGTTATTTCTAATATGACCAATTTCTATCAATTTGCTGTAAAATTTGAAGACATATTCTCTCCTAAACCTTTCATCCCTTAATGGTATAATTTTTTCCAGATTTATAATAGTTTATTAGGTCCATTTACAGCTAAATATATGAGAATAATGTTCCTTTGTTTAGAAGTAATTTTCAATATGATTAGTATCAGTGTTTTCAAATTTATTAAATAAAACACAAATTACAAAAATCACTTTGGGGTTATTTCTGTTACTACAAACTAGTTTGTAATAATTTATTATAGCCCAGAAAAATAATAATAAAAATTCTAATTGGTTAATAACAATTTGACATGTTATTTCTAATATGACCAATTTCTATCAATTTGTTGCGAAATTTGAAGACATATTCTCTCCTAAACCTTTCATCCCTTAATGCTATAATTTTTTCCAGATTTATAATAGTTTATTAGGTCCATTTACAGCTAAATATATGAGAATAATTTGCCTTTGTTTAGAAGTAATTTTCAATATGATTAGTATCAGTGTTTTCAAATTTATTAAATAAAACACAAATTACAAAAATCACTTTGGGGTTATTTCTGTTATTACAAACCAGTTTGTAATAATTTATTATAGCCTAGAAAAATAATAAAAAAAATTCTAAGCGACGTATTTACAACGAAAGACAGCTATTACAATTTTTAAACTTATCTGGTTATATTTATGAAATCGATGTTTCAATATACAAATACTAAAAGGGTTTCTACGCTACTGACAAGTACGCTGATTTTTTTCCTAATAAATAAAAGGCATACTAATAACCTGTAAAAATTCCAAGAACGTATTTACAACAGAAGATAGCGATCCTAATTTTCAAACTTTACAGTCTATATCTACGAAAACAATGTTTCAATATACAAATACTAAAAGACTTTCTACGCTACTGACAAGTACGCCGATTTTTTTTCTAATGAATAAAAGGCATATTAACAACCTGTAAAAATTTTAGGGACGTATTTACAACGGAAGACAATTATCCGAATTATTAAACTTGACTGTTCGTATTTAGAAAATTGAAATTTCAAAATAGAAATACTAAACCGAGTTCTAGGTTACTGACAAATACACAAAGGCATTTTAACACTCATTTTTTTCAGTAGAACCATAATTAATAAGAATTAAAAATAACAATTAACGTTTATGATCAAATAACATATGTATTAATCAAAAATTTTAAAAAAAGGTGATTCAAGATTTTTCTTACAAAATCTTTTTATTAATCGCCAAGCCTTAAGTAAATGTTTTTTTTTTAATTTAAATTAAAAGCCAATAGAAGGTAATCCTTAACAAAAGCCCTTTTAGAATTTATATAAGCGAATACACATAGGTACCCAACGTTCTAAAATTGGATCCATATTTATTCAGCTTTATTTTAGAGTATGACGGGGGCTCTCCTCTTCGGTAAATAATAGCGCACATTCGCATTGGAAAACAACTTAATAAAGTTTAAATTAATTGTGTTAGGGATGTGTAGCGAATATTTGCGAACCCTTTGACGAGTTTAGTCCGGTGGACAAGGAACAAAGGCAAACGTGTGATTGTCCCGTCAATTTGTAGCTACTCGGCTAGTAAATTAGATTTATCGATCAAAATACTAAATTTAGTTTGAGCGAAACGTACCAACTAAACAGCCGCATTCGTAAATATTTTTAAAATGCATTAATAAGGGAGGACGACGTCCGCAATGTTTTCGAGCAATAAATTACGGACGATTTAATGCGGGCGGTGCGTTCTAAGGGCAACTTTGGCGTGTTTCCCTCATATTAGTAAATGCGGCAATAAACATCAAACAGAGCTGCAATAAGGGAAGATCCCGGGTGGTTTAATAACGAACACGGACGAGCAAATCTTTATAAATTCCCATAATTATAACATATAGATCGTAATTAAATTGCCATCCACATCCGAAGACGGAGATTCGGCTTTTCGGCGTCGCTCAACCGTAACATTTCCAGCCAAATACAAATTCCGGGATTCATCTTTCTAATTAAGAATTACGGAGGGAACTCCTGATATCCCAAAAAGTAAATAAAAAATTCCAAATTAAATATTTGGGCCCCCGCCCTCTCTAATTCTACGTTTGCCCAAAAAAGAACTAACCTCCTTCCTGTTAATTAAATTTTTACAGCTATTTTCTAATTTATTTCGCGAAAAAATAATTTTAAAGCGGCGAATTAATAAAAGAAAAGCTTAATTAAAAATTTAGAAAGGACCTGCGAATCGATGCTCCCGAGGGAATTTACATTTGCATTAAATTCGGAGCGAAATTTTAGGGAGAGACAAAATTTAGCATTCGAAATGTCTACTTGTGCTCCTAATTAATCATCTAGGGCCTTCGCAAAAACAAAAAGAGAATTAAGAAAGTCAAATTTTTAAGTGGAAGAGGATGGAAACCGAACAGTGGGCATTAAAGAGAAAAACGGTTTAATTTTACAAATGAACGCCCTTATATTTTCTTGCGATAATTAAATCAGTTTTATTTATGAAACAAGTTTGCTCAGCATTACAAAAACGAAAACATAATGCTTATTTCCTTAAGCACACTCCAGATGAGTCTTTGTGCTCGCATCTGCATATCTAACAGCTTTCACAAAGGACGTTTCTGGGGAGGGAGCACGCTGAATGGCCGAGTTCCATAAAGAAAACTGTTTGTTATATTTTCATCAAAAGACGCCCGCGGTCTTTAATTCGACAAAAGGTCAGTCGACACATGAAACCGGCCTTTTTTCGCGCACGAAAATCGAACTATTTAGGAAAATGGAAAACTTCAAAGAAAGCGCCCTCTATTGTCATAAAAATAATATCGATAATCATCCGGGGATTTTAAATAACATTTTTGAGAGTCATTTTATAAATTCACAATAGCAATAAATCAACTTCTCCTTAAAGTCACTTTTAAAAACAATTAATAATTATTTACCATAATTATTTTTAATTTAAATTTTTATGTAGCCAAATAAAACATTGTAATAAAATTTCAATACCATAAACCTTAAAATGCATCGAAAGGATTTGCATAAATGAGCTATAGCACTTTAGAGTTACTCTGTATAACAACATATACTACAGTCAACTCTCGATACAGTGTCCTCCGCTAATGTGCCAACGAATAATTGCGGTCTGATCTGCTAATGTGTTACAGAAATGAGAAATTAGTTACTGTGCCCCTTCATTTAGTATGCCACAAGATTTTGTCAAATAAATTTGGAGTTTTTGATGCACAATTGAACTTGTTGCAAAGAAACCACGTGGTGAACTCATAGTCAATTTGTTTAAAACAGCTTTTTTTTTCAAATTAAAGCAGTAAGTGCGTCTTTACTTAAGTTCTTTTGTGCATTTCAGTGTATATTTAGTTCAGTGAGAGTAAGTTTACCTTAACTTAACTAAAATAGAAAAATTAGAAAGAGCCGGTATATTTCTTAAAGAGAATGTTGGTTTTAAATTGCATCAAATTTTACAGTACATGAATAACTACAAAATGTATCACTAATTGCCCTGTAACTGATCTGCAGAAGATAAAATTTTTGCTTAACGTCTTCAAATGTTGTCGAACGAATAGTGACACTATGTCGAGGGCTGACTGTATACTTTTAGAAGTCTAAGAAAAATAAATAACGTACTAACAATCTTTTTAAAAAGATATACAGTCGAACTTCCATAAGTCGACCGCCGATAAGTCGAATTTTTAATAGCTCGAACACGAACCAGTTTCCCTAGGACTTGCCTATCTCAACGTTAATATTTTTATGTCAATAACTCGAAATTTAATAAATCGAATTATTTAATTAGTCGAAGCGTTTTACAATTCATTAAATTCAAGTTTCCATTAGTAAATAGGTCGATGACTCGAAGTTAAATTTTACAACTTTTCTAAAAATTTCTCTACCTGAGAGAGGATTAACGACGGCTTGGTTTGGGGTTATTGATGCTTTAAAAGCTCTATTGTTAACTACGAATAAAAAGTTTATACTACAAGAATGTTTTAACGGCGGCACTTCAATTGGATTTAGAAACTAATTTATGTTTAAATGCCTTATGAAAAGTTATAAATTTTTGAGATGGTTTTACCGTTTATTTTACAAAAAAAGAAACTATTTTTGCATTTTAGTTTTCAATTTGCTAGTTATTCGTCGACTACGAAGACTAACAAATGTGTTTTACGTTCTTTATAGTTTGTAACAGAGTATAACAGAAAATCTAAAAAAGTTTAATACTTTTTCTAAATTTTTACGTATTAACATGGAGAGTAAACGAAAATTAAAAAGTTTAACCATAAGGGAGAAAATTAATCTTATAAAAGAAGTGGAACGTGGGCTCAAAAGAAAAAAGGATATAGCTAAAGATTTTGGTATTCCTGCAAACACTTTATCAACCATTTTAAAAAACAGAGACCTAATTGTAGCTGCTGAAGATACAAATGACAAATGTCAACGTCGATAAAGATTTGGAAGTTGCTGAAATTCCTAGCGATGGAAGCATTATAAGTAAAGTGCTAGAAGAAAATAAGAAAAACTGTGAAAGTGAAAGTGAATATGAAAGTGATACAGATGTTACAGTAAACATCTCTTCAACAACTCAAGTTTACAGTGCAATAGATACTATTTCTCTATTCCTATGTGCTCAAGAAGATGTTCCTACAGATATATTATTATCGGCAAGATCATTGGAAAAATTTGTAGAAACGTAACATTTTGGAGCAATGAAGCAAAAGACAATTTTAGATTACTTTCAATTTAACAGTAAATAATATTTAAATAACTATATTTTTTAGGGTCTTAATAAAAATAAATAATGTTAATGATTGTAGATCAATTTTGGTTATTTTCTATAAAAAATGAATGATATATATACGGAAGTATTTAACTAAACTTCTTTTGGTAACTCGAGTTTTTCATATGACGAATTATTTTTGCTGTCCCTTCGACTTCGACTTATCGAGGTTCGACTGTATTATTTATAAGAGAAAAGAATAAGATAGGCAAATTCAATTAGAGTATGTGCACGTTCAAGTGAAAACTTTTTCCGAATAGAAAATCTAGATTTGAAGGATTTGTTATTAATATAGTCGAATCCAATTAACACGAAGATGTGCACATTCGAGCGAAAAGTGGCACATTTCCGAGCGAGGGAGGCAAATGAAGCGCGACGCGGAGCGGCGCGCTTCATTTTCCCGAGATCGGAATGTGCCACTTTGAGCTCGAATGCGCACACTCGGTTTTAAGCATGATTCACAATAATTAAGAGTGCGAAGAGTTAAACATTTTCAAATAAGTTACTGCTGAGGTGGCAATTTCCATTTTGGCCGACTATACATCCTTTGGATAACTGAATGATTTGTATAATTGAACATCGTATAAGTGAGGGTTTACTGTATTCTATAAAACCCTATAGATTTGATACAGCTCATGTAAAATACCCCAAAATCTAATAAATACGAGGATGTGCGCATTCGAGCGAAAAGTGGCACATTTCCGAGCGAGGGAGGCAAATGAAGCGCGACGCGGAGCGGCGCGCTTCATTTTCCCTCGCTCGGAAATGTGCCACTTTGAGCTCGAATGTGCGCACTCGGTTTTTAAGCACGATTTTTACTATACATTCAATTAACCGAATTTTCGATTATCCGAATGAGCTGCAACAATAATTAGTCCGGACAACCGAGTTTCCACTGTACTTAAGAATTTGAATCTATACAACAAGAAGATATAAAAGTTAAACCGTTTAAAGTGACTTCTTTTAAAACCCCCATTTGAATATGGAAAAATATTTTTATTTAGTTACAACAAAATCTTTTTCCGAGCACCGAAAACAAAATAGAAACAATTTAATAAATCCGCCGAACTTTATTAATTTTGAACGAAATAAAAATCAAAAAAATTCGAGAACACAACCTCGCCATATTGCTCTAAAACTACCCCCTCGAAAGCGTCGATATAAAACTACCCTCGAATAAAATATTACATTTTTTTAAGAGTGCTCAAAACACAATGGACTATTTATTTAAATGTACATTGAATATTTCTTTTCCAAAATCCGAAAAACCCACAAATTGGTTTTATCGACATTGGGAAAAAAACAATTAATAAAAAATACCGAGCTTCCAGTGGAAAACGAGAAGTATAATTCGGTACTAAGTAATCTTTAACGACACGTTTCGAATTTATCCTCGAACGACTATTCGGAACCGCCATTTACATAACAAAAACCGTTTCCTCCTTGCAGGAGAAGCGAATCCAAGAAACATCAGTTTTCAATATAAGAATTCTATTTTCGCGTTTTGCCTCTTGCGGGGATAACATAAACGTGAACGATGGGAAGGCGAGCATCACAAAACATAAATTTTGCACGTAATATCGATAAATCGCAAACGGCAATAAGCCCCCAATGAGGTAGCGTTATTATTCTTGTTGTAATATGTTAACTTCTTGAACGGCCACCCCTAAGCGTATATCATGTTTAGTGGTTATTCCGGTTATCTGGGAGCAATCTTTGCCGACATCAGTCTCAAGAATGGCATCGGCCTCATCTGAAATAGACTCTTCGCGATTTATGCATCCTAATAAGCTGATCTTATTGACTGCGTTCGAAGAACGAAAAGCTTTCTTAGGAGATAAACCCGTACGGAGAGGAAATGCTTTGCTCAAACAACGCGGAATTATTTTTCTGATATTCGAGATTTAGCGTTGAGCTCGCAAAGTAGAAGCTTTAACAACATGTTGATCTCCTCCGGGAAATGCAAAATAACGACGTCTATATGTCGCCAAAGGCGGGATTTGTCCGAAGTTATAGAGTAGCAAGCAGAGCATTGAAAATTGCCGATTATGGGAACCTAAGCGCCCTATAAATACGTTACGGTCGTTACGAAATTGCTTTCGCTATGATAATGATGCGCCCCCAACCCTGCGAACCTAACGTCATAATTTATATTCATGTCTCGAGAAGATGTAATGAATATTTAACGATTGCTTTTTTTCTTCTTCTTCCATAAACACCGACATTATGAACTTTGCCATGGTGCCCGAACTCGACTAACTACGTCCCTTTCTGTTCCCGGAACCACCTTTTTCCGAATCGCAGATGCTTCGGTGTCGATTTTATTTAAAATCTTCAAATTTATTTGGACTCCGCTTTGAGTCGCATAATTTCTTCAAATACAAGTTAAACATCTTCAATAGAAAAGCATGTGGGTGATTCTGGTCGAACTGTTTACTTTTTTAATTAAATTTTTTTGAATTTTACAACTAAACCTTTTTTTGATTTTTCATGCATATTATTACTCGATTTGATAGTAAAAATGAAAGTGCGAGACGATTTTGCTACAACTTCGAAATATCGAGAACGAGAATTATTTTTTATAATTTCCATGCCACGGTACTGACATAAAATACATTTGGTAGACATTCTTCAGAAAAATTATTAAATTCATTTACGAATTGTATTGTACCATTTTAAAACTCTTTTTTATTGATTATTTAACATTTAACTTATGTATTAGGGTGTCCGTTATTTCCCAAATTGATTTTTTTTCTGCTGCCGCCCCATAAATGTTCGGTTTTTTCCCTAAAAAAAATATCCATCCCAAAAAAAACTCTTAGTTTTCAAATTAAACCGTGCCGAAAGCATGTTACATTTCCTATTTAAATACCATGGGAATTTCGGACTTTATGCATTTAATTTTTTTTCTCTGAAACAAATAATAATACGGCACTGACTATATATATTTTTATAGAGAATTGGGCGCTCTACAAAAAAGGTCTCTTATGATTTTTTGATAATTTCACTCGTTCGAACGTTATTCAAGATTAAAGTCGGGCTCATGGTTAATTTTATAATTTTTATGATTCTCTTTACTTTCAAGAACCATTTGTGGTACTTGAATGCTGAAACTGATGCTTTAGCCTTTTTTTGATCCGAATGTGTCATCTCCCATAGAACGTAAAACGATTAAAGCATTAAAAACTAATGAAGATTTAGATTTCGATTGCCTTAAACCAGAGGTCGGCAACCTGTGGCTCCGGAGCCGCATGCGGCTCTTTTAGAAAAGTTTGTGGCCCCCTGAATATTAAATATTTCTGTATAAAGCCATCTCAAAATTTAGATGCAATCTTTTTAGCGGCTCTTCCATGTTTTTATTTTTTTTATTCACTATAGATTTGGCTCTTTGTCACTGAAATAAATCTTTATTTAATATTATTTCCAATGTATTGTTTACGTTATTGTAGCTATTAAGCTTTTTTAATTATTATAGATTAGTGGAATGATTTTATTAAAAAGAATCGTAGCAAAACTTGAAAACTGTGATATTCACTATGGACAAACTTTAATTTTAAATAACTTTCGAAGGAGTGAAATTATGAAAAAATCATAAAAGACCTTTTTTGTAGACCGTTTAATTATCTATAAAATATGTCTTGGTCATTGCCGTATTGTTATTTGTTTCAGAGAAAAAAAATTAAATGCAAAAAGTCTGAAATTCCCATGTTATTTAAATGGGAAATGTAACATGCTTTTGGGACAGTTTAATTTAAAAACTAAGTTTTTTTTGGGATGGATATTTTTTTTAGGGAAAAAACTATAAATTTATGGGGCGGCAGCAAAAAAAAATCAACTTGGGAAATAACGGACACCCTATTATGTAGTATAACAAATAATACATTATAATATATATCAAACATTAATCAACTCAAATCTAACACATTTCACACAAATTAACTTAACTAAATTTTTTTTTTTGGTTTTCATTACAACATTTTTAATTCTTAAGCTTCTCCGCCAATAGTCAATATTATTTATTAACAATTAAATATATTTTTCTTATTTTGTGACACGGTACTGACATTTTAAATTAAAATAGCAACTGTAATTTTTTGATTATGAATTTGATAATATCCTACTGCCCTATAATTTAGGCCAGTAATAAGTACAGAAATTCATTACTTATGATGAAAAAAATTAATCGTTAATTAAGTTTACCAATGCCACGGTACTGACAAGTAAATTTATGACATCGTCTTTTAAAAATTGAGTTTTAAAATGACACAAACTCGCTTGATAATTTCACTTGTGTGATATTTGTAAACATAACTCAGTTAACGTGCTTTCAATATGGCTTATTAGTTGTCTCATTAATTTCGAGGTAAATGGTGCACGAGTCATACACATTCAAATTTAAAAATTTGCATAAATCTGAGGACAAAAGTTATTAAGCCGGAATTCAATCTTAAATTGATGTATTAAAAAAAATTTGTTAATTTCTTTTAAGTTTGATTATATACATTAAGATTTATCAGTTAATTGGTTTGACACAAAAAATCACAGCTAGAATGGAATCACCCATGTAAACAAGAAGCCACCAAAATAACAACAGTAAAACAAATATTTTTCAGTCTTAATCGTAGAAATTATATTATTTTGCTATATTCGTTATTGTGGTAGCAGCTTAAAAAAAATGGTTTCTCCTACCTTTGTATTGATGGTCGGTCTCTGCAGCATGCTGGAGAAGAAAACTTCAAAGGTTCCATTCCAATTGTAACACTCCCGTTCACTTTTTCAAAATCAATATAAGTTTCTTAATAAGAACAAAATCTTTTTAAACGAACGAATTAAGTTATTATTATAAGAGATACTTCTTGTTTTACTGGGAGGAGAGTTAAAACGGTTTTAAAACTACGAATACCAAAAACCCGCACTACCCGAAAAACAAATTGAAAGAACCGGTCCCATCATCAGTTAATTTCATCTGAAATAATACCAAATATTTATATATTATAGAATGAATGTATTTGAAAAATTTTCTTTCAACCACAATTATTAAAATTAAAGCTAAATAGGTTTCGAAAAACTATGAAAACAAAATCAAATAACTAAATTAAAAAAGTAAAACTATTTAATTGATAATACTACCATAAAATGGGGTATTTTTAAATCTTGTCGAATCTATGGAAATAAATAAAGACACGTACCGTCGCGAGCCGATGGCGCACTAGAAAGAGTCCGAGAACGAAGAAACAGCTTGGCCTGAGTGACGGGTCGTAAAGTGGTACCCCGCTTCGATTGTCGGTGAAGTTATGCTTCCTCACGCACGGCCCTGAAACAGAATTTATTATTATAAGTACCGTACAAAATAAAATTAGGGGAACCACCTAAGCATCAATGGAAACAATTATTAGATTTGTTAAGACACATTTAAGACAATTACCAGCAATTTAAAATAGTTTTACAACGTTCAAATTACATCAAAATGTAGCTCGCGTACTACCAATCAATCTGCACAACCCCAAACATTTTTTTAATAACAATAAACGTACCAAAATTATTAAAAACTAGAGCACAATTGCACTACGTGTTAATACCATGAACAGCTGCTCGACTTTGCGCCGATAAGAGGCATAGACCACTCACGAATTTTGATGACGTAGTGACGAGTCACCTGCTATTGCTTTAAATGCCTTATCCAAGACACGGTTTTATCTGGTTTTTGTGCACCATGCAAAATAAACGTAAATAATTTAATTTCTAGTACAGTAGAACCCCGATTATCCGATTCAATAAAATAGTATTGTTCTTCTTAAACGAAGTGCATTAATTGAAAGATGTGAACTCAATTCATGGTTCTATATGAACATTCTCCTAGCAGTACTAAACATTTTGCGTCTTCTTATTCAGAGCAATTTGGGGTGTTTTTATAACTAAAAAAAAAAAAATTTAACCATATTCAAAAGGGGGGTTTTAAAAGAAGTAACTTTAAACGATTTAACTTTTAAATCTTCTTGTTGTATAGATTCGAATTCTTAAGTACAGTGGAAACTCGGTTATCCGGACTAATTATTGTTGCAGCCCATTCGGATAAACGAAAATTCGGTTAATTGAATGTAAAGTAAAAATTGTGCTTAAAAACCGAGTGCGCACATTCGAGCTCAAAGTGGCACATTCCGATCTCGGGAAAATGAAGCGCGCCGCTCCGCGTCGCGCTTCATTTGCCTCCCTCGCTCGGAAATGTGCCACTTTTCGCTCGAATGCGCACATCCTCGTATTTATTGGATTTTGGGGTATTTTACATGAGCTGTATCAAATCTATAGGGTTTTATAGAATACAGTAGACCCTCACTTATACGATGTTCAATTATACAAATCATTCAGTTATCCGAAGGATGTATAGTCGGCCAAAATGGAAATTGCCACCTCAGCAGTAACTTATTTGAAAATGTTTAACTCTTCGCACTCTTAATTATTGTGAATCGTGCTTAAAACCGAGTGTGCGCATTCGAGCTCAAAGTGGCACATTCCGATCTCGGGAAAATGAAGCGCGCCGCTCCGCGTCGCGCTTCATTTGCCTCCCTCGCTCGGAAATGTGCCACTTTTCGCTCGAATGCGCACATCTTCGTGTTAATTGGATTCGACTATATTTAATAACAAATCTTTCAACTCCAGATTTTCTATTCGGAAAAAGTTTTCACTTGAACGTGCACATACTCCAATTGAATTAGCCTATCTTATTCTTGTCTCTTACAAATAATACAGTCGAACCTCGATTAGTCGAAGTCGAAGAGACAGCAAAAATAATTCGTTATATCAAAAACTCGAGTTACCAAAAGAAGTTCAGTTAAATACTTCCGTATATATATATTATTCATTTTTTATAGAAAATAACCAAAATTGATCTACAATCATTAACATTATTTATTTTTATTAAGACCCTAAAAAATATAGTTATTTACATATTATTTACTGTTAAATTGAGAGTAATCTAAAATTGTCTTTTGCTTCATTGCTCCAAAATGTTACGTTTCTACAAATTTTTCCAATGATCTTGCCGATAATAATATATCTGTAGGAACATCTTCTTGAGCACATAGGAATAGAGAAATAGTATCTATTGCATTGTAAACTTGAGTTGTTGAAGGGATGTTTACTGTAACATCTGTATCACTTTCATATTCACTTTCACTTTCACAGTTTTTCTTATTTTCTTCTAGCACTTTACTTATAATGCTTTCATCGCTAGGAATTTCAGCAACTTCCAAATCTTTATCAACGTTGACATTTGTCATTTGTATCTTCAGCAGCTACAATTAGGTCTCTGTTTTTTAAAATGGTTGATAAAGTGTTTGCAGGAATACCAAAATCTTTAGCTATATCCTTTTTTCTTTTGAGCCCACGTTCCACTTCTTTTATAAGATTAATTTTCTCCCTTATGGTTAAACATTTAAATTTTCGTTTACACTCCATGTTAATACGTAAATAATTTTAGAAAAAGTATTAAACTTTTTTAGATTTTCTGTTATACTCTGTTACAAACTATAAAGAACGTAAAACACATTTGTTAGTCTTCGTAGTCGACGAATAACTAGCAAATTGAAAACTAAAATGCAAAAATAGTTTCTTTTTTTTGTAAAATAAACGGTAAAACCATCTCAAAAATTTATAACTGTTCATAAGGCATTTAAACATAAATTAGTTTTTAAATCCAATTGAAGTGCCGCCGTCAAAACATTCTTGTAGTATAAACCTTTTATTCGTAGTTAACAATAAAGCTTTTAAAGCATCAATAACACCAAACCAAGCCGTCGTTAATCCTCTCTCAGGTAGAGAAATTTTTAGAAAAGTTGTAAAATTTAACTTCGAGTCATCGACCTATTTACTAATGGAAACTTGAATTTAATGAATTGTTAAACGCTTCGACTAATTAAATAATTCGATTTATTAAATTTCGAGTTATTGACATAAAACTTTATCGGCGTTCGACTTATGGAAGTTCGACTGTATTTAACCCTCAACTTTGACTAAGAACTGTATTTCACTTTTAACTTTCCATCATTTGTAGAAATAACGAAGCCACTTGAATACCAAATCCTAATTGAAAATAATCTCAAAACTTTCATGGTGAGAGGAGCCAGAATCGACAAAATGTAAGAGCTAATTTTTTTGCATGAGCACGAATGACAATAAATAAAAATGTTGCGAGCAAATTCGCAATAAAATAAAGCCTCGCACAGCAGACAATATAAATTAAGCGACATTTAACCCCCGCAATCACGATTTTCTTAACGGAAGACAATGAAATATTTTTTGCCGGCATCGGGCCCTCAAACTGCTGCCCGTGCGGTTATGAGGACCGATTTATATGGTAAGAACAAAAAAGAGATCGTCCGCTGCCGTTCTTTGTCTAAAGTCGACTCTCTGCCGGTCGCAGCAGTTCATTTGGGAAAATTAATTAGCCAATTAAAAGGGAGACGTGCCTCGTAAGGAGTTATGGTCGCAATAGTTTTCGTTCTGCCACGTCGAATCTCTCTTCAGATTATATTTCATTAATCGGCGGCGGCAAAAATTTTTCCCAACAAGTCTTTTTAATTGCGAAGGCGTCGAAAACGTGTCAAGCGCTTTCGCCAATCAGCCACACATCTAATTAATGATCGCTCTCTTAGGAGAAATCCCTCTTTGATTATTTTCTTTTACTTCCGAGGATCGACTAATCCTCTTACGCTTTGACTTTATTTCTCGGATTTTTTTATTTTGTCGCCGTCTCTTTCTCTCCGAGGGCCGAGAAGTCGGCCGGAGATCTCGTGCAGAGAAATTAATGCGAGCATATCAATATTAAAGATTTTTTTCTACTTTAGGGGCAGTTCCATTAGAAGTAATAAATGATGCAACAAAATCATGTCGTTTGTTTACGTTCCTCATCAAGATTAAAATTAAGAGCTTTTCGTATAGAGCTTTCTCGTACAAAGAGAGGAATTTTTAAGTGCAGAGCAAACTGTAGCGGTTTCTAAAGTACACTCTTTTTTCTCTATGTACCTCTTTAAGGGAGAATTTAATTCTTTTACAAGTTCGCAAATCTGTATGTTGCTGGGATTTCTTTTAATCCGCCGTTTTATTTCTTTAAACTTTCAGTTAAGTAAAAATTGTAATAAAGATCCACGATGTGTTATTCTATTTGGCCATTTTAATAAAAATTAAATATAACCGTTATTGCAATGAGTAATTTAAGCAACCCTAATAGAATTTCGATAAAACTAAATAAATCAAAAAAAAACCCCTTGATGCGCAAAAACAATAGTAGCACTCAAAACCCCCAAGTCGGTAAAACCCCTTTGCTTTTTTTGAGGAAAAATCATTTTAGGTAAAAGATTTGCTTTAAATTTTGCGGTACGTTCCTATAGACCCCAAACCGACGCAGCCGGAGCCATTCTTCTCTGCTCCCCCTTCAATCCCTAAATTTTTCGATAAAGCTAAATAAATTTAAAAAAATACACTTTGACTCACAAAAACAATATGTAAATTAATAAACCCTATAAAAGCTTTCTAGTGAGCCATTTAAACGTGGGTTAATGTTTGGTTGCCTACATATCACAATGCCAAAAGACAAAAAAATAGTTTATTACAAAATTTAAAAAAAATAAATATTAATATATTAATCAGATCTACGTAAAAACAAATATAAAATAATTGTTTTGAGAAAACTCAATTCTTCTCTTCAGGACCTTTAAATCCTTGATAGACTTGCAAATATCCTTGAGCTACGGGTAATACATCCTTTGCCACCTTAAAAACCCTTTGCCCTACGCCTTCCTACAAAAGTCAATGTGTAATATTCGTAATCAGAAATTACAATTCAATAGTTTCAAAAATAAGGATAAACTTACAAGTTCTTTTCCAATGTCATCCCAGTCAAAGCCTGGTGCAGGTGCAGCTTGCGATTGACTCACAAAAATTGCAAAAATAACGCACACAAAAACGGAAACGATCGAGAACTTCATTTTTTCAATAGTTATCTTAATGCTTAGTGTTAAAGCTTGGAACGATTTTAGTTATGCTGAGTTTTGGCGTTCGAGAGCTTTATATAGAAGCTTGATATCTGTGTTTTCTGCAGCTGGGAATTCCGGAATCCCCAACTAAATTTCTTCGTTTTATTCGCTTAGATTTTCTGCTTAAAGATTGTGTTAGGGGGTTTTGTTTGTCTGTAAGTGTGATTAATTATTATGGGGTTATCGTTAAGCGACATGAAATTGGAATTTTTAAGACATAACTTGATATTAAATTATTATCGAATAAAATAAAGTTTTGTAACGGTTGTTTATGATTACATTAATTCTTCAGACTTTAAAAGAACCAATCAACATAATTAATCATTTCAAATTATGGCAATTTAATAAATTAAATAAAAGTCTTGTGATACCACAAATTAACTGTAAATTTTGCTATAGCACGTGATTGCTTTTTGGGATTTAACTTGTGCCAATAAATTTATTATTTTTTAAGACAAAATCATAAATTTTGGAGCCATTACAAAAGTAGTATTAAATAAACTGAGTTTGGTAACAAAAAATATCAATCAAATAATAAGGTAAATTGTTTAAGTCGGTCCAGATTTCCAAACTTTTAAAATAAAGGGGAATAACACTTTAAAAAAAAGTTTCTAATAATTTCTTCAGAACTAAAACTTTATTACTCAACATTTAACCGTAATGAATCATGCAAATTAATCATCGGAATTAAAAACGAACGTAGTTCAGAGTTTCTGTTGAATAGTTTTAAATGTAACATTATTCTGATGAGTTTTTTTGTCCGTCGTCTGCGTTTAAATATTTTCAAATTACTAAAATAGAAAATTGTGAAAATTACGTTGCAAAAAAGCCACCTTGAAATAAACATGAATCTAAAATATTACCAGACACGAAATACTTATCTTTAATTAAGAAAATGTACATGCGTACACTTTACAAAAAGTATCCACAAAATATCCATTTAGCTTCTAATTATTATTATTAAAATAAATAAATAAACCGAAAGCAGATTCGCATAATAAAGATAGAAGTTTCTTTATCTTTGCATAAGTAAATTTAATTACAAATTCTGATTAGCGTAAATTTTATCAACCCAAAGTATTTTTAGAACAAAAATATAAATAAATCTGGTAATTTATGCAAGTGGGAACTTAGATATAAAATAATCACAATTATATTTTCAAAGTCAGGGAAGTACCGTTCCCCCAACAAACATAGCCGACTTCTACCACTTTAAATAGCTCGTCTTCGGCTGAACTAAACAGAATCAACTCAAAACTACAACACAGCACATCTACAAACACAAAAAAAAACAATCAAAATGAAATTCTCAGTTATTTTCGTTTTTGCTCTCATCGTTCTCTCAGCCCTATTGGGACAAAGTGAAGCAAAATGGAGAGGGTGGAAGAAAATTGTAAGTAAACTATTTTTAAATAAATAAAAGCATTTTTTGGTATTATATAATTTTCGACTGGTGTTAAATCTGATTTTTATTTGTAGGAAAAGGCAGGAAAAAGAGTTTTCAAAGCAGCTGAAAAGGCTCTACCTGTAATTCAAGGATATGCCGGACCAGCAGCCGCTGTCGCTGCAGTCGTTGGAAAGAAATAGTGCCCTTTTTGAAGTTTTTATTTATTCTTAGCTTTATGTAAATTATTATTATTTATTTTTGTATTTTGTTTTTATATGACTGAAAATATAACTTATTAATGTGATCTAAAAGACGTGTTCATGTTTTAATGTTTAAACTTAATGATAATTTAGAAAGCATTCTACCAAAATTATAATTAATATTACTGACTCTAATTCTCCTTATTTAATATTAAAAACAAAGTTTTGTGAAATGGTGAAAAACACATTTTGAACTATGGAATTATATTTTAGATTTTGCATTCTTAGAGTTAATTCAAAAATGCAAAATTATATTGTGCTGCTTTATGGATTTAATTTTATACTAAAATTCATAAGGTTTCAAATCTATAAAGTTTGTTAAAATATATTTTAAATCTATATTAAATATATTGTAATAGAGAAATATTTTTAATTGTAACTTTCTGAAAATTGTTCAGTAAAAGATAATGTGTACTTATTTTAATATGTGTAAAAATGTTTATAATTATAGATCTATTATGTTTAAAAAGGTATTTTAACTATTAGTAAGTTATGAATTTTTTTAAAATACATTATTATAAAAACATACATGTACAGCTTACTTTCTGTTTTTCTAAAACAGTGACTGTGGTACAATATTCTTAAAAATCTCTTCCATTGATTTAGTTATAAGTTTATAAAGACAAATTATTATAAGACAACCCTAATTTTTTGAATCATATTTCTTTTCAAAATTATTCCAAGTAACAGTAGTATTGTAGTTATTAAAGTCATAACTTAACTACAACAATTTAGACAGTTTTAATTCATTAAGTTTGTATTAGGTAAATTATTTAGATACCTATATCGACTATAAAATTGTTCAAAGTAAATTATCCATTTCTGCATTGTGCATTTCTCTTAACTTTTCTGCTTAATTGTGTGATTATTTTAATTTAAACATGTGACAAAAATGTTAAGTCTTCAATCTATAAAGATTAGTATAAATACATTTAAAATTTTAGAAGTTGTCTTAATAAAAATATATTTTAAATAAAAACCATTAATTTTCCTAATAGTAATTTAATGAAAACTTTTTGTACTAGTCTAATTCTTCTAAAAGGTATTCTGGGACTATATGTCTTTTATTTTTTAAATGTATCTTTAGATATAACTCTGTCTCAAAGTTTAAAAACTAAATTATAACAAGTGCAATATGAATTATTTCAACCTTTAATTTAATTTAACTACTATTTTGATGTTAACTAATAAAATAATTGAAAATACCAAAATATCTAAACTTTTTAATCACATCTTAAAAAATAACCAAGTATCAAATGAACTATTAAGAATAATAAAATTTAGAAAACATACATGTATTTTTAGACACAACTCTCTACAACAGTGTTCCCCAAAGTGGGTCCCACACCCCACATGGGAGCAATTTAATTGTTCAGGAAAGCAATTCGAAAATGTATTGGAATTTTAGTTGTCTGTTATATGTTTTGAAAATTTATTTTCCTTATAATGCCCTACTGATTTCTTCATAAAACCCAAATCTTGTGTAGTGAACAACTTGCAATTAAGCTTCATTTAAAAAATAATTCAATTTTTAAATATATAATAATATGTATAGATTGTATAGGGGAGCATGACATTTTTAGAAAGATGGAGCATGGTAAAAAAAGATTGGGAAACACTGCTCTACAAAGTTATCTCAAAAAATAACAAACAATAATATTTAAATAAAGATATAAGCATAAATACTTATTAAATATTATAGTAATTTGATAAATAAAAATTCCTTTTTCCAATTGTACTAAAACTTCAGTGCAGGAATTCCTATAATTGTTAATCACAACTTGTCAAGATTCACAGTAGTATAAAAAGATTGCTCCTAACTTTAAACAGCATCAGTCTCAACTATCAATCACAGTACAACAGTACAACTTCATTGTAAACAACAATTAAAATGAAATTCTCAGCTATTTTCGTTTTGGCTCTCATCGTCCTCACAGCCTTATTGGGACAAACTGAAGCCAAATGGAGAGGGTGGAAAAAAATTGTAAGTAAATTACTTTTAAATAAATAAATACATTTATTGGCTTATGGAATTTTCGAATGGCGTTAAATGCGATTTTTATTTGTAGGAAAAGGCAGGAAAAAGAGTTTTCAAAGCAGCTGAAAAGGCTCTTCCCGTGATTCAAGGATATGCCGGACCAGCTGGCGCTGTCGCTGCAATCGTTGGAAAGAAATAGTGCCCTTTTAGAAGTTTCTATTTGTTCTTAGCTTTATGTAAATTATTTATATTTATTTTTGTATTTATTTATATGTGACTGAATATACATTAATGATCTAAAATATGTGTTCTTGTTTTACTGTTTGAACTTAATGCAAATATAGAAAGCCTACTACCAAAATTATATTTTATATTACCAATTCTATGTGCCCTTATTTGATATTAAAAACAAATAGAGTAATGTAAATTTTAATAGCAAAATTATATTTTAGATTTCTCATTCTCAGATTTAATTTGAAAAAAGTAGGTACCATTATATTCATTGCTTTGCTCATCTAATTTTATACTAAATTTCAGAAGATTTTGAATCTGTAAAGTTTGTTAAAATATCTTTTAAATCTATATTAAATAAATTGTTATAAAAAAGTATTTTTAATTGTAGTTTTCTCAAAATTGTTTAGTAGTAGGTATATATTGTATAGTTATTTTCATTTTAATTTTTACAAACATGTCAACGATTATAAATCTATTATGTTTAGAACTATTAGCAAGTAATGAAGTGTTTCAAATACATTATTATTAAAACAAACTTGTGCTTCTTAACTGTTTTTCTCAAAAAGTTTCTGTGGTACACTTAACTATTTTAGTTATAATTTGGAGAAGAAATTTTTCCAATTGTTATTCTGTAATATTTTTGAAAATACCTCTTCCATTAATAAGTTATAAAAAAAGCTATATTCTTTGAATCACATTTATATTCCAAATTATTCAATGTCTCACATGATTATTAAAACCTTAATTAAACTAAAAATATGCTAAGAATTTCATTTTGCCAAGTTGTTAGATTTGTTCTTAGAATATGTCAAATAATCAAATTTTTAAAGTAAATTATTGGAAATAAATATCAATCTCTCAACTTTTCTGCTACACTGTACGATTATTTTCATTCGAGCACACTGTTAACAATGTGTTACCAATAGAACTAAATAACAATAACAGCAATATGAATTAAAAAACCTTTAATTTAACTTAATTACTACTTCAAATTTAACTCGAAACAATTGAAAAAACCAAAATTTAGTTTTTAATCGTAGCTTTACAAATAGCAAGGTGTCTAATGAACGATTAAAAATAATAAACGTTAAAAAAGTACATATATTTTCTAGAAAGTTATCTCAAAAAATAATAAACAATAATATTTAAATAAAGATATAGCTAATTAAAAATTCTTATTAAATATTTTAGCAGTTTGATAACTAAAAATTAATTTTTCCAATTGTAGTAAAACTTCAGAGGGAATCCCTATTTTTATTAATCACAGTAAAACCTCACAACTTGGTAAGATTCGCAGTAGTATAAAAAGGTTGCTTCTTGCAGTAAACAGCATCAGTCTTAACTAGCAATCACACTGCAACAGTACAACTTTATTATAAACAACAATCGAAATGAAATTCTCAGCTATTTTCGTTTTGGCTCTCATCGTCCTCACAGCCTTATTGGGACAAACTGAAGCCAAATGGAGAGGGTGGAAGAAAATTGTAAGTAAACTATTTTTAAATAAATAAATACACTTTTTTGGCTAATACAATTTTCGAATGGCGTTAAATGTAATTTTTACTTGTAGGAAAAGGCAGGAAAAAGAGTTTTCAAAGCAGCTGAAAAAGCTCTTCCTGTAATTCAAGCATATGCCGGACCAGCTGGTGCTGTCGCTGCAATCGTTGGAAAGAAATAGTGCCCTTTTAGAAGTTTTTATTTGTTCTTAGCTTTATGTAAATTATTTATATTTATTTTTGTATTTATTTATATGTGACTGAATATACAACATTAATGATCTAAAATATGTGTTCTTGTTTTAATGTTTAAAATTGATGAAAATTTAGAAAGCCTACTACCAAAATTATATTTTATATTAAAATGTGCCCTTATTTGATATTAAAAACAAATAAAGTAATATAAATTTTAATAGCAAAATTATATTTTAGATTTCTCATTCTCAGATTTAATTTGAAAAAAGTAGGTACCATTATATTCATTGCTTTACTCATCTAATTTTATACTAAATATCAGAAGATTTTGAATCTGTAAAGTTTGTTAAAATATCTTTTAAATCTATATTAAATAAATTGTTATAAAAAAGTATTTTTAATTGTAGTTTTCTCAAAATTGTTTAGTAGTATATATTGTATAGTTATTTTAATTTTAATTTTTACAAACATGTTAACAATTATAAATCTGTTATGTTTAGAACTATTAGCAAGTAATGATTTTTTTAAATACATTATTATTAAAACAAACTTGTACTTATTAACTTCTGTTTTTCTCAAAAAGTTTCTGTGGTACTCTAACTATTTTAGTTATAATTTAGAGAAGAAATTTTGCCAATTGTTATTCTGTAATATTTTTGAAAATACCTCTTCCATTAATAAGTTATAACAAAACCTTTATTCTTTGAATCACATTTATATTCCAAATTATCCGATGTCTCAAATGATTATTAAAGCCTTAATTAAACTAAAAATATGCTAAGAATTTCATTTTGCCAAGTTGTTAGACTTGTTCTTAGAATTTATCAAATAGTTAAATTTTTAAAGTAAATTATTGGAAATAAATATCAATCTCTCAATTGCGTTTTTCTCTCAACTTTTCTGTTACACTGTACGATTATTTTCATTCGAGCACATGCCGAAGCTGTTACCAATGTGTTACCAATAGAACTAAATAACAATAACAGCAATATGAATTATAAAACCTTTAATTTAACTTAATTATGACTTCAAGCTTAACTCCAAACAATTCAAAAAACCAAAATTTAGTTTTTAGTCGTAGCTTTACAAATAGCAACGTGCCTATTGAACGATTAAAAATAATAAACGTTAAAAAAGTACATATAGTTTCTAAAAACCTATCTCAAAAAATAATAAACAATAATATTTAAATAAAGATATAGCTAATTAAAAATTCTTATTAAATATTTTAGCAGTTTGATAACTAAAAATAACTTTTTCCAATTGTGGTAAAACTTCAGAGGGAATCCCTATTTTTATTAATCACAGTAAAACCTCACAACTTGGTAAGATTCGCAGTAGTATAAAAAGGTTGCTCCTAGCTTTAAACACCATCAGTCTCAACTAGCAAACACACTGCAACAGTACAACTTTATTATAAACAACAATCGAAATGAAATTCTCAGCTATTTTCGTTTTGGCTCTCATCGTCCTCACAGCCTTATTGGGACAAACTGAAGCCAAATGGAGAGGGTGGAAGAAAATTGTAAGTAAACTATTTTCAAATAAATAAATACACTTTTTTGGCTAATACAATTTTCGAATGGTGTTAAATTTGATTTTTATTTGCAGGAAAAGGCAGGAAAAAGAGTTTTCAAAGCAGCTGAAAAAGCTCTTCCCGTAATTCAAGGATATGCCGGTCCAGCAGCTGCTGTCGCTGCGGTCGTTGGAAAGAAATAGTGCCCTTTAAGAAGTTTTTATTTATTTTTAGTTTTATGTAAATTATTGATATTTATTTTTGTATTTTGTTTTTATATGTGTCTGTTTGAGAATATAACTTGATGATCTAAAAAATGCGTTCTTGTTTTAATGTTTAAACTTAAGGACAATTTAGAAAAGCTACCACCAAAATTATAATTCATATTAGTCCACTGATTTCATATTAAAAACGGAGTAATGTGAATAGTACATGGTTACTTTAATATTAATTTATGGAAAAATGTTTACAATTACCAATCTTGCTGTGTTTAACAAGATATGTCAACTATTAACTAATTATGAATTTTTTAAAATAGATTATTATAAAAATATATATGTAGGTACTTTATTTCTGTTTTCCTCAAAAAGTTTTTGTGGTACTCTGACTATTTTGGTTATAATTTATACAAAACATTTTTTGAATTGGGAATTTGTAATATTTTTGAAAATACCTCTTCAAGAAATTTGATTATGAATTTTTAAAAATAAATTATTATAATAAAACCTTCATTCTTTGAAGCATGTTTAGATCCCAAATTATCCTGTGTAACAAATAGTTATTAAGACTTTAATTTACCTAAAAATGTTCCAAGAAATGTATTTTTCTTTTTAGAATATATGTAGTAGTTAAATTTTCAAAGTAAATTATTGCAAAGAAATGTCAATTCTCAATTGCCTTTTTCAATCGACTTTTTCTGTTAAACTATTTGATTATTTTGATTCAAGTACATGCCAAAAATGTTAAAACTTCATTCTGTAAAGCTTAGGAGAGTACATTTAAAATTTGTTAAGTCACAAAATCATAAATAGAAGTGTTTTATCCTTAAAAATATCTTTAGTGTTTACTCTATTACAAATCATAGAACTAAATAACAATAAAAGCAATATGAATTATTTAATATAGTTTTACTATTATTTTGATCTTACCCAAAATCTTTAAACTTTTTCATCATATTTTTATAAAGTACCTAATGAACAATTAAAACTAATAAAAGTTAAAAAAGTAAATACATTTTCTAGAAAGTTATCTCAAAAAATAATAAACAAAGATATAATTAAAAAAATATACCAAACATTCTAGCAGTTTGATAACTAAAAATTACTTTTTCCCATTGTACTAAACTCCAGTGAGGAAATCCCTATTTTTATTAATCACAACAAAAGCTAACAACTTATCACGTTTGGCAGTGGTATAAAAAGGATGCTGCTTGCCTCAAAGAGTATCAGTCTCAACTATCAATCACAGTACAACAGTACAACTTTATTATAAACAACATTCGAAATGAAATTCTCAGCTATTTTCGTTTTGGCTCTCATCGTCCTCACAGCCTTTTTGGGACAAACTGAAGCCAAATGGAGAGGGTGGAAAAAAATTGTAAGTAAACTTAATTGAGAATAATCGAGTTCTTGTTAATATCTAAAACTTATGTTTTTTTTAGGAAAAGGCAGGACAGAATGTTTTTAATGCAGCCGAAAAAGCTTTACCAGTTGTCCAAGGATATGCAGGGCCAGCAGCTGCCGTGGCTTCAGTCGTTGGAAAGAAATAGTGCCTTTTTATAGAAAATTCAAATTGTCCCTGAGGATCAAATGTATTAAAAAAATGCTGCAGCTCTTAATTTATTTGTTAATTTATTGTTAATGTATTTTTATTTATGAATTGTTCAAAATGTTTTAATAAATGATTGAAATCAATTTCTATAGTCTTTGTATAAGGGAGTACTTACATAGAAAGGTATTTAAGAATAATTATTGCATTTTTTGACCTTTCAAAAATGCAGATTTTAATTTTTTATGAGCTTGTCCAACATTTGGTGGCTTTCAAATTTTTCTAGATATCTGTATTAGATAAATTTAATTTATATAAAACCAAAATTAATATTAATAATTTTGGAAGACAAGTACCATTAAAAACAAGTCTTTTTATACTTAGTATTTACATAAAATACCATCAACTCAATTATTTATAACAATATCACTAACAACTTCTTGGATAAAATAAACCATAAACATTTTCATTATAGATAGGCTTAAAAAACCAAGAGTACCATTTAAACCTTTTGAGAAAATAAAAAAATAGTATTAAAATAAAATACTATAATCTAATTTCTGTAACTAAGTAACCTTATTGTTTAAGAAGAAACATAAACTGTACAGATCCAATACCCATAGTCTTTTTGAAATAATGAAACAAATATTGGAGAGACTTCTACACACAAAAAATTGTTGAAAACTACCTTTTTAAAATTCTTTTAAAGTATACACAAATAAAATATACACTCCAAAGTACAAGACTTAATGTGAATCCAAAAAATTAATAAAGAACATAAAAATGTTGAGAGAACGATAAAATTAGGCATCAATAAGTGTTTCTCGAAATACTCAAACTTTATTTATTTGTAAAAGTTTAAATATTTTTATAATATAACCGATTTGCTCAATTTAATGAATTATACAAAGAAGGAATTAGATTACTCATTAATTAACCAAGAAGAAAAGAAGTATTCCCATTGTTGAATAGGTATTCCCTCGAAGAAAGTTGTTCTTTGAACAACTGTGTTTTATAAAAGTCCCCACAAAGTAAAAGAAGCTAATAGAGATTGAATTTTGCAAAAAAGTGCCTTCGGGCAGTCACGTACCAATTTTTGTAGTTCATTCATAGAATAGTTTTAAGTCAGAGTTGAAATCTAGGATTTTAAAACTCGTTTTCCATCTCTCACACGTTAGTCATTTTACTTTACAGATTCCTATGCTTCGGTTAATTTTAAATAAATATGTCTTTTTCTATCCACCAATTTGTAATTGTCTATTGTAAATCTGAAAATGAGATCTTTACTAAATCAGTGTAGTAATTCCGTAATTCCCTATTTCTCGGATTTGTTTATAAACAAATTGCAGATTATTAAGCTAATTAATAATATTTGTACTAATGATGTGTTATCAAATCATCAAGAAATGAAAAGGGACATCCCTCTGTTATTTTCTTATGTTAGATTCAATTTCATATAAATACATGGCACCAAGAACAAAATTATTCAGAATTCAACAGTTTTGCAAACGCACCTAATCAACGATACCAGATTAAAAAATTAAGAATGAAGTTCTCTAAGTTTTTCGTTTTAGTTTTTTGTGTCTTTGCAGTGTTATTAAATGGAGCACAAGCTGGATGGAGAGGATGGAAAGAAATTGTAAGTATTTATTCGCTAAAGTACCTACTGAATCTCTAATGTGGACCATGTTTCATTCAATTTTTAAAAATTGTGCCCGTTAAATAACAAGATTTCCTTTAGGAAAATGCCGGAAAACAAGTTTTCGAGAAAGCAGAAGAGGCTTTGCCGGTCGTACAAAAATATGCTGGGCCGGTTGCCGTCGTTGCAGCCGTCGTTGGAAAGAAGTAATTGAAATATTTTACCATAGTGTAATTTTTCTGTTAGTGTTGCTTAAATTTCTTCATTTATTTATTTCAATAAAATTTTGTAAAATCGCTATGCTTGTTTATTAAACACAACCAAGTCTTCTAATTAAAAATTGCGATATAGAGAAAATAAAACCTTTTCAGACAATCCCATGAAAAGACTATCTATTATTAAAAAATATTTTTACAACGCAAATAAACATTTTCAATAAAAGAAATAAACAATAAGCTACCATAATAACAAGTATAAACTATATACAAATATTTTTACATCTTTAAGCCCTAATTTTCTGAATAAAGGGATTAGATTATTTTTATACTCATTATTGTGGCAACTTTAAAAAAAAAGTCTCCTACCTTTGTATAGATGTTCGTCTCTGGAACACGACAGAGAAGACTCTTAATCCGCCCAAGGTACCATTTCAACTCTAACACTCCCGTTCACTTTTTCAAAATTAATATAGTTTTTAACAAGCAAAAAAACACAATCTTTTTAAACGGACGAATAAGCTATTATTATAAGGGATACTTCTCATTTTACTGGGAGGACTAAAACGGTTTTAAGACTACGAATATCAAAAACCCGCACTACCCGAAAAACGATACAAAAACCCAATGGAAGAATGGCCCAATCATCTAAATTAAAAAAAAAAAATTTAAGAATTATTTTCTTTAAAAAATACCCTTATGGTCATCTTTCAATCACTTCACAAATCTTCAAGACACAAAATTATTAAAATTGGAGCCATACAGGCGTGGGGGTAGCTAAGGGAAGCCAAAAAAAATTTACAGTATTCGAATTACTAAAATTGATAGCTTATAGTGGGTGATCAGCTGCCTGATTGCCCCCCAGCCCCCAGGAAAATTCCTGGCCCTCTTAGTGAAACTCCTTAGCTACGCCCATGCATACAGGCTGGAAAATTTATTAAAACCGCATCAAATAACTAAATTAAAAAACTAAAAATGTTTGATTGATAATACCACAACGCAGTATTTTTAAATTTTGAATTTATAGGAATAAAAGAAAACATTTACCGTCGCAAGCCGATCAAGCACTGAAAAGAGCTCGAACGAAGGCCAAACGGCTTGGTCCAAGCGGTCGAGTGGAAAACAGGTACCTCGCTTCGGTCCTCGGTGAAACTATACGGCCCCGCAAACGGCCGTGAAACGAATTTGATATTTACACAGGCATAATCTGAAAGAAAATTCAACAGAATTATTTATTTCAAATGATTAGATTTTTAAATTTATTTAAAACAACAATATTGATATTACATCATTGAAATTATATCAAAATGTTGCTCGCGTACTAACAATTAATTTCAACGAATCCGCACATTTATGTAATAACAATAAACATACCAAAATAATGCAAAACTGGAGCACAATTGCACTACGTGTTAATACCATGAACGGCTGCTCGACTTTGCGTCGATAACATGCATAGACCACCTGCAAATTTTGCTGACGTTGTGACTGAGTCACCTGTTATTGCTTTAAAGGCCTTATCGCAGGCACAGTTTTATCTCTTTTTTCGTGCATTGCGAACGATAAATTTAAACATTTTAATTCCAAATAGCCGGCATGGTTACAGTAGAACCTTTCTTATGCGACACCCATTCATACAAAATTCAATTATACACAGGAAAGTGTTATTCAATTATACGTACAAAGACACCTATTCAATTAAATGAAGTATTCACTTATACGAACAATTTTACGTTTCCTATCATCTTCGTATAAGTGTGTTTTAACTGTATTATGGTCTCTTTGAAATACTCAAAAGCCCTAAATTTCGAAGTTATAAAATACGATTTTGATTTTTAAATTGTAGCTTTTGTAAAATTTCAAAATACCTAAAAAGTGCTATTGATTACTTTGTGTATTCGAAGTCGGTGCTATACCAA
This sequence comes from Sinopyrophorus schimmeli, assembly GCA_036325965.1. Taxonomy (NCBI): domain Eukaryota; kingdom Metazoa; phylum Arthropoda; class Insecta; order Coleoptera; family Elateridae; genus Sinopyrophorus; species Sinopyrophorus schimmeli. The sequence goes on from JARFIZ010000403.1 coordinate 646,009, forward strand.
AGCCTTCTAATAATTAATTAAGCTATAATAGTTGATCATTTTTAAAATAAAGCTTCACTAATTGTAAAACCTTATTGTTTAATATTATCTATAAATCTGTAATTTTAAAACTTATAGCTAGGCAGTATTTATTGACACGTGTCAATTACGATACCGAATATTAAGAAAACCTAACAAGAATTTCATTCTTGCCTCCTTATTGAAATACAAATTAATTTCACGGCAATTTCTTAATGATTCGCAATAATTTAGACCAATCAATTGCATGAAAAATTAATTGAATAATTTTAATCGTTCTCTCTCACTTGCACTGACAAGATTATCGTATCTTCTCGCTCCCTTCCACTCATTGCTATGGTAAATACGTTTTTCAAATATAAAATCGATATTAACTAAATTAAATCAAAATTTTTGATTTGAAGGGGCGCACGGTAAATTATACCAATGTAATACACACGAGGATGTGCGCATTCGAGCGAAAAGTGGCACATTTCCGAGCGAGGGATGCAAATGAAGCGCGACGCGGAGCGGCGCGCTTCATTTTCCCGAGATCGGAATGTGCCACTTTGAGCTCGAATGTGCACACTCGATTTTAGGCACGATTCACAATAATTTTCGTAACGAAAAGTAGTAAATAATTTTTATCGTTCCCTCTCACTCATACTTATGAATTTGTTGTATCTTTTCGCTCTCTCCCACTCATTGCTATAGTAAAAATACGTTTTTCGAACATATAAGCAATATTTACTGAAATAAATTGAATTTTTTGATTGTAAAGAAAGTTTAATTTACAAAATTCAATGAATACGAAGATGTGCGCATTCGAGCGAAAAGTGGCACATTTCCGAGCGAGGGATGCAAATGAAGTGCGACGCGGAGCGGCGCGCTTCATTTTCCCGAGATCGGAATGTGCCACTTTGAGCTCGAATCTGCACACTCAATTTTAGGCACGATTCACAATAGTTTTGGTAACGAAAAAGTGGTAAATAATTTTTATCATTCCCTCTTACTCATACTTATGAATTTTTTGTATCTTTTCGCTCTCTCCCACTCATTGCTATGGTAAAAATACGTTTTTCGAACATATAAGCAATATTTACTGAAATAAATTAAATTTTTTGATTGTAAAGAAAGTATAATTTACAAAATTCAATGAATACGAGGATGTGTGCATTCGAGCGAAAAGTGGCACATTTCCGAGCGAGGGATGCAAATGAAGCGCGACGCGGAGCGGCGCGCTTCATTTTCCCGAGATCGGAATGTGCCACTTTGAGCTCGAATGTGCACACTCGATTTTAGGCACGATTCACAATAATTTTCGTAACGAAAAAGTGGTAAATAATTTTTATCGTTCCCTCTCACTCATACTTATGAGTTTGTTGTATCTTTTCGCTCTCTCCCACTCATTGCTATGGTAAAAATACGTTTTTCGAACATATAAGCAATATTTACTAAAATAAATTGAATTTTTTAACTGTAAAAAAAAGTTAAAAACAAATTGTTTACGTTAGTTATACTCCACCTAGTCCACGGAAGGTTAATCATATGCAACGCACAATTAGTTTATCAACAAAAATTAAAACAGATAACCTATAAAGAATCCAACCTGATCCGAGATACATAAACAAACATGGGGATCCCACAAAGATGAACTCTCGCCGTAGAGATAAGGGGACAAAATAAAAGCGGGATCCCCAGTTTCCACGTGCTCGCAATTTCCTCGTCCCGCAGAAAAATGCGCAAAATAATTCCGACATCAAGACCGATCGTTGCTCGTTTCGGCGTGCAAAAAACATTGTCTCGGAGCGATCAAAGAAAATGAAAATATGGGTTATACAATTTGTGTTTACTCTTTTAATCCTCTTCGCTTTCCTGGAACGAACGGAAGCCGGCCGGAAAAGTCGGAAGGAAATTCTAAGTACGTTTTTTGTCCACCGCGCTCGATGCTTTTAGAAATGCGTATCAAAAAAAAAAAGAAGTTAATCTAATGGTAAAGTTAATGGCCAATTACTAATTCATGGTACTTTTTAGGAAAGGCCGAAAAGAGAGTATTTAAAGCTGCCGAAAAAGCTTTGCTCGCTGTTGACGAGATGCCATCATTTTTAAATTTTAATTCTTTTAGGCAAACACGTGATTTTAATTAATTAAATACAGTCGAACTTCCATAAGTCGAACGCCGATAAGCCGAATTTCTGATAGCTCGAACTTGAACCAGTTTCCCTAGGACTTGCCTATCTCAACGTTAATATTTTTATGTCAATAACTCGAAATTTAATAAATCGAATTATTTAATTAGTCGAAGCGTTTTACAATTCATTAAATTCAAGTTTCCATTAGTAAATAGGTCGATGACTCGAAGTTAAATTTTACAACTTTTCTAAAAATGTCTCTACCTGAGAGAGGATTAACGACGGCTCGGTTTGGTGTTATTGATGCTTTAAAAGCTCTATTGTTAACTACGAATAAAAGGTTTATACTACAAGAATGTTTTGACGGCGGCACTTCAATTGGATTTAAAAACTAATTTATGTTTAAATGCCTTATGAACAGTTATAAATTTTGAGATGGTTTTACCGTTTATTTTACAAAAAGAAACTATTTTTGCATTTTAGTTTTCAATTTGCTAGTTATTCGTCGACTACGAAGACTAACAAATGTGTTTTACGTTCTTTATAGTTTGTAACAGAGTATAACAGAAAATCTAAAAAAGTTTAATACTTTTTCTAAAATTATTTACGTATTAACATGGAGTGTAAACGAAAATTAAAAAGTTTAACCATAAGGGAGAAAATTAATCTTATAAAAGAAGTGGAACGTGGGCTCAAAAGAAAAAGGATATAGCTAAAGATTTTGGTATTCCGCAAACACTTTATCAACCATTTTAAAAACAGAGACCTAATTGTAGCTGCTGAAGATACAAATGACAAATGTCAACGTTGATAAAGATTTGGAAGTTGCTGAAATTCCTAGCGATGAAAGCATTATAAGTAAAGTGCTAGAAGAAAATAAGAAAAACTGTGAAAGTGAAAGTGAATATGAAAGTGATACAGATGTTACAGTAAACATCCCTTCAACAACTCAAGTTTACAATGCAATAGATACTATTTCTCTATTCCTATGTGCTCAAGAAGATGTTCCTACAGATATATTATTATCGGTAAGATCATTGGAAAAATTTGTAGAAACGTAACATTTTGGAGCAATGAAGCAAAAGACAATTTTAGATTACTTTCAATTTAACAGTAAATAATATGTAAATAACTATATTTTTTAGGGTCTTAATAAAAATAAATAATGTTAATGATTATAGATCAATTTTGGTTATTTTCTATAAAAAATGAATAATATACGGAAGTATTTAACTGAACTTCTTTTGATAACTCGAGTTTTTGATAATTTGAATTATTTTTGCTGTCCCTTCGACTTCGACTTATCGAGGTTCGACTGTAATTAATAATTCTATAGCGTCACATTTGTATGTGTGCTATTTAAATAAATCATTTTGGTTTTTAAAAAATTATGGTTAACCATTATCAGGAGAGGAAACTCAGCTTCCTTTCAGAAGACTTTATATAATATCCCAAAATTGCTGATTTTTGTTAATCAAAATTGCAATTGAGCACCGACAACATGAAAACCATTCAGTTTTCTGCAACATTTTATCTTTTTTTGTGTTTCCTAGTAATCAAAATAGAAAACAAACCTTTGGACAGCTATCGACCCACAATCAGCACAGCCATTAGGAGTGACGTCATCGCAACAAGTGGGTTCAAACCCCAAGTGCAGAAGGATGTGAGTTTGACCCAAAATCACAACGAACCCGGTTGGATTGTGAGTATTCAAAGATTCTTTTACGTGCTGAGCAGTTGACGTCGTAAAAATTTAGAAACGCCAGCTGTTGAAGTTCGGGGAGCTGACGGGGGCCGTCGGGAACAAGCTGGGAGGCTTCACAGGACGCTTGGCCAAAGCGTTAGACAAAGTATGCGAAGTCGTTAAAACCATTATTCCAGTGGTGGCCGCAGTCTGTCACGTGGGCCAGTTCGAATTTTGCGGATCGCTCAACGAGGCGCCCCAAGAGCTGGTCGCGGCCCTAGCTCCCGAAAATTTGGACCTCAGCGCCCTCGACTAATTCGCTACTCACGTAAACATTTGTATTGTGCATAATTAAACTTGGTTTTGGCAAGGGCGCACGTCGCCAAAATAAACGAAAGACGGACCTGTCGCTTGCCATTGAATTCGCTCTAATTTCCTCTTCAAATAGAGTTGACGCAATCAACTCTTGAATAATTCAGGTTCCTTTTTGCTGCATGTTTGATTTCGAAAAAAATCGCAAAGCGAGCTCGTTTTTCCAATTTATTTTGAATGTACTTTTGCTCCGGCGGCCGCTCGCCCAAAATATTTAATTAAATGTGCGATCATGTTTCTTTGATCGAGCGGTTCGAGAGAGGGCTTTCCTGTGCTGTCGGTCGCCGGTTGTCGCGACACCCTTGTTTCCTATTTGTTTTTGCATATTTAGTTCCCCGTCGAGCTCGAATATAATACTATTTAATTACCTGTGCATACTACACGAGCCGCGCTTTATTTATTTTAGTTTGTGGGTGGGTTTGTGATCCGATGGCTTTCAGGATTTTCAATTTCATGATTTCTCAATTTCGGATGCGAATTTTCGAGGTTACTCAATTTTTGGATTTGCTTTGATGGTCGTTGTTTCCTTTTAATTAAGACGGAGCAGAAGCAAAAGAAAAATTTAAATGAACCAATCAGCTTTCAATGTTATGCACAGGATATATGAATACAAACAATTTTTTCTGACCAAATATCAACGAAATTCTTTGAGACCACTTAAAACATTCTATTAGCTCGTATTTAAACAACTTCCAACGTGGCCAAAATCTAAATACAGTAAAGCCTCCATTTACGGACACCTCTCTTAGAAGGACACCTCCATTCAGCGTACACTTTTCTGATAACGGAGAGAAGTGCCTATGCTTTATATGCATTTTAGTCCTTTTTCTTTTAGACGGACACCTCTCTTACACAGACAAAAATTTCATGACCATTGGTGTCCGTCTATGAGAGGTTTTACTGTATTCGACAAGCCTTCGACCATAAAAGCAAAGGCCAATACAATAGACACAACTTTACAAGCAAAATTCTCATGAATCACTTCGAGAACTGATTTTTCGTTGCCTTTCGATTAAATGCATCTTCCTACAACAAATTGTTACAATAAACCAACCCAGAGAATTAAAATAATTAGAAATGGAGCAAAAGGCAAATTCTGTACAACAGGTGTCACGGCACACAGAAGTAACAAAATCAAAAAAGCGCTTACGTTATATTATTCCTGCTTCCTTTTCGCCCCAAAAGTTACATTAGGAATTCGCCGAAAAGGCACTACGGTTTTTGGACGAGTCCTCGGCATTATTTGTAACAATTTAACAAATTACATCACAGCACACATTCACATTGGCATAGCCATCTTATACAAATGCACAAGTGCACTAATTTATGATTATATGTAGGAGAGACCGGGGTTAGAAGTCACAATGTTTGTTCTTTTGTGTTTTTACAGCCCATGGTCTTAATTTATCAATGACATTTATATATCAATAGATAGTGTATTTGTTCTAGTTTAAGAAAAAATAAAGACTTTTTCCCTACCTTTATCTAATGAGAACATGTTATAATTTTTATGAAAAAAGAGAAGTGTGACTTTTAACCCCGAATTGTGATCGGGCACCTTGGACACGGGTAAACAAATTTATTAATTCATTAGGTTTTCTGTTACGGCTTTTGTGACAACTTACCCGTGAGACAACTATACCCGGTCTCCTATATGTATAAACTTTATATAATTTTTAAAATTTTCAACATTATATTACCAATTGTAAATAATGTGTAATTTGAATTTTAATAAGTAGTTTAATAATGCGTAAAAGAGGTAAGTTGTTATTTTTAATATTGTTTTGATTTAGATCAATTTAGTAAATTCTATGACTTACACATTTATACAAATATTTAAATATTTAAATTCTTATTAATCATTTCTGTAGGAAAGGTAGATATTATATATTGACCTAAACAATTTTGGGGTTGAACTTTTTTTGTAAACGAGAGAAGCATTTTAAATTGCAGAGCCGTATTTCTTCTCGAAACTAAAATTTTGATTTAACGCTACATTTAAACAAATTTAATTTAAAAAAAAGGCTATAGCCACTGCAATATATTGCACCACAATGCATTTTCGATTTGGAAATGTAAAAATTAGTGCAAAAAATCCAATAAATACGAAGATGTGCGCATTCGAGCGAAAAGTGGCACATTTCCGAGCGAGGGAGGCAAATGAAGCGCGACGCGAAGCGGCGCGCTTCATTTTCCCGAGATCGGAATGTGCCACTTTGAGCTCGAATGTGCACACTCGATTTTAGGCACGATCGACAATAATTTTGGTAACGAAAAGTGGTAAATAATTTTTGTCATTCTCGCTCACTCGTACTTATAAGTTTGTTGTATCTTTTCGCTCTCTCCCACTCATTGCTATGGTAAAAATACGTTTTTCGAACACATAAGCAATATTTGCTGAAATAAATTGAATTTTTTGATCGTAAAAAAAGTTTAATTTACAAAATTTAATGCATACGAGGATGTGCGCATTCGAGCGAATAGTGGCACATTTCCGAGCGAGGGAGGCAAACGAAGCGCGACGCGGAGCGGCGCGCTTCTTTTTCCCGATTCTTTTTCCCAATTCTTCACTGACAATTTTCTCCTTTAAAAGGCAGAAATAAATAAATCTCCAAACTATTGACAGCTGTCAATCAACACCTCAATAAAGACACATAAAATAGCAATGATGGCCTTTTCTGACAGACAGATGGGCAATAACTGTCCATAAATCAAGTCGCAAGGAAAATTTATTGCTTTCGGCCATTTGCATTTTTGGCCATTAAGATAAGTTTTGCTTTAAAGATTGGTTCCTTGCAAAGGAACCATTTTTGATTTTTCCAATTCTTCACTGACATTTTTCTCCTTCCACTTTGCTTTTATTTTGCAAGAAACTCAAGTTTTAAATAGCAAAAGTTATAATTTTAGTTTGGATTCGAAATTAAACGCGGGGAACTGAATCGAAAACCGAAAAAACCGGTATATTTGGGGGGGAACAAAAACCGAAAGAATAACAGACAAGAATAAATAAATTACCTATAGAGATTTAATTTGAAATTGCTGGGCCGTATTTGTATTTGGAATTAAAATTTTGATTTGTTACTATATTTGAACAAATTATAAAAAAGGCCCTATAGTCACTGCAATTTAATTCCCGTCGGATCACAACTCAAAAATTAAAGGAAAATATTTTATTTTTCACATTTAAATGGAAGAAATAAATAAATCTCCTAACTTCTGACAGCTGTCAATCACACCTCAATAAAGCAACACATAAAATAGCAATGATGGCCTTTTTTGACGGACGGATGGGCAAAAACTGTCCATAAATCAAGCCCCAAGGAAAATTTATTGCTTTCGGCCATTTGCATTTTTGACCATTAAGATAAGTTTGGCTTTAAAGATTGGTTCCTTCCAAAGGAACCATTTTTGATTTTCGCAATTCTTCACTGTCATTATTCTCCTTCCACTTTGTATTTTTAAAAAGCAAAAGTAATAATATTCGTTTGGATTCTAAATTAATCGCTGGGAACCGAATCGAAAACCGAAAAAACCGATATATTTGGCGGAACGAAAACCGGAAAAATAATTGACAAGAATAAATAATTTATCTCCTACATTTTAATTTTCAATTGCAGGGCCGTACTTCTTCTTGGCACTAAAATTTTGATTTAATGCTATATTTAAACAAATTTAACAAAAAAAAGGGCTATAGCTACTGCAGTATATTGTACTATAATAAATTTTCGATTTGGAAGTGTGAAAATTAGTGCGAAAAATCCAATAAAACAAAGATGTGCGCGTTCGAGCGAAAAGTGGCACATTTCCGAGCGAGGGAAGCAAATGAAGCGCGACGCGGAGCGGCGCGCTTCATTTTCCCGAGATCGGAATGTGCCACTTTGAGCTCGAATGCGCACACTCCGTTTTAAGCACGATTCACAATAATCTTAGACGGCTAACTTCATACTGTCGAATTTTTGGTAGGCGTGGGCGCGCAACTTCCGTTGCCTGCAACGCGCCAAGAGAAGTACAACTTCAAAACGTGTTAGTTTGAAAGCAGAATTCTCCAATTCTCTTTTTTTTAGTTTCAGCCTTAATCCGCTCGGCCAAAAATTTCTACACCATGCCGGAAATAAACCATTTTCCTCCACGCCGCTTCCAGTACCAACGGGCAGCATCGCGCGTAGATTAATCTAAAGTAAGAGAAGACTGATGATGTATGCAAATATCCAATTTTCGTGGGGGCCCCCGAGTTGTCGTTTATTTTAAACTGACAGTCAACTTTGGCGCTTTGCTCGGAGCAGCGTGTGAGTGACAGTGAAACACGCTTTCGCCATCGTTATGCCTCTCCATTTTAAGTACATTTAACACCTATGTGAGATTTATATCAAAATTTGCATACGTCAGGGCTTTACCCATGACACTTCGCCGAACTGAATAAATTCCATTCACTTTGTTCGAATTTTCCTCGCGTTATTAAACAACCCCCTGCGATTTTTCAAAAAAAAAAAAAAAGCTTCTCCCGCTCGCCGGAAGGCGAAGATCCATCCGCAAAAAAATAAAAAGCGGTCTCAATCGAGCCATTTCGTTAATTGCACGTAATCAAAGCTCCCCGTTGATTGGAGCAAACGGTTTGTTTATCTTGTCACATTAGTAAGGCGATTCCCTTCCCAGCCGTTCCAATCCTTGTCGCTTTCTAATTTCATTATCGCTCGCGATTACCGAAACTGAAAGGAGTCCTCTCGCTCAATGCAAGGTAAACATTGCGTCGCTGTAATTCCATTAAGAAATGAACTCAGCCAAGAGCTTTTGATGGAAAAGCGGGGCGCGTGCAATTTGTAAGTCAAATAAATGTTATGTTACTCAACACACGAGGAAAGTGTACGTACACATTGCCTAGCGAAACCGCTCATGCAAGCCCCTATGCTAATGTTACCACTCTTCGCCCCCTCGTTCGCCATAAAACAAAGCTTTTGCACAAGATTCGAGATTTGCGCGGCGTGCGTTTACGTATTCATATTCCGATTCGTACGTCTGCACGTTTTAAAAAGGAATACAGTCTATTCGAAGATAAACACGCGTTCCATGAAGATCTCGTGTTGGGGGTTATAACAAGAACGCATCGGACCGCGAGCATCTAAGAATGAAAGCTGATTGAATTGAACGCTCGTTTCCGCACGTTAGAGCGCCGAGATTGCGGCTATCTTCTTCGAATACGATATTACGTTTTTTTAAAAGGTTCCACTTTATTATTGGGTTAACTCAATTTATATAGAACAGAAAATGTAGAATTTCTGCGACGAACCCTTTCGTTCTTGTATTTACGGCGTGCCCGCAAAGATGTTTTTGTTGGATGGGGCACGCGGGTCCTAAGTGTGCGCTGTGCACTTAAGAGTACGCAGCAATTCTATTTGCCCTAAGTTCGGACGAACTTTAGTTGTATTTCGACTGCCAACGCGGCAACGAAACAAATTAAGCGTTTTAAAATGTATGTGTTAAGTTTATTTTTGGGGAAAAGTGCGATTTTTATATAGGGAAGACCGGGGTTGGAAGTCACATTTTTTTTCTATTGCATTTATAAATCCCATGGTCTTAATTTATCGATGGTGTATTTATTCTAGTTTAAAAAAAAATAAATACTTTTTCTCTACCATTATCTAAAGAGAACATATAATTTTTATGAAAAAAAAAGAAGTGTGACTTTTAACCCCGTGTCAGGGATGGTTGTCAGACGTTAAATAACAGGTAAAATACAAGACGAGAAAACAAATACCTAATCTATTCTAACCTATCTAACGAACTTAGGTTATGGCAACAAAAATGACAAATGTATAATTACAGCCAATCGTTTATGTAGTAAAACCCTAGAAACCAATAAAAAAGGCCGCACATATTTATGGTTGCTTTGCACTTGTGACTACTAGCCCCCGCTAACTTTAGACAACCTTCCCCAAAACAATTTGAGACAATTAACTCCCAAAATAAATTTAAATCAGTGGTCATTTAAAAAACCATATGAATGATATCATGAAACATATCTTAAACATCATAAATACACGAATAGGTATATCACTATGCAAAATTTAATTATACTTATGAGACTCAACAGAGATGCACAAAAAATTACTTTCGCTGTACAAAAAAAAACAAACGCATATATTTCTTATACGGTATTTCAGAGCGAACTGAAGTGAAGTACGCGAGGAGGTATTGTGCTCGGGCTTCTTTGACACGGGTAAACAAATTTATTAATTCATTAGGTTTTCTGTTATGGTTAATGTGACAACTTACCCGTGAGACAACCATACCCGGTGTCCCTATTTATTGAATTTGTTAATATCAATTTTTACACGTAGTTATATTTAATTATGTTACGCCAAAGAAGTATAACTTCCAACCCGCGTACAAAAATACACGCATCGGTTTTTTTACAAGAATAAGTTCAACCCCAACACAGTTTATGTCAATATTTCTACCTTTCTTACAGAAATGATAATAAGAAATTAAATATTTGTATAAATGTGTAAGTTATTGAACTTACTAAATTGATCTAAATCAAAACAATATTAAAAATAAAAATTAACCTCTTTTACGCATTATTAAACTACTTATTAAAATTAAAATTACATATTATCTACAATTGGTAATATAATGTTGAAAATCTTTAAAAACTATATAAAGTATATATAGGTATAATTCGATAAAAACACTCAGAAGCAACCAAATAATCGCATTAATTCATTTCGGTGCATATTAACTAGTGTTACATATACTTTTGCTCTAAAAAAGAGCTAGGCCAAAAGAGTGCGCACCCTTAAAATCTTTTTTGCTTCAGGTATGGCGTTTTGATGAGTGGTGAAAAATGAGAAAAAGCTTTTTTTAGATATGGCTTTTACAACTGTAAGGGGTTAAACCAGATGAAGCATTTACATTGTTTCAATACCTGCGGCAACGAAACAAATTAAGTGTTTTAAAATGTAGGGGAGGGTAGCCCAAAGCGGGTAACGGCCCTTATGAGGATATGTTATATATTAGCTGAAATTTATATATTTATTTACACTGCCAGTACCTAGCCTTATTGATGTCATACTACTTTTGACACCTAAGTTGCTTAATATGGTCAAAAAATTGAATAATTTTGTAAAATGTTTGAAATTAATTTAACTTCAATTGCTACTAACACCCTCCACATTAACCCATTTTTTATAATGGGGTTTTCTTTTACAATAAACTAGTTTTATTATTTGACTAAATATTTTAATATCCATCCATTATTTTTTACGTTAATGTATCAAAACTAAGAAATGTGTGTTTGGGCAAAGCGGGTAGGTACCCTCTTTGCTTGTACCAGAAGTAGTAATTTTATTATAATTGATAGGAACTAGTTGTTAGGAATAAATTGGTATTAAAAGTAAGTGATTTAAAGCGTTGAAGCCATTAAGATTTAAAAACAATGGTAACCCGAAGTAATATTAAAATTGGAACAAATTAGCAGTTATAATATGAAAATGCTTAATATAACTTAATACTAATGTTACTGTCAAGAACATGTAAAGTGTAGATAATTTTTTTCAACGGTTTTGATTAATCCGATTGGTTTATTAGAGCCTACCCGCTTTAGGCCCCCCTGTCGGGCAAAGCGGTTAATTTCTGACATTTTATATTATTGAATTTATTTCTACAATTAAAGCAAAAATGTAATTATTTTTTTTTATAAAATTAAAGTTTAATAATTGTATAACGTAAATCTAAAAAAAAAACACTTTTTTTTAGCCAAAGTGGTTCATATTAATCGATGAACCTTAACCTACCCGCTTTAGGCCACCTTCCCCTATGTGTCAAGTTTATTTTTAGGGAAAAGTGCGATTTTTATGTATAGAGGAGACCGGGTATGGTTGTCTCATGGGTAGGTTGTTACAACAACAATAACAGCAAACCTAATGAATTAATAAATTTGTTTACCCGTGTCAAAGAAGCGCGAGCACAATACCTCCTTGCGTACTTCACTTCGGATCGCTCTGAAATACCGTATAAGAAATATATGCGTTTGTTTTTTTTTGTACAGTGAAAGTCATTATTTGTGCATCTCTGTTAAGTCTCATAAGTATAATTAAACTTTGCATAGTGTATTTGTGATGTTTAAGATATGTTTCATGATATCATTACAGTATAATCTCACTAATCCGGTACTTCAATAGACCGACACGTCCAATAATCCCGCACCCTCCGCGTGAAAAAAATTTAAATTCTTGGTTTGAAGGGACCAAAGAAACAGAGTTAATTATGACAGATGAAGAAATATGTGAAGCAGTACAAGAAGAAGAAAGCTTTGTAGAAATATTGGAGCTACTAACTACTACAACTGTAAGAGTTAAACCAGATGAAGCATTTAATTGTTTCAATACCTGCATAACATGGGCAGAAAAAAACGACATATCTGCCAAAGATATTATAATTCTTCGAAACATGCGAGAAAAGGTTTTTAAGCAAGGACTACAAGTTGCACAAAAGCAGACCTCAATTAAGGATTATTTTAAAACTATGTAATTACATAATAATACAATGTATATATTAATTTAATACATTATATGTATTATCTCTATAAAATGCTTTATTTTATTCAATATGACTTTTTCTCTATAATCCAGTAATCCGAACAGCCCAATAATCCGGCACCCTTTGATTTTTAATAGTGCCGGATTAGTGAGATTATACTGTATATGATTTTTTAAATGACTATTGATTTAAATTTATTTTGGGAGTTAATTGTCTAAAACTGTTTTGGTAAAGAAAAAGTCTTTATTTCTTTTTAAACTAGAATAAATACACCATCTATTGATATATAAATGTCATTGATAAATTAAGACCAAGGGCTCTATAAATGCAAAAGAAAAAAATTGTGACTTCCAACCCCGGTCTCCCCTATACACTCAGAAGCAACCAAATAATCGCATTAATTCATTTCGGTGCATATTAACTAGTGTTACATATACTTTTGCTCTAAAAAAGAGCTAGGCCAAAAGAGTGCGCACCCTTAAAATCTTTTTTGCTTCAGGTATGGCGTTTTGATGAGTGGTGAAGAGCCATATGCTTCAAAATGTGATCAGCAACGAGTGAGTACTCCACGTACTGAAAATGTTGATATTTCCACATTACACCATGGACCAATTACATCATTAGAAGTACTTTCACCATTGCCAAAAGCTAAAATTTTGTGGCTAACATCAAATCATGGCAAAAGACCTGAAATCACAACTAGTTCCCTCTATAAAAGCAGATTGAAACATGAACAAGCACAAAAACCAATAAGAAAACAGTACCAAAATGAAAATAAACACCACAACAAAAATTGGTATGGACATGTTCAACGTCGAAATCAGAACCACATAGTGCAGCGAGTTTTGGCAATAGATGAACCTAAAAGAAAACCAGGTAGGCCAAAAAGTACCTGGAATAGGTCTTCCGTGACGCTTCAATGTGATTATAACGTACCTCCGGAAATGGTTTATAATAGTAGAGAATACTCCTTCAGAACACGCCTACCCCGATAAGGGAGCAGTTGGAACAATTGCATGAAAGGCGAAGATGAAGAAGAAGAAGAACAAAAATTGGCAATATCCTGGGTGCCAAAAAAACCATAAAGAACCAATTACAGAAGACCATATTGAATGTGCAACCTGCACTGAATGGTGGCATGACAAATGTGCACGTATTGGGGCTTACCGTTGTGATGTGTGCCAATAATGGACCATGCGTACTCTTGCAGTTACGTGCGCACTCTTGATAGACTACTGTGCCTAAAGTGCGCGTTTTCCTTGATGTGAAGTTAATTATAATTATTAAATGTGTCTGTTCTAATTGACAATTTTTAATTTGATTTGAAATTTAATAACGTTCTTTTATTTTGAGATATGAGCAAGGCTTTAAAGAGTGCGCACCTCACCCTAAGCAGCTTATACCATCAACATCGTTCCACGCTTTCGGAGGACTCGGTGACCTAGCCGCTGGAGCAGTTTACCCATCGACCCCTTCCGTCCCCAAAAACGTCCAAATAAATTTAAGGGACGGTTAGTGGAGTGACCACAAGCCTAATCGCACAAAGGGCGTCGTTCAGCCAAAATAGTAATAACGCGGAGCGGCGAACCTGACCAAACTAGGCTATTAGTTAGCATTTATGCAGATTGAAGCCATCAGTATTCAGATCGGTCCTGAGCACTTCTCTGATTAACGTTGGTTTTGATGACTCGGCGTACAAACGGAGCGCATTCGAGCTGACGTCGTACTAAAGCTCCTCGTCATAATCGCGTGTTTATGTTGCATGCAAGATATACTAATCCTCGAACTCCGCAAACACATTAAGTAAAGCCTTTGTCAGAAATGGAGCAATTAACGTATTTAGCTTAAGATTACGCTGAGCGCGAAACGATAACAAACACACGAGAATTTGAGACGGTCAAACGCCGCATGGTCCACGGCGTTCCCGAACAAAAACTCAGCACGAAAGGAAAATCGAAAATTCGTTTGGAAATCCGGCAGCAATTTGTTAAGTGAGTCGTAAAGCATTTTAAGAAGTTTACGAGACAGTAAACCATAAACAACTTGCGCTTCCAATGATAAAATTCTAATTTCGGTGAAACATGGGGGTGCCATTTTTTCTCGGAATTTCTACAAAATTAGGTACGGCAGATATTTAATTAAAGCACGAGTAAAATGTGTTTGGCGGCCGGAAAGGGGGGGTGGTTCCTCTTTTGTAAGTGATGAGATTTTGTAACGAGGTTCCACTAATTATTACTTCTCGAAGGCTTGCAAATTTAAAAGAAGTTGAGTTAATTAAATATGAATGAGGTTGTGGATTGTGGTAACTAGATAAGTCGCGAAGGGTACAGAATCGAATTTCGAGTTGGAAATGGAATGCATAATCCGAACCAATCGTTTCCCACTGGGAATCTAACAATCTTACACGAATCTGACATGTAATGAAACGGCTGACATGTGACATGTACGACTAAATAACGTTCATTTGGGCCCCGCGTATTCCTGCACAAAGCGACCTGTTTCCCGATTTGCATAATACCCGGGATTGAGCTGCTGTTTCTAATCTGAGCGCTCCCGAATTTATTTTATGGGCTCGCACACGCACAGATGTGACCTCTTACCCGAAAGCCCTTATTGCCTTCGCGCAATTTTTACGAGTTCATTTTCGATTTAAAAGAAATCCGGTAGATATAACCGAATTGAATTGCGGAGAATGTGTGTTTGCCCGTTTACGGCCACCGATGGCGTTTTGATTTTTGTTTTTGAACACTGTTAACCCTTTGACATACAATGACGTCTGGGAGACGTCAATCGTTTAGGGTGTCATTGTAGATTTTGACGTCTCTAAGACGTCAAGAACTGTATTCAATTTTATGGTCCGAAAAAGGTGCGTTTTCAACAATAATTTTGTTAAAAGGCACAAAATTGGCGATTTGGGAATTTTGTTATTAATATAATTCTGTAATATTTAATTGCGAATTGTCAGAGAGTAAATTAATTCTTGTAAAGTGTGCTTAAAGCCGAGTGTGCAGTTCGAGCTCAGTGGCACATTTCCGATCTCGGAAAATGAAGCGCGCCGCCCGCGTCGCGCTTCATTTGCTTCCCTCGCTCGAAAATGTGCCACTTTTCGCTCGAACGCGCACATCTTCGTATTTATTCAATTTGTTTAAATTACTTTTGGATTTAAAAGGAAATAGCAATGTATTCAAATAAAACGACATATGCGCAGTAACATATAGTTTGATAACCACTGGTCTAGCTATACACAAGCGCAACATAGCGCGTTGTTATATTTAATTTAGTCGCGCCAAAGAAGTATTACTTCTAACGTGCGTACATAAGTACATGCACCGGTTTTTTTACATAGAATGAAATTCAGTTTTAAACATTTAGCAAAATTATTAAAGTAAACTCGAAGAATAAATTATTTTAAGTTTTTAGACAACTCAAATTAAATAAATTAATAACTTGGAAAATTTTTAAAATATATTTAAGAACTTTAGAAATTTTTAATTATCAATTTTTTGTATAACACAAATTGAATAAAACAAAACTTTATTCGGCAAATTTAAAAGAAAATTTTGATGAAAAAATTATTATGTATTTTCAGAAAACTCAAATAGAGTAAATACAGAATTTGTGGTTTTTCAAAAAACTTTGAAGATCATTAATTTACGCAAATAAAATTAATATTGGAGAAAACTCAATAAATAAATTATCTTAATTGTTCAGAAATATTAAATTTATAAAATTAAATACAGTCAAACCTCGATAGGTCGAAGTTGAAGAGAAACTAAAAATAATTCGCGTTATCACAAATTCAGCTATCGATATAAAAATATTTTTAGTTTATGTTTTTAAAATTTACTTATTGTTTCATTTTCTTAATAATTTCCTAGCGATTTCTTGCTAAAACCTAAATCTTGTGGCTTGAACAAGTTATAATTGGGCTTCATTTATGGAATAATTCAATTTTTAAATATAAAAAAATATTTATATGTTATATATTATATGCATCAAAATTTTAGAATGACTTAGGTGGGGAATGTTAAAAAAGATTGGGAAACACTGCTCTACATATTTCAAAATATTTTAAAACTATTAATTATTTATTTTATGTTATTTGTGTATGCTCATAACAGTTAAGTTGAGCCAAATTAATAGTTTTTTTCGGACTCATCAAATTCGGTTTTTTTTGTATGTCAAGGGGTTAAGCAAATTTGAATTTTTAATTAAAATATCAATTATAAACAGATTATAAAAGATGTAGAAAATAAAAATTTATGAATATGTCGAAAATTAAGATTATTCGCAGAGTATATTTTCATTATGTTCTATTTCACATGGGTATTTTTCTTTTAACAGTTTTATTAAAAATATACTTTTAATAAACAAATAAATAAATCTTTAATTTTTTTTCTTTCTGAAAAAGACTAAAAGAAAGTTTATTACTTATAAAACGAGTCCTCCAATTCAAAAACACTGCATCCGAGCAAAACATTATAAAGTAGGCATAAATAAAAGTGTGAGTGCTATATGTATTACTTTTTCGAAAACATAATTAAAACTTATCAAACTTTTTTTTGTGAAAATATCTTTAAAAGGTTTATTTTTAAATTCACAACATTCCGCTTATAACGCAACCACTGTAAATGTTTTGAACTTGGCACTACCAGATACGAATATCTAAAAATCAATACTTTGAAGGCTTCGTGAAAACTCGATACCTCGTCGGCTTTGTGAAAAATCAATACATAAACTCCGCCTCCTTACTTAAAGTTTTATAGACGCAAATGTGCCTTAACTTATAGGCAGCTTCAATGTAACGTGCTTTGAATGTCACATATGTGCTTTGAAGAAAAATTAGGAAATTGAAATTATACCAGTCTTTAAAACATTTTTTTAATGACAAATAAATTAATTAATATTAATATCTGCTAGAGCAGCGTTTCCCAACGTGGGTCCCACGCCCCACATGGGGTCAATATCGTTATTCAATTTGAAAACGTACTTGATTTTTAGTTATGTGATAAAAAATTATTTATTGTTTTTTTTCTTAATAATTTCATAGTGATTTCTTTCTAAAACCTAACCTGTGTCTTGAACAAGATATAATTAGGCTTCATATATAGAATAATTCAATTTTTAAATACAAAATTAAAAAATTCGGTGCGTGGACTTATGTACGCGCATTGGAAGTTATACTTCTTTGGTGTAACTAAATTAAATATAAACACGTGCAAAGATAAGTTCAATAAATACAAGGATGTGCGCGTTCGAGCGAAAAGTGGCACATTTCCGAGCGAGGGAGGCAAATGAAGCGCGACGCGGAGCGGCGCGCTTCATTTTCCCGAGATCGGAATGTGCCACTTTGAGCTCGAACGTGCACACTCGGTTTTAAGCACCATTCACAATAATTTAGGCCGAAAAATTAATTAAACAATTTTAATCGTTCCCTCTCACTTGCACTTACGAGATTCTTGTATCTTTTCGCTCCCTTCCACTCATTGCTATGGTAAATACATTTCTTGACCATAAAATCGATATTTACTAAATTAAATTAATTATTTTCATTTGAAAGAGCGTAGGATAAGGTAGACAAACTTAATAAACAATCGGTTTTAAGCCTCATTCACAACTATTAATTTACTTTCTCACTTCAACTGCCGAATTTTTGTTAGCAGTCCTAATATTTTACTCTCAACGCGTCAAAAGAAGTACAACTTCAACAATATTTATGTTACATAGGGTGGGGGGGGGGGGGAGCATTTAAATTTTAGAATTTTAGAAAAAGGTTGGGAAACACTGTGCTAGACCAATAAATAAATATATTCTTTTAGAAGGGCGACGCAAAACAATTACAACCTGTAAAGGGAGTCGCAATATAAAAAAGTTTGGGAACCCCTGGTACAATTGCTGTATCACTCGTTCGGCGGAATGATAATTCTGTCGAGTTCGACGCTATATTATATTTTTTAGACAACCAAACCGAAGATGTTGTTCGACGCTTAACTGCAGAGCAATTTTAGATTTTGCTTAATCAAAAAAAAATATTGTAATTCTTTCGATTGTGTGCAACATCGCTTAAAACACAATTACGCAATCCAATTTATGTGTAGTGGTTGAAGTCATCGGTTTAGGGCCATTGCATGATGTACAGAAGTGTACTGAATATTCATTTAGGGACAATTAAAATATTTTAATGAGCTGCAACTTCTGTTCATCCCCATTCGGTTATGAAAGTTTTGTATACAAATGTATGCAAATTACGAAAGCAACCACTGTTGAATACTAACAATAAATTGGACCTAACACGATTTTATAACGATAACCTTTTATTGTTGTTCGTTGTTAGCCAAAACGAAAAATTAAGTGTAAACGTAAACAATTAATTATTTTAAGAAGTACAATCGTTCGCAAGGTTCCGCAAGGGGGGCGTTTTCCGTGTGCAAAACGCAAGACACGCCGAAAATGAGCACATCTGAGACCCGAAAGTTATAAGTTAGTGGGTGACGTTTGCGCCCATAAAGCGTAAGATGTTTGAACATCCAGAAATTATCCTGCCATGTGCACATCTAATCCTGATTAGTGCTTGCCGTACAAGTTCTTGTTTAGCAGCGCGTGATTTACCAGAAATTTGAAATAATCTCCAAATTCAAATTAGTAATTCCTTCGCCTTCAACTTCTTGCTGAGTTCACTTCTTTACTCACTCGATATGAATTGCTTCATTAAAACTTTATGGAGTTCAAAATTCCATACACAAGAATAATTCAAATTTTAATGCGATTTCACTCCGGATTTGCGACAGCTTTAATCGGTAAAAAAATTTTTACAAAGTTACTTTTGTTAATGATTTTTTTTAATACTGTTAACCCTTAATTGAGCTCTTGGTCCGTTCTTCCTTAGATGAGTTTCAATAGACGAGTACCATAGCAATGAGTGGGAGCGAGCGAAAAGATATGATAAATTCATAAGTACGAGTGAGAGGGAATGATAAAAATTATTTACTAATTTTTCGTTGAGAAAATTATTGCGAATAATGCTTAAAACCGAGCGTGCACATTCGAGCTCAAAGTGGCACATTCCGATCTCGGGAAAATGAAGCGCGCCGCTCCGCGTCGCGCTTCATTTGCCTCCCTCGCTCGGAAATGTGCCACTTTTCGCTCGAATGCGCACATCTTCGTATTTATTGAATTTTGTAAATTAAACTTTTTTACAATCAAAAAATTCAATTTATTTCAGTAAATATTGCTTATATGTTCGAAAAACGTATTTTTACTATAGCAATGAGTGGGAGAGAGCGAAAAGATACAACAAACTCATAAGTATGAGTGAGAGGGAATAATAAAAATTATTTACCACTTTTTCGTTACCAAAATTATTGTGAATCGTGCCTAAAATCGAGTGTGCACATTTGAGCTCAAAGTGGCACATTTCGATCTCGGGAAAATGAAGCGCGCCGCTCCGCGTCGCGCTTCATTTGCCTCCCTCGCTCGGAAATGTGCCACTTTTCGCTCGAATGCGCACATCTTCGTATTCATTGAATTTTGTAAATTAAACTTTTTTACAATCAAAAAATTCAATTTATTTCAGTAAATATTGCTTATATGTTCGAAAAACGTATTTTTACTATAGCAATGAGTGGGAGAGAGCGAAAAGATACAACAAACTTATAAGTATGAGTGAGAAGGAATGATAAAAATTATTTACCACTTTTTCGTTACCAAAATTATTGTGAATCGTGCCTAAAATCGAGTGTGCACATTCGAGCTCAAAGTGGCACATTCCGATCTCGGGAAAATGAAGCGCGCCGCTCCGCGTCGCGCTTCATTTGCCTCCCTCGCTCGGAAATGTGCCACTTTTCGCTCGAATGCGCACATCCTCGTATTCATTACATTGATATAATTTATCATAAGCTCCTTCAAATCAAAAATTTTAATTTAATTTAGTAAATATCGATTTTGTATTCGAAAAACGTATTTACCATAGCAATTAGTGTAAGGGAGAGAGAAGATACGATGTGGTTCACTTGAACCAGTAATTATTAAGGTAAAAAACCCTGTTATTGACACTGACCCGGTTTCTGACACTTTCAACTTTACTTTGAATTAATAAAAAGAAAATTACCTCGAATTGATAGATTAATTTTTTCAAAATTAAAATAAATTCATCGTGTACCTCTTTGATGACGATATCAGTTACAAAAAAAAACTCACTTAATATAAAATAATATTTAAGCCCAGAGTGACTGTGAAAGCCATTTTTTGGTTATGGTCTAAGCAATTGACAGAAGAGCGTTCGACTATTGAATTAGTGATTTAATCATCATGTAAGTATAAAAATATTATAAAAAATATATGGTTCGATTAATAATTAACTACTCTTTATTTTTAAATATTAAAACATCATAGTAAATTATATTTTATTATTAAAATAAGAGTGTCAATAACTAGGCTCAATTTTATAGGTATGTTACAGTTGGCACTCAAATTTTAACCTATGTTATGTTTACGTATTTGTTTTTATAATATTTAATTTTATTATTTTAATTATTTTTGTGTTGAAAAAATTAACATTTTATTTATAATAAATGATACATTATAACAAATTATGTTTGATTATAATAAATTTAAATTTGATAGTGTATAACCTAATAAATGACGAATAATTTTGACATATGGAGTGTCAGAAACTAGGCAACTGCCAGTGTCGGAAACTGCAGCAATAAAAATTTTAAGTCTCATAAACTGGGATTCAAACATTATTTTTTAAAACATTAATTTAAATTATTAATCTGCTTCAAATAATTATTTTACGCATATGACCTTTTCTAGAAATCGTGCACTTATATATGAAAATTATTTAAATTAAATTTTTATAAGTTATCCTGTTATAACCTCAGCTGTCACTCCTAAAGTGTCGATAACTGGGTCTTTCACCTTATTTCCAATTAAACAAAAATATTTAAATTGTGCTTTAAATGGCCTTACAAATTATAACAGTAATTGAATTTAGTTGGTGGTGTGAAGTCGCAGTAGTGATCCAAGATCAAAGAGAAACCGGGGTAGAGAAAGCCCCTGCGAGATCCCACACAAAGGTCCTATTTTGTTCCGCACTCTAAAGTCGAAGGTTTCACAGAAAATGGTGTTTTGTGGGATACGTGAGCTAAAAGGATTTGATTTTGAATACCTTTTTAATGCTATTAAACATGGTTGTTGTAGGCGAGATTAGATTAACGCACGCACTCGCACGCATCTACGCACGTAGAATAATGTACGGTGCTGTTAAAACGGCAATTTACATCAAAGAACAAGGGCGGACGAATTTTTCTACGAAAATTCATCTTTTATTCATACGTCTGCTATGTAAATTAGTTTAGAAAGTAATTGTTGAAAAACCCTTTGATGAAAATCGTTTCATTTTTCGTTTTTTAAACAGGTGGATAGCTCCAATTTAACAGAACACCTATTATTTATGGTAAAAAAACAAAAACATCTATAATTAATGAAAGTTACTAAGTCAGAATTGAAAAAAAACGTAGAATTTTGAAAAGGCACCATTTTTTTATTTTATAACAATTTATTTTAATGTAATTTGTAGTGTTAAACCTATACCAAACATTTTCTAACATCATGCTTTCGCTATGATAAATCTGAACCCATCTATACCCATATTATTAAAATATACTTCGACTTCTGTTTGGTAGCAATTAATTTCAAAATTTGCAAAAAATAAATGAAAAAAATACTTCCTTAATTCACAAAAACAATAGTAGCGCTCTCATTTTCGATGCAATCTTTAAAAGCAAAACTGATTCGGAATCCTGAGGCTTTTTTACATAAGATACATGTAAAATAAGTATAGGGCGCAACGTAAATTTTTCGAAAATTAAAAATCGCAATTTTTTGAGCTCGTTTTGGCACTTTTTTTGACTTTAAAAAAATTGTAGCGCCGTTATTTACGAAGCAATATTTAAAAACTATACATATTCGGATTTGGCAGTCTTTTTGGCTTCAGATAGGCTTAAGAAACCATAGGCGTGCTATTCCAAAGCTTTAGGAAAACGTTTTGAAAAAACAAAATCGATGGGTTAAAGCCCATGTTTTTTTGGGAAAAAATGAAAAAAATAGAATTGCTTTATATTGCAAGGGGACGTTCTATGTACCCCTAGTAACTATAACCGGTGTCATTTCCCCGCGTTTTCCCTCTCAAATAAAAATTTTCGATAAAACTAAATAAATAAAAAAAATACAATCTTTACATTGAACGATTCAGAAAAGGCGTTAAGTATTTTATAAAGCTTCATGTTTTAAGGCACAGATTGTAAGAAAAGTCAATTTAAATTATTGTATTAAAAGAAAATGTCTCTGCTTTTGGGGTCTAAGAGAAGGAAGAGGGCGCACCCTTAAACGAACTTTCTAAAATCTATCAACATCTTAATTGTATGGAAATTGGAAATCACGCACGGTTCCAACTTGTATTTTATAGCTAATAAGACGCTGCTAATCTCATTGTACCAGCTCTATTGTTTCTACTCTATAAAATGGATTAGTAATTACTATTCTCTATTTTGCACTAGAATACTAAATTAGTTGCAATTACAAGACGAGAAGATTGAGTTTGTGTTATGCACGCTTCGATACAAATGTCACATCTTATATTATGAGTCTAATTATAAACTTGAACAATTTCCAAATTTTGATTAACGTTGTTAATTTACAATTAGTATTCTCATAAAGGGTGTTCTTTTTAAAGTTTATTCCAAATATATTTATTTTTGGTCGCATAATTCATAAACCTTATATGGACAAAATGATACTAATGCTCCATTAGCTTGAGAAAATATAATATTTGCTTTATTTTTGAATATCAATTAATTTAATCAGTTTAAAATGTTCAAAAGTGTAATCAATATTTGAAAATTATTAACTTGGGCATAGTTTGATTTTTTTAAATATAATTTGTTTGTTAATCTATTGATATAACACTGCTTTGATAGATGCTATAATCTGCTTTGTAATTGTGAAGATTAATTTATGTAGTGTTAAAAGATTTTAGCTAATTCCTTGTTATAAAAAGTTCAAAATTAAACATTGTGGTTAGACCTTCTTGAATTCAGTCCTTGTCCATTTCGAAACGCGATGTTTGGGTTATAGTGGTGTGGTTTTGCTTCTTTGATTTGTCTAAGATTTTGAACGATTGTTTATTGTCTATAGCTAAAGTAAATCTTATACAATTAATAGACCTGTATTTTCGCAATTGTAAAGTACCTATATGTAAAGTTTTTGATTAAAATCCTATGACTATAGTTTATCATTTTCATCAAGGTTTTATGTGTGAATTGCCATATGTGCTTTGTGATCAGCAGCTGGTGAGACTTTTGGAAGTAACTACAACCATTCTATTGATTGGGATACATAAGAAGGGTTTGTAATTTTTCATTTATACGTTTTTAATTTGGTCTTATAATTGTTTTTTTTTTAATAATTAAATATTACCTTTTTCAGTGAGTATTATGGTGATCTTGTAATCCCATCATTGCATACCATATAATTCAAGAAGAACCATAGCAAGGAAATATCAATCCTGATGTGACTATCTGAAAAGTACAGATAATTACCAAAATTTACTAAAGAAGGATTAGGAAGAAATTATTAAATTGTTTAAATAATTATTATAGTATTAGTGTTAAGTATATTACTTAAAAAAAATTAATTGTTATATTAACTTGAGCTGAACATTGATGTACGATTTTTGCAAAAACCTCAGCTGGATTATTTTTTAAATTTTAACACTGATTCATTGAGAAAAAGCTACTAGGCAAGCATTTTATAATTCAACAATAACATACTAAATTGAATTAAATAATTTACTCATATAGCACTAAACAGTTTGCTCTCCAATGTTATATATATATTATTATTATAATTAATTCTTTGAGAATCAGTAAAGTAGTAAATAGTGGTTTAATTAATTATTAAATAATTTTTTTTAAAAAGCGATATTGGTATCAATCATCTCTTTAATTACAATAAGTAGCATTGCATACAAATGACCTGAGTTACAATTATTATTTAGTAGGTTGTTTTAAATAAATTTTAACTAATTTTTGAGAATGAGTCATGTAATAAAAACAATTCCAATATTAATTAGAAATAGTATTATATAATCTGATAATATTAATAAATTAATTAAACCACAAATAAATATTATTATACGATATTTTATTCATAGTAATCGATTTATTAATTATTTAACAATAAACTAGCTTACCTTAATAGGAGTACAGGTACTAAAATTCTTTTTTATGTTACACTGATTTTTTAAATTCATTAATAACTAATTAACAACGATCCAGTTGTGTTTGTTTAGTTTTAAATAATACGACTTTCTACAAAACTGTGCACCTAGTAATTGTTAACTATTTTCAGTTTCTTTTAATATTGATTTTTAAATTCATATCATTTCTAAGAGTGCATATGTTAGATAGGATAAGCACCTACGTTAAATATAAAATTTAATTTTTGCTAAAAGATAACAATGCTCGATTGCTTTGTTATTGCACCTGGCATATTATTTTATTCTTTAGAATTACATAAATATTTTTAGTTTTGTAAATACTGTCGACGAGCTAAGACGTGAAAACTTCCAAAAAATTGAGATGTAGATCCTTGTAAGTGTTAGTAATTAATATATTCTTTATTACATTACAGGTATTGTTTACTAAGTACACTAAAACTAACACTAAAACTTTATGTCATTATTAATTGTGTTTTTTTCTCTTTTTTTGCAGACTTGTTCAAGGGGTCAAAGCTGATCTAAGTATGGGGTGCTCAATAATACCATTTCTTTCAGAGTAGTTTAAGGACTGTGTGCTACCAGGTTAACTCTTGGAAACGCATACAGTCAAAATATAATTCTTGGGAAAAACTGGCCCCTTTTCCCGAATAACTCAAGGGCCTTTCTTTTAGCACGAGCGAGGGCCGGATGCCCGAAAACGTTAATCCGCGGTAATCGTCGCGTTTTCGTCGACATTGTCTTCGTGGAAATCGTATTTGTTTCGAAGTTTTATAAACGTGTGTTGACCCTCCCAGTCTTAAGTAACGATGTCCTTTAAACAATAAAAATCGTGCGTTATTAAAATACAAGTTCCCGGGAAGTGATAGTATCCGGGAGTGTTCGGGTGAAGAAGGATGAGGATACCCCAGCAATGGGGACAGCCCCATACCCCCCATTGCGAAGACACCTTTAAATGGAATTAAGGGTGGGTCCATCCAGCGTGGGAGAAGAGGACCGAACTCGCCGAGGCCGGCAAGCGATTTTAATTTTTCTCTTGCAGCTGGTGTTTTTGGTATTTGGAGCCTTAAAATATTTTAGCTTTGGAATTAGCTAGATTTTCTTTTGGAGCATTGAACGGGTTTCGGGCTAAGCGGGTGTGATAGTGAACGCCGATAGCGTTGAGCCATCCTAATTGCGCCGTTCTGAAAGAAGGGTTATTCAGGATTAACACAAATCATTAATGTTTCATGGAATCGTTCTTTTAGAGAAACCCAAAAATTAATACAGGTTCTGAACTGGTACTAGTTTATTGACTGTTGTGAATTGCATTTATAATTCTTTTCAAAATTTAATATTGTTGTTTATTATTATTTTTTTTTTGCAAATGCTGTTCGCTCAGTCGTTTTAAAATAAGAACACACATAATTGAGATAGCAATTTTAAGGTTCCAAGCGGTTTTTTATTCAGGCTCTTTGTTTCTCAATTTCTATAATGTTAAACACTTTGAATTCAATGGAAACTTAGTAAAAAGTTGTCTGTTAATATTGTCTTCAAAATTAAAATATTTTTCATTTTAGTATTGTAGTTTTTACAAATAGTTTTTTAAATTCAAATAGTTTTTTATTACTTTTACTTTTGTTAAGTTAAGGGCACCACCTAACAAAAGTATTAGGAATAAAGAACAATATAAATTATCTTAAATAGTAGTTCCAGAAAAACTATGTATAACTGTAATACTTTTATTTTGCAATCAAAATTAATTTTAAAGAGCTCATATTAATATTAGAATTTCCTTCAAAGTTTTTCAAGTTTGATTGTAACTACCTGCAAATTTTTTTGATAAACTTGTAATAAATTTTATAGAATTACTCACACAACTAGTACAAATTGTTTATAACTTTAATACTTTTATTTGGCGATCAAAAATAATTTTAAAGAGCTCAGATTAAGATTAAAATTTTCCCAAAAACTTTGTAAGACCTATTGCAGCTTATTTGGAATTTTATTTAATGAATTTTTGTAGAGTTAGTCTCACAAGCAGTTCAACTTTTATTTTGCTCAAAAAGGGTGATAACATTATAGGAAATATAATTAGATTTTTGCGATGAAACCAAAAACACCAGCGCAACGTTTATTTTTGGAAAACAAACTGGAAGTGTATGTGAGCAAACCGAACGGTTTTCCTGACTGCATTTCCATGATGTTTTCCCATTGTTCTATTGGCTCAATAAGCCGCAAAAGAAGCATCAATTGCTCAGACTTTTGCGAACGGAATTTGCTCGAATCTTCGAGTTTTTGATGTTGTCGTTTTTTTTTCTGGTTCGTTTGCCCCCTCGCCCTCACTTCTTGTATATTTTGTGTAACATCGAAAACACGAGAGGAGAGCATTTTGCGTTTATTGAGTTGCAATACCTTTTTATGCAGCACAGTTGAACAAAACAGTTCTCACCCTTTATCACTTTTTTAATTATTCATTAATTAACATAATTGAGAACTGCGTATAATTAAATACGAGACTGATTAAATGTTCTTCTGCCTGCACAATGTTAATTTTTCTGTGTATTTTACATATTTGTGTCGCCCCATGTCCACGCTAGCTGGCCATTGGGGCACCTTTCTCATGGTTTTTGCCGCAACCCCAAACGAGATTTGTACATTATTTAAAATCTATTATTTAAATCAATAGTCGAGTTTAAGGTTGCGGAAGAGGGTGGCTTAGATTTTCTCAAACTTTTCAGCTTATGTTTTATTTTTGAAAAACACCAATGAAGGAGTCACAAGGGTCGAATGTCCACGTTTTGTATTTTTGGGAAAAGACACTATATAAATTGGTCTCGATTAATCTTTGAACCCAGGCTTGGGTCTTTGCGCTTTTATTATTTAATTTGATTGAGTGTTAGAAAAACTCATTTGCGCATTTTATCAAAAATTAACATTAAGTGTTAACACACACGAACTACTAATGGTGATGGAAATAAATTAAGCTTTAACCCTCCGTGTACTAGGTGGGGTATAACTAACGTGAACAATTTTTTTTTTGTTAAAACGGGAAGTTTGCTATTCATTGAATTTTGTAAATTAAACTTTCTTTACAATCAAAAAATTCAATTTATTTCAGTAAATATTGCTTATATGTTCGAAAAACGTATTTTTACCATAGCAATGAGTGGGAGAGAGCGAAAAGATACAACAAACTCATAAGTATGAGTGAAAGGGAATGATAAAAATTATTTACCACTTTTTTGTTACCAAAATTATTGTGAATCGTGCCTAAAATCGAGTGTGCACATTCGAGCTCAAAGTGGCACATTCCGATCTCGGGAAAATGAAGCGCGCCGCTCCGCGTCGCGCTTCATTTGCCTCCCTCGCTCGGAAATGTGCCACTTTTCGCTCGAATGCGCACATCTTCGTGTTTATTATATTAGTATAATTTCCGTGAGCTCTTTCAAATCAAAAATTTTACTTTAACTTTGTAAATATCGATTTTATAGTCGACAAATGTATTTACCATAGAAATGAGTGTAAGGGAGCGAGAAGATACGATAATCTTGTCAATGCAAGTGAGAAGGAACGATTAAAATTATTCAATTAATTTTTCGTGTAATTTATTGGCCTAAATTATTGCGAATCATTCAGAAATTGCCCTGAAATTAATTTGTATTTCAATAAGGAGGCAAGAGTGGAATTTTTGTTAGGTTTTCTTAATATTCGGTATCGTACTTGAAACGTATGATTGAAATTTAGTACTCAAGAAAAGACTGAATATTTTATAAGTTAAAGAAAAAGTTAAGTTTTAGTATTTTTATTAATAAAAGCCTATTCTAATGCATAAATGAATATGTTTTACTCAAACCTATTCATTATTGGCTATTAAAATATATTTATTATCATTTAACAGTCATAAAGTACAATTTTGTGCATTTTATATCATTTTATTTTCGGGGTATGGCAAACCCCACCTAGTATGCGGAGGGTTAACATGTTTTCACTAACTTTTCTCATACATCTAATTGAATGTCAAGTTATAAATTAAAAGTTATAAAAATTAAAGAGTTAAGTTCCCTTAATTTCATTAGCAAAACAGAAATACATTGTTCAACAGCTTTAGCTCCCATTTCTAAATGTCCAAATGAAAGGCCACGTTGGGAATAAGTCGAACATTAGGTAAATTAATTGTAGAATCCAAAAGATATATATAACACCAACTTGTCCTATATAAATCACGTTTCATAAATGTTTTAGATAATTGCGAAAGTGCGAAAACCGCAATGAATAATTCCCTAGGCAAATTAGCGGAGTACTAGGTGGAAGCTGTACGTTATGCGTGGAGGGCCTTTATCGCGCGACACACAGGCTTTGATAAATAATAGATTAGGGTGACAGTAAATCTTAAGG
This sequence comes from Sinopyrophorus schimmeli, assembly GCA_036325965.1. Classification (NCBI taxonomy): domain Eukaryota; kingdom Metazoa; phylum Arthropoda; class Insecta; order Coleoptera; family Elateridae; genus Sinopyrophorus; species Sinopyrophorus schimmeli. The sequence continues at coordinate 675,383 of JARFIZ010000403.1, forward strand.
GCCTCCACAACAACTTGTTAAGTACAAGCGGAAAGTGCACAAAGTACCTTCGTCTTCTTCCTCGTTCCCTTACTGGAACAGACGTTAACAACCTCGCTCTCCTAACACCCTTAAATTTTAACGAAATCGATTCGAACGCTCCAAAATACCTTTAAACGAATTATCTTAGAGGGAAGGTAACGAAATAAAAGATTGCCGAATAATTTAGGACGCAGTTAATTAAGCATTCGTTCGGCGTTTACCACGACGACCCTTTTCACGGACAAATGAAAATGAATTTAGCTGAAGAAATCGCATAGTGGACGAAATGGTCGAATTAGCGATCTTTCACTGGATTATTACTGAAGTCACGTTCGTCACGCAGATAGGCCTTGCATCTCAAACAGAGAATTACCCCAATATACGAACATGAACACGTTTCCATCTAATATTTACTTTACACCCCCAGTAAAAGACTGACAATCAGGATCACTTCATATTTTTTCTAATACGATTAATCACCACCGAAATCTAAAATCGAACATCGAGTTCGTATGATTTATGATACCAAAATGATAGCAGGAAGTGCAGTTCATAATGCAACTTTAATAGTTTTATATTAAAAACGTTTTCCATCATCTTTGCCCGAAGACAACGGTGCAACCGTAAGCGAAAATCGACCAAGTAGAAATTTGGGAGTTTTCAGAAATAAAATACGCTTCTCCATCAACTTCGAGGAAAATTTGGTCAATTTTCTTTGCTTGGAGGAAATATAAACTGGCACGACTGATTCGATTTGCTATCAGCGTATGCAGAATGCATCCCGAAGGATGTACTTCAAAGGAAAGCTACTTCGTAGTCTTATTATGTTAGTTCGACTCGTCGAGCCTGGAAAAATGCTAAAATAAGATATTCGACCAAAAACCAATATGCCCTTGTATTAGATTACAAAGTTTCTCAGGCATGCGAAACATCTTCGTTTATATTACTGTGATGGCTCAATTTTTCTGCGAGACGACATCGAAAACAGTTTTTTTAATTTAAAATACAGATAAAAACAGTACAGATTTAGCATTGTTACTTTTGTAAACAAAATAAGACAAAATCTTATTATAGAACATGACAAAAATGTTTTTTTTTTGTATAAGTTTTTATAATAATCATAATTTTACATCTTTGGGGATAAATATTACTGCAAATACTCCATTTATTATTGTAAATATCGGTACAATAAACAAAGTTAAAATAGTAATAATTAATAAACAACTTTGAATGTATTTATTTCAAAATGGAACATGTAGCACCATCTCCATCCGACTTTGTGAAACACTGCTGAAAATCTGTATTTACTATAGTGCATTACATAAAGGAATTCCTTCAGGATTTCTATAAGGGAATCAAGCTACAAAATGCTGACCAAATAATGATTTAACATCGTAATACTATTTATTTTTAAAATATATAATCCAACAGTAGGCCTGACAACTTACAACTATAACCAGCTTCATAGATTTTTAAACAATACTTTTACATACATTCAAATAGTTCATACAACAATAATCAACATTACATTTCGCACAACATAAGGAAATATCCTTAAACACTCCTCTTCATCTTTAATTAATATGATCGATTTAAAAATTTTAAAGTTTCTCTACACATTACACACTAATGTTAATTTTCATATCCTCAAAGATGTAAAGATTCATGTATTATTTTAAATATCTACAGACAAGTAAAGCAAAAATATGCTTAATATATCATAGGAAAAATGGGAAAATACAGAGTTTTCTAATGGCACAAAATTTCACAGTAAGAAGTAAAGTTATAATAATGCACATAATACTGATTCATTATTTGTGATGTTTTTAAATCACAAATTACCAAAAGGCGCTGTGGTTTTTCATTCAAACTTTAACTTGTACTATTTCTATGCTATTGCAACATTAAATTTAAAAATATAACCGTAATAATTCTTACATAGAACACACATGTGGAAGCCGATTTTGATAAAAAAAAACTTAATAAGCAAAATTAAGGAATGAATCGTTCATCACACTGTACGTTTTTTGATGCAAACGTACTCGTCAAAGTACTTTAGTGTACAAAGATCAAAGAAAAAATGATATTTAAAATTATACTTAAAAAGGTATCTACTTTCTAGAAAGATTTGTACAATGTATGAAAATATATCAGCTTATATGATTAGTCACATTGATATGCAACGCACTTCGAAGGAACAAATTCGGCATTAAATAAATTTAATCATTTCACACAATTGACTGTTTCGTAATTAATCAGGTCACAACTAACATAATTTAAATCGAAACCCTCTCATTAAAAACTCGAAAACTTCAGTTTGCCAAAGTTCAATAATTTCAAGAAGATTGAAACGATTGCCCAAATAAACCGTACAAAGATTGATTAAAAAGATTAAATCAAAATTGTACTAAACAATACAATAGAAGTGGAACTCTACGGTTCCACCAGCATATATCACAATTACAAATAAACAGCATTTGGTTTGTACAAAACAACTTCTTAAGCTTTTGTAATATTATAAACACTTAGATTAATACAATTATACAACATAGTAAGTCACTTTAAGAAAAATGCTAAAAACAACCCTTCAATTTACCTCAAAGCAACTCACAACCCTTTGCCCTCAATTCTTCGATTCTACTTTTTAACCACACCTTTATCTTTGAATCTTCTGCGAGCTAAATCCGACATGACAACGGGGCCCAAATGCGCTGCTTGTGGTGACGATGCGATCGCCCTAAACGTTGCAGCAACAGTTTCTTTCAAACGAACACCTCCTTCGTTTTGATTATAGTTAAGATCGGACGCACCCTGTGTGTTATTATCGCCGACTTGGGCCACATTTATATACTGGTTGTTCTGGGTTATTTGGACCCTCGGGTTAAGCCAAGGATGCTTATAAATGTGAATTGCTGTGGGACGTCGTTGTGGCACAATGTGTAACATTTCGACTAAGAGATCTTTAGCTTGCTGGGATACATTCGACCATTGTTCACCCTAAAACACAACGATGAGAAATGAAGAAAACATAACTGAGAACGTACATTTAAATCAAGACGACCGCTACTGATTCTTTGAAGGATATGTTGAGGACTATCGGTTGGAGCTGTTGAATAAGGGCAGCGCCCAGATAGCATAATATACAAAATTACACCTAATGACCATATGTCACAAGCAGCATCGTAGCCTTGACGCTTTAACACCTCTGGAGCAACGTAATTTGCAGTATAACAAGGAGTCATCAGCAATCCATTATCAGCCCTTAACTAAAACAAACACACCTATTTATCGGATGGGATTAAGCGAGCAAGATGAAGCACACACCTGCTTGGCAAATCCCATATCACAGATAGTTACAGATTCAGGAGAATGATCTTCTGAAGCAAATAATATATTAGCTGGCTTAAGATCGCGATGTACTACACCATTGTCGTGCAAGAAGGCCACAGTACATACTAAAGTTCTTAAAATTGCTGCTGCTGCTATTTCTGACAGTCGACCCTAATCATATTTAACAATACTGTCATTAGAATTACAAAAAATAATTATTTAATCACCTTTGATGAGATGTAATCCAAAAGATCGCCGCCTCTCAGTAATTGCAAAACTAAATACACTTTCCCAGCTTCCTCGTGGACACCTTTGAGCGACACAATTCCTGGATGATGTCCATATCTCAATAAAATCTCAACTTCTTCTCTACAGTCACAGCTCGATCTATTTATAATCTAAAATTTAACTTGTTAATTGTCTATTACTGGTAGCACTTTAAAAGCAAAATTTCTTATACCTTCACAGCATAGAGTTGGCCAGTACTTCGATGTCTTGCTAGTCTACAAACACTATAACTACCCGTTCCTAAGATTTTTAATAACTCGTATTCGTCCAAAAAATTGACTGTACTTGTGCGTACTGATTTATAAGGAGTTTCTTTCTTTTGAGTGATTCCGTCTTCTAAGAGCCCAGGTGCCACAAAACTAAATCTATAATTATATTTAGTACTTCAATTAAAGACATTTTGGTAGATCCAGAAACTAATTCATATCATTTTATAAAAGAATGGCTCGAACTTAAAATTTTAACAGAATTATAATAAGAAGTCAAGTACTTCAGAAATCTACACCCTATCTTTAAGTAAAAAAAATATATTAGAAAATCCACTGCTAGAAAATTAATAAGTCAGACAAGCATATTCAAAATTCAAGGCCTTTTTTTAGACTCAAAAGGCATTATGTTAAATAATGTTAATATCAATTATTAAAACGATCTCTCAAAACTAAGTTATTTACAGACTATCTAATTTAATGACAAACACTTTGATTTTTTTACTGCTTATACATATAAGGTCTTATTAACATATTAATAGTTCAGGACCCAATAATACCCAATAATACTTATTCAATTTTCTAAATATTAGTAATAATAATTATTAACACGATCTTTGGAAAATAAATTATTTTCTGGCTTAATGGCAACTACCCTAATTTTTTTCTTGTTTAAATTAGACTTATTTAAGACCATATTAAAAGTTCAGGACCGTATTTAAACCCAATAATACTTATTCAATTTTCTAAATATTAGTAATAATAATTATTAACACGATCTTTGGAAAATAAATTATTTTCTGGCTTAATGGCAACTACCCTAATTTTTTTCTTGTTTAAATTAGACTTATTTAAGACCATATTAATAGTTCAGGACCGTATTTAAACCCAATAATACTTACTCAATTTTCTAAATATTAGTAATAATAATTATTAACACGATCTTTGTAAAATAAATTATTTTCTGGCTTAATGGCAACTACCATAATTTTTTTTTTGTTTAAATTAGACTTATTTAAGACCATATTCAAAGTTCAGGACCATATTTAAACCCAATAATACTTATTCAATTTTTTAAATATTAGTAATAATTATTAACACGATCTTTGGAAAATAAATTATTTTCTGGCTTAATGGAAACTACCCTAATTTTTTTCTTGTTTAAATTAGACTTATTTAAGAACATATTAAAAGTTATTCCATTTTTTAAATATTACTAATAATAATCATTAAAACAATCTTTGGAAACTACATTATTTTAATATGTTCGGGTTTAAAGACAACTACCCTTATTTTTTTCTTGTTAAAGTAAGGTCTGATTAATGACATACAAAATTCAGAACCAAACTACCAAAGTAAAAATGTCTATGCTTTCTGATTCTTTGATTTTTTAACAGTGTATTTTTTTTACACAAAGATAGAACCTAAGATTTATAGATTATCTTATTAAGAACCCTTTACTCTAATTTTGTACTTTAAATAAAAATAATTATAAGTTCAATACCTTTCCTTCTTAGTTCTATTAAAATAATTTAGAAAAATAAGGAATTAAAGTTTGAGAAAAAGTTCTTAAATATTATAGAACAGGGGGTGGGCTATCCTACCATTAAATAAATATATTCTGTTCTTTTGACTATAAATACAAAAAAACAAATATCTCTTAAATTTCAATCAAGTTAAATTATATTAAAACATTGTTAAACTATTGTTTGAAGTTAAACTATTTCTAATGGTTTTTCCCAAGCTAAGTTTTTTGCATACCCTCTAAATAACTCGTGTGCATTAGCACTTGCTGGAACTCCAGGAGAATCTCTGGGCGTTTTGCTAGTAAATTCCGAATCAAAATAATACGCATCGTCCGGACCAGAGACCGCTGGCTTGAAGGGCGGTCGAATTTTTTTATTTAGCAAAGCATCCCAATCGATTGTCGAAAAAAATTCGTGTCTTTTGATATCCTAAAACATTTTAATAATTTAGATCGTTCATGTCGAGACTGAAATAATCATATTTACTTCAATTCCCCCTGGACCAGCACCTAATCTATTAGCAGGGTTCCTTTTAAAAAGTGCCCTTAACAAGCTTTGCGCTTCCGGACTTAAATTAGCGGGCATACCCAATTTGGCTTTAAGGATTTGTGTCATTGTATCTTTTCTATTTGTTCCTTGAAAGGGCAAAGCGCCTGTCAACATCTCGTACATTAAAACACCGAAGGACCACCAATCTGCTGCAAAAGCATGACCTTTACGATTAACTACTTCAGGAGCCATGTATTCAACCTATAACAGTCAAAGTTATCAATTTATTGATGTCAATTAAAATGAAACTTACAGTCCCACAGAAACTGTAGGCTTTCCCTTCTTCCACAGGTAATTTCGATAAACCAAAATCAGTAAGCGCAATATGTCCATCAGAGTCTAATAAAACATTTTCTGGTTTTAAATCCCTGTATATTATTCCAAGAGAATGGAGATGGTTGAGTGCCAAAGCTAATTCGGCCAAATAAAACTTAACATCTTCTTCTGTAAACATCACCTTAAATATTATCAATTAGTGTTTACTTTAGAGAATTAGTTTTAGGTCATTTACTTCTTTACTAAGCCTAGAGAACAGATCTCCTCCTCTGAGAAAATCAAGTATAAGATATAATTTCCCTGCAGTCTGAAAGGCATAATGTAGCTTAACAATAAAAGCGTGTCCTACGTCCACTAATATGTTACGTTCCATTTTAGTTCGATGGCGGTCCCTAACTTTAAGCGTTGCCTTTTTTAGGACTTTCATCGCATAGAGCGTTCCAGCATCCGCTCCGACGACTTTGCGAACTAAAAATACTTTTCCGAAGGAACCTTCCCCTAAGACCTTTAACAATTCAAATTGGGAAGGGTCCGCTTTCTCATGGCCCTCCCGAACCACCTTAAAAAATCGATTTACCTTTTTTTCAAATCAATTTCATAAGAAATACCTCTTCCAATTCAATTTCATGTTCACGTAGGGATGCGCCTGAGCTGTCTTCGACGCCTGTTAGCTCCTCACCATCTCCTGACTAATAATCAGACATTATCAATCGATTCTTTTCACTTTTAATAAATAAAATAAAATGAAAAAAGCAGCAGCAGCTTTTAGAGTACGAAAGCAAAAAACGTTTAATCAAAACCATTGATGAAGACTTTGTTACAGTGTGTCTCCGTGTCCCCAGAACAAGATAATTTTATTAAATCTCCCACAATGGAGAAAGAAGTCGATTTTAAAAGAAAAGAAAAAGAAGGAGCAAATCATTTAAGCAAAAAAATGAAATCCTATTTTGGATGAGATTGCTTTGTGATACTGAAAGTGAATTTGTATCAAAAAAAAAAACAAACTAAAAATAAGAAATCATTTTACAAAGATGTTTATTATAAATTTAATTCAAGATCAGCATCCAAAGACCATCGATACACCTCAAGATTGTATATTATAATACAAGCATAGTTCTTGTATATCTATTCTAACATAAGCTAGGACATTGAGAATGGGTGTCCCATCAATAGGGAAGTCGGACAATCTACAACCCCTCGCTCTAAACTATTTCTTAGTTTGTTAAAAACCAGAATCATGCAGGAAATTTGTCCGGGGTTGGGTGCTGAGACGTGCAACAACTGTGTGAGTTTTAAACGAAAATATTTTACGTACAGATACTATTCTTAGGGACCTGGACACTCCAAATGCTGGAAAATGAACAAACTTATTATAAATCATAAAAACTTCGCTAAAGCGTGCTAAATAATGGTCGCGGATTAATAAATTAAGGCTCGTAGATTGAGGATTCGTTTAATTAACTGATGGGATCAGAACTGACCTCGGTATCGGCGTGTTGCACCTGCCATGGCTCAAATGAATTTGCAAGCGGCATATTAAATTATTTCTCTAAATCCTAACATTTGATTGTGTTCAGCGTAATACACCCACAGAAAACTGTTGCACATTGACAAGTGTATCACCGTATATGCATACAAACAGACACACACAGCAATATGGCTGGAAATTCAACAGCTGATGAAGTACCCAACGCTACTCCTTGGATATACAGTGGAACTAGATAAACAGATATCTTTAAAATGCTAAATCATTATATAATCAAATACACCATATAATTTGTTCTTTGTTTTTCTTCCTAACAATTACTTTTCTAAGATCTACAAGAAAGGTGTGTTCTAATTCAGAATGCGGGACTAATTGCAGAGAAAAGTGGGTCATTAAGATATCTACAATTGATACAGTACTACAAACAGAACAATTGAAAATTATATTAGCCGCATAAGTACCATACATTTGTAAAAATTACTAACACCTTTTCTATAATTAAAAAAAACTATTTCTTTACATTTAGAACTAAAGGACCAACGTTATCTCCAGTTTCTCGATTATGAGGACCATGTGATCCATCACAATAAGGCCACTAGAAACAAAAACATCAGAATTATACTTTTTTTCAGCTACCCACAAGAGGTTCTTACATTCTTGCTCTTCCAGCACCTACAAAAGCATGCTTTTTCAGCTATGTCTTCTACATCAAAGCTATCTACAACTTTTGGACTACTTTTGAGGATGTTTGGATTTATTGCTCGATTAGGTTGAGGTCTCCCATGTGGACAAAAAGCTCGATAGCTGATATAAGTCAATCCGGCAACTGCTGCTGTGGGTGGAACTAAGGCCAACCAATCTTTGACTAAAATTAGAGAAATAGTTAGAAACTTGTTGGATTTGTTTATTGAAATACTCACATCCCAATTTGAACCATCCACCAAAGCTATCGGGTATTGGAAGACCAGAAAGATAGTTGGGTATTGTAACTTTTACCAATTGTCCCAGAACCATGATTATTATTATTTGATATAGGATTAGTACACTTTTGGCTATCAACCTGTTCGTTGACTCATACACACATCACAAGTCTGTTTTTTGTATCTCATGGAGTAATAAGCGTTTCTCTTGCAGTGGTGTGGTCGGCGATGGGTACCGCGCGACGGGTACTACCGAGTTCTCAGTAAAACATCATCAAAATTGGATTATTTCGATGCCGATTGTGAGGAGTTGCCTTTTAAAAAAATCGAGTATTGATTTTTGTGGGTTTTTGATGTTTGGAAATGTCATGAATTGAAAATTTGATGTTCCGTCAATGCAATATCGGCGGAAAACCGTACGGTGGTGAGCTCTAATGGTTGCTCAATGTTACTATTCAGTTGTGCAGGTTATGTAGTAGGAGATAGATTGTGTTGTCTGTGTCGTGTGTTTTAAAATCGATGGTGCTCGAATATGGCTGAAGAATTATTGGTTGTATTAAATCGTAGGGATAATTCTGGCTTCGGGTTTTCGCTCTTGGGAAAACCTGGATTACCTCCAATAATTTATAATATTCTTGAGGATTCACCGGCCGCCGAGAGTGGCGAGGTAGGTGAATATTGGATTCTTGTTTTGATATTTGGCGTCCCATAACATCAACTGCGACCACCAACTTTTATACTGTGGTCATCAAAAAGCGCACTATTGCTAATCCAAATCGATCCGTCGGAACCCAAGTCAAAATAGGGTACTTTTCCACGAATCTTCCCGTTTCAAAATAGCACCATGAGTAATTGCGATACGTTCGAGATGCTTATTTTTTTGCCTTCAATCAAACAAGCCGACCTTAATTGCAAATGTATTATTTCTCTTCGACTAAAGGGTACTTCTGCAGAGGCACTCCAATAATTGAGTTGCTCCTCTAAAAATCAATTTCGTTAATTTCGAAGGCCCGCGATCATTAATAGAATTTCTTATCTTATCAGCTACATATGTGTTCAGTATCACGTTCAAAAACAATTAAATTACTTTAAAGTTTACATTGTTAATATATCAAAAAAGATTAATTTATTTGCTTTTGTATAAAGCTTCCAACTTTATTATTTTTATTCAAAAAAAAAATTAAAATGTGGGCTTTCAACCCTTCGAGTGAACAATTGGGACCTATTTAATGCGGCATCTCATTACTGACTGACTATGTTTATAATTGCATTCGAGAACCCATTAAGAAAAAAGAAAATAGTTTAATTGCCCAGATTTTAATAAGAGAAATGCGTTTTTATTTATAATAAAAATTAAAAAGAAATGTAAGCGAACCCAATAATGGTTAATTGTGTTTAATGTTTGCCATTTCTTGTAAAAGTAGCATTATAACCGGATTTTAATGCATTTGGAAGGAAAGGGGATGATGATAAACGAAGTAAATGAGTGCCGTCGCAGCTGCTGCTACGGCCTTGTTAAGGCTTTTTAATGGAAGTCGATTTCATTATTATATTTTACCTTCCATTCGTTAATGAATCTTGTTGCGTTTGTGCAAAAAGATATTTAAATTAATAGGGACCTATAATTTACTGATTCAAGTCATTATTATAACTACTTGTATTGAAGATCTATCGATTCTATTGACTAATGGTACTTTCCGGCGGCGATGGGTTTGGATCACTCACGGGGTACCTCTTCTATTTTGGATTATTTACATATAAAGATAAACTTACAAAAAATATACACAGTGGTGGTCGATAATTAACAATTTAATTTATTTAGTTTTGATGTTAAATATAAAATTGTTTTATAATATATATTGGGGTTTTCTATGGTACCAATATTTTTAAAAAAATTCTGGTTTTGTATTTAGATATAATGTGGACCTGACAAGGTTACAATTAGGCTCGCCTTTGTCTGGAAAGCCTAATTCGGGCGAATTAATCTTTGGGCATGTCTTACTAAAACTTCTAGCTCCGAATCTATTTGAAATGGGACATCCTGTATGTTTGTAAAAATTCTTAATTTGTTTTCGTTTCGGGTGTCATTGTAGAACTGTAATCAATTTTATGTTCCGAAAAATGTTTGTTTTCAACAATAATTTTGATAAAAGGCACAAAATTGGCGATTTGGGAATTTTGTTATTAATATAATTCTGTAATATTTAATTGCGAATTGTCAGAGAGTAAATTAATTCTTGGAAAGTGTGCTTAAAGCCGAGTGTGCGCATTCGAGCTCAAAGTGGCACATTTCCGATCTCGGGAAAATGAAGCGCGCCGCTCCGCGTCGCGCTTCATTTGCTTCCCTCGCTCGAAAATGTGCCACTTTTCGCTCGAACGCGCACATCTTCGTATTTATTCAATTTGTTTAAATTACTTTTTGGATTTAAAAAGGAAATGGCAATGTATTCAAATAAAACGACATATGCGCAGCAACATATAGTTTGATAACCACTGGTCTAGCTATACACAAGGGCAACATAGCGCGTTGTTATATTTAATTTAGTCGCGCCGAAGAAGTATTACTTCTAACGTGCGTACATAAATACATGCACCGGTTTTTTTTTACATAGAATGAAATTCAGTTTTAAACATTTAGCAAAATTATTAAAGTAAACTCGAAGAATAAATTATTTTAAGTTTTTAGACAACTCAAATTAAATAAATTAATAACTTGGAAAATTTTTAAAATATATTTAAGAACTTTAGAAATTTTTAATTATCAATTTTTTTTGTATAACACAAATTGAATAAAACAAAACTTTATTCGGTAAATTTAAAAGGAAATTTTGATGAAAAAATGATTACGTATTTTCAGAAAACTCAAATAGATTAAATACAGAATTTGTGTTTCAAAAAACTTTGAAGATCATTAATTTACGCAAATAAAATTAATATTGGAGAAAACTCAATAAATAAATTATCTTAATTGTTCAAAAATATTAAATTTATAAAATTAAATACAGTCAAACCTCGATAGGTCGAAGTTGAAGAGAAACTAAAAATAATTCGCGTTATCAAAAATTCGAGCTATCGATATAAAAAATTTTTTATTTATGTTTTTCAAATTTACTTATTGTATCTTTTTCTTAATAATTTCCTAGTGATTTCTTGCTAAAACCTAAATCTTGTGTCTTGAACAAGTTGTAATTAGTCTTCATTTATGGAATAATTCAATTTTTAAATATAAAAAAATATTTATATGTTATATATTATATGCATTAAAATTTTAGAATGACTTAGGTGTGGACTGTTAAAAAAAGATTGGGAAACACTGCTCTACATATTTCAAAATATTATAAAACTATTAATTATTTATTTTATGTTATTTGTGTATGCTCATAACAGTTAAGTTGAACCAAATTAATAGTTTTTTTCGGACTCATATAATTCGGTTTTTTTTGTATGTCAAGGGGTTAACAAAACAATTTACAACTTGGGAACACTAAAAATTTCACTGTGTGGAGTCCAAATGTATAAAAATTAAGTAAATTTCCAATTTTTGAAAATGACAAACCTTTTCAACACGTGTCCAAAGGAAATTTAAACTTATTATTATGTAAAGCAGCTATTCCATTTAAAAATCCTGTTTGATAACCCTTTCAGTGCGTTTTTATTGTAGTTTCCTGCAGACGATTATCATTAACTCAATTTAATATAATTGTCGGCGTTACGTAAGTAAAACGACAGACGGCCTTCGTTTATGAAGAGTCAATTTGCAAAAAATGCTTAGAATTCATCTTGTAAAAAACCCACTACCCTAACAACGATCACAAAGTACCTTGGCCGCCCTTCCACTATCGGAAAGATGTTGGGAATTCGAAATGAGACAACGTACAAATCGTGCGCCTAAGCCCTTTTTGCAAGAAACTTAAATTTTTTTTGGTCGACTTAGTAGGGAACAGCCTGTTACAAAATTTGAATCGGTTTAAAATTAATATATAACGCCTGGTAAATTCGAATTTGTTAAAGAAGAATAGGAGGGTTGGAAAATTTAATAAAACATAAAGCGGTATAGCAAAGACGAGGATAATCGGAAAGAACGTAAAACAGTGAGTACGACACGCACTTACTGTGCGTTGTTAAAATTTCATTGCCCTTTCACACGCCATGCGAAGACAATTACCATTTTCAATTTATTAAGCAAAGTGACAAATTGCCCACCTTTCAACTAAATAATTAGTTTTTAATCATTGTATTTGCTAGATTTCTGTAATCAAAGGGGTGTGCCCAAAGTCAAAGGCGCTCAATATCTTTATTTTCTTGCATTTGAATTCGAAAACTGAAATGTTGCTCTAAATCTTTCAATTCCTTGGCTATGCTCATTGTTTTTAAATTCGTTCCTTTCTTTGGCTAGTTTTTTTCCTCTAAAAGGAGACGCAAAAGCTTCAGATATAATTCACTGTCTGATTTGCATAGTCGTTGCTCATTGAACGGAACACCTTCTTCAAAAGCCTGCCAAAATACTGCTCGAAATTTTTAGGGGGTCTTCCAACGATTATATTTTATAATTCCAGAAGGAAGGGGTTTTAATTATTTAGTTTCAGTCCAAAGAATAATCATTACTTCGTAGTTGTGGCAAAATTATTTTGCACAATATTCTGATTTAGTTTTGGGATGTAAAATAATATGAAAAAGTCGTTTACTTTTCTTTGTGCGACCCTCGAATAATTTTTTTTTCATTTTAACTGGGGCAAATTTTTGGAGAGAATGGAAACGTTTTTATTTCAGTTCTTGCCGTTATCAAATTTAGATTTATCTTTTTTTGGGGATGGGATTAGGTATGCGAGATATGTTGAACTGTAAGAAAGTCATAGAAATAAAAAAAAAGAAATATAGTCATAGTTTTATTTTATTCGCCGTAATAAAGCTAAGAGGGATACCTGGTAAGGGTGAATATCCAATAAAAGAAGAAGCTTTTACATAGGTATTTGGTTTGAAAGTTTCAAAGTGTCTAAGGGTATCGAATACTTTACACCCCACTTATAGGGTGGGAAGCTGTAAAATAAAAAAATATAAAAATTTACGTTCTCCTTACATTTTCAACTTGCGTTTTCTTTTCTTCTACGTTTGTCTTACATTATGCAAATCGAATTCTTTTTTATTTAAATTGCAAAATGTTAATTGAATTTTCGTTGAGAGTGCTTTTGGTCGGAGCTTTAATTTTTTTTTATATTTCTCTTTGTTTTAATTTTCCATATAAATTAACAATTTAAAATTTCGAAACCAATTTGAGTATTATTTTCGAATGTGGGCTTTTCATTAGAATATTTTCTCCTCGTCTTTGGCTAAGATTTTACTGTTTTTGATCCGGCTCGAAGGACCAAAATGATTATTCTTTTATTGGTTTTGATCAGGTTTGATAAAAGACCAGAATTTTTTCCAATTCTTATTATTTTCTAATTGATCCGGATAATTGGAGTTCTACTGTATTGCAAGTCAATCAATCAATTCAAATTCTGTGCGTAGAAGAAAAATAAGGAAAATTCGCGTAAGGGGTTTCCCTTGTGTATGAAAATCATAGATGGGATTGTTTATATTAAACAACAAACCCGTACGTTTACAATGTATTATTCAACGTATAATTTCACACTTGAAATTTCAATATTTGCAGAGCACGTTTTGTGAATGCCGAAAGCTTCTTAGTGTTTTATCTTTGTTTTTCTTCTTCGAGTAGTTTACTTAAAGGAAACTCACACTCTTAATTAAACAACATCAATTAATTAAGATTTGTGTAAATAATTGTCTTGTTGCGGACCGTTTCTGTTTATTTACAAAAACAAATTTAATCTCTCGAATCTCCAGCTTTTCGTCTTTTTGCTTCCAGCTATAATATGACAATCGTGGATGATTCTTTTCTTCCTTAAAATATTAACGAAGAGTCACTTTTATTTTTTTCTGTAATAAAAAATTCAACTTGTTTTTTTTTCTTGCTTTTTATCCCGATGGCAAAATTTGATATTAATGTTCTATCTCTTTCGTTTGTAAATAATTTAGAAGTGGCTGTGCAGCGCACGTTATTTTTATACTTTGCAAGAAAAAAAATCTAATAATGTTGAAACAATAGTCTGAGATGTAGCGAGATTTTGTTCCTTTATTGCATATTTAGAGATGATGGCGAAGGATAACGTATGTAGAGCCACTTCCGTGCATTTTACTCGAATTTTAGAAAGCATTTCTTTTTTTTTCATACAATCACTTTGTCATGATTTTATAAAAAGAACAAGATCTCATTAATTTATTCCATCGGCGAGCCTGATCGATGCATTTGCTATATCACAAAAACTATTTGAATAGCTCTGTATAAATATCGATTCAGAAAAAGCAAAATTAAAAGCCAATGCCATTTTAATATCAAAAAAATTCATAAAACTTCGGCGTGTGATCCATTCATGTATTTCGCCGAAACGAAAGTATAAAAAGGAAAAAACAATAAACGCCAAACTTTCTCCATATTTTATGTCTTTCATAAAATTTTAATTTTTTTTCGCAAAATCTTTGTTTTAGTATGTAAGGGCAGAGGTAATAATTTACGTATGGTGCGTCTTTAATTTAATTGGCCCCGAAAAAAATTTAAAGAGCCTTTGAAAAGGGCGATTGTTTGCAGCACGAAATTTTTGAATTAAAATTCAGGAAGTCGTGATTTGAAAATTAAGTGGCATTTCCGTGTTTACAAATTGTACAAATTCGAGGACGAATAAACACACATATTTAAGAATGTTTTTATGTTCGTTCTGTTTGGAAATACAGTCGAACTTCCATAAGTGGAACGCCGATCAGACGAATTTTTGATAACTCGAACTCGAACCTGTTCAATAAATCGAATTATTTAATAAGTTGAAGCGTTTTACAATTCTTTAAATTCAAGTTTCCATTAGTAAATAGGTCGATGACTCGAAGTTAAATTTCAAAACTTTTCTAAAAATTACGCTACCTGAAAGAGGATTAAGGACGGGTGCGGTTCGGTGTTATTGCTGCTTAAAAGGTCTATTCTATGAAAAGATTTTATACTATAAGCTGTTTTGACGGCGGCACTTCAATTGGATTTAAAAACAAATTTATGTTTAGGCGTGAAAAGGTAACAGACAGATAGACAGACAGCCAGAGTTACTTTCGCTTTTATAATATTAGTTAGGATAATTAAATTTTTTTAGAAAATAAGTCAAGTATTGTGAATCGTGCTTAATGTGAAGTGTGCACATTCGAGCTCAAAGTGGCACATTCCGATCTCGGGAAAATGAAGCGCGCCGCTCCGCGTCGCGCTTCATTTGCTTCCCTCGCTCGGAAATGTGCCACTTTTCGCTCGAACGTGCACATCCTCATATTTATTGATTTGCCTTAATTAATCTTTTCACTTTCAAAGCAAAAAATTAAAAGTAAATATGAATTTTATGTTCAAGAAATGTATTTGCCATAGTAATGGATGGAAGTGGGCGAAAAGATACGAGAATTTAGTAGATGCGAGTGAGAGAGAACGATTAAATTATTTATTTAATTTTTGAATAATTTATTAGCCTAAATTTTGTGAATGGTGCTTAAAATCGAGTGTGCACATTCGAGCTCAAAGTGGCACATTCCGATCTCGGGAAAATGAAGCGCGCCGCTCCGCGTCGCGCTTCATTTGCTTCCCTCGCTCGGAAATGTGCCACTTTTCGCTCGAATGTGCACATCCTGGTATTTAGTTACATTTATGATTACATTTAATTTAGTTATGCCAAGAAGTATGTTTTCTCACGGGCGTGCATAAGTACACGCACCTTTCTTTATCATTTCATAATTGTTGTAAATAATATGAAAATTTTTAGCTTAACCACTTTAATAAATTTTATGTACAGTTAACTTTAATAACTCCACAACTCGAATTCTTTGATAACTCAAGTTGGAAAGTGTTTCCCGACAAAATGCCTATTTCAAAAAGGTAGAATTGAAACTATTCTAATATAACTATGGTTACGAAGTGATCAACCTTTCTGATTGGTCAATCAGCTAACGGCCATAATGGTGTATCAAAAATGAGCCAATCACAGTGTCTTATTTAAAGCGGGATTTTTAAAGTATGCTTTAAAGCACTTACAGTTCTAATTACGTTATATAAAATACCATTTCACATAAAAGATATATGCGTACACAAATATATATTTAATTTTTAAGCTTTTTTAATAACTCGAATTATTGATAATTCGAATCAATTTTGGTGTCCCTTCGACTTCGACTTATCGAGGTTTCTACTGTACCTTTATTTTTGTGTTGAAAATTACCGTTTCTGCAATGGGCCAGCAAATAGGAAAAAATGATTTAAATCGTAAATTAATTAAGGAGAAAATTGCTCCGAAAAGGATTAAAGGGGGAAAATCTTTTGATCATTGAAAATTTTGATTGTTATTAAGGCTTAGCTTTTTACGATCAAAAGCTCTTTGTTTATTTCAATAACGACCCGGAAAAATTTTGCAAAAATAACTTATGGGAATTCATTTGGAATTATTATTTGGTAATGAGTCGTTTTTATGTTTACCCATAGTTTTCTGCAAACTTCAATTTTGCCGTAGAGAATGTAATGAAAATTATTAGCTACTAATATTTTTGTATTTCTCTTTGGGTTTAGTTGAAATGAAGGTCTTATAACAGAATATCAAGATAGGAGACGTCGGGGCGCTTAACCCTGTAGTCTCAATAAAAGCTCATCTCAGCTTTTTACGTTTACGAACTTTCTATTATGTAGCAAATAAAAAACGCAAACAGGCCCTAACGAGTAACAAGTTCTAATCCAATTCGTAATGAAATCTTATTATTTATATGTACTACCACTCGCCCCCAAAATATTATGAAAAAGCACAACACAACAAACACTTTTCTAAGTGACAAATTACACAATTATACAGCTTAATAAAACACAGCAAACATTTTAATGAGAACGCGAACAAAATGTTAATATCGTTCCTTCATTTAATTCAATACCTGTTCCAATTTTAATTGTTGAATAATAAACGAGTAAACGTTTGCTTTATTCAAAATGATTTTTTCCTGTTAATTTAACAAACGATTTTACGTTCTAAAATTTCTTTTGCGCTCAGAAAATAGTGGCGTTACCAAATTTAAAAAAAAAAAGGGAGGAGGAAAACGCAGTCCCCAATTAATTCCACTCGACGTTTTTAAAGGGTTATTCGTTAGGTCCACCTAAGCAGAAGAATAGGCAACAAAGTTGTATTAAGAATATTTTATTTGAACACGTGCTTTTCCACATTGGTTGCGACCGCTGAATGCCAATAGGGCAGAGCTTCCCAAACTTTTCTGCGCGATAACCAACTTTTAATGTCATTTTTCTCTTATTTTATTATGAGTTATATCGGGTGTCGGACGAATAGGTACTGAGAGTAAAATGCATTTTAATTTTCCACCAAATAGCAGTACACTATCGCGAGGTCAGTAATTGCTAATTTATTTTATTGTTTCAATATTTTGTCATTAAGATAAGCGACTTTATTTCACGTTTTAATTTTGAGGCATTGTTGCCAAGCCTATCTCCCTTTATTCGTCTGACAAGCTGTACAACTAAATTTTTGTTATCAGTAGACATTTTAATTAATAACTTATAACTAAATTAAATTGTATGTTATAAAATTCATGGTTTATTTATTATTCAAGTTTTTCTGTGCTTTTTTAACTTTAAAATCGTCGGCTATTGCAGAGCATTCAAGAAAACTTGGCAATAGCCACAAACTAAAGCGGAATTCCGGTAGCTCGAACGGGCCGTTCTTTTAATTTTTAACATCAATCACAAAGTGTGATACGAACTCGTAAAATATGCAAAATGGCCATCCACATTACCCTCCGACTTGTAATGGGGTGTTACTTGAAAGTTAATTGAAACTCCTGTGACTAACGTTAATACCACTTGGAATATTAACCCTTTTACATCTGTAACATTACGTAATTAAACAGTTTCCATCCCTGTTTTTTCTCTTCCAAATTCACTGTTTCATTTTACTTCTGAAGAGATTAGTCGAGCTTTTTCATGGCATTCGCTCATTTTAGCCCGACACATTACAGTGCTCTACTATGAATTAGTTCGTACCCTCGCTCGTTTTATTAAAGTCCTGATATTGTGTGTAAATTTCGATATAAATTCTGGTGAATGAGAGAAATGTTGTAAACGAGCAATCGATAGACGTGTTCAGCCCTAAAATTGAACCGTTCACGTTTTAAGGTTACTATTTCTGGGCCACACGATTTCAACTCTAATTAAATTTTCTATTTATGTACCTTTGCGAATTTCGCTAACTTTTAATTTTAACGCCGCAAAAATATGGACGTGCACGTTTTCGAAACGGGCCGACTTCTTTTGGTCTATTTTGGGGCACGGAAGAAAATAGGGAAACGTCTCGCCAAATATTATGACAAGCCAAATAAAGCGAGCAAACAGATAAATCAATTGAAATTGACTTGCATCGGGGCCACGTTGCATCTCAAAAACCTTCCGAATGCAAGAACCTTACGAATTTAATAATTTATGGTCGCATATTTCAACATGCAATTTCGTTTTGGGAATCGGGTCCTATTACAGTCGAACCTCGATAAGTCGAAGTCGAAGGGACAGCAAAAATAATTCGTCATATCAAAAACTGGAGTTACCAAAAGAAGTTCAGTTAAATTCTTCCGTATATATATATCATTCGTTTTATATAGAAAATGACCAAAATTGATCTACAATCGAGTGTGCACATTCGAGCTCAAAGTGGTACATTTCCGATCTCGGGAAAATGAAGCGCGCCGCTCCGCGTCGCGCTTCATTTGCCTCCCTCGCTCGGAAATGTGCCACTTTTCGCTCGAATGCGCACATCTTCGTATTTATTGAATTTGTCTATTTTATCCTATGCTCCTTCGATCATAAATTTCAATTTAATTCAGTAAATATCGATTTTATGTTCAAAAAACGTTTTTACCATAGCAATGAGTGGAAGGGAGCGAAAAGATACGGCAATCTCGTCGATGCAAGTGAGAGGAAACGATTGAAGTTTATTTAACTAATTATTTGTTTAATTTATTGGTCTAAATTGTTGTGGATCGTGCTTAAAACCGAGTGTGCGCATTCGAGCTCAAAGTGGCACATTCCGATCTCGGGAAAATGAAGCGCGCCGCTTCGCGTCGCGCTTCATTTGCCTCCCTCGCTCGGAAATGTGCCACTTTTCGCTCGAATGCGCACATCTTCGTATTAACTAAATTTTATACAATAATTTTTGGATTTTAAAAGAAATAAAACGACTTATGTGCACTAGGGTGGATTAAAACTTCGAAAAAAGTTGTTTTCTTTTAGCTTGACGGTTCAAATTGTAGTTTATGTAATTAATTAAAAAAAAAACCTTTTTTAATATCTCGATGTGTCCCACCAATTTTTAATATTAATAATGAATTAAAATTTATAATTTTAAGAGAAAAACGTTTTTCGGCTTAAAAAAAACTGCAAAGTGTACTCTTTAAAGTCAATCAAATATTAATAAAGATTTTTTTTATAATTACCATTGTAATTTAAAAAGTAATTTAACAAAATAAAATGCTTTTATTTTTTATTAGAGTCAAAATTTAGTTGAAAATGATCATATTCGGCAATTTTTAGATGTTTAGATGCCAAATTTTTTTTCTTTTATTAAAACCAAAAATTTTAATTCATTATCAATTTCAAAAATTAGTGGGACATCTCAAGATATTAATTCTTTTTTTTCTTTTTTTATAAGCTACAACTTGTACCACATTTGCGCTTTATTTATTGAATTCGTTTACATTAATTTTTGCATATTTTGGTTTGCTTTTGATTTACACGACTTCTCATCCATAAAACTATAATTACCGTGTAAATCAAGTAATAGGTGTACAGTGGGGAGGCGTAAAGGATAGATTTTTTGAGAGAGTCGCAGTATCATAGGTATGATATAAAAACCAGTGGTCTAGCTATAAATAAACTGAAGTTAATAATCTTGTTAATAATTAAACAAATGTGTTTATCGGATTCGACTGTATTAATCACAAATCCTTCAAATCCAGATTTTCTATTCGGAAAAAGTTTTCGCTTGAAAGTGCAGATACTCCTTAATACAGTGGTTTCCAACCTGTGGGGTGCGACACTGTTGCAAGGGGGGCATGCAGCTGTTTCCAAAATATCATTTTCGAATACAAACCAAAAAAGTCGAATAGGTATCAAAAAAATTTTATGTCTATTTTTACATAATATTGTATATTATTTTGTAGCCCATTAAATAAATTATAATATCAGTTGAGTATTTATGAAATTAGATTGTTAGAAAAATTAAGGGGGCGCAACAATTTTTTTTTTAAAGGGGGGCGCAGGTACAAAAAGGTTGGAAACCACTGCCTTAACATGTATTTATAAATGATATTTTACTAAAGAGAATTTTTCCTACATCTTTGATCGAAAGGGTTACGATATACTGCCCAAAAATTTTTTAATCGATTCACAAATGGAAACTTGCAAATTAAACATCCAATTTTGGACAAGTGTCAGGGCCAAACTTTGCTGTTGCAAAATAATTCGAATCTGCCATGAAAAAAATCGTTCAAAATGTAAATTCACAACGGGAACTTTTGTTCCAAAGTGAAAATATGCGCTAAATTAATTTTCATCGATCCTTTTGACGGGCAAAATTAGCGGGCACGTTGGGAAATGCAAGAGGCACGTCGCGTGCTATAGCAAAAGAGATAATTGCGACGGCAAAAGCCAAACATAAAATCGACGACTTTTTCGGTACGTTTCCAGTTTATTAACGTGCCATATTTTATGACGTAGCGTCCCGACGCAGACGTCGTAAAATGTTCCTCGTTCTCTCTTACATTTTAACTTTAAAATTAGCGTGCAAAAGCTTTTAAAAGGCGTTAGCCTTTATGCGAAACAGGGAATTGACAACCGCAAATAAAACAACCCCTAAAGTTGCAGATAACGTGGTTGTTTGATCGTATTGTCAAATTAAAGGTCGATTATTGATGATGAAGTGGATAAATGGTTTGCGATTGCATTCTTGACGAGAAGGTTTTCCACTCGACGTTTTAGATTTTGATACAATGCTAAACCGGTCGGCTATTGCATTTTTCCGTGACCCTATTGCGCTCATTATATGCATTATATATTTATAAGAAACTGCGTGTACGGATAAATTTCATTAAGGTCCCATCATCCCATGTGTTAGAAGTGAAAGGTAGAGGTCAAAACGGGCGTAGCTGCATTAAAGATACATTCCGCCAAAAATCAATAGCATCCACGTTTGACTACTTTAAGAAAAGCGTTTTTTTCGCAAATTTTGGTTCCACGTGCCTCGGTGCCCAGAAGGCAAATTAAAGGAGTGCGCGTTTTATTTATTTTTTTTTCTCGAACGCCTTTAACGAATAAAATTTTTGCTGCGAACGAGCGCGCAAAAAACAGAATTTTTCTAGCGGTTTTTGTGGTTTCTTTGTAATTTAACATACAACCTACAACAATAGTAACATCATCTTTACGCTTCGTTTAATTTAGTCAAACACTTCTTTGTTTTCTTTTTTTCGTTCTCCGCTTCGTGTTCGTTTTCCTTTGAAATTGCGTTTCGCCCGGTTTTGGTTTCTCTTGGGCCGCGATGGATTTTTCAAGTTTCAGAAAGTTGAAGAGTTTGTAGAAAAATTGGAAGATGTGTTCGATGAAGTTTTAAACGCTCACTCTTTCGTTTAAACGATATCTGTTTTCTTTTCACATGTTGACGTCTCTATTTTAAAGTTGTTGGCATTAAATTTTGAGTTGCTCCGAGCTTTGGGGATGTCTGTATTTTATCATAAATCAAAATCGTTTGTATTTTTGGCGTTTGGAAAGGAATTTCACATTCTAAAATTAATTATTTCAAGTATTATGAACGATTAACTAATAGACAAAACTGTTGGAGTAAAAGACAATAAAAAATTAATTTTTTCGGTGTAATTTGCCTATTAAAAAAATTTAGTCTTGTACTTCTCAATTCGGTTTCAAGATTTTAAACATTTAACTATAAAAGAAAATCTTTATATCAATAAAAATAAAGAAACCGGTGCGGGTACTTATGTACGCGCTTTAGAAGTTATACTTCTTTCGTGTAACTAAATTAAATAGAATGTTAGGCACCTTGCGTTACCAAATTATGTTACTGCATCTCCCTTAATAAAATCTAATCGCGAGGCTGCCCCCTGTACATCTATTCCCCCCGATTTACACAGAGAAAACCGTGTAAATCGAAAACAAATCAAAATATGGATAAATTCATATGAATTAATATAGACAAATCCAATTAATGCGAAGAGTGGCACATTTCCGAGCGAGGGAGGTAAATGAAATTGTCTTCTCATGAATCATAATACATTCAATCCATCTCTATATTTTATTGAACTTTGTAATTGTTTAATAATAAATTGTGTAAACTTATTTTAAATTATATTTAATAACTTATCTCTCTCTCGACCTTATAATCAAAAATTAAATAACCAAAAAAATTGTAGAAACCTGTAATGTTGCTCATTAAGATAACCCTACTAATAAAGTCTACTTTTTAAAAAACTTAAGCATAATGTAATTTGTGGCCTGGCGTCGATCTGGAACCCGCATTTAGGAAACTTTAGTCTAATACCTAGATCAGTGGTCTTCAAACTATACATATATTACTGTGCCTCGATTAAAAAAATTCCCCACTGTACACTTATTGCCCGATTTACACAGTAAAGACTATTATATGTAGATACGTAGTCATGTGGGGTAACTGTACGCAGTTTTGAGAAAATTACTTCCAGAATGAAACTGTTTTATAATTTGAAACAAATCACCCTTTATTGTCTTTCATTAGACATTTCTAAATAATAATAGAACATGAAATTTGAATTATCTTTATAGTTACAAGTTATAATGAATTTTTTAATTAGCACGGGAAATGCGGACACTTGCCCGCATCAATGGGGAAAGTGTCCGCACGTCTTTTAATTCCGATTAGAAGGTTGTTTTGTGTTCGAAATGATTTGCTTTCTTTCTTTAGTTTTATCTTTTTTATTCTTTTTACATTTTGGCTCATCTTTGGTTTTCGTCATACTATTTACTTTCTTCTATCGGCTTCGTAGCTGCATCAATTTGTTTTTGGGTGCAAACCTTCTGACCGGGACACTTTCTTATATATAATAAGCATACTTATTCGGCATTATAGATCTAGAAATCGACACAATATTCTACGTTAATCAAGGATTTACTGTACAGGTTTGAGCACCGCGGACACTTTACCCGCGTACACTTACCCGTCGCGTTAGAGACAATAGAAAAAGATAGTACGCGAATGTAATTTATCTGAGACGAAATCCATGAGTTTACATGAAATATTTATAAGTTTCTTCTATCTGTACACTCTGTCCAATCGTAGTCAGTCCTGTTGTATTTCTGTACCACGCTGTCCTATTTGTACAAAAATTATAAGAAAATGGCTCAAAAACAATATTATCGGATAATTCTTGACAACACCACACTTCAAGCGCATTGACGCATTCCCTTTACTCGTCCTTCAAATGTAAACTAAATGCGCTGCGATTCGGTTGTTATGTGACAACCATACTCCTAGGAAGTTGATTGCGGACACTTACACTCTGCGTATGGTTACCCCACATTACTCTACTTGGTGTACAGTATAAAAAATTTAAAACTTTATTCGGTAGTAAAAACATTTTGTCTATTATATTTAATAATAAACAACGATGTGCGCATTCGAGCGAAAAGTGGCACATTTCCGAGCGAGGGAGGCAAATGAAGCGCGACGCGGAGCGGCGCGCTTCATTTTCCCGAGATCGGAATGTGCCACTTTGAGCTCGAATGTGCACACTCGGTTTTAAAACACCATTCACAATAATTTAGGCCGAAAAATTAATTAAACAATTTTAATCGTTCCCTCTCACTTGCACTCACGAGATTCTTGTATCTTTTCGCTCCCTTCCACTCATTGCTATGGTAAATACATTTCTTAAACATAAAATCGATATTTACTAAACTGAATTAGTTATTTTTATTTGAAATAGCGTAGGATAAAGTAGACAAATTTAATAAATACGAGGATGTGCGCATTCGAGCGAAAAGTGGCACATTTCCGAGCGAGGGAGGCAAATGAAGCGCGACGCGGAGCGGCGCGCTTCATTTTCCCGAGATCGGAATGTGCCACTTTGAGCTCGAATGCGCACACTCCGCTTTAAGCACGATTCACAATAATTAATTTACTTTCTTAGGCGACTAACTTCAGCTAACGGGCCAAAAGAAGTATAACTTCAAAAAACCCCATGTTGACATTGAGTATTTTGTAATAACGCATAACAATTAATAAAAAATAAATAGCTGCACCAAACGGGACGTTTTTTGACCGACTTTATTTCAAATTAAATTGCAGTTTTAATGTGGCTTTGGGCCGGGTCCTCAACCTCATGAATTTAGCAGCAACACAAACTAATTTGTGTGCGCGCCCCATTAGATAGCGGGTCCAAAATATGCGTTGCCAGTTTCGTGCGGGGGGTGGACGCACCTCGTACCTTTCGGGGGTGGCATGTCACGAGCACGGCACATAACTTATCTCCGGGCCACGAAGGACCCGTTCAGCCATCCCAAAAATCAGTCGGAATTAACATCGGATATTGCTCTTGTCAGGGTAATATATAAAGGTAAATGTGTCCTTTCCCGTAAACTAAATTAAGCTGAGGACATATCGATTCGGTAATAACAACGGCAGAGAAGGTTGACGATGGGCTCGTAGAGGGGCCGTGTTACGTTTCGCATTTCCATATTCATGTGTATCTGCAGTGCACGTTCCAGATATCACCCCTCGCGATTTATTAGCACATTATCCAACAAATTTTAAATTCGCAATTTATTACAAAGTTCTTCGCGTATCTGTTTTTTTCGCCAACAATAAAATTCTGCGCCGTTTCCATGCGAAAGCACGCCTCATTATTAAATTAACGAAAGTCGAGGGGTGTCGGCCCCCCCGCACCCACCCCAACGCAAAAAAAATTATATTGCATCCAAAAGCACTTGCGAGCAAATTTGTACAACGTTCTTCGGGCCCTTTTTTTTGCACGGAAAAAATAAATGTGTTAATTATCGGGTCGCGTGCCACGCGAAGAATTGTTAACATTATTTTTTTTGTTTAATAAATAATGTATGTAAGTTTGAGCATTTTGCGAAATGAATTTCGTAAATGGGAGGTTAATTTTTGAACACTTACGTTCGCGTGTTCGCCATTAAAATAATATTTGTGTAACGTTAAATAATTTTATGTTAATAGTGCGATTATCGTACAAAGCTTGTTAATTACCGACACGATTGCCATCTACATTTTTTATTAATCGGGCACCATTTAAATCATAAATCAGCTGGAACGCATATGTGGAGGGATGTATTATTCATGCTTCATTATGATATTGGCCTCTCTGCAATGGGAAGGAAATGTGCGCCGGGCATTGTATATCTTCTTCTAGGTGTTGGATTGTTTTATCTCTATCGGTATCTGACAGCATCTGTTCTTTTCCACGGCGAAATGGAATACTGATTGACGCTATTTTATCTTTCTTACACAATTGCGAAATTGCTGTATTAGGGGTCAGCTTGTAACGAACGGAGCACAGTTGGCGGGGAAAAGCCTTTTGTGGGATGTCGGTTGCAAAATTGTAGTTTCCTTTTATTGAAAGATTAACCAACAAACCGGTGTGTGCACGGGGAGAAGAGAATGGTAATTCTCACTATGTAACATGGTAATTATTGCCATGTGGCATGGTAATCAGACCTATCTTTAAAAAAATGGGATATATTAGTCTGTAGCATGGGTCTCCTTACCATGCTACCTGGTAATTTCTACCATGTTACATAGTAGCTTTGTGTATAGTAAATAGTACTTAATATTTGCTACAAAGTATTGTAGCATTGGAATTCGACCCATACTAGAATGGTACTATGGTACTATGGTGCTATGGTGCTATGGTGCTATGGTGCTATGGTGCTATGTTGCATAGCAATCACCCATGCAAATATAAATGCTGCTGTTATTGTTGGAGCGGCCATTATATGAGTTAAGCATGTAATTGTCAAAACTTTTAATAGGGGTAAATAGTACAGTTGTTGGCCAGTCGACAATGATTGGCCATATTCGAAAATTATATAATAATAAATCTATAATTCCTAATATATATTTTCGTTTTTTTTGCCAATTTACTATATCTTATTTTAATTAGAAAATATTGGCCAATCACTGTAAATTCACTGGTCAATTACTATGTTTATATGGCCAATAACTATGTTTTTTAATAAAAGGGCTTATCACTGTACTGTTTGCCCCTATAAGTTAACAGCTGATTTTAAAAATTGTAATTTCCCCTATGTAACGTGGGAACCATTACATGGTCCATAGCACTGCGGCCAAAAATGACCCATTGCGCCTCTGTACCATTACCATGTTGCATGGAAATCATTACTATGCGGCCGGTCCTGTTTAACCATTCAAAATAGGGATAAATTATTATGTCCAACAAATATTTTTCGAGAAAATCGTCGTCACCATGTTATATGGTAATAATTGCCATGCTACATAGTAAGAATTGCCATTATCTTCTCTCCGTGTACGATTTAATTATTTTTCTTCTACAAGAATAAGAAAATAAATCAAAATTCTCATCATAAATTATTTAATAGATTTATTTTTATGAAACACTAGTGGTTCTGCAGGACCAAACTCGTGAGATTTTCAATTTTGGGTTTTCGAATAATAAATTTAGAGAAAGTCAAAAATATATTGAAATGGGGCGCAATTCTGATTACTTTTTAATATTTGGCCGCAAATTGTATTGAATATTTTACAAAAACTCAGTCACAGAATTTTAATTATTATGTCAACCGTATTATTCAGCTTCTTAGTTTAGAAAATTACTCAACTTTTATTTTTAGAGTTACATTTTGCGTTTTCATCGAAAGAAAGCTGTTTTTCTCCAACTGGGAATAGGGAAAATTGGATTTGATTCATAATTTTTGTTGTTAAAATTTATTATTTGATTTCTTTTATTACCGCAATTAGCTACTGCGGTTAAACAAACATTTTAGTGATGTTTATTAATAAATAAAAGTGGTTCTTTTATCATACGTTCTAAATTCAACGATTGCTTATTCGGTTACATTTTTCTACCAGATTTGCATATCTCAAAAACGCAAGGCCACTCTTCAGTTTTACTTACTCATCGAATAGTCCAAAAACAGATATTAGCAAGTCCATCCCTGAATTAGAAAGCAGAACGAACAACACAATTTCCTACATTTCAAATTAACAAACTTAAAATCGCATGCAGGCTTTGTTTCAACTCTTCTATCGGTCGCTCATTAAATTAAATAACAACTATGTTTTTAAAGATTATTCAAAAAGAAAAATTATTTTTTTCTCTCCGCCGAAAATAATTTAAGCAATTCCGAGCGCAAATTACTTTATTTTTGCGCTCGCAGTTTTAATCAAGGAAGTGCTTTAAGAGAAATCTTTTTCTCCTCCGTCAAACGACACATTATTTTTTAAATAGAAAAATCTGTTTTTGAAAAGAACGAAGCTGCAGGAAATTTTATGGAATTTGTTTTCGCCTATTGTTAAATCGAAAGAAGCTCGTTCGGATAGAAAACTCCGCAATCAGCGCATCCTTAAAAGTTGCATAGCTAACGAACCGTGGGCCGAAAAATAAGTAAATAAATAATAGAAAAGAAAACAAATAGAAATTAAATAATTTACTAATTAATTACTGATTTTATTTCAATAAAATTGTGTCAGTTTGCACGTTTTTTTATTTTTTTAACTTGCAGAAATAAGAGACCACTTCATTTCTTATTAAATTTCAGGAAATTTTATTGATTCTCGATTTAGTTTTTATCTTTGCTGTTTTATAACTAAATTACTAGGTTTATGTTTATTGTAGGAAGCGTTTTACATAAGAAAGTGCGTGCAAATGTGCGAACTTTGAAAAAAAGCATTATTGCTATTAGAGCTTTACATATTCATGAATTAAACAAGAGCTTTGTAATTTGATACCCCCAACCATACGAGCTTTATAGTTTTATTATGTGCTTGGGGCCATTTTAAACATGTTTTAAACAATTTCAACGAACTTATAAATCTCTTAATCCAATAATCCCGTAATCGAATCATTTCTTATTCATCGTTCCACGCTTCGAGTTTTCGACAAGCAAGACGTGGCGGGCCCTCTTCTATATTTCAAGAAGTTTTCGAAAATTCGAAATTGATACGTTTCGCTTTTTTTTTCAAGGCCGAAATTTTCTATTTTATTCCATTAGAAAAGCGGCAGGAAAACAAATACTTGTTCAAGTAAAGTGCATCCGCATAGAAAATTGTAAAGCTTTATTCTTTTCTGCAGTGCGGTTTTTGATACAAAACTACCCTCGTGTACGTATGTAAATTTGCCAGCTCCCTTTTTATTAATATTTCCTATGCTGTGTTCTTACGATACTGTTGCTTTCAAACCTTGAAAAACGATTCGATTCTCAATAAATCAAAAAATGGGAATTGGTGGTAGAAAACGATCGCGCTGGGGCACTTATAAATTTTGTTTGAAGTTTTACAACTCGATTAGTTTTTAATTTAACTTTGTAAATGAGTCAGATTTGAATATTTTCATCTTGTAATTGGACCGAATCCAAACGAGACAACGTCGTTTTTTATTTATTTTAAATCTTTATCTTTGAAGCAGTCCATGCTACTGTTTATTTATATTTTTGTGTGTTTTTTTTTCGTTGATAACATTATCAGAATTTTTGATGACTAGGTTAACTGTAAAAAAGATAAACCCCAATAATCGAATGGCTCTGTTGACAAAAATGATAATGCTTTTGTGTAAATGAATTAATCAAATAAATAGGTGGCGTTTCACATGAAGCAATTACACAACGAAAGCAAAAATCGTCGATTTTTCTTAGTTTAATTACCGTCAATTGCAATCGATACTTTTACAATCAATCATCATTCTTGCTGATTAAGTAATCAACTATTTTTAGACGTTTCGTACATTTTTTTATTGTCCATAAACATTTTAGAAAAACTAGCAGAAGCACATTAACCCCTTGACATACAAATAAAACCGAATTTGATGAGTCCGAAAAAAACTATTAATTCGTTAATGCGAGCGAGAGGGAACGAATATAATTCGTGCTTAAAACCGAGTGTGCGCATTCGAGCTCAAAGTGGCACATTTCCGATCTCGGGAAAATGAAGCGCGCCGCTCCGCGTCGCGCTTCATTTGCCTCCCTCGCTCGGAAATGTGCCACTTTTCGCTCGAATGCGCACATCATCGTATTTACTGAATTTGTCTGTTTTATCCTATGCTTCTTCGATCATAAATTTCGATGTAATTCAGTAAATATCGATTTAATGTTCAAAAAACGTTTTTACCATAGCAATGAGTGGAAGGGAGCGAAAAGATACGGCAATCTCGTCGATGCAAGTGAGAGGAAACGATTGAAGTCTATTTAACTAATTATTTGTCTAATTTCTTGGTCTAAATTGTTGTGAATCGTGCTTAAAACCGAGTGCGCGCATTCGAGCTCAAAGTGGCACATTCCGATCTCGGGAAAATGAAGCGCGCCGCTCCGCGTCGCGCTTCATTTGCCTCCCTCGCTCGGAAATGTGCCACTTTTCGCTCGAACGCGCACATCTTCGTATTAACTAAATTTTTTACAATAATTTTTGGATTTGAAAAGAAATAAAACGACTTACGTGCACTAGGGTGGATTAAAACTTTCAAAAAAAGTTGTTTTCTTTTAGCTTGAGGGTTTAAATTGTGGTTTATGTAATTAATTTAAAAAAGAAAAACCTTTTTAAATATCTCGATGTGTCCCACTAATTTTTAATATTAATAATGAATTAAAATTATAATTTTAAGGGAAAAACGTTTTTCGGCTTAAAAAAACTGCAAAATGTACTCTTTAGAGTCAATCAAATATTAATAATTTTTTTTTATAATTACCATTGTAATTTAAAAAGTAATTTAACAAAATAAAATGCTTCTATTTTTTATTCGAGTCAGAATTGAGTTGAAAATGATCACATTCGGCAATTTTTAGATGTTTACATGCCAAAAATTTTTTTCCTTTTATTAAAACCAAAAATTTTAATTCATTATCAATTTCAAAAATTAGTGGGACATCTCAAGATATTAATTCTTTTTTTTCTTTTTTAATAAGCTACAACTTGTACGTTATTTGCGCTCTATTTATTGAATTTGTTTACATTAATTTTTGCATATTTTGGTTTGCTTTTGATTTACACGACTTCTCATCCATAAAACTATAATTACCGTGTAAATCAAGTAATAGGCGTACAGTGGGGAGGCGTAAAGGATAGATTTTTTAAGAGAGTCGCAGTATCATAGGTATGACATAAAAACCAGTGGTCTAGCTATAAATAAACTGAAGCTAATAATCTCGTTAATAATTAAACAAATTAGTAGAAAGAAAAACACATCAACAAAATTGATTTGACGTAATTGAATCATTAAACAAACAAATCAAAGATCTCGAGAAGAAAAACCGAAAGCGATTCTCGACCATAAAGGGCACCCATTCATCAATTTGATTTTCTATTATTTATTTTATTTTTTTTTCTATGGAATACAAACGTCTTTCATGCTAAGAAATATTGTAACAGTTTTATTTATAGAAAACGTTTATGGAGCTTCGCTTCAATCCTTTTGCAAGGTAATAATGGATTATCGTGCATTCAATGCGGTATACGATTTCCCTCGTTTCCAATTCGTAAAAAGTGTACAGGACGAATAGGTGCTGAAACTTGACCGGGCGATACCCGACACCATTCTAAACAATAACAGTTTTTATGCAATGTGTAATAAATCTAAGGAAATAATTTTTTTATAATAATTATTTTTTAAACAAATTAATAGGAACATTATCTTATGCAATATTTTCTAGGTTCCAAATGATTTAGATCCTAAAAATGGTGTAATGATTGCAAGTTTACCGAACTATTTAATTAATTATCGAACTTTTGGTCTACATTATAACAATTATTATTTTTGAGGGACTTAGATGAGATTAAAAAATTATTTAACAGCTTATGCCTTTAAAAATTGCGCTTTTAGGGCGTAATTTAATTATTTAGTAAAGCAAAGTTAATTAATATCAAGTTTTCTTATTCTTAAGCCGGCCCTGACTATGAATGCATTTATGTATTTAAATAAAATTATTTTTGAAAAGCTATACTTTCAATCAATTGATTGAAATCTTTCGCACGCCACCCCTGCCAAAGGAAATTGAAGAAAAACAGAATAATATCAAACCGTTTGAAAGATGGACAAATCGAAACCAGATCTTTGATTTTATTCCTAGCAATTTCGATTCTCATTTCGTCAACAGAATAAATGAATAAATAGAAAAATCAACGTGGAGCACCTAAGCGCCCTTTCCCAACACAATTTTTCCCCATTGGATTTCTTTTTCGCCACATTCTCGAGCTTTTAAAGGGGTGCCATTTTTTATACAAAAATTACAATTTAATGCGGACTAGAAGAATTTCAATTTATAAATATTCTCGTTACATCCAAACGAAAATTTATATTTCCTACAAAGCGAAAGTTGAAGAAAGGAGACCAAAGGGACTAATTGTGGCGGGCAAACTTTTTAAAGGAGGGCTGAAAGTTGTAAATTTTCAGCTTTTAACTTGCAATGTTTCTCTTTTATAAATAAAGGACGACTTAATTCGCGTCCGAGCTTTTAGTAAAATAACGAGTTGATGGCCCTTTGTGCTCGGAGATTTTCCGGAAACGTCTTAAATATCCGTGTGTAAAAGTGGTGCGTGTGACAGTGGTTTATGGGGTGCTTTTTATATGAACACTGCGTTTTCTCTTATTGGCTTTCCACTCCTTTGGGCATGTAACCCTACAAGTCACGTCAAACGTCTTGTTTTCGGATTCTTCTCATAAAAGCATGGACATGCATTATTTTTCTTCTCTTCGAGCGGAAAAGGGTTGCATTCACTGAAATGGGAGCTGCTTTAATACATATATTTTTTAATTTCTAATGTAATGGGAGGCTTATGAAGGTTGTTTTGTAATCACCCCTAAATATTTATAACTAATGTGCCAGTTTTACACCGCGCAATTTTCTATGTTAATCCAATAAAAGGGCGAAGATAATTAAAGTTCGTAATGAAAAGGGTACGTTTTATATATTTTTTATTTTCATACAGAGGCGTACGTGTTTTTTTCTAAATTGTCGTTTCTATATAATATAAGTGTTGCGGGGGAATAAAATGTTTTATAGGAAAAATGGTGAGTATTTTGTCGTCGAGCGGTTTTCTGCTTTTATAAGGGTTGATTTATACATCTGGCAGATTTCAAGTTGGAAGAAAAGCTTAAATGACATAAAAACGAGATGTATCTTGATACCACTTTAAAATATGGAATCGTGGGGACGTTTTTTGTTGTTCTTCACACACGCTTCCAATTTCTTACATTGTACTTAAGGGCTTTGAAAATGGTTAATGTGGAGTGGGCTACGTTTAGGGGGCGCTTTTCCGATGCCGAAGGAAAACTAACACTTAAAAGTTAAATTACGTTTCTGTTTGCGTTTACATGGAAGTCAATGTCTTCGGAGAAATTATACACCCACTACCGATTATCATTAAAACTTAGAAAACTTGAAATTAGTTCCGCTTTGGCAAAAGTTTAATCGTAAAAATCGTTGAGCTGATACAATTTTTACGAGAAACGCCTATAAATTTAAAAGCTAATAACAAATCGTGCTTCGCGTTATTTTTATTTATCGAACTAAAGTTTTCAATAAATATTTAAGACGTTTTAAGCGCTTAAAAAAATTGTTGGGGCTGGTTTTTGAAGATTTAATACAAGAATTGGGAGCAATCGATTTTTCTTAGTTAAAATTACACAGGTTTTTGGAACAGGTTAAACCTTACACTTTTTTCGTGTGGTTTAAATTGTTAATTGTATTTCTAAGATTTAAAATTAGTGCCCTTGCTGCTCAATTTTGAAAGTTTGCTTTATTTTAAATCAGGGGTAAATGTTATAATTTTTGTAACAATACAAGGGTGCTGAATTTTAAATAAAACATACTTAATTTAAATTTATAAACAAACAAATTAATTGAGACCTGCAAAAACTTTGTTAAATAATCAGAAACGACCAGTTACTCGAAGTTATTAACCCCTTCGTTCTTAAATAGATAATAACTTTCAAAGAAATAGTTCTAGATTCAGGTTTTATATTTAACGCACTCAATATGACATTAATCCACTTTCTTGTGGTTTGTAAAAGCGAGTTCTAATCAAATTAATATGTAGAACTTGCTGAAATAACCTTTTTCCTATTCAGATGTAAACAAGAAAATCGAATCCATTGAAAGTTTCTTTCTTAATTTTTTAAAACCAGTGCAAATCATTATTTGGGGCTCTGAATATTAAAGGGTTGATAAACAGCAGTTAAACATAAATCACAATTATTCCATAGTTCCAACTTCGAATCCTTTTTGAAAGAGGTCTTAAAAAGCCATGATTTACGCGTTTCATTTCGGGCGTATGGAAGAAAAATTTATAAGTCCATCGCTTCCGTTTGCTTTTATCTCGTTTAAATTGAAAGTGTTGCAAATGTAAATAAATAGAACAAATTAAATGAGCCATCAATTTAGGGGTTGTTTTCGTGCCAGAATTGAGGGATCTCACTTCGAAATCAATTCGCCCTCGTCCCTTCGCGAAAAATGAGATGTAACAGATAACGAAACAGTAATAATCCTTATTCGTCGGCCCATCCAAACAATGAGGAGTTGCGAGGGTAGTATTTCCCGAGGGTGCTAACGATACATTCGTTACCCTCTTCCCCAAAGGCGGAAAGAAAAGGCGATTTTAAATTACATCATGAGCTGACCGTTCGGTTAAAAACGGAAAGCCTAGTTAAAAAATGGTTTTTCAACATTTAACAGTGAAAGAGGGGGTGGAAGATTATGTTGGGGGTGTCGCAGACGGCGGCGCTGGCGTTGGGTGTGACCCAGTTCAGTTTTCAGTCGCGGTTCTTTCATCCTTCGTTCACCAACAAAGTTTTTCTCGATACAACAAAAGACTTCTATTTTTATTATTTGATTTTAGTTAAAAAATAAGCGGGCGGTTCTTTGCCGAATTTGTGACGGTTTCTAAACGTGTTACATGCCCTACGCAAAATTGCCGATGTTTAATTATTTAATTATTCTTGTTTAGGTTGTTGGGGTTTCGCTTAGGAATTCGTTTGGCAGTGATTGATGAGGCTCTTTCGAATTTTAAATTGAGATTTGTAGCTAAATTGATTTTTGTATTTGATTTCGGTGTATGATTGTGTGTACACTAGTTAGGGGATGATTTCGGATTGGGAGCCGAGGTGAAATTGAATTTTATCGGTACCAAAGGTGTGTGGAGGACATTACAGGTTAACATTATTTGTTAAAGGACAAATTAAGGGTGCTTGTAAGTACAAATTGTAGTTTTACAATTTTGGGTTGTTTCCCTTATTAGTTTTTTTTGATCTCTCGTTTAATGAAATAATAATTATTTTTGGATAACTTCAATTAAAGTACATATTTGTTCTTTGATAGTTAACTAAGGAGTTTTTTGGAAATAGTCCTCAATTTTGAACTACAGTAGAACCCTTGTTAGCTGGGCACGCATTAACCGTCCTTCGTACCTTATGATAGCTACATACATCATCAAAGTGCCGATGTGGCCGGTTAACAGGGGTTCCACTGTGCCGGTCTTTTGACCCATAAGTTGCATAGTCGCATTTTCTTATAAATAAATGTAAATTATGAGTGCTGCAGGATATTAATGTTCGGTATCAGTTTTCTTCAACACTTTATGCACCACTTAATATGGAAATATAATTTACAAGCGGCATAGCTGTGGCATTGTTAATTAAGGCCTAATACATTCGAGAATAAAATATTTCCGGGCGCTTCTCAAAAATAAAAAAGTTATTGCGCTTTAAAAGTTTCATTTTGTAGCCAACTTTAATTTTTCAAATGGGCGAAAATTTTTGTTTTAGAGGGAAAGCGCCGGGAAATGACACCGGCTATAGTTGCTAGGGGTACGTAGGAACATCCCCTTGAAATATAAAGCAATTCTATTTTTTTCATTTTTTGCTAAAAAAACATGGGTTAAAACCCATCGTTTTTTATTTTTCAAAACGTTTTCCCAAAGCTTTGGAATAGCACGCCTATGGTTTCTTAGGCCTATCTGAAGCCAAAAAGGCTGCCAAATCCGAATATGTATAGTTTTTAAATATTGCTTTGTAAATAACGGCTCTACAATTTTTTTAAAGTCAAAAAAAGTGCCAAAATGAGCTTGAAAAATTGCGATTTTTAATTTTCGAAAAATTTACGTTGCGCCCTATACTTATTTTACATGTATCTTATGTAAAAAAGCCTCAGGATTCCGAATCCGTGTCGTTTGTAATGATTGGATCGAAAATAAGGGCGCTACGATTTTTTTTGTGAATCAAGGGGTACGTTTTTTTTTTATTTTTCATTTTTTGGCGATTTTAGCCGATTTTGGGGGTTTTGAGTTAGGACTTAATTCTGGCGTATTAATATTAAACTAAACCGCCCTTGTTGTTTTTATTGTTTTCCGCAATAATTAATAAACAACCATTAAGTGTTGTCATATTCGACTTGATTCGTGTAATTTCTGTCTCCGCTCCTGGGGGCGGACGTAAAATTTTTAGAGTTGCTCCAAAAAAAAATAAATAACCCGCAGGAATTTTGTGAAGTTAAAGGGAAAAGCAATGTGTGCGCTTTCCAGAAGGAAGGTATGACAAGCTTAATTGACAAGGACTTAATTGACGAGGTTTTAATCACACTTGTTGTGTTAAAGCTTTTAAGAATGGGGAAACGTAAGGATAATTCGATTACTTTTACGACTCCTGTATTTTACATTAGTTTCTAATAAGATTTGTGTTACTCTCGGCCCTTATGCTATATTTCATTTATTTATTTTGGGCAGACGGAGGAGCACTAGTATTTTTGAATGTTTCGTAAAAGAATTGCCTTTTCATTACTCCCGAATAAGTTTTTTAATTAAATTGAGCAATCGAAACTTTCACAATTGGAATGCCAATACGAAAATGTCGAATGTGTGATATATTTTTTTATTGTTGTAGAAGTTTTCACGAATTCGTGTTTTTTTTTCTAAACGAGTTTAGTTTTATGGCTTTTGCTATTTTTATTTTTTTTATTTTGGAATCTCCCAGATCGGAAATGTACCACCACAAATGACATTAACGCTGTCAGGTTTGAGTAATTTGTGGAATGAATTAATTTTTGACCTATCTCTTATGTAAATATATTTCCGAGACATTGTAATTACCAAATGTTTGCATAGCAATATTAAATAGCAAGATACCATGTCACCTGTCGCAGGCTCACTTCAGAATACGCTTGTGGTTGTTTACTGTATTAACACAAAGGCGTCATTGAATCATAAACAGTAACAAGATAAGTAGTAACGATTACATAATATACAAGTTTGTTACATGGTGTTGTGACACGCAATTTAATCATATGTGCTTTTGCAAGGGGGCTTTTATTAACAAAGTGCCAGCAAAAAGCAGTTTGGAGCACGATCTCGAAGATGCTAGGCAAACCATAGAAAAATCGAATCAGTAGACATCGATTTCCATTTTATTCAACATCTGATAAAAATTTATACAATTAACGTATTAATTGCTAGTTATTCCATTACCAATAATTAAAGCTCTCTTCGACAGTTAAAAACATTTAAAATTCAATTTCGCTTGGCTGGAAGCGCGTAAGCCGATGCTGCGATCGCACTAAGGCACCCTTGCGCAATGGTCTGACGAATGCCGGCGCTCCGGCGAACGTCTCGAATTTGGGACTTTGTGCGAACTTTCATTCTAAACCGATTCTAACACTTTTTCGTACTCGTGACCAATTAAAACCCTAATTAAACACAGTTAAAACACTAATTTGTGCCGTTTTGCGTGGCAGCGAGCGACGAATGCATATTTGTTTACGAGCAACGCACAGGTCAGTGGCCTTAAACATAACGTAACCACTGGAAATTTTTGGCGATGTCACTACCTGTTTGGCATATCTAAAAATCAATACTTTGTAGGCTTTGTGAAAAATCAATACATAAACTCCGCCCCTTTACTGCGCAAATGTGCCTTAACTTATACGAAGCTTCAGTACGAAGTGCTCCGTGAACGGCTTCGTCAAAAATCAATACATAAACTTCGCCCCTTTACTTAACCCAACTTTTCCATAACGTATACATAGGCAGCTTGAATACAACGTGCTTTGAATGTAACATATGTGCTTCAGAGAATAATTAGGAAATTTAAATTGTATCGGTCGTTAAAACATTTTTTTTAAACGACTTTAATACATTACTTAAAAATTGAAAATGCAAATATTTGTTTAATTGTATTATTTATTTGAACTTTTATAAATCAATTTAAACTAGTGCGTGTACCGTAGATGGCTCACACGAGTTGATTTAAATTAGTTACATTATTTGTTATTGGTATGTACAAACTTATAAATAATTAAAAAACATCGGTACGGCCGTTTTTAGAAA
This sequence comes from Sinopyrophorus schimmeli, assembly GCA_036325965.1. Lineage (NCBI taxonomy): Eukaryota > Metazoa > Arthropoda > Insecta > Coleoptera > Elateridae > Sinopyrophorus > Sinopyrophorus schimmeli. The sequence continues at coordinate 713,663 of JARFIZ010000403.1, forward strand.
GTTTCTTAATCGTATTTAACATATACCAAAATTGAAATAAACGGATAATGTTGCAAACTGCATACATCGTTCCCCCCCGCACGCTAGTTGTGAATCGCACGTTGAAGTGTTTAGAACGTTCTAGAAAATTTGGATTTTGACTAATTAGTGTTTGTGTGGAACAGAATAGTGTTTACCAAAGGGTTTTGGGACTCTCCGAAGTACACCCTGTATATAAATTTGAATTGTAAGCTTATTTTTAAATATTCTATGTTTTTTCGTTTGTGTTAAGTCACAAATAATACTTTAAAAATCTTTACGCCACCTTTCTCAAAAATCTCGTCTTGTTTGGTCGTAATGACTTTCCAAAATGTTAGTTGCGAGGCCCAAAATTAATTTTCCTTTGTTCAACGTAGCGCTTTCGGCCAATTGCAAGTTAACGTTATCGCGCTTTTCGGAATCGTGCATTTGGGTTTTTAAATAGGCACACGTGTTTATCGGTTTGTAATAATAATCTCTTATAAATAATTATAAAGCCTCGTAACGATCGTTTTTGGCAATTTTTGAAAATCTTAATATTTCCTGCTTTAATTCGAAACACCCTTTATAATGGAATTTGCGTTTGCACGTAATTAATTTGGAATTGACGCTTACTTTGTAAAATTAAAGCGAATTATTGGCGTTTTGTTTAGAGATCATAAAAAAATTTATATACAAGGTGTTTCGCATTTTGGTGCACCACTGTGAAATTTATTGCAGTCGTTGTTCAAACGTTTTTTTCGCGATTTTAAAAGTTAAATTTACTTGACGATATACTATACACAGAAAAGTATTAAACTCGACTTTTTTTGATACCTCGAATTATTTTTATTTTTCCTTCGATTTCGACTTATCGAGGTTCGACTGTAATTATAAATTAACATTAAAGTTACTATACAAATAGCATTTATTGTGTATAAAATTGAGATCTTTACTGTAAACATTTTTTTTGTTCATATGCCTGTCATTCTTCATTAAATTGTTGTAATCGAGATCGCCCAATTTTTATTCTTTAACTTTTTTATTTTACTTTCTAGTAATGCAATCAAAAAGGTTTTACTAAAATTCATTTAAAGGCCCTGGATTCCGAGCTTTTGCCATTTCGACGTCTTACGGCACTCCACTATATCTGGAACATCCAATAGAATTTATTAGATTTTAATAAATTACAATTACAATTTTAAAATAATTTTTTATGAACTTATTTTAGTTCGGTTTATTATTTTTTCTTTCTTAATTTAACTTTTTTTTTACCCGAGCGCAGTGGTAACTTCAAAGATAATCAGTTTACAACTTTTGTAATTAAAATTTTTAATTAATTCAACTAAAACAATTTTCGCAAGGGGAAGAAATTATTTTTCTAAACCTTTCTTTGGCACCACACGAATTTTCTATTGATTTCGAGCCGAGATGTAAACATGAATACCGTTTTTTTCTAAAAATAACAAAAGTAGCTAAAGGTTCCTAGTAAAATAACATGGCAGTTAAGGGTGTTAAAAAAACATTCCCATATCAGGTGTGGGAATTGCGTTAAAATCTAATTAACTGGGAGAAAACTTCAATTAACATTTTTCTGTTGGCCAACTTCTTAGGAATAACTAAATTTAATTGTTACACATAGAAGATTATTCAAATGGCGTAACGATTTCTTCGAAAGCAATAAATAAAAGGGCTAGCGATAAATAAGGAAACCCTTACATTTTTGATCCGAGATAAGACAACTGGATGAGATTACCAACCCTCATGATTTTAGGATAAAAATGATGTGCTGTAAATCCTTTTAGTATTCCTGTGTCTTACATATTTACTTTCTCTTCTTTTGGTGCTCAACGCCCATTTCTGTGAAACCCCAATAATTTAATAATATTAATCTTTGTACTTGTGCAGGAATAACTAATGTTCTTTTTATTTTTCTCAGGTGGAAGTTGGTGACGTGATTTTAAAAATAAACGAAACAGATGTAAATAAATTCAGTACAAAAGAAGGTGGGTGCCTCTAATCAAAATATTCTTTGAGTTATCTAACGCATCTTCTTTCAGTTCTAAAATGTCTACGATTGTCTTCCGATCCGGTGACGCTGAAAATAAGAAAGGGTAATTTTTTCTATTGCTATTTACATTTCAAACGCTTAATTAATGATTTTAAATAATCAATCACGAGATCGATTTATCATCAGACGGCCACCCAAGGAGTAAATAGGGTTCCCATATAAGTGTGTACGAACCTGTATAACGATGCGAAACTTTCAGATCCAAAAATAAAGGCGACGGTACGGAAGCACTTGCTATCACCAAGCGGCGATGTGGACATGTTAGGAATTCGTAGCAAAAGTGGACTCACGAACACCGTGTACAGCCACCAACGACCGGAACCAGCCGTGCACCAACCCCACGTCCGTACAAATGGCACATGTTCATCAGAAGAGGAAGGTCTGCTGGCTGAGCACAACGAGGAAGATGAAAGACTGCAATGGGAACCTCTTTCCACCGACATATACAAACCGAAAGGGCCACCTAAGTTCGAAGCCTACATGATGACCGGCGAGCACATCCTCAACATTTCTCGAACACAACAAATCAATCTCTTACCTAAGCAACAAAAGAAATTGGATAATCTCAGGCGAGTTTTGCTCTTTTGCGACGATTCCCGTTTTAATTTAGCGTTTCCCAACAGGTTTCGCAATTCACATTCACATTACCACCGCCATCAACACAACTCTGTGCCTAACAGTCCCAACGAAATGGATATGGGATTACGGACACACAAATCGAACTCCAGTTCAGCAAATACCTCTCCAGTCAGTGCCAACAAAAGAGACTCGAATCAACCTATGTGTGAGTCATCCAAACCCTTAGGGTTTAACAGTAATACTTTCGTGAGAACGAGCCGATCGGAAGATCAACTCCAAATGCAGAAAGACTCGAGTATGAGTGCTGTGGACATCGAAATCGAAGATGATGTCACAAGTTCCTTAAACACTTTGCTAGATACTCGGCCTGACATTGGTTCTAATTCGAATTCGTCAAATAACGTGTGTTCGTCGACCAAAAGTGATCGGATAGTTTGGACTTATAACGCACCCGTAACGACTTCTTTAGAACAGCACAAAGCATGTTGTCATACCATGTCGAACGGTAGTAACTCTTCCCACAGCAACTCGTCGCCGTCGTCGCCGAGTCCGCTCAGGTCGAGATCGGGCTCGCCAGCTTCACCCACATCAGTGTCTTCCTCGGTCATGTCGAGCCATTCGGGCTCGTGTCGTTTACCATACACTTTGACCAACGGTCCCCATGCCGCCGATCCTGGTCATTACCATCGGACCAACGGCGATTACAGCATATCGGAGGCGATATCGAACATATCGAGTCCCGATTACCACGATGACAACAGCATGGGCATTAGGGATTGCGTTATGGAAATAAGTGATCATAGTGATAGTGATAGCACGCTTCTCGTGTCTGAACCTCGCCAAAGGCATCCTGGGAGTGCAGACAGTGATCATAGGATTGTGATACAAATTAAGGGACCCGATAAAGACCTGATGGGCCTTAAGGATAGGGGCAAATCGTATAGGGATCACGATGCTTCTAATAAAATGAGAGTGGAGTACTTTGCTGACCAGGTATCAACATTTATATGTTTTTTACAGAAATCTTTTATCTTTTGGTGGTAGGAATAGGTATTATAATTCACTACATCAAACAATTTCAATTTCTTTTAAAAATAGGGCACATTTATTCATCGTCACACGTGTTTTAAAGATAATCCATCTATTATTGAAATTGTTTTAAAGCCAATTCAAATTTTAGACTAAAAGTTATTTATTTATAACAAACTATAAAGGAAGTCTTTACATAAGCACAATTTAACGTTTAACTAAATATTTTCAATTCCAATAACGTGAATTCTTGATTGTAAGAAACAATACAATTTAAAACATGAATGGTTTTTATTAAGCACAAAAGCAGCCATTTTAGTAGTAACTTTAAAACGCTGTATCAGCAAACTTAATCTGCTGAACTATTCTACCATGTTGACCAAATTACCGATTTTCAATATAAGATTGGATTTTATATTGAAAATTCTACATTTTTATTAGATTAATACTAAAGCATAAAAGTAGGATGTCTTTCTCTGGAGATCAAGCCAATTCCATCTTGAGATGCACGATCTGAATATTATTTTCTTTAGTAAAAAAATAAATAATAAATCTTATGCTTAAAAGACCCAATCCCACTAGCTTTTAAAACGTGCATTAAATAGGAAACTTAGAACATTTAATTTTATTTAACTCAATTTAAAACTTATGAGTTTTGACGATACTTGTGTTGCATATTAATGGCTCTTTACTTCTTCAATATGTTAAGGGATGTTTAAAAGTATTAATACTAATAATAAGTCTTCTATTAGCACCCGTTTTTATTTTGAACTATTGGCAAAAACAATAGCTGTTAAAATTTTATGAAGAGATTTAATATTTCTATTTTTAATTTATAATTTATAATGAAATGCTAAGAATTACTTATACACGTAACTGTTTCAGCAGGAAGTTGGTAATTGGAGAGACGACATCACAGACGACGGAATAACACTAAAGGAATCGGGCAAATCGACTTCTTCTCCACCATCTTCGGAGGACGATAGCGACATAGAAAGTTTGCACAGCTTCCATTACTCACCGAAAGCAGTAGACCTCCCTTCAGCCATTCGTCTTGCCAAACGCTTGTATTCCCTGGACGGATTCAAAAAATCCGATGTATCGAGACATCTTAGTAAAAAGTATTTCTTCGGCCTTCAAAAAGCAACCAGTTATTATCCTTTTTTTTTCAGCAATGAATTTAGTAGAGCCGTAGCTGATGAATATTTAAAATACTTTGACTTCGATAAAGACACATTAGACATAGCATTAAGAAAGTTCCTTAAACAATTCTCTTTAGCCGGAGAGACACAGGAAAGAGAACGAGTATTAGTTCACTTTTCTAAGAGATATTTAGACTGTAATCCTGGATCTTTTAATTCCCAAGGTAAGGGTTCCAGCAGCCCATTTGAAGTAACGAAATTCGTGCCTTAACCGACCCATTTTTTTTATAGACGCCGTGCATACTTTAACGTGTGCAATTATGTTACTGAATACCGATCTGCACGGTCAGAACATCACTCGAAAGATGACCTGTAACGAATTCATTGAAAATCTGGCCGGATTAAACGAATGCGAAAACTTCCCTCGCGAGATTCTCAAGCAACTCTATCACGCCATTAAAAACTATCCTCTCGAGTGGGCTCTGTAAGTTAAATCGGAGGCGCATTCAGAATCACTAAATTATTGTTTTAAAGGGACGACGAAGTGGAAGAAGGTGGACCGCAGGGCCAAAGTAAAGCGCAAGATAGCACTTTGGGAGGAAATCCCTTTTTGGATATCCCCAACACTGCGAACGCGGTCGAATACAAAAAGGGCTACGTTATGAGAAAGTGTTGCTACGACTCCAACGCGAAGAGAAGTGAGTATCAACTAGCTCTATTATTTTTCTAAGTTTCCTTCTTTCTAAACTAAAAAAAATTCAATCAGAAGCTGAAAAGACAAGGTAAAACCACCATTATTAGATTTATATTTTTTCTTATATTGTAGCTTTTAAAAATTAGGCTAACATTTCGAATTTTTGATGTGCGAATTTGTTGTCTTGTTTTTGCTATACGCATGGTGAAATACAAAATAGCTGTTTCGAAGGCCTTTGCTGCATTTTTCTAGCTCCCTTTCACAAGCGCAGCTGGAAGATGTTCTACTGCACCCTGCGCGATCTAATTCTCTATCTACACAAGGACGAGAATGGCTTTCGAAAAAACCAAATGAGCGACAACTTGCATAACGCTATTCGTGTACATCACGCTCTCGCTACTAAAGCTGGCGATTATACTAAAAAACAATACGTCTTTCGGCTTCAAACTGCAGACCAAGCCGAATACTTGTTTCAAACCAGGTGGGTTCAAAACTCGCAACAATATTCCCATCTCGTTTCGTTTTGCTTTACAGAAATCTATGATCTTTAATTTGTTCTTCTTTTAGCGACTCTAAAGAACTGCAGACGTGGATTGACACAATCAATTTTGTCTGTGCAAGTTTGTCGGCACAGCCCTTGGAAGCAGCTGTTGGTTCGCAGAAAAAATTTCAAAGGCCACTTCTACCATGTAGTCGAACTAAACTAAGTTTAGTAAGTTGAACGAATTAATTTTTTAAACTAAAGTCAATCGGGGCTATAGTTTTTTTTTATTTTAAGAGTCGCGAAAGTTTTCTCCAGTATCTTTATAAAATAATTAATAAATTGGAGTACCTCCTGTCATTACTAGTCTGTAATGTAATTCACAATCAATATGAACTCTTCATGATTATGAAAGGCTTTAATTCAAACACAGTAAATTCTATCTCGAAAGGCCAAAGGTTCAATTAAGAGCTACAAAATAACTAAATTGTTTTTTTTTAGCGCGATCAGCTGCATGACCACGAGGAGAGAGTATCGAGACTGGAAAACGAACTTGAGGAGCATCACAAAAACCCTCCCGAACGAGGATCTAAGTCATTAGTCATACAAAATTACAAAGAGAAAGAAGTTTATTTAAATTATGAGGTGATTTCTTTTATGGGTAGCATTTTCTTAGAAGTTCTGTACGTTTAAAATTGTAGTTAAAACGGTACAAGACTTATTCCTACATCTTAAGATCACGTCTATCTCAGTACTCTGAGGTAGATATGAGTTTAGCGGAGAACAGCATAGGAGAATTGGATGAGGCCAGTGGAGTATCGCTTTTGGAAGGACCATCTGTAGGAATTGTGCCTCCTCCAATCCCCGATAGACGTTCACCAGTTACAAATAGGTATAGTTACAGACAAGCTATTTATAATCGCACTATGCTCAATGGAGAGGCTGATATAGGCTGACGAGTTTTAGGGGTGTTTTCGGCTTGTGTGCTTGGACAGGCTGTTATTTGTAATTGTTTCATAATTGCGAAACACTTATTCGCAGCATTTGTTGAGTGCATATGTGGGTGAATAAAATTGGCAACGAGGATCTCGGCTTTCTTTAAATTTCTTATTTCTTAAATCGATAGCTTTGTTATATCGTTTTATGACTTTCATCATTTCTCATGGGCTCTTTCTACTTATTCTACTTTGACTTTTTAAGAAAGATTTATATCTAATTTTCAAAATTAATAATAATTTGAATTAATACTTGTTATGTACTGAATCTTAATTAGGTTTTATATTTGTTTATATTTAAACTAAAAGGAACTTTGTTAAATATCTGAACTGATATGAAAAACCATTATAATTGGAATTCTTACTAAACGGGGATCATACAATCTACGGGGTAGTATTTAATTTGTTTATGTTAACAAATTTGTGAAAGAACAAGTCTTAAAATATTCTCAGGTAAAAAATACATTTTTTTTAATTCTTCGTTCTTTGATTTCTGAGGTTCATCGGATGACTCGAAGATAAACCTAACTTATTAGATTAAAGAAACGATTTAAAAACTTTGTGGCACACAACAAATGCAACAATCTTGTGGGAACAAACAGTATTATTAATTTTGCCATTTAACTGTAAAATATTATGCTTTAGCGAATCAGCGTTTTTTTTAAATATTTTTTTCTACAACTTCCAAGGCTTCTCAGCTAACTTGTTATATTTTTAATATGTAATTAACTTACTTGGTAATGGGGAATTACATATTAAGCTTGGCTACTTTAACAGACTTTCCAAAGTACTTGGAAATTAACTTTTCGTTAAATTAATCTGTTGCTTATTAAATTATAATTATGCCATGGTGTTTGGATTGGTAACTCGGCTACTGTACATCACTCAATCGAATATTTATCTACATAATTTACAAATAGCAAATCAAAATTACTATGTATCGTGTACAGTACCTTTACTTTATTATTTTCTTAAGTACGATGAGATGACTAGTGATGATTTTTATTTTTTAAAAAAAGTTCGACATTGAAGTTTTATTAAAAGTTGAAAACATCACGAGTCACCTTTTGCAGTAATCCTTTAGACTGTTTAGCACTCACATACTCTTTTTCTTTTGGGGTCTCTGTATTTTTTTAATTTAAAATGTGTATTGTTACTGCTTGAATAACACTGATTGGTAATTGTTTATTTAAAGCTCTGTACATACTAGTTTTATAGCCTCCATGCATTCTCAGTTACACGAGAAGCGTGAGGGTGCATTTAAAAACAAATATTGAACCTTAATTGTATAGTGTAGGGGCTGTGAGAATATATTATGAACAATAACTTTTAGAAAAGTTATTGATTATTAAAAATAAATTAAAAAAGGAAACTAAATACTTTTAGGAAGATGATTATAATGTAACAGATAACGTTACAGCATGTTAAACCGACTTCTAATTATAAAAGAAGCAAATTATGTTACTTTTTTTTTTGGTGACAATTGTCGTTTATGATCAAAGTAAAATAAATTGTGATTAAGAAAATGACTAGTTTGAACTCTGAATGGACATATTTTTTAGGTGTAATATTATCGTTCTCATACACTACGCTCCTAAAACTGAAAGTATTGCACGATAAACAAAGGTTTGTTGTTTTACCATTGTATAGCTAAAAGTTTATATACCTAAAAGCACTTATCCCAAATTACTACTACTGTTACCATTTTGTACATAAGTGTGGCACGTTTCTCAACTTCCAAAATCTCGCGGCTTGAAGGTCTCTTGGGAAGTTGAGGAATGTGGATCTTGTTGTATTATATAATTTTTTTGTTTATTTTACTTTGCAATTTATAATCTTTTGAGTATTTTCTTTTCGTTGGCTTGGGTTTACACTGTGCATGATTCAAGGTGCTGTTGTTTGCATGTAACCGATAGAAATTCACCAGATCGAAGTACTTACATTTATTTGCCCGCTGCGAAACATTAAATAAGCTTCATCAACAGAGCTGCTACGCTAAACAGGCATGTTTCTTTATATTTTTTCAATACTATGATTTTAATTGATCAATTTCTAAGTGTTAAAATCGATTCTAATATAGTTTTATTGCATGTACTTAGGCATTCGACCGAAAAACATTAAGTACCTGCTCCGTGGCATGGAAATTGGATTCTGCCTGCGAATTGGTAGTTAAAAGTATTAATTTCTCTTTTGTTGTGCAATAAATTTTTGCTAAATGAAGTTGTTATGGAATGAGATCAGTATGTAAGGAAATTATGTATGTTTACCAAAGAACATGAGAGAATCACTTATTGAAATGTCTCCGATTTGAGGGTTGTTTTATTTCTGTTTTTTTTTTTGATTTCAAATCATAAGACTAGTAAATTTAATTGGCGGCGAGACATTTCAATATTTACATCAGTACCGGATCGTTCAGACTCAATCTGGATCATCAATCGTTATAACTTTAACTGATAAAGTGGTGTACAAATATGCTTTTATTTATATTTTAAAACGTATAAGTACAGATCTGTTTTTTGTAGATAATTTTGTATATATTGGTTTATATATATATATTTTATATTAATTATTAATAAAACGGGATGAGGGGCTTCGAAAGAGATTTTTGCTGCTGCTTAATGCATAATCCAGAGCTCATATCAGTGTGTTATCGTCCGGTACTGATTTTTTTATATGTAATAAAACTTAATATTGGATGGGTTTTTCAAAAGTATGTCTTATAGACTTTTTATACTGTGCTTAATTTTTACAGCAATTTTAATGTAAATAAAATTTGCTTTTTATACCAATAATTATCGATATGTAAAGATTTACTCTTAATTTTTGAAATATAAAACATTGTACCTATTATTGTTTATAGGTTCTTTGTAAATGTGCCTTGTTGAATGTTAGTTTGTTTTTTTTTAACAGATTTTGTATTGTTCATAGGAGTGGTTGCTTTAATTAATTGTATGATGTGGATTTCTGCATGAGCTTATGGTAAGTTTTTCAAAATGCTAACAAAAGTGTTTTAGTTACTTTATTATTTAAAAATCATGCCTTCATTAAAAATTAATATCATGTAAACAATCAAAATATTACATTAGCATCAAGAGATGTAGTAAAACATATTTAATTTAGCACTGGAATATCTTAAACTCTATTACTAAATCATGTTGACTAATTACGATTATCTTTTACGAAGGAACTTATTAAAATAATTTAATACTCTCTTATTAATATTTTGTGCATTTAAAATCCAAGTTGTAAGTACTTTTCCGTTAAGTATAGTTTTTTTTTTAATAAGTATTATTCTGAATAACATCCGTTCGTTGATAAAAAAAATACCAAGTCCAAAATTAGCGTTTTCAAGATAATAATTAGCCAAAATCAAATCCTAAAGATTCATTTTATTAAGGGAAGAGATGATATAGTGGTAGATTTGCTCATTTTCCGGCGGCTCTACACCTGCATTACTTTTTTGCACGATAAAGTGAGTCTTTAGGACCGATTTCGATTAAATATATGGCACATTCTAATTTTTCTATCAACGAAGGGATATGCTATTATTGTAAACACTAATTCCTTGTATTTTTATTTATTTACAGCTGTTTTTAAATTGAAACAGGGTCATATTCAGCGCAACCGTCGGCGCATAAATAGTTAACAATGCATATTTTAACCTCCACTACAAGAATTATATAGAAATATATTTAAGGGTACATGAAACCCTTGTGCAACACCACAAGCCCGTAGAAGTACACAATTATAATCGGTAAACGTAGAGATTCTAAGGTAGGTCAACATCCTTGACTCCAAACACTGACTCCCATCTTACCATTTTTAGTTTACTAAGTTACTATGAATTTATTTAATAATTGTTTATTTTTTACATCAACAGTAGACCGTTAATGGATCTAGTTTGGTGTAACGATGGGCAGTGCTTATTATATGAATGATACCCTTGATAACATAATATTATCTCAATATGGAGAACACTACAGCAATGTTATTAACAGCCAAACATCTTCAAAAGACAGCTTTAATCAAAGTACTACGTTTTTATCAAAAAACACAACAATCTGTGATATAGCAGGATCTGACATTAAGGTGGACGACTCGATTTTTATAAATGAAGTTCAATCACAAAAAGACAGTCAAGAATGCAAGCCAAACACATCCCAAATTACAAGCACACAAAGTTACAAACTTATAAATAAGCTCCCAAGCGATAAATATTTATTAGCTGCATGGAATCTTCCAAAACTGATATTAGAGAAGTATGAAAAGCGTGGAGTTACAAGAATGTTTCCTTGGCAGGTGGATTGCTTACATAATAAGAATTTATTACAGAAATCTGCAAATTTAATTTATTCGGCTCCAACGTCTGCTGGCAAGACTTTGGTATCGGAAATCTTGGCCATAAAAGCGATTTTGGAACGAAAGAAAAAAGTAATATTCGTTTTGCCTTTTGTATCAGTTGTTCGAGAGAAAATGTTTTATTTCCAAGACATATTAGGAACAAGTGGTGTAAGAGTGGAGGGCTTCATGGGCTCACACAATCCTCCTGGAGGATTTGAACCAGTACAATTAGCTGTTTGCACCATAGAAAAAGCGAACAGCATAATCAATCGACTATTAGAAGAAAATTTGTTAAACGAAATTGGGGCCGTTGTAATTGACGAGCTCCATCTTTTAGGCGATTTTAACAGAGGATACTTATTAGAATTAATGCTAACCAAGTTACAATATATGACAATTCAACACGAAGATATATCTTTGCAAATAATTGGTATGTCAGCTACTCTTCCAAATTTAGAGTTGCTGGGGAAATGGTTAAAAGCCGAAGTCTATGTAACAGACTTTCGCCCTATTCCTCTTGAAGAAAAATGTCTGGTCGAAAATGAGATGTATTCGAACACTTTGAAGTTCGAAAAAAAACTTTTGGCTCTACCCGAATTAAAAACAGACACAGACAACATTTTGCAACTATGTGTGGAAACAATCGGATCTTCCTGTTCTGTTTTAATATTCTGCCCGACCAAAAATTGGTGCGAGAGCTTAGCCCAGCAGATTGCAATGGCTTTTTGGCAACTGGGATGCTCTCCTTCGTCCTTAGGAATTATGTTGAGAGAACAATTAAACGGGGAGCTATTGGGCGAATTACTTGAACAACTAAAACGTTGTCCCGTAGGCTTGGACGAGGTTTTACAAAAAACCATTGCTTTCGGCGTCGCCTTCCATCATGCAGGTTTGACGTTGGACGAACGCGATATAATAGAATCGGCGTTTCGTAATGGAATAATAAGGGTCCTTGTGGCCACTTCAACCCTCTCGTCGGGTGTGAATTTACCGGCTCGAAGAGTCATCATAAGAACTCCAATTTTTCATAGGAAATGCTTGAATAAATTGCAGTATCGTCAGATGATCGGTCGCGCTGGCCGAATGGGAAGAGATACTTGTGGAGAAAGTATCTTAATTTGTCATAAAGCTGATTATGAATTAGCTAAGCAGTTACTCGAAGCGGATTTAGAACCGATTCAAAGTTGCTTGGTGGAACATGGGAGACTAAAAAGGGCTCTCTTAGAAGTCATAGCCAGCGGTGTGGCCACTAAATTGGATGACATTAAATTATTTACTAAAACTACACTTTGGGCCATTTCTTTGGACGACAACGACGATTTAAAGTGTGCTCTGGACGATTCTTTAGATTTTTTATTAAAAAATGAATTTATACGGTTCGTTGTTTTATCTTTGTTCTTCTCACAATTAAAGTCTGTGTATTTTTTAGATTACAAGAGTCCGATGATGGTGATGTAAAATACATAGCTACATCGTTGGGAAAGGCTTGTCTTTCATCTTCGATGGCTCCCGAGGACGGTCTCACATTGTTCTACGAATTGGAGAAAGCAAGGCAATGCTTCGTACTCGAAACCGAGCTTCATCTAATTTATTCGGTGACGCCTTTCAGCATTTGCAATCAATGGGGCAATTTAGATTGGATGCTCTTTTTGGAGATCTGGGAAAAGTTACCGACAAGTATGAAACGAGTAGGCGAATTAGTGGGGGTTCGTGAATTCTTTATTTATAGTGGAACGCGAAATAGCATTAAGACCGACAACTCAAAGGCGTACCAAATGCTCCAAATACATAAACGCTTTTTTACCGCTTTGGCCCTTCAGGACCTGGTTAACGAAACGCCAATAACTCAAGTCTGCAAGAAATTCGGTTGTAATCGAGGAATGTTGCAATCGTTACAACAGTCGGCCTCCACCTTCGCCGGGATGCTGGGCATCTTCAGTAAGAAACTCGGTTGGTCGACTATGGAAATATTAATTTCGCAGTTTCAAGATCGGTTGCAATTCGGCGTAAATAGAGATTTATTAGATTTAATGAGACTCTCGCTTTTAAATGGGATTCAAGCCAGAGCTCTTTATAACGGGGGTGTCCAAACGCTTGCTCATTTGGCTTCGTCTGATGTGTGCACCGTCGAAGATATTTTACACAAAATTGGGCCATTTGAGAGCGCGAAAGACCGAGATGGGGAGGCAGATAAAAGCCACGATACTAAAAACGTTTGGCTAACAGGAAAAGAAGGCCTTACCGAAAAAGAAGCAGCTTTATTATTAGTAACGGATGCCAGAAGGTTCGATCACTTAAACAAAAATAATTTCAATAATACCATTTTATTTTAGGTACCTCCAACTAGAATTAGGATTAGAAGAAGCCAAGTGGAAGAAGTTAAATTTAACAGATTCAATAAACGAAAGCGTTAAGGAAAGTAATTGTTTTGTTAATGATTCCTTAGAATCTCAATTTTCTATGAAACTGGAGCTGTCAACAGATTTAGAGAAATCGAAGATTTCGAGCCAAAGTTTGTTCGGTGACAGTTTCGAACTTATGGCACATCAAGAAACCGAAGGAGAGAATACAATTTCCCAAAGAAATTTATATAACACCAAGAACAGCGGAGATTCGGGGCTAGACTTCGAAAACTGTTCGTTTTTAGAGAAGGCGTTTCTCTCCGACTTTGATTTAGAACTAAATAAAGACAGCAGTAGCGATTTAATAAACTCAAGTCAATCGATAAACGATTCGCCCTTCGAAAAGAAAAGAAGAGACTGTGGCAGTATTGATAGTCTTTCATCGTCCATCGAAGAATCGTTTTTAATTAATCAACACACACAAAAGAAAAAAAGAAAAATCTTGGAACGTCTTTCGAGCAGCCCCAATTATGTCTTATCGCCAAAGGCGACGAAACCTTCTAAAACCGACGATTTTTCTAAATTGCAAATCGTGGACGTTTGTAGAAATCAACAATTATTTAAAACCTTTTATTCTGAATTGTTGGACCAGAAGACCGTTGCAATATCTTTGGGATGCTCCAGGATATTAGAAAACAAACCGATGATTGGTGAAAACATAATTAAATTAAACACTAATGGTACCAAAAATCAGACTGAATTTTCCCATAAATCTTTACGGTTGCACGGAATTGCATTTTCTTGGGGCTCTCAGATTGCCTATTACATTTCGTTTGAAGATGAAACGGTAACATCGAACTCTCTAAAATTAAAGATGATGACTGAATTATTAAACACTTCTTGGATCAAGTGTCGGATGTTCGATTGCAAAGAACAGATTAAAACGGCTAAATTCTGTTGCAAGTTGGATTTTAATTGTATAATTGAAGATCCAAAGGTTGGGGATTGGTTATTGGACCCCGACGAGAAAGAGAAGAGTTTGGAAGCAATGGTGCGTGAACCGTTTGGTTTTTAATTATTTCACAAATTAATTTGTAGCTTTTAGATTCTTAATCATGCACCTGAACTGGTGAATTTGATACATTCAATTGGTGGTTGTAAGAGCAAAGGGAGTGTTGGGCTCGATCTCGATAGTTCTGCAAAACCAAGATTTAGAGCAGCTCTTGAAGCTGTGGCTACTTGGCATTTGTGTGATGAAATCTACAATTCTTTAGAAGAGCAAGATTCAAAAATGATCAAGACTTTTAGTAAATATTTTACTTATTAAGGTGTGACTTTAAACTAATTTGTATATTATTTTATAGAAAAGGAAATGATGAGCATTTTGTGTCTCAGTCAAATGGAACTAAATGGGATTGGAGTTGACGCCAAAGCTCTGCAAGAATTAATAGATTTGCTTAAAAACGAGATGCAATTCTTGGAGAATAATGCTTATTCCTTAGCGGGGAGACGTTTCTCTTTTTCCTCTTCTAACGACATCGCAAAAGCTTTGGGAATGTATCGTGGCCGCAAATTTAAAACTAATAAAGAAACACTGGAACGCCAAGAGAGCCCTATAGCCAATTTAATTCTAGAATGGCGTAAATTGAATGGCACTTTAAAAAAAATGATATATCCCCTTATCAGTAAGATGGAAAACGACAGAATATATGGCGTTTGCATAACTCATACTTCCACAGGGCGCATATCCATGCACGAGCCCAACTTACAGACCGTTCCCAAAGACTTTGAAATTGTCGATTCTGAAAGAAATCTCAGAACCGTAATAAGTTGTAGACAGCTTTTTATTCCAGCACAAAATCATGTGTTTTTATCTGCCGATTATTGCCAATTGGAGTTGCGAATTTTAGCACATTTATCTCAGGATAATCTGTTGTGTTCTGTGATGAGAACCGACGAAGACGTCTTTAAGACAATTGCAGCTAAATGGAAAAATATCGCGCACGAGAAGGTTAAGACTTTATAAAAATAATTCACTTATATAGGTAAATGTTTCTTATTTATTTTTAGGTAGATGGAACTATTCGGCAACAAGCTAAGCAATTATGCTATGGAATTATTTACGGCATGGGAAATAAAGCTTTAGCTGAACAATTATCTGTGAGTTTAGAGGAAGCTGAAGAACTCAGTAATGCTTTTTTTATTCGTTACCCAAATATCAAACTGTACACTCAAAGAATCATAGAAAATTGTCAAAATCTTGGATTTGTTGAAACTTTAGCTGGTCGAAGGCGATACATGTCTCATATAAATCATGAGAACCCAACAATTCAAATTAAGTATTTTTATTTATCGCTTTGCTTTATTTAAATAGTTTTTTTTAACAGATCAAACAAGGAGGTCTGCAATTAATACAGTAATACAAGGATCGGCTGCCGACATAGCAAAAGTAGCCATGATCACAATACAAAATAATTTTCGAAATAAATTTCTTCGACCTGAAAATGCACCAAAGCTAGTCTTGCAATTGCACGACGAATTCATTTATGAAATACCTAAAAAGCATCTCATGCAAGCTGCAATAGTGTTAAAAGAGTCTATGGAAGAAGCAGTACGGCTATCCATTCCTTTTCCGGTTAAATTAAAATCTGGACCGACTTGGAGTAACATGGCAGAGTTTCCAATCGAAGACTGAAAACAAATAGCTTTAAATCTGTGATACAAAACAAACAATTCTTTGCACTTTTTTACATTTTAATTTAATCATATTTTTAATATAAATTCTTCGTAATTTAATTTAATTAACATTGGCACTTTATTTATAGAAATGTAATTTTAAAGATCAGTTTTACAAAAACGACATCCAAGAAGTCAAAATAGCTTTAAAAAAACACTATTTTTATAAATAGAAATATCAGGAAGATCAATTATCATCAGAACTAATCGTACTTTATTAATTTACAATAAGATAAAATCTAAAGTAGGGAAAATTGTACAACATTTTTAAACTTATTAATTGTGAGTTTTATTATTAAATTTAATAACTATCAATTGATTATCTTATATATATAATTCGTCTGTACGTGTGTTGACAGTGAACTCCTCCTAAACGGCTGAACCGATTTGACTGAATTTTTTTGTGTGCGTCAGGCCCTGTCGTAAGAGGCGACTAAACTTAACAATCACCAACACATTTTACAAGGGTAAGTTGTCCATTTCTGTAACGATCATTTTAATATTAATTGTTTTTTAATTTTCAGCTGGAAAAGAACGCATTCCGTGAGGAGGGAAACTATTAACCACTTCTTCGGATGGGCCGAAGGAATCGAAATAATTGGCACCCCGCACAAGAAATACATAATTTTGAAATTGGCACTGCTCTAAACTGGCAATAGGTAAGCTTTCCCTACAATTAATTTTTTCTTAAATACATTAAGTTGCAAATTAAAAGTAATTCAATAGTTTTTGGAAATATTATAGATTAAAAGGGTGTACTGTTTATGTCTTATAGATTCTATAATTAAAAATGGCTGTATTTCAACGATTCAAAATTAATTTCGGTTTAAAGTTTGTTCCTTTTTAATGAATAACTATTCAAAATTATATTTAGCAACAATTAGATCTGGTCATAATGAAAGGGAGGAATAAGGTACAAGCCTTGATTGAATTTTAGTAGGAACTAACATTTTTAATAACACTCTTTATCGGTGTTTGCGGAAAATAAAATAATCAATTATTTTATTTAAAATTATCAAAGCTCTTTTTACTTGGGCTTCGGGTTAACTGATATGACGATTAACGACTTTCTAGAAACGTGTTCGATTTATGATTCATTGTTAAATGTTTAATCAAGCTGAATAGTTGTGTTTTAAATACGTGCTCCTTCAAATTTAAGTTTCGACCCTTAAAACAAGGTGAATATTAATTCTACGTGTTTCTATTAAAACTTACAGCTTTCGTAGAGGTTTTGTGTTAACATGTTTTTTCCATTTTTTTTACAGAAAGGAATCGACGAACAAAGATGTGCTAAATTACATCGCACCCTCCTTCCGACGTCAGTTTTGGAAATATCGAACTTATCGAACGTCTTCTAAAGCAGTCCATGGAAATCTTCGGTGAAAGGTAGGCCCCCAGTTTTTGGGTTTTTTATCTTCTTCTTTTGCCATCGTTTCGAAATTAAATCCTAATTGGCACACCATTTGAAAAAAAAAACATAGTTGAGATTGGTTTGAAGACATGTTACCAATTGCGGGGTTTTGAGTTAGCACCCGTTTCCGATCGAATAAGGCCCAATACGATCGGAAATAAAAGGATTTCGGGAAATAATCAAAAATAAACGGTTAGAACAATTTCAAGTTTTGATTTTTAAAAATAATTGACTCTTTGGAATGTCGAAGCTTTCGATTTAATTAGACGTTACTTATTTTTCAAAATCAAAAGTTTAAATGGGGCTAACTTGAAAATAATCGAATTTACTATGCGGGAACGTAATCTAGAGATAATTATCTAAACCAAATTAGATTACACCACCTCCAATTTACATATTGTGCTAGTGGTGTCAACTTGTGACTAGGTCTATATCTCTTGTATTTTTATGCAAGGGCTGTTTAATCGGGACTTTTGGGAGTATTTTATTTATATAACAATTTGTTATAACTCTACTAATAAGCCCAGAAAAAATTAATAACTTTTGTACTTGTTCTAAATTATTTACTAAAATGCAAATATTTTCTGAATTTACTGGGTTGGTTCCTTTGTGTCTCTTCGAAAAATTGTAGTCTGCGTTTTGCTACAGATACGGTTTTTTTTTCGAAGAAGTTAAACATTATTCGTTAATGTTTGCTCATTACTCATCCGGTTAAATCAAAATTATTTTGGTACTGATTTTTGATGTTTTTAGGATATTTAATTAGATTTATACTTGTGCTTCATATATAATTTGACAATTTAGTTATGCTTTTTATGCCGGAAAATAATAGTCACATTATTGATTTAACTTTGTTTACTTTTAATAATTTAGGAATTTCTTCATAGATTAATTCAGATACGTCATAGTTTTCCAAATTGACTACTCACTCAGCTGAATAGAACAGTTCTTCAAAGAGCATTTAAAGTCATCCATTTTTATGTTCCTCAGTTCGAAGCTTTAAAGCAATTATAAGCTCGTTCAAAAAACCATTAGTCTTATGCCCCTTAAACAAATAAATATTATTATTTATTAATCAAAGAAAATTAATATTCAATTACCTGTAAATAAAATAACCCCTTTTATCTATCAGAACTTGTTTGTCCTTTTCTTTTTACTGTCTCTGCTTTTCATACTTTAAATCTTAATACACTCGCACACATTATAATCAAATTGGTTTTTAACAGTTTTAGTTAGCACATCATGCAAATCTCTTAATAAACCATATTTCATAATGCTACGTAATTCAAGCTTTTAACGATATTATTGAAAATTAGTTTCCAATCTATAGAACTAAATTCAGTTATCGATGGAGACCTTTTAGGAATTGGGCTACATTATTAATATAGAAATTGCAATTCTATTGCGCATATCTTCATATAAATTCTTGAGTTCCATATGTATCTATTTTACATGTAATGTATGCAAGTGATCTTCCCCATTTGTTCCGTTGTACATACTCATACAAATAATCCAATCCATAAAGTTGTACAATTTATAATAAGTAGAAGACTGCTCCAAACCCATCCTATAAATTTATTATAAGTAAACTTGTATTAACGTTATTGAATACATTTACACCGATCATCGGTAGAATGTTTCAAACACCTACAAACTCCACTTCTAAAGATTAAATTGTGAAATAGTCTCAGTCTGCATGTTTTGGACGTCTAAAAGCTACAACAACCATGTCCATAGTCATTTCCTCAAAAACGATCAAATTTTAACCCCCTAGTAACCATCATTTGATTCTTGCTTTAATTCGTAGAAAATCTTTTCCTTCATTGTAAGTTGCTGGAAACTAAAGGCTTGCATTTTAGTTAAACCACACTTATTTATACCATTTTATATAATTTATTCTTCTTATAAATTATTAATTGTAACACTCTAAAATAGGACAAAAAGGTTAGGTTTTTGTTTGATTTCTAATTGGCCATTGTGACGTGCGTGACGTCATCGGCGGCCATCGAAGTGTAGACGACCTTGGCGTTATGAATGAAAAATAGTAAACTGACCTGCGCAACATTCCTTTCGTAGTAAATCCGCGTGACTTCATATCGAGCGTTTCGTTAAGGCGGAATCCGATATTAATGATTTTTTGCTAAACTAATTTTAGCGGCGATATATGTAAGTAAAGTTTATTTAAAGTAATCGTTTCTTAATATATGTTAATATTAAACATCCCTTGCGTTCGATATTAATAAAGCTGTACTTGAAAATGATCGAAATTAATTCGTTTACTTTGTAATTAAGCAAAATAGCTGTGCTTAGTTTTCAAATTAACACTTCAGCGCACATTTTGTCGTCATCGAAAGTGTTTGCAAATGATTTGTTGTTTATTTGTTAGCATCCTGTACGCTTATAATTTTATTTAATTTTTAAAAGACGCTTGATAATAAGCAGAGCTCACCTCTGTGGCCTTATGGTAAGATATGGGGCTTACGCATTGCTTACCTAACGCCTTTATGCAACGAAACTTTAGTCATTTAAGTGTTCGGTATGAAGACAAATGGCATTGAGTAAGCTAATAATTGTTTCTTTATTTTACAGAGAAGAATTTAAATACATTTAAATGCATTACACCACACTATCTTCAACCCTCTTTGGATGTAAAGTTTTGCAGACAGCCAGCCTACAAAAGAGTGCTCATTTCGAAACGATGTAAGTATGAAGGTCTTATTTTTTTTCCTCCATGGGTAGCCTTTGTTAAATTAAAGGGTTGTTAGTTGCATTAGTTGATGATTAATTTCAAAATCCGTTTTTTTTTAAATTCTTCAAGTTCCACCGATTTTTAAAATTGATTAGTGTATCAACTCTTTATTACTTTCACAACTTTAAACCAAATTTTTTGTGTTTTATTACTTTCTAAAAACAGTTCATTAATATTTGAAAAACAAATATAAATCTACATATCAATTAATCAGACTTGAATTTAATTATCCTTTTAGTAGGGGCTACTAAATTTTTTAAGAATGCTTTAATCAGCAAAATATTAGTCGAAAACATTAATAAGGCATTCAATTAAATTTTGGAGAATAACGCGATCAAATCCTTCAAGGTGTAAATTTTGCGAAAAAATTTAATTTAAAATTTTTTTTTTTTTCTACCACCACTTCTCCAAATATTTAAATTAGACTAACTTGGGTTTTATTGCCTTTTGAAAAAAAATATTTATTATTTGAATTACGTTATTAAAAGCTATCGTTTAATATTAAAGTCTATGCTATTGTAGACCATAAGATTATTATTTATAATTTTATTTTGTATTTGTATTAATTTTATAGTTAGTTAGTAAGTTATTTTTTGTAACTGTTTGTTTCTTTGTGTGTCGACGTTATATTTATTGAAGTTGAAAAAGAGCCGAGGTTAGTTCTTTAAAAATGTAATTTTAACAGTATTTTTTTTTGAAATTGTTTAAAAAAGGTAATTCCATTTTAACTAAAGAAAATTTATAAGAGGTTATAACGTATACGGTAATAAGGTCATGGTATATTCTTAGATGTTGTTTCTTCTTAGCTGAAGACAGTCGGTGGCTACCTGTGCTGTGCACGGGGGCTCCACTGTTTGACCCATTGTTGTAGGGTAGTTTATAAGTTCATTACACACCACACTTTTAAAATACTTGTCATTATTTTGGTTTTAATTAATTTTTGTAAATTGTTTTCTGTTAATTGAAAGTAGAGGCTTTCAGTAAGCATTTGAAATTAATATAAACCTATATTCAGTTTAGAACTTATTTAAAAAAAATCTAATTAGTAAAAAGATACAATCAAATTTAAAATTAAACACAATACACATCGCAGAGGGTGGCGAAAAAATCATGATATTTGTAATTAGAAAATATAAAAATAAAGAAGGGGTGTTTTATTTTAATCTAGGTATTATTAAACAACATCTAAGAAATATCATGACCTCTAACACACAAAGGAATAATATGCCTTCAAATATGGGGCAAAGATTTAAAATCCACTAAAGGTAAGGTGAAATCTACATGTTCTTTCCACACAAACACACACCCCCACATACACTTTAATTCATGTTTTTTTGGCAAAAAATAAAAAAAATAGAATTGCTTTATTTTGCAAGGGGATGTTCCTACGTACCCCTAGCGATTATAGCCGGTGTCATTTCCCTGCGCTACCTCTCTAGAATAAAATTTTTTGATAAAACTAAATAAATAAAAAAACGTACCCCTTGATTCACAAAACAAATTGTAGCGCCCTTATTTTCGATCCAATCATTACAAACGACACGGATTCGGAATCCTGAGGCTTTTTTACATAAGATACATGTAAAATATGTATAGGGTGCGACGTTAATTTTTCGATTATTAAAAATTGCGATTTTTCGGGCTCATTTTGGGTGAATTTTGAACTTTAAAAAAATTGTAGCGCCGTTATTTGTGGACGGATCTTTAAAAACTATTCAGATTCCGATTTGGCAGCCGTTTTAGCTTCGGATAGGCTCAAGAAACCATAGGCGTGCTATTCCAGAGCTTTGGGAAAACGTTTTGAAAATTCAAAATCGATGGGTTTTAACCCATGTATTTTGGCCATAAAATGAAAAAAATAGAATTGCTTTATATTGCGAGGGGACGTTTCTACGTACCCCTAGTGACTATAACCGGTGTCATTTCCCCGCGCTTCCCCTCTAAAATAAAAATTTTTGATACAAACTAAATAAATAATAAAACGGACCCCTTGATTTACAAAAAAAATTGTAGCGCCCTTATTTTCGATCCAATCATTACAAACGACACGGATTCGGAATCCTGAGGCTTTTTTACATAAGATACATGTAAAATATGTATAGGGCACGACGTTAATTTTTCGATTATTAAAAATTGCGATTTTTCGGGCTCATTTTGGGTGAATTTTGAACTTTAAAAAATTGTAGCGCCGTTATTTGTGGACGGATCTTTAAAAACTATTCAGATTCCGATTTGGCAGCCGTTTTAGCTTCGGATAGGCCCAAGAAACCATAGGCGTGCTATTCCAGAGCTTTGGGAAAACGTTTTGAAAATTCAAAATCGATGTGTTTTAACCCATGTATTTTGGCCATAAAATGAAAAAATAGAATTGCTTTATATTGCGTGGGGACGTTTCTACGTACCCTAGTGACTATAACCGGTGTCATTTCCCCGCGCTTCCTCTAAAATAAAAATTTTGATACAAACTAAATAAATAATAAAACGGACCCCTTGATTTACAAAAAAATTGTAGCGCCCTTATTTTCGATCCAATCATTACAAACGACACGGATTCGGAATCCTGAGGCTTTTTACATAAGATACATGTAAAATATGTATAGGGGCGACGTTAATTTTTCGATTATTAAAATTGCGATTTTCGGGCTCATTTTGGGTGAATTTTGAACTTTAAAAAATTGTAGCGCCGTTATTTGTGGACGGATCTTTAAAACTATTCAGATTCCGATTTGGCAGCCGTTTTAGCTTCGGATAGGCTCAAGAAACCATAGGCGTGCTATTCCAGAGCTTTGGGAAAACGTTTTGAAAATTCAAAATCGATGTGTTTTAACCCATGTATTTTGGCCATAAAATGAAAAAAATAGAATTGCTTTATATTGCGGGGACGTTTCTACGTACCCCCAGTGACTATAACCGGTGTCATTTCCCGCGCTTCCCCCTAAAATAAAAATTTTTAATACAAACTAAATAAATAATAAAACGGACCCCTTGATTTACAAAAAAAATTGTAGCGCCCTTATTTTCGATCCAATCATTACAAACGACACGGATTCGGAATCCTGAGGCTTTTTTACATAAGATACATGTAAAATATGTATAGGGCACGACGTTAATTTTTCGATTATTAAAAATTGCGATTTTTCGGGCTCATTTTGGGTGAATTTTGAACTTTAAAAAAATTGTAGCGCCGTTATTTGTGGACGGATCTTTAAAACTATTCAGATTCCGATTTGGCAGCCGTTTTAGCTTCGGATAGGCCCAAGAAACCATAGGCGTGCTATTCCAGAGCTTTGGGAAAACGTTTTGAAAATTCAAAATCGATGGGTTTTAACCCATGTATTTTGGCCATAAAATGAAAAAAATAGAATTGCTTTATATTGCGAGGGGACGTTTCTACGTACCCCTAGTGACTATAACCGGTGTCATTACTCCGCGCTTCCCTCTAAAATAAAAATTTTGATACAAACTAAATAAATAATAAAACGGACCCTTGATTTACAAAAAAATTGTAGCGCCCTTATTTTCGATCCAATCATTACAAACGACACGGATTCGGAATCCTGAGGCTTTTTACATAAGATACATGTAAAATATGTATAGGGTGCGACGTTAATTTTTCGATTATTAAAATTGCGATTTTTCGGGCTCATTTTGGGTGAATTTTGAACTTTAAAAAATTGTAGCGCCGTTATTTGTGGACGGATCTTTAAAACTATTCAGATTCCGATTTGGCAGCCGTTTTAGCTTCGGATAGGCCCAAGAAACCATAGGCGTGCTATTCCAGAGCTTTGGGAAAACGTTTTGAAAATTCAAAATCGATGGGTTTTAACCCATGTATTTTGGCCATAAAATGAAAAAAATAGAATTGCTTTATATTGCGAGGGGACGTTTCTACGTACCCCTAGTGACTATAACCGGTGTCATTTCTCCGCGCTTCCCTCTAAAATAAAAATTTTTGATACAAACTAAATAAATAATAAAACGGACCCCTTGATTTACAAAAAAAATTGTAGCGCCCTTATTTTCGATCCAATCATTACAAACGACACGGATTCGGAATCCTGAGGCTTTTTTACATAAGATACATGTAAAATATGTATAGGGTGCGACGTTAATTTTTCGATTATTAAAAATTGCGATTTTTCGGGCTCATTTTGGGTGAATTTTGAACTTTAAAAAAATTGTAGCGCCGTTATTTGTGGACGGATCTTTAAAAACTATTCAGATTCCGATTTGGCAGCCGTTTTAGCTTCGGATAGGCCCAAGAAACCATAGGCGTGCTATTCCAGAGCTTTGGGAAAACGTTTTGAAAATTCAAAATCGATGGGTTTTAACTCATGTATTTTGGCCATAAAATGAAAAAAATAGAATTGCTTTATATTGCGTGGGGACGTTTCTACGTACCCTAGTGACTATAACCGGTGTCATTTCCCGCGCTTCCCCCTAAAATAAAAATTTTGATACAAACTAAATAAATAATAAAACGGACCCTTGATTTACAAAAAATTGTAGCGCCCTTATTTTCGATCCAATCATTACAAACGACACGGATTCGGAATCCTGAGGCTTTTTACATAAGATACATGTAAAATATGTATAGGGTGCGACGTTAATTTTTCGATTATTAAAAAATTTCGATTTTTCGGGCTCATTTTGGGTGAATTTTGAACTTTAAAAAAATTGTAGCGCCGTTATTTGTGGACGGATCTTTAAAAACTATTCAGATTCCGATTTGGCAGCCGTTTTAGCTTCGGATAGGCCCAAGAAACCATAGGCGTGCTATTCCAGAGCTTTGGGAAAACGTTTTGAAAATTCAAAATCGATGGGTTTTAACCCATGTATTTTGGCCATAAAATGAAAAAAATAGAATTGCTTTATATTGCGTGGGGACGTTTCTACGTACCCCCAGTGACTATAACCGGTGTCATTTCCCGCGCTTCCCTCTAAAATAAAAATTTTGATACAAACTAAATAAATAATAAAACGGACCCCTTGATTTACAAAAAAAATTGTAGCGCCCTTATTTTCGATCCAATCATTACAAACGACACGGATTCGGAATCCTGAGGCTTTTTTACATAAGATACATGTAAAATATGTATAGGGTGCGACGTTAATTTTTCGATTATTAAAAATTGCGATTTTTCGGGCTCATTTTGGGTGAATTTTGAACTTTAAAAAAATTGTAGCGCCGTTATTTGTGGACGGATCTTTAAAAACTATTCAGATTCCGATTTGGCAGCCGTTTTAGCTTCGGATAGGCTCAAGAAACCATAGGCGTGCTATTCCAGA